>OZ018317.1:63738737-64398737 GCA_963969495.1 Ceratothoa steindachneri | reverse complement strand
TTTAAATTTCTTGACTGGTGACTCTCCAATAGCTATTAATGATTTATTTAATTCAGTTAATGCTTCTTGTGATTCTTCCTGTTCAGTAATTGGCTCAATTTACATTCTTTCTTCTGCAAGGCTTGGATTCGTATTTTGAGCTGAAGAACTATCATCATCAGCTATCTTTTTTCTGCAGTTATCACAGATTTTTTGGTCCTTAAAATTTTTTAATTTTGGATATTCTCTTATTAAGTCTTCTGAAATTAGTCTAAGATTTTTCTTTATTAATTTTTTGTGACCTTTTTAAGGATCGCAGCAATACTTAATATTTAAAAAATGCTTTCTCTTCTCATCTCATCCATAATAATTTGTTAAAATACAAATAATTGGTAATGCAAATTATTAATTACTTTTTTATCTAAATATTAAACTTTCTAAAAAAAAAAGAAAATTTTTTAAATTAGCTTTCATAGTTTATAAAGTAACACCTAATAGGTAAAATTTATAACATAAAAATAGGTAAAAATTGGCATACCAATGGTTACAAAATTGATCATAACTCCTGATATAATGAAAAACCCAGAATGAAATTTATCTTATATTGTAGTCTAAAGGCATATATATTTATAAAAAAAATTACACAAAAATTTATTGATACCAATATATTTTTTTAAAGGTCAAAAGTTGACCTTTAAGGTCAAAAAAACTTTTTTTACAAAAATTAATTTTGCTGTTAAAAATGTTTAGAGCAACCCTTAAGCTTTAAAAAAATACATAATTCATTGTTTTATGTGCTATAATAACGAAGAAATAATTTTTTTTCAAATGCTGGTATCAAGAAATTTGACAATTTTTCTCAACTTTGACAGGTTATAACTTTTGAGCTATTCAAAATTGAGGGCTGGGAAGTGTCTCATTGTTTTTCTCCCATCGAATTCAACCTGTATACCAATTTTCATCAAAATCGGTGATGGTGACTTAAAATTTCCCCCCAAATTGGTTTATTTCATATGGAATGACCCTTAGGATCTCTCATACCCACACTATGGACATTCTTCCTTGAGTGCTAATGTAGCTTCTCTTCTTCTCTTTTACCACTCCTTTGTTCATAAATGAATATCTGAAAGAAAACAGGAAGGTATTTTGTAAGGAAATGAATAGTTGTATAGACATTAAAGATAAGAATGGTAAGGTACTTGAGAACAATGAACTGTATGTAGTTTATTGGCTCCAAACATTAGGTTATAGTTATGTTTTTTGTTTCTCCACTAGATGTGTATGTTGATGTGAGTTATTTTTCACTTTGTTCACTTCCTTGCTAAGTATAACTTCATGTTCCCCTCCACATCCTCATTGACTTTTCCCTTTTAAATGTTTCATGTGAATATGATCATCTTCACTGGTTCTGTAATATGGGAATCATTATTAGTGTGAATGAAAGTTCTGAATAATGGTAAGACAGTATGTTAGTTGTTTTGTGGGGGATTTGGCAAATTTTTATTGAATGTCCCAGTCTGGAAGATCTTTGCCCACCTTACCTCTCCCAGTACCACCAGTATGAGTGGTGTTGCTATTGCACAGACTTGTGGACTATCTAACTTTTTGAAGTAGGCTGGCTTCTTCAATTTTATTTGCTTCCCTTTGATGCTGGTTGCATGCTCCTGCACTGGGGGAGGAGCCCATCCCCCCCATGCGGGAGTGTGCTTCCTCCTCTTTACTTTTGCCTTGTTTGTTTTTTCCTTTGGTTTGCTTTTGTTTGTCTTGAGGGTTTTTTGGTTTTGTTTGACTTATTTTTATTTTAATGTAGCGAAGTATTAGGCTTGAAGTTGAGTAGAGCGACTTATGCCCTTGTAGGCAGTTGCCAGATGGACGGTTAAAAAAAAGTAGTTCTGTGGTCTCTAAAATGGAGCGATACATGAGAGGAAGAGCAATGTGGTCTAAGAGTGGATAGGTGTTGTGTATGTGCATAGAAGCAGCCCCATCTTGTTAATGCCTCTTTCATTACAATTGGACACCCCATTCATTGATTATCTAGACTAAAGAGAACTATTTTTCTGCATTATTTTTCATTTAATTCATTATTAATATAATTTTAACAATTGCTTTAGTTCTCTGATAATTTTGAGTGTCTTTTCCTCCCATGAATTTGTTTCTAGAACTATTTAGGATTGCTGGGTTTAGTATTATATTTCTCATCTATCTTCCTTCTCCCATGCTCTGTGCCCTTCACACAGTTACCTTTCCTACTCATTAGTGAATGCTAATAACAATCAACTGGATCAACTGAATGAAAATAACCTCATTGATTAAACGAAAAAATCTGAATAAAAATATAAGAAAAGTTGTGGCACACTTCCTTCTAATATATCAACAGTTTTTCAGTGATATTACAATAATTCATACAATATTGAAATAGTATCATTCCCGGCAAGAACCCAAGGCTAATCTATAATACTCCTGTTTACATCATATGTAATGATAATCATACCCTCAAGGCATGTCACTCTCATGTTTGGCTGATAGTCTTTATGAAGCAGTGAATGAAGGCAATGTAGATTCAGTGATGGAACTTCTGAAGAGAGGTAAGTCATATTGCTTCTCATGATTTTATACCCATTGAAAACAATAAAACAGAATTATCAAAGTCTTATTTTTAGGCGCCAATGTGAATATACTCTCATCATCTGGAAGAACCCATTTGGGAAGAGCAACTCAGCTTGGGCATGTTGCAATTGTCTGTCTCTTATTGGATGCTGATAAATTCTATTCAACGCCTCAGGAAGAAAATTTCAATTCAGATGATACCTACTCTATTAATTATAGTAATCAAAAATTGTTAGAAGATTTCCCATGTTTAAAGACTCATTTGAAGGCTCCAAGAACTCAAGTACATAAATGTTGCTCCCCAAGTATTGATTCAGAGACATTTACCTGTAGCGATGAGGTAAGCTTTGGGATACAGTCATCAAAATTATCATTAGTATCAATCATGCTTTTAATGCTTTGTTGCAATTTAATAAAAAATAAATTGTAGGGAGAAAAAATTAATGGAAAATCAGACCAAAAAATTACAAATTATTGATAGAATCAAGAATATAAAAAATGAATACTGGTAGCAGCAAACTATTATTGATTTCAATGATGGAGATCATGAAATTACTTTTAACATTTCTCTAATAAACCCATATAAAGGGTAAAGGAATTGCTCTGCAAACAAAACATATGCATAGCCTTATTTAAGAAACAAAACTCACATAAGCCCATGTTAGCTACATGCACATTATGTAAGGTAAACACAGAAATGAAAGATATTGAGTCCCAATTATATACATGAAAGATGATATCCTTTTACCCTACACCTACATTAATCAATTTAAACAACTCTTTCATCCTTCCCATAAAATTATAAACCACTAGTGGATTGACTCCCAACAAAATAAAATGGCACTCTCATTGAAGGAGAATTCACTGCCTGTAACCCAACCTGGCTAGAATTTTAAAAGAAAATGAGCTCTCTGCTTCTTACTGCAATCAAACAACCCTGAAACACCTTTATCCAAGAGGCATTATCAGTGCATTAACATAACTTTTTAGTCACAATTAAACATACCCTGAAACACCTTTATCCAAGATGCATTGATGTCCCCAGGCCATGACAAAATCCATTATGACTTTTTATATCACCTCGATCCACATTCATAATAATTTTACTGGATGTTTTCAACCTTATTTGGGTGAAGGGCGTTTACCTGACGACTTGTTGAATGTGACTGGTTTTGCAATTCTTTAAAACTAACAAAGATAGTTTGAATCCAGAGAGCTACTGTCCTATCTACCTCACAGGCTGTCTGAGCAAACTATTAGCAAAAATGGTTAATGTCTATTCGGTCTGGTTTTTAAAAGTTAATAACTGGTTTTCTCTCTTTCAATGTGTTTTTTTTATAAGCATCATAATAAAATTGACTTTGTACATTTTTAGACTGCAATATGTAGATCTTTTACAAGGAGATATATGTTATCAATCTTCTTCAACTTTGAGAAAGTTGATGACACAACATGGACACACAGAATCCTAAAACAAGTACATGCTTGTGGAATGTCGGCCTTTTACTTTCATTTGTTTTTTATCTATCAGTAATTTTAAATTCCAGATTGGAGAAACCTACTTAGATACAAGGAGACAGAAAGCATGTATCCTGCAGGGGTCTGTCTTGAACATTACCAGCTTTGCCATAGCCATTAATAACTTGTCTCAATCTTTCCAGAAGGAGTTTCCAATACATCTTGTAGACTATTTTTCACATCTTAGATTTCTTCAGCATCTCCTTGGCTAAAGTTGGCTCCTAACACAGTCTCCCAATAAGCATTTTCCACAGCCTTCTGCTTTTCTGAAACAAAAACAGTTATGTATGTTTAGCAGGGAAGGGGTACACACCTCGTCCCGCCTCTTTTCCTACATAACGCTGAAATAGAACTAGTTTCTGAGTTTGTTTGGGGGTATGATTTTTGGCTGAAAATTAACATGGCTATCCCATTTACATTGCCTCAGAACCACCTGCATAAATTCACTGGATATTTTGAAGGTCCTGTCATTCACCAATATCCCTTAGATTGCTCAACCCCATCCAAAACATGAGAGTTAGACTTTCCAGCAGTGACATTCTTACCTTCCCTGTAAAGAGCCTATAAATTGAAAGTGACATGTTGTCTCTTATCACCATTTGCAGGTCTATCTGTGATATATCTTCCACATCTAACAAACACCTTCTGAAGTATATCACTGCATCTTCACTGCCATCTATGATGCCCAGGCAATTGAGACTTAGAATGAGTGATCATTTGTCCTCCATTGGTAACCCAGATGTGCTACCTATTCTTTCAGGAGGCCCACCAAGCTTTGCTTTGCCCCCTTGTAAATCTTTGCACTGTTATGTGGCACCTTGATAAATCCATAGATCCATCAGTGCTGGTGTTCATTTTTTGAACATTTTGCCTCCCAATGCCCCATATGACACATGACTCGTAAGTCAGATAAAGGAGTAGGTGCAGCGGCAGAGGAGTGTTTTAGCTTCCTTAGCCTGTTTTGCCCCTCTCATCCACTAGTATTGAAATTCTTGTGTGGCTAATCAAAAAAAGCCACCAGATATAAGGTTGCCTTTTGTTGGACTCGGAGTGATATTAGTCCCTGGAAATTAACAGATTAACCACGCTGCTTAGTTGGCCACCTTTGATATCCCAGCTGCTTCAGGACTACCAAACAGTGACCCTGTTGTCCTGAAATATGTTTGGGATTTATGGCAAAGTGGGACAACTATTGATTTTAAATTATGGAATATTAAAAAGAAGTTACAATACTGACCGTCATGCTCCCAGAAGTCGTGATCCTTTGAGGTGCCTCTTTGTCTCTTACAAATTGCCTATTACTTGAGTGACCCATCTGCATCTGACCTCTGTAAAGGGGCTCCTTGCCATTCCAAAATGCCCAAAGAGTAGTGAAAGTTGCACCGTACGGTACTACCTGACTGATCCACCCTTTTAATATTTCATCATAGACAGCTTCACAGACAGTCTGATGATTAGAAACATTCCCAGTTTGGTAATGTGAGATGCTCATGAACAGAGAATTTCCACCTCTAGGGATGGGAATTACCATAAATCCAGCTGGGATGGTCTGCTCAGATACTGAATCAGAAAGTTCTTCATTCAAACCAATGTGATTTTGGTACAAAATGTCTGCAATCACATTAGAAGGGCCTGGGATGTGCCATAACTCATAATTAGACTCACAGATATTCTACAGTATGGGCCAGATGAGGTGACTAATTTCCTAATATGTTGATAAATTAAAGGACAGTGAACAGTATACAGAATAAAATGTGTACCATACATAAAGACTCTAAGGGACTTAACAGCCCATCTCAGAGATGCCAAATCATCCTCTATGGTTGAATATTTTTTTGTGCTTCAGAAAAGGTGCATAAAATAAAAGCACCGGCACCAATGTTAGAAGCATCTACTCGTAATTCTAATGGAGAAGCAGAATTAGAGTAATCCAGATAAGCTAACATTATTGGTGATACCAACATTTCTTTGTTTTTCAAAAGACTGTTGGTACTCTGATGTCCAGGCAATACTTTTTTGACCAGTAATTGCAGAAAGAGGTTTGAGATTTCAGACAAATGGGCAGATGTCTACTGTATAAGTTTACCATGCCCCCAAATTGTCCAACCTATCGGGCAGTAGTTGGTACAGGAAATTCTTTAATTCCAGACAGGTTGCTATCCAGAGGGAGAATTCCTGAAGCAGAAATAATGTGTCCCAGGAATGCAACTTTGAGTTTACAGAGATAGGTTTCCCAGGTTTTAGTTTAAAACCATACTGTTACAGAGCAGTAAGCACCAATTCCAAATTAATCAGATGGTCTTGAAAACTGGATCCCATAATCAGAATATCATCCAGATAGACTATTGCATAGTAAGTTGGAGTATCAGACAAAGCAATTTGCCGGGCCATTTGTCACTCCAAAGGGCAGTCTCAGAAATTCATAATGGGCTGTTGGGGGTAGAAAATGCATTTTTTTCTATGCTATCATCCTTGATCAGAACCTAATAATAGCCTTGTACCAGATCAATTAATGAGAAATACTTTTGTTCCCATAAGGAACACAACAATTTGCCTTCCTGACCACCATGCTGACACGACTCAACGCTTCATCCATCCCCAGCTTAGCCTCTTTCTCACCTTCCTTACAACTTCTCCCACAACTATCTCTGGTTGGCCTCTAATTTCACAAGGTAGATACTGACCAGCTTCCTCTTATTAAACCTTCCCAGGTTGGGGCTGAGGGGATAGGGGACAACGCCCCCTCATCCCTCAGCTCCAGTTTAGGGTGGTAGGTTTTTAACAACCTGCTTCATCCCCACCCACACCTTCCTCACATACTCTTTCTTTCTCCTTTCATTGCCTGTCTATTTTTATGCAGTGCCTAAGGTGGAGCCGCCATGTCGATAGTGTGCCAGGTCACTAGGCGGGAGGAGTGTCCTCAAATGGCAGCAGCTGGTTCTGGCGGCCCTGCATCACCCCTTGCATAGCAGGCTATTGCTTGAGGTGATAAGCGTTTGCTTCCTGTGATAATAATAGGGTCCCTATCCCCATATATGAAAACTCTCAATCTAATACTTCCCCTGTATCATCTATGGAGCTGCCTTCGGGCAGCTCCACAGAAATAATGGAGGTCCTTCCCCCTGTGCTTTTGCAGGGAACTCTCCAAAACTCTTTGAACGGAGAAGTGGCTTACTCCTCCCCTAGGCCTACAGGTGTAAGGGACTCCCCCCTCACCCCCTTCTCCAGAGCCTCCCTTGTGCCAAAAAAAGGGCAGGTGGCCAAAATTTACCACAGACCGATAGGGCCAACTGGCCAGGGATGGCAGTGTGTGTCCTACAGGGGGTCACTGTACATCCCCTCCCTCTCGTCCATGATGGATGCCGGTTCGGTGAAGGACAAATAGACAAATGGTACTTTGTGGGGAATCCAAGATGTCTTGGGTAGGTGGGGGGTGGGCACATGGAGGCCTCCCCTGAGATGGACTTGGTCCCTGAAGTGCCCTAGCATCAGATATTAAATATTCGATAGGGTCGAACCTGGGCTCGGTGCCAAGCACTGAACCGGAATCCGTGCCTGTGGAAGGTCCTCATCAGATGACTCGGGGCCTTCCCCGAGGTTTTACAAGTAGATGAGAGGGATCTCCTCCCCTGGCTGCTGCCTCAGTGACAGCCAAGACCTTATCCTTTCAGAGAAGGATCTTGCTTAGGAGGTCCATCTGACCTAGGGGCTCCTGCCGGCAGAGGGTAGAAGCAGGTCCATTCCCCGCCCTCCTCTCCTAAAAAGAAAAGATGGGAACAAGAATAAAAAGACTAAGGGCTCCATTCCCTCTGTCGGAGCTTCGGGGGCGGATGGGTCTGTTGCCATTCCTGCAAACATTCAGAGGCTACCTAGCGTTTTCGAACCCATTGGCTTCCATTGCTTCCTTGTTATTCGGTCCACTGATGACAGCATGTTGGTTAAGGGCAACATGATCCGTCAGAGGAGAGCTTTAGCTAATGTGATTGATAGAGAACTTAAGGTGCCCTGTTTCTCAAACAGGAGACTTTTGATGAATGCCTCAAATTCCTCTGAGGCAGCCATGATTAGTGCCCTTTGGACACTTGATGCCACACTGGTGAGTGTGATGCCGCACTATACCATGAACTTCGTGAAAGGAATGGTTTGTGTGAAATCCTGGCCGTTCAGGCCCAGGATAGACTCTCATTCCGCGAGGCTAAGGACTTGGTCCTGGCGCGCCCAGCTCTGCCTGGGACATCATATGCCTCAGTAGTTAGAAAGGCACCCTCTGCTCCTGGCCCATCCAGGCCAACGAGCACGGTTGTTTCCGCGCCCATTCGGAGCCCTTCTGCGGGCTCTACTTAACCCGGGCGCTCCCCTGGTAAAGCTGGCGGCAAAAAGGGTTCATACCCAGCCCCGGCTAAAACCAGGGCTCCCCCCTCTTCCCCCAGCGTGACCGTTTCCCGCAAGGCGAAACGGCCACGCGCCTCCACCGAGTCGTTAGACTCACAGGAGGCAACACCCCTGAAGATGGTCGCTAGGCCATCTTCGGGGGTTCCTAAAGCTGTCCCCCCAAAGGAGGACAGCAACAAAGGAGCTTCGGCTCCTTCGCCCACGCCCCGAGGTGGAGCGAGTGGCTCGGAGACGGTGGTCCCTCGAAAAGAGGGCCGCCCGCCTAAGGTTTCAAGGAGGAGGGAGGAAAAGACTCGCATGGCGAGCGCAAGCTCCCCCAATAAGTCCTCGAAGGCGACAGCGCCTCCAGCGCTTTGTCCGGCCAACAGCGCCCGGGGTTCTGCCCCCGAGAAGCGTACGGCCATTCCCGTGAGGGTCTTCAGTTCGAGGAGGGCCCCCGCGTCTCCTCCGAGCTAGGCCTGGAGGGCATATTCCTTCAATGGAATTGCCGTGGACTCTGGGCCAGCTGGAAGGAGCTGCGGAGGCTCGTCTCGTCCCGCTCCCCGTTAGCTATCTTTTTGCAGGAGACCATGCTAGGCGCCTGCCCCCTGCCCGCCCTCCCGGGATACAAGGGTCTTGCGACCCCACCACCGCGGGATGGCCGAGCTGGGGGATGCGCGGTTTACACCCGGCATGATGTCTCCGTTCTTCCTTTCTCTTTAGATACCTCCTTTCAGGCAGTGGCTGTGCAGCTGCACCTGGATAGGAGGTATACTATCATTTCTGCGTACATTCCACCGTCAGCTGACTTCGACGCGGGGGACTTACGCCGCGTCCTGGCACGGTTGCCGAGGCCCTATCTCTTGCTTGGAGATCTGAACGGCAGGCATCCTCTCTGGGGAGATTACACCATAAATCCCAGGGTACAAGTCCTTGCCGATCTGATCGAAGAACTTGAGATGGGTGTCCTAAACGTGGATGAGTTTACGCATCACTGTCCGAGAACCGCTTCATTTTCTTGCCTTGACCTATCTTTGTGCTCTTCAGATGCACAGGCTGATTTTGATTGGGGGGTGGTCGATGACCTCCATGGTAGTGATCACTTTCGAATTCAAATATCATTTTCAGGGCAACTGCCGCCTGAGAGACCACCTCGGTGGTGCTTGGCGCGGGCGCGGTGGCCTGCATTTCAGGAAATGACTGAATTCTCTATCTCAGTCGAGGAGTTTAGGTCGGTAGAT
The DNA here is from genome assembly GCA_963969495.1 of Ceratothoa steindachneri. NCBI lineage: Eukaryota > Metazoa > Arthropoda > Malacostraca > Isopoda > Cymothoidae > Ceratothoa > Ceratothoa steindachneri. The sequence continues at coordinate 64,389,021 of OZ018317.1, read as the reverse complement.
GAGGCCGTTGAGTTCTTCTCCGGCAGCCTCATCGCCGTGGGCCTGACTACTATTCCTAGGACGTCTGGCCGTTTTGCACGCCGACCACTCCCATGGTGGTCGGCCGAGTGTGAGACGGCCCTGAAACATAAGCGTTATGCCTACATGCGCTATAAGCGCCGCCCGAACGATTTCACTGTCGCTGAATTTCGTCGGGCTAGGGCTAGGTTCCGGTATATTTCGAAGCACGCCCGCCGCTCTTCTTGGCGGGCATACGTGTCTTCACTTAACGGGAAGACCCCTTTAGCTGAGGTGTGGAAGCGAGTCAAAAGGATTCGGGGCAAGTTCTCGCAGGACCCCCCTCCCGTTCTCCAGGAGAATGGGACCGCAATCTCGGACCCCGCGTCCGTGGCGGAATCCTTCGCGACCGCTTTTTCCGCATTCTCTAGCCGGGATGCTGCTCCGCCAGCATTCAATGCACGTCGTGATGTCGCGGAAGGCCGCCGGCTGGACTTTACCTCCAGAGGCGGAGAACCCTTCAACGACAAGTTTACTCTGAGTGAGTTGCGTTCCGCTCTTGCTTCGTGCGCCGACACCGCTCATGGTCCGGACGATGTCCCGTACGCCATGCTTCGACACCTGGGTGAGCGAGGCATGGCCTTTCTGTTAGATATGTTCAACAGGATCTGGGTGGAAGGTCTTCTCCCAGACTCCTGGCGAATCGCTACTGTGCTCGCCTTTCGCAAACCGGGTAGAGATCACTCTACTCCGACCGGTTTCCGCCCAATCTCTCTAACCTCTTGCGTGTGCAAGTTGATGGAGAAATTGGTAAATGTTAGATTAGCCTTTTTCCTGGACAGCGGAGGCCATCTGTCTTCCGCAAGTTCCACTCCACGTCGGATGCTCTGCTCCGACTGGAAAATGCCGTCTGCGAGGCTTTCCTTCGTAGACAGCACTACGCCACGGTGTTTTTCGATCTGGAGAAGGCCTATGATACCACATGGCGATACGGTATCATGGAGACTCTCCACACGATGGGGGCGAGGGGACGCCTCCCAATTTTTATATCTGAATTTTTGCGAGATCGTCGATTCCGCGTACGGGTGGGGGGAGCCCTCTCCGGCCCAAAGGAGCAGGAAGAGGGTGTCCCGCAGGGAAGTGTCCTCAGTGTCACACTCTTTGCCCTGAGCATCAACGGCATCACCTCGGTGCTGCCGGAAGATGTTCTCGCTACGCTCTACGTGGACGACCTTTCGATCTCTTTTGGCACGGCCCAGAGGCCAACTCAGGAATGTCAACTCCAACAGGCATTGAACCCCGTCTCTCACTATGACCAAGCGCACAGGCTTCAGTTTTCCTTGGCCAAGACTAAGGTGGTGTACTTCTGCCGCAATCCACGGTTCCATCTGGACTTATTTCTGAAGTGGTGGACTCGCACCATTTCCTCGTTCTTGTATATGACCAACACCTCACCTGAGAGGCTCATATTCTTAACCTTAAGGTCTCTACCCACGCCATCAATATTCTTCATTCCATGACGTTCAGCCCCTAGGGCGCTGATAGGGCTATTGCCTTACTTTTTTAAGGATCCTTTGGTCATTTGAAGCTTGACTAAGGATGCGATTTTTGTGCATTGCGGAAGGTGGACACCTCTTGTCACGCTGGAACTGTGCCAGTGTATGCAGATGGCTCCAAGTCCGAAGAGGGGGTTGGCTTCCATGCCGTATCCCCTCTGTTTGAAGTCAGCAGGGGTCTACCAGGGGCTGCGTCTGTGCTCACAGCCGAGCTGGTGGCAATACACCACTCAGTATGGGAGATTACGCGACGTGCCCTGTTCAGAGACCGGATTATGATCTATAGCGATTCACAAAGCGCCCTGAGTGCTCCCGGGGCATTGGAAACTCCACATCCCCTGGTTCACGATATCCATGATGCCACGGTTTTAGCAAGCCTGGTGGATGTCAAGATTATCTTCTGCTGGGTTCCTGTACATATAGGAATTGCGGAAAATGAGGGCACCAAAAACTCTGTGAGGACTCGGCGACTGGACCTGCGTTTCACCCTTCCTCACACTGACTACATGGTATGTATACGGGCAGCTCTCTGGGCTGCTTGGCAAAGAAGATGGGAGATGGTCGAAGGGAACTTAAAGTTGCGTGCCATTGTGCCATGCCTGTTCCCATGGACCTACCTGCCAATGTCGAGAGGGCTTCAGGTTGCTTTCTGTCACTCTCCAAATTGGACAAACCCTCACTTGCCAGCGCCCTACTGTCATGACTGCGTTGTCCCCCAGCTTATTTGGCACATTCTTGTTTAATGTCCCTGTCTGAGTGATCTCCGTGCATGTTACCTGTCCCAGTACCGGGATTGTCGGGGTTACTACCACCTGGCCCTTTTACTTGGGATGAGTTTGTGCACATTGACTGGTGAGAGGCTGATCTTCTCCCCTTTATTTAACTAGTTGGGTTTTTTTGTTATTTTAGTAGGTCGCACGTTCCTGCACCAGGGGGAAGTGGACCTCCCCCTCGATGCCGGATTTTTAAAATTTTTTAATCTTATTTTAAAGATTCTTAGTATTAGGCAGTGTTGAATACGGCGACTAATGCCCAAGTGTATCCAGATAAGCTCTTAAAAAAAAAGAAGTCTATCACATGCTCCTGCACCTGAAGGAGGCGGGCCTAACCCCAATGATGGAGCGCACTTATTGCTGTCACATTTTGCTTTTTCTTTTCTTTTTTTACCCTTTATCTTTCTTTTTATCTCTGTCATTTATCTACACATTGTTATTTGTTTTTTTAATCTAGCTTAGTAGTAGGCTCTGTTGTGAGTACAGTGACTTTTGCTCTAGTAAGCAGTCGCCAGATGAGCTCTCAAAATTAAAAGGAAATAAATTGTGGTGGAGATCAATCAGTTGCCCCACTTCTAGAATGCCCTCATTTTACCACTCCTGTCATCCTGTTTCCCCAACCCTTTTAACAATCCCTCGTCTGACCAGCCTTTGTTTCATTCTGGCATAGGAATCTTTTAAACCCTCATTTTTTAAAAAAATTATCACATAGTGGTCTACTTTCCCTTCTCTTAACTAATTCGCTTTTTATTTCCACTGCCACTTAAAATCAACTTGGATTTGGCAGCTGCCCAACTGGCTCTTTACTGTAAACCTATTTATTGTTTTGGGCGGTTTCACTTTCAACTATTTTATTAAGGTCTGTATATGTTTTTATTCCTATAGGTATGGAGTTATGATGCTAGTGATACAAATACAGGGCAGCAGAGTGATTTAGAACTTGGGACAACAAATCATGAACCTGGGTCATCTGTACGGTCAATATTTAATCAAAGTGACTCCTCTAAAACTCCAAGCCAAGATATATTACAAACAGAAGTAGATGCAGAAAATTCACCTTCCAACACAGGCCTTTTTTGTACCTCCACCACAAGTTTTTCATCTTTACCTCCTTTTGCCAATTCACAATTTTCAGGAAATAACATTGGCTATTATGTTTATGAATATAGAGAAGAAGAAGAACAGCAAGAGGATACAGGTCTCTATTTTTTTTATTTACTGAATTATTTATTGTTAAAATACCTTTTATTCTAATGAAAATATAAAAACTAGGCATCCTGCAGCAGTGGCAACAGATTAATTAATTTTTTAAATACAGAAGAATCCTCTGGCCCTATTGTATCATCAACGGAGGACTCTGACTCTGCAATATTTGAGCATAAACAACTTCCACATTCACATCGGCATTCCTCAGTTCTCCTCCACCGAACACTTGGTGGTAGAGGTCGTTCAAACATTGTGTCATCAGATTCAGAATTTGAAACTGAAATTTATCACAAAAGGAGGCACATAAAGCACAATCATCGATCTCACAGACAAGAAAAGGACAGTGGTAGGGTATTGAATTTATTTCAATCGTTAATGTAGGCTAGATGAAGTAATTGCTTACCAAGACTGGCAGGTTCACTCAAGGCCAACCATTTAAGTTATACTTATTAAAATAGTTAAATAGATGGTTGTTGAACAGACTTCTAGTTAATATTGGCAATCTTTTGGGGTAAATCATTGAGAGTTCATAAAATATCTTCCATTGGTTTTCTTTGTGTTGTCTATTTTAATAAGATATTCATTTAAATGTTTTGTCAAAATCATTGTAAATTTTAAAACCATAAGTTAGGTTTCTCTCCGCTTTCTGCCCATGAATGCAAGCTCATTTCCTTCAGCATGATTAACCCTTAACCGGCGGGTCTGGGTTGCGTCAGAGCTTGTGCCATACGGGGAAAAACGAATAATTTTAATTTTTCTCGGAAAGTCATTTATCATTTAAAATATTAGTTTATTTAAGTAAATATGCTATGTAAACTATATTTTATTATTTTAAATGTTAGAAAAAATCATAAAAAGGATTATGAAAAAAAATATAAACTATTTCTTTCAAAGATAACTTTCTACGCTTTGGAAAATTTGATGACGTTGAATCTTCAGACTCCATCTTTATACTGGACTGAAAAATGACGCATAAATTAAGCTCAAATGTGATTCTATCAACTCTTTCACTCAAGGAGTTGCCAATTAGTAATAAAACAACCGAACATCAATTGACAATGCTCGTATGGCAGGAAACTCTTTGAATCATCAATTGATGTTGCCTGCTGTTCTCTAAGGGAATGTCAATTGACGATGTCCGCCGGTTAAGGGTTAAAAACTGACAAAATAGTTCATCAATCCAGAATGTTAAACACATGACAGAAAATCAAAGATTATTTATGACACAAATATTGTGCAACCACCAAGTTTGCATAAGGGTACTGTATAGTGCATTGTAGAGTATTTTACTTGTAGTAAATATTAAAGAGCCCTGTTCCCTAACTATCCTGGTGAGTGGAGTCACACTCAGGGTGACATATGGATGCTTGTGTGCCTTCCCATCCTCAACACCTCTAGTTCTCCCTCCCAACACCTGCAGTTTTTCCTCTCATCCCCAACACCTGCTGGAGGATCTACAGCTATATATTTTCCACCCATTTTCTCCACTTTACAGGTCTCTCATTACAAACTTCCTGCACAATAGAGCTTTGTTCTATTGTGCTTTCAATTTAAGGGGAATCATGCTTGGTTCTGCTCATAAGATTGTGGTGTGATGGAGTTGTGTGAGACTTTAATATTTCTTAGGTACCAGTGGGTAGGTGTACCTGATATATCTCTCACTTTTGTTAGTTTATTCTAAATATTTTTCATTGTTTTATCAATGGTTGTACCCTTTTCCGTAAGGGGCATGGCGATTTGCTTTTCTGGCCGCCATGCTGAGGAGACTCAGTTCCCCATCCAACCCCAGTTTGCCTCCTCTCCTTTCTAACACCCTTTCTTCTTACACTGCTTCCTCACTTTCCCTACAACCTCTCCCACAACTTTCTCTGGTCAACCTCTAATTCACAGGGTATACACTGACCAGCTTTCTCTCACACAACCATCCTGGAACGGGGGCTGAGGGGGAAGGGGACAATATCCCCTCACCTCTGACCTCTGGTTTGGGTCAGTGGGTTTCTAACAATCTGCTTCACTTGCATCCCCACATACTCTTTCTCCTTTTACGGTCTTATCAATTTTACACCCAGCCTAATGTGGAGCCACCATGCCAAAGGGCTGCCTAGCCACTGGCTGGGAGGCATGGTCCCAAATGGTGATAGCTGGTTTTGCTGGCCCTGTGTTCACCCCTTTCAGAGTAGGCTACTGTGTGGGGTGATTAGCATTTGTGTCCTGTTGAAATAATAGGGTCAACATGCCCAATGATGAGAACTCTAAAAAAAACTTTCTCAAGGGATCCTCCAAACCCCTCTGACCTGAGAGGAGGCTTATTCCTCCTATGCCTACAGGTGCAGGGGACTCCCACTCACCCCCTTCTCTGGACTTACCTTTGTGCAACCCCCTCTTCCAGTTGCAGCCCCTCCTTTTCTTTCACAGTGGACTGCCAATAAAGCACTCAGGCAGCCCAATATTGACTGCTTCTGCTGAGAGCGGCAGGTATGGAAGGGCCTGTTAGTCTGTCCCCCTTAACGTCTTACACATGTGTTCTCATTTTACAGGGGGTTACTGTACGTGCCCCCCTCTGTTGCCCGACAGATGCTGGTTTGCCAGCCCAAGACAAGACAAAAGGCTACTTGAATGGGATCAGTGATCTCTCAGGGAGGGGGCGCAGATAGCCACACATGGAAGCCCCCCCTGAGATGGCCATGGTCCCTGAGGTGACCCAGCCCCAGATGGTAAGATCTTCCATGGAGTAGAACCCAGGATCAGTACCATGCACAAAACCCGAGTCCGCCCCTGTGCAAGCTTCTCCTCAGAAGAGTCGGGGGGGGGGGGGCAAGGATCCACAAGGTAAGGAGGGATCTCCTCCACTGACTGGTGCCCTTGTGACAGCCAAGGGCTGCATTCTTTAGAAGAAACTTGCAGTGGCTGGTCCATCTGGCCTAGTTGCTCCTTCCTGTGGAGGAGAAAAGCAGGTTCATTTCCTACACCCATCTTGTAAAAAAAAAAAAAATTGTAAGACAAAAAACACTTAAGGGCTCCTCTCCCTCTGCCAAAACCATGGGGATGGATGGTTCCACTGCTGTTTTGATAAGCAACCAAGCCAAGATCAGCACATCTGCCCCTATTGCTCCCACAGCTGGGAAGTCCCTGAGTAAGACCAAAATTGCAAGTGCGCAGAGCGGAGACTTGATCACATCAAAAGCCCTTATTCAGAGGTTACCTGACATTTTTAAGCCCACTGGCTTCAAACACTTCCTCATTATTTGCTCCACTAATGGCAGCATGTTGGCCAAGGGAAACATGTTCCATGTTAGCCTGATTGGTAGAGAGCCGAAGGTCACCCATTAATCGGACGGGAGCCATCTTGCGAATGCGTTGTATCCCCCCTCCCCCGTGATGGATAAGATTAGTACTCTTTGGGAACTTGTTTGTACCCCATTGAGTTTGATGCTGCCTTCTATAATTAACTATATGAAAGGAGTAGTTTATGCTAGGGAACTCTTGGACTATATAGATGACATCATATTCTAGAGCTGGTGATCAAGGAGCAGTCAGCACATTGACTGGTGGACTTATAGACATGTGGGGGGAGTCCGGCCTTCTCCCCTTTATTTAACTAGGTTTTTTTTTATTATTGTTGCTTTCTTTGTAGGTCGCACGCTCCTGCGCCGGGGGAGGGGGACCTTCCCGACGCCGGAGCTTGCTTCCTGATTGTTGCCATCTTCCCTTTTTATTGTTGTTGTGTTTTCAAATTATACCCCCTCTGGGGGTATAATTTAGGGGTCTATGGCTACAGAAATTCATTTAATTTATTTAATACTATCTGAAGGCTAGGTAATTATATTGCTCTGGGCATCATTTTAACTCTGAATATTATGTTAGGCATTCTTCAATCAATGTTATTTATTAAGTAAACTATTGTACATGAACCTGGCTATCACTGACAAAATTTTCCAACCAAATTAACTGCCATCAACCAAAATGCTTACTAAACAAGAGCTCACACACACATACAAAATGCATCACTGGTGTAAGGCAGGGAGGGGCTGCCTGTATAGTAATCACATTCTGAATATTAAAAAAAAAAAAAAAAATAGGCATTCAGGATTTTATTATGGGCCACAGATGTATATGTGATCGAAGGTTCTTTACTAATTGTGAGGAGGTGCATGACTGTACTTCACTTTTTATTAACCAAAACTTCTCTAAGGTAAAGAAGTAAAACTGAAAATGCAACTTTTTTAATTAGTCAAATACTATCAGACATGCCCCCTCCCAGGGTATAATGGTTTTGTGACTACCACCATGGTGTTGAAGGTAGAAGACTGCTAATGTTCTTACAATATCAAGACAGGGGATTGAGGCTAATGAAACTTTACTGTATTCTACAATAGATAAAAAAATTCAAAGACAAAAAACCCCAACAATTATTAATGAAATAAAGTTAATCTAAATTCAATTATATATAGCTGAATTAAAGTAATCCTTCACCATTATAACTAGCAATGTCTTGGTAAGATACATGTGCACAAAGCGAAATTGGTCATTCCATGTCATTTCAACCACAATTTTGGGAAATTTTGCATGACTACACATTGACAAAATCAGAAATGAATAATGAATTCCCACAAATAGTGAAAGATCTGCATATGTTACTTCTTCTTTTTTTCATTCAGTACTTTCAAAGTATATTCATCAAAATTAAAAAATCATTGTAAGTTTAAAAAAAAAAATCTTAGGCAATGTTCAGTTTAAACCTAGAGGGTATCAGTTCCTTTTTTCCTAAGTTTCTAAGCAATGTTTTATTCTTATACTGTAGTGATGGGACTTTACCAGATTTTTGGCCGATACTGATACCCAGAAGGGCAGATACTCATTAGGGATACCTGTACTTTTACTATTTTTCTTATCCTTACCTTACTGATGCGCCACTCGTGTGATGTCTTTCTCAAGACATCTTAACCAAATTCACCATCTTGAAGTCTCCTCCCAAGTCTTTCAGTAATCTATTCATAAATTTCATCCTCTGTCCCCACTCTCTCTTCTCCCCTCTACTCTTCCCAACAGACGATCACTCTCCAATTCTCTCTCCCTCACTATACGTCCCCAAAACTTAAATATCTTCTTATATTCCCCATTATCTGTCTTTCAGCCCCCACCTTCCTCAGTACTTCATTGGTAACTTGATCCGTCCATGGTATTCACATCATCATCCTCAAAAGCCACATTACTCCACCCTCCACTCTTCTCATACTCTTACCATATACTGGTATAAAAATAGGTAGCCACCCATAGATATTTGCTGATATTTCCTTTACCTGCAAAGTGCAAATCTATAGAAATTACCATCTCAGTAGGTTGTATGAAATAGATTTCATTTATATCACAAAAATCTATCTACTAATACTTCCATCATACTGTGAGTATTTGTATTTCAAGTCAAAAATTCTAATATTATAATTGAGAAACATCAGTATTTCTTCATGATCTGTTGATAGCCTATTTCTCTGTGGTAATATTTCCTCCAATGCTGAATATACGTTTGCTCTCAATAGAAGATGGAGGTGAGCTTAAGAATTATAAAGTAATTTGTAACCTTTAAAATGGTACCAGAATGACCTCTGTATGTGCCTTAGTCTGAGATATTTAATGATAACCTCTTGCAGTTGTTTTTTTTTTTGTCAAAATTATCTTTTTTACCCAAATTTAAACGGTCAATCTCTGAGACTGTTCGACTTACATCAGTGAGAAATATACCATTGAATTTGTCACATTGACTTCGTCACATTGACTTCTATAAATAAACCATATTTCATGAAAACCTGAGAGTCATGAAAAACCCTTTGTTAAACAGACAAATACAAAAAAGACTTGAGGGTGGGGGGTACCTAAGGAAAGAGTTTAATTTGGAGAGGGTTATGATCGTCATAATTTTATTTGGTTGGTCAAAATTGACCTATCTAGAGTTGGTCTGAATTGAGTCCTGACCATTATTCTTTTCCTATCCTCAAGGTCAGAAAGATTAGAACCATGTACACTGTCAGGCATTTGACCTCACAGGAATAGTCTTTAGTTGGGAAACCTCCACTCTCTACTGGCACCTCTAAGGCAATATCAATTAATTATATTTTAGTTATATTTACATAGGATTAAACTACTTATATTTTTACATTAAATTAATTGCACTTATGTCTATCTCTTAAAAAATGTGAACTAACACTAATTTATCTATTTCTAAAATCTTATCTTAAATTGTCTCTATATTTAGATATTAGGTAACCAGGCAATGGCTTTACCACTCCCCTTCCCCTATGGGGGGAGCTTGCGCTTCGCTACTAAGATTAAAATTTAAAATCTAAAAAAAAGCAGCCATGGTTAAATTTTTATAAATTGTCTGAACTTCGCCAATTATATTAATTTTAAAAAGGAAACTCCAAACTAAATTTCCACCAATTTCAAAATATCATGTTGCTAAAATATAGTTATAGAAGAAGATATATAAAAATAAATTTTCTGAACTTAACCATTTGTAATTCTTTGGGTTTTAAAAAATTCACAAAATTTTGATACTTGATATTTATTTCTGAACTTTGATAAAAACAAAAAAGTCATAACCAAACTACTCAAAAAAATCCCTTTCTTAAATTATAGAGTTAGTGATGATGATTATAATATTTTGTCAAATGGAAAAGGAATTTGTGCAACACCTAAAAATTAACAACCTGAAATTGGAGGTTTGAAACTCTTCTTTATCCTCGTTTTACAAATGAATTGTTCCAATTGAAATTAATTTAAATATAATTAACACATTGACTGTGAAGCTTTCCAAAGAACTTGAGTAAGTTATATAGGTATTATATGTTAGGAACAGTGCCCTTATTTGTTAATACGTAAAGAGTGATATAAAAAAAACTGGTAATGATAAATTATTTTTGACTACCAGTGTACCATATATGGCCCAACTTCTAGTTAATATGTTAATCCATTCCAAGTCCATCAAAACACCCCCAAAATTAATTTTTTTAAGTTTTAAACATAGTAGTTAAAGATAATGCAAAGAAGTAATATAAACTGGTTTTATTAATTTAGTTACCCTAAAGATGGGATGTTTTGTGTGTAAGGAAGATGATGGAGCTGAGAGTAGGAGGAGGATTGTTAGTGTTTGGAAGGAGAATCTCCTTCCATTCAGACTTCAGGGATGACACTTTCCACACTTACTATTTCCACTACACACATCCATTTCTCATGTGTTTATCCTGGGTAGTAGAGGACACCTCTCTTCCTCGCAGTGCGGCTTGCCAGTTCCCCTCCACATTGGATGCTCTGCTCTAGCTTAAAAATACTATCTGAGAGGCCTTCCTTCCTAAGTGATTACACCTCAGTGTTTTTTAATCTCGAGAAGCCTATGATGCCACATGGTGATACAGTATCATGGAAACCCTTAAGATGATGGTGAGGAGATGCCTCCCAATTTTCATATCTGAATTTTTAAGAGGTCATTGATTCTGCTTATAGGTGGAGAAGCCCCCTCATTCCCCATAGGGCAGGAAGAGGGCATCCCAAAGGCCAGTGTCCTCATTGTCATAATCTTTGTCCTGAGCATCAACAGTATCCTCTCACCACAATCTCTGTAGCATCTACTCCAACAGGCACTGAACTTCATCTCTATGCTGAAGTGCACAGGTTTCAGTTTTCCATGACCAATTCTAAGGCAGTGCACTTCTGTCACAATTCATGACTTCACCCTGACCTGGACTGGTTCCTAAATGGGGTTTGCCTGGAAATGGTGGAATCAGACTGTTTCATTGATTTTGTTTAGGACTGATGCCAGTTGTAATGCCTTTGACCTTTTTGGAGTGCGCCTCATGTCTCCATGGATTCATGCCTGTGTACAAGGATAGCTCCCAGTCCAAAGAGAGGGTCAACCTCCATGCAGTGTCCCCTCTTTTTGAAGTTAGTGGGGCTCTACCAGGAAGAATGGCTTCTGTTAAAGTCACTTTACTCTCACTAATGTTATCTGTTCTTTATTACTAATTATATCCTGGGTGGGGGGGGGGGGGGTCATTCTTCAGCAAGATAGGAAAGATAGGGTTTGACTGCTTCTTTGCAGATCTTGTCATCCCTTCAGTGAAACCTGGAACAAAAGGTGGGCACAGATTAGTTGAGGCAAACAAATCCAAAACTCTGCACAATCTAATAAGTTAGAGCTTTATTTTTCTTATTCTTTGTTAGGGTACTTTATCAGAATGATTTGCTAGGGGTTTGATCCCAAATCTTCACCTACAGTGTTTAATGTGGGATTTGAACCACAAGTGTCTAGAGTGTACGACAGCCTTTGTGAAGGTGGCCTAAATCAGGATTCCATCATGTTTATCAAACTCAATGTAGCTTAACTTCACTAAAATTGAAAAAAAATGTTTCCATTTGATTAGGCTTTGCCCAACTACAAGAATACATATTCTAATGTATGTATTTATCTACAGAAGAGAAATAGAGAGTAAAAAAATAGGTTGGGGGGGAGGGGCCTCATTTTAATTCATTATTCCCAGCAAGTAGGACTATAGAGGCTGACTATTGTATCTTCAGACCCGCACAGAGGAGCCAGGTTCTTTTCTTGTTCGTTTCCAAAAGGTTGTGTTACTCATCTTTGGATTTCATTCTCTTGGCTACTTGCGCCATGTAACTTTCACACATTTCAATTCCCTGTAAATCTATCACTTTGCTTACAAACCTCTTTCCAAACTTTCTAGCATTGTTTTTTAACTTCACACAAGATAAATTAAAAATTATCTCAAGGTGAGTCCTACTGGGTAGTCATCTTGTTCACTAGTTGGGTCCATCCACACAATGCTTATAGATACCATCTTCAACTAGAAGATCAAAGGAACATGGAACAAAAATTAGTGGGACAACTAGAAAGAAACGAGACTACTTTAGCATCCTTGTAAAGTTGTATGAAAGGTAGTGATTGGGATAGTGGCTGAAACAATGGCAAAACAGATGGGTGAGGAGCATGGTATATTTTGTTTTATGTGAAAGACCATTTGAGAAGAGTAATATTGTTTGTTGCCTACTGTTTGATACTATTGCACCTTGCTCAGTTGTATGAACTACTTAACTAGTCCATGCCTTTTCTTATTTTACTTTTAACTATAGAAAGTGGGATTAACTAAGTCTTGGAACTGCCATCTTTCTTCCATTCCCATTGTGAATATTTAATATTTTTTATTTTATTTTATATAGGTCGTCCCAAAGTATTTGTTCCTCATGGTCGAGCTTCCAATCCATTCTTTACTCAGCTTCACAAAGAATATATCGCCCTTGGACTGTCTTCCCCTTGGGTTTTACAGTGGTCTTGTGATATTAATCAGCATGATGCACATGGGAGATCAGCACTACATTATGGTACTGAACAGGGTCATGCATACATTGTACATATGCTCATTAAGGCAGGTTTGTTTTTAAATCATTTATTTATATTTATCACATACTTTCACTTATATCCACTACTTTTCTCTCAAATACTTTTTTCATAATTTTATTTTTTTTCTGAAATTATATTTTTTCTCTTTACCAAGGTGCTAAAATTGATATTGTGGATGCTGAGCACATGACACCACTACATTTGGCAGCACAACGTGGCTATCCTGAGGTTTTGACACTCTTATTAGGAGGGGGAGCAAAAGTCAATAACAAGATGAATGATAAAGTAAGTTTGTTTGTTGGATGCATATGCAAACTATTTTATTTACATATTTGAGTTATTTTTAACTATATTAATTAAAATTTTCTCTAAAGTTACTCAAATGGAATAGTTTTCAATTTTATACATTTTGGAGAGGGTCTGCCCTTAGTGAAAATTTGTTCCTGGACATGTTAAAAGCCCTCCTGGAAAGTTTGACAGTTTGCTTATAGAATCTTTTTCATTCCTTGGCCTTCAATTATATTGGTTTGTTTTTACTTTCCCTGCATTCTTTTTTTTTTTTACTGAATGAAACAAAAAAAAAATCATTATTTTCTATAGAGTTCGCCTCTGCATATTGCTGCTTCACGTGGCTACACAGATATTGTGGAAACTTTGCTAGACCATGGGGCCAAAATTGACTCTCTGGACAGTTCTGATAGAACTCCACTGATGCTTGCAGTTTCTCGAGCACATTACAAAGTTGCTCAACTCCTCATTAGACGAGGAGCAAAGGTCAACATTGAAGAAATACATGGTTGAGTATTTGGTTTTTCTTTTAAATCTATATGTATTATTTTATGGACACTATTTAGGTAGTAAAGAGACAAGTTTTCAAGAATTGATATGATGCAAAACACTGAATTAAGTTTGGAGCATCTCCAAAGATAACACATGAGACCCTGTACTCCATATCTTTATATGAACTCATTATTGTAGGTTTACAATACCCCTTCCTTACTGATGATACCTAGGTTGCCTTTGGCTTGGGGTTCTCCCATTAAGCCATCCAGCTCAATGAACTTTGCGTATCTGTTGGTTTTGTTCTGGTTTGTAAATATTGGGCACATTGTGAATGTGTTGAGCTGGGGGTTATTTCTCCTAGCAGCCAGTGCAGATATGTTCATTGGTTCCCCAATGTGGTACTTTACTTTGTTCCCCTAGGCTGGTTATTATGGCCAACCTCCACCTGCCCAATGGCTGAACCCATAAGTCTCTGACTGAGGATATGTTCTGTCTATGGAGTCAAGGGTTGAGGCATGTTGTCGTGAAGTTGTTTAGTATTTTCTAAGGGGTGGGCACAGCATGGGTAGTTTTTGTCTTTGAGATGTTTATAGTAAAATAGTTTTGAGTGGTGGCCTGACCTGAGTTTTGAGAGTAATTAGTGTTGCTGAGAGTTAAGATTGTTTCTTTGCTATGTCTGTGTGTGGTGAGTGCAACATGAGATGGATCACTATTTAAATGTGGATTTGAGTGGTTTCCCCTTGTCACAGTAGGCTTTGAAATAGACTATACATTGCATTGAAATTGTCTGAAGATGGTACTTTGAGATGAGTATGGGTGTGATTGAGAGCATGTCTTGGTGTAGAACTGTGCTTCTTAATTTAAAATAGCCTAAAGTTATGGTACCATATAATTTTGGCAACTATGCCCCTGCATGCTGACACCAAGGTAGTGCTTAAAAAAAAAAAAGAAGCAAATCCCTACAAAACCAGCCACAAAATACCCTGGATCACTGAATCACTGTTTCATTGGCCCACCGATGACAGGTTTACATTGAGTGAGTTGTGTTCCGCTCTCCCTTTGTGTGCAAATACTCCACCTGGTCTGGGCGATATTCCGTATGGCATGCTTTGACACCTGGGTGAACCAGGCATGGCCTTTCTGTTTGATTTGTTCAACAGGATCTGGACAGAGGGTATCCTCTCAGATTCATGGCAAATGGCTCACTTTTTTGCAAAGCGGGGAGATATCACTTTATCCCAGCCAGTTTCTGACCAATCTCTTCTAACCTCTTGCATGTGCAAGTTGATTGAGAAATTGGTAAATGTTAGACTAGCCTTTTACCTGGACAGCGGAGACCACATGCCTTTAGCACAGTGTGGCTTCTGCAAATTCCACTCCATGTTGGATGCTCTTTGCAGGATAGGAAATGCTATCTCTGGGTTCTTACTTTATTGGCACCATTATACAATGGTGTTTTTCAGTCTGGAGAAGGCCTATGATACCACATAGTGATACAGCATCATAGAGACCCTCCACATGATGGGGTGAGTGGACAAGACAATTTTCATATCATTTCCTTGGTCTTGGTTTTGATAAATTCCTCACCTTGGAGGCTGATATTTGTTCTGGGAGATTCAGCAGATAGAGATAGTGCTCTATTGTTTTATCCTTCCTTTGTTTGCTCTAAATTTGATTATGATGCAAGTTTTATTGCTCCACAGCCAAGTATGAATTGCGGAAGGTAGACACATTGTCAATGCTAAGGAGATGCCACTTAACATGTGCTGCACTCAGTACATTATGCTTTGGTTACTAGGCAGAGACCGATGTGCTGAATTGAGTCCACCATCCACAATAAATGCTTGGCTGCAGATGTGTAGAATACCACTGAGTACCTCAAGTAATAAATGATAGAGCAAAAAAATATCCATGGCACAGGTATGAGAGATTCTAATTGTGTGAATAGGCACTTTTCAGGTGAGACAGCAGTCAAAAACAAGACAAAAAAAAATGGTAATACACTACCCCCATCTAGGTGAGCCCCATTTAGGAACAGGTTGGGTTGGGATTAACCCATTGAGAGTGGCAGAATCTCACCACCTTAGTCTTGGTCATAGAAACCACAACCTATGCACTTCGGTAATATGAAAAAATATGGTTCAGAGCCTGATGGAGTGGATGGTCCATGGTAAGCATCTGAGTAGAACCAAAAGAGATAGAATAGTTGTCTACTTAGAGCATAGCAAGATCTTCCGGTAGCACTGGTGATACTATTGATGCTCAAGGTTAAGAGTGACACTAAGGATATTTTCCTGTGTTATGCTCTTTTTCCTGACCCATTAGAATGGAGAGAGCTGCACCCACCCTTGCATGGAATTGATGCTCTTGCAAGATACAATAAAATTGGACGGCATCCCCTCATCCCCATATTATGGAAGATCTCCCAGATACCATATTGCCATGTCATATGATAGGCCTTCACCAGATTAAAGAACATTCGGAAATTGCTTTCCATGAAGGAAGGCCTAACAGATATCATTTTCCAGGTGAAGTGGAGTATCATAGGTGGAATAGATTTTGTGAAAACCACTGTGCATTAGAGAGGTGACCTCCATTGCCCCCCAAAATAAGCTTGCACAAGCAAAATTTTAGAGAATTCAATGGAAATCAACCCAGGGAGAGTGATCTCTCCCCAGTTTGCCAAAAATTTCATTGTAGCGATTTTTCAAAATTCTACAGAAAATTCCCTCCATCCGGATCCTGTTAATGCAAAAAAGATTTTAAAAAAGTTGTTTCACTCACCCAGGTCAATGAATGCATGTCATATGGGATATTGTCCAGACCAGAGACAGTATGAACCCATGAAATGACAACTGAACAGAGTTCATTTAGCATTCAGAGGTCTGTGTCTGTAGATGAAGTTCAGTCTGTAGCTTTCTGTGAGTGTATGAATTGCTTTAAATGCTTGTGGAACAGTGTTTGTATGGCTGGCTGATTGTAATAACCTGCTCATTGTGGGAGATTGAGTGTTGTTTCCAGTTCCGAAACTGATTTGAAATTCATATTTCCCTTTTGATTTTCTAGTCTGAGTTGTTGTTTTTTTGTTTTTTAATAAAATAATGTAATAAGTTAAATTATTTTTGGCGACATATGCCCTTGTTGGCAGTTTCCAATGAGACTGCCCTTAAAATTTTCTGCATGATAAGGCATAAATGCTATTGCCCTTTAATTTCAATGGGGGGGAGGTTTTAAATCCATAAATATAGACTAAGATTATTTAATGGCTATTGTTGGTTAGTTCCATGCTGAGATTATAAAAGTAAAAAAATATTAACATAACATAACATAATTACACGGATGACAAAAGCCACAAGGGCCTATCAAAGGTCATCCGCCTCCGTCAAAACCCACCCAAAAAAAGCACCATCACCAGGGAAAGACAAAATCAAAGTCCCCCACAATATAATATAACAGATGACAAAAGCCACAAGGGCTCATCATAGGTCATCCGAGTCAAACGGCCTCTTTTTCAAGGCACCCAAACTCCCAGGAAAACTACATCCAGAGGATTGCATCCAGAAACAAGGGTATCACCAATCAAGGCTTGTCAAGAACTAAATCATGCAGCTATAGATATATACAAACAATATTAATATATACAAAACTTAGGAACCATCACAATCTTCCCTCCCCATAAACTCATCGAACCTACTCTTAAATACATTTAAATTTGGACTACCTACTACCCTCCATGGCAATTTGTTCCAGAAGTCTACCACTCTATTAGTGAAAAAATATTTTCTTAAATCCAACCTACACCTTTGCTTTTTAATTTTCAAGTGGTGACCTCTATTCCGATTTCCATCATCTAACTCAAAAAACTTGCTAACATCCAATTTATCTATCCTGGAAAAAATTTTAAAGAGCTCAATCATATCCCCTCTCACACACCTCCTTTCGAACGAGAACATATTTAATACCCTCAGTCTATCTACATATTCAAGGTGCCTCAGGGAAGGAATAATCTTTGTTGCCCTCCGTTGCACTGACTCGAGAAGGTTAATATCGTGTCTAAAATGTGGGGACCATGCCTGTATACAGTACTCTAGATGTGGCCTAACATAAGAGTTATAGAGTTTAAGAATAACCTCCTTACTTTTGTAACTGACATTTCTCTTAATAAAACCCAGCACTCTATTTGCCCTATTTCTTGCTTCAATACACTGCTTAGAAAACCTTAATGACTTATCTATTACTACTCCTAGATCTTTCTCATCCTCTACTGAGCTCAGCCAATGCCCATCCATTTCCGAGTTAAATTCTCTATTATCTTTTCCCATGTTAATAACTTTGCACTTATCAAGGTTGAAAGTCATTTGCCACTTATGTGCCCAGGATAACAATTTATTTAAATCCCCCTGCACTTTAAAATTATCATCAATATCTTTAACTAGAGCTGCTAATTTGGTATCATCCGCAAAAATTGACACTTTATTATTAACTGCCTCCCCAAGATCGTATATATAGATGACAAATAATAATGGACCGAGAACTGATCCCTGAGGAGCCCCACTGATAACATCCCTCCACTCTGACTTTACACCATTTAGCACTACCCTTTGCTTCCTGTCTTTCAGCCACTCAGCTATCCAATTTGAAACACCCCCACATATCCCAATCATTTTTAATTTATGAACTAGTCTCCTATGTGGTACCTTATCAAATGCTTTACTAAAATGTAAGTAAATTATATCTACATTCTCTTCCTTATCTACTTGATCTGTTACAAACTCCAGAAAGTCTAGTAAGTTAGTCAAACATGATCTACCTGATCTAAACCCATGCTGAGCATCGCTGATTAACCCCTCCCTCTCTAGATGTTGGCAAATCCCTTTTTTAACTATTTTCTCAAGAATTTTACAGACTACAGGAGTTAGGCTAACCGGTCTAAAGATTTTTGGATCCTCTTTACTACCCTTCTGGAAAATGGGGACTACATTCGCTCTCTTCCAATCATCGGGTATTTCTCCATATTCCAGTGACCTAGTATATAACTTCTCCAAAGCTATTGAGATACTTTCTACCCCTTCTTTAATTATCCTAGAATGAATATTATCAGGGCCGGAGGCCTTGGTAGTATCTAACTCACCTATTAGTCCTTTTATCATCCTCCGATCCACACTAATGTTAGTAAACACCTCTTTCCCTGACCCATGAGTACTATACATAGGACTATTTAGTTTCTCCTTTGTAAATACTGATGCAAAATGACCATTTAGTACCTCAACTATTTCCTCATCAGTTTCTCTCACAACCCCTTCATATTTGATAGGCCCTATTTTAACTCTGCCAGACTTGTTATTAATTTTATAGTAACTAAAGAACTTTCTAGGATCTTTGTTGCTATCCTGAGCTAATTTAAGTTCTGACACCCTTTTGTTCTTCTTTATAATCTTATTTAACTCATTCCTAGCCATTCTATAATCACTTAAATTTTGAATATTATTTTGTACCTGTAATTTTTTGTATGCCCTTTTCTTCTCTGAAATTTTTCTAGCTATCTCCTGATTCCACCATAATGGTTTCCTACTTTTGTTCCTAATGGCCTTCATTGGGATACATTGTTCTTGGACTACATTTCTTATATGCTTGAAAGTATCCCACATCCCATAACATTTTTACCTCTGAATTCTACATCCCAGTCTACCAAATTTAGCAAGCTTCGAAGTTTTACATAATCTCCCTTATGAAAATTTGGAACTTTTTCAGCATTCTCGGTTATTTTACCCTTCTCAATTCCCAAGTTAAAACGAACTATCTGATGGTCACTATTTCCCAATGCTTCCCCAACAGTCAATTCTTGAACTAAATGATCACTGTTAGAAAGTACTAAATCTAATATATTGTCCCCCCTCGTTGGCTCATTAACAAATTGATTCAAAAAATTATCCTCAAAGCATTCTATGAACCTGCCACTTGTTCTATCCCTACCTATCATATTTTCCCAGTCCACAGAGTTTAAGTTGAAGTCCCCAATAATAACTGCATCTGTTTCACATCCCTTACTTATTTCCCTTATCATTAGTTCATCCATATCATCAGTCTGCCCAGGTGGCCTGTAAAAAGCTCCCAAATGCACCATTCTATTTTTACTGAACCTAATATCTATCCAAAGTGACTCAACTCCATCCTGCTTTATTGAAGTATTTAAACTTGAAACAATGTTGTTTTTTATATAGATAATTATTCCTCCACCAATCCTACCTGTCCTTTGACTAATGTACATATTATAGCCCTGTAAATCAAATTCACTTATAGTGTCACTAAATTCTATTTCATTAACCCATGATTCAGTAACACATAATATATCTATATCCTCATTGCTAATATAACTAAATAGCTCATCCTTCTGGTTTCTAATACTACGAGCATTTGTATAGAAACAATTTAACCCCCCTATCCCTGAAGCACCTCTTGAAACCTGAATGACCTCACCTCTATCGCCTTGGAACCTATTTCTGTTATCTGCCAAGTCCATTCTACTTTCAGTACTATAATGTCCTCTCATAATGTTCCATACTCAAATACATATAGTACTCACTTTATCATAGTCAGATTTGCTTCATCTTTTATACTGTACTAATATTATACAGGTCATCTAAGTCCTCTCTCATGATCTGCTTTTACCATCTCATTCATATATTTAATGTCACACATTTCTTTCCTGGATCTTGCCTTTCTAACTTTCTTTCAAATTATTTTCTGTTCCTTTCTTAATCCTACTTCATCCTCCTTTCATATATTTCATCTGCCCATTCCTTATGCTGAATTATCATATTGAGGTATACCTGTGTAGACTAGCTCGGCGCTCAGTCGTACACAAGCACAGGCAGACAGCTGACCACAGTCTGCCTAAGATAATTTGGGGCGATTAATAAAGAGTGTGAATTATGGCTTGCCAAGTTGCAGTTCAAAAGATATACAGTGGCGGCAACAAAAAAAGTGACATTGAATATTGGCAATAGAAATCGATACATAAAATCGCTTTCACGATTTTACTTGCCAACAAGCCAATGAAAAGGGGCGGGGCTTATGCCACGAGTGGATGACTCTCCTGAGCTAAGACAACAGAACTGCGCTTTATTGGAACTCACTGTCTCGTTTGAGCTCGTACAGTGAGGTTTTGGTGTACAACGCTCCAGCGTGCTGATTTCCTGCATTCGTGCCTTCCTTTGACGTGCTATAACTTCTGTGCAAGTGGATACAATGGGGCGGAAAAAGCTTTCTATGACAGAGAAAAGCCGTGCCTTGACCCTATTAGAGCAGGGAAAGTCTTTTATTGATGTAGCAGCAGATTTAGGAACCTCAAGAAATACGATTTATCGCCTAAAACAGGCAGCTGAGTTATTGCCACCAGGTACCATACCAACGAGGAAGGAGGGCACTGGTGCAGCTAGGAAGACATCTCCAAGGACTGATAATATCCTAAGGCGTGAAGTGATGTCAGACCCTTCTGTAACCTCCGCTTCAATCAAGAAAAAACACCCAGACCTTCTCCAGAACGTCGCCCTCAGGACCATCCGTCATCGCTTACAGAAGGACTTAGGCCTACCGGCTCGCCGCGCTGCCAAGAAGCCACTTCTTACCAAGGCTATGAAGATGAAAAGGCTCAATTTTTGCAAGACCTATAAACATTGGACAGCTGCCCATTGGAAGAAGGTGATGTTCAGTGATGAGAGCACCTTTAGGCTGGTCAGAGGAGAGTCAAAGATCGTGCGTCGTCCCAGCAATGTGTCTCGGTATGACTCAAAATATACCGTGAAAACTGTGAAGCACCCTGATAGTGTGATGGTGTGGGATGCCTTTAGTGGAAACAAGGGCAGAGGAGGTCTGTACTTCCTTCCCAAGAATGTAACCATGAGGGGGACTAACTATCTCGAAGTTTTGAAGCAGCACATGCTGCCATTTTGGGAAATTCATCGGTGTGAATTTTTCATGCATGATGGTGCCCCTGCTCACAGGTCCCAGTTAGTAAAAAGGTTCTTAAATGATAATAATATTAGTGTTTTGGAGTGGCCTGGTAATTCCCCGGACCTAAATCCTATTGAGAATGCTTGGAATCTGATGAAATCCAAAGTTCAAGAGACAGCATCCGGCAGCATCAAGGACCTGATAGAATCACTGAAGAAGATCTGGGTTACGATCGACCCCACCTACTTCGCAAACCTCGCTGAATCAATGCCCAATCGACTCAGAATGGTCATCAAGTGCAAGGGCAACATGACCAAGTATTAACTTTCATGAAATATTCATAATAAAATATGTAAGTTACATTTTTCTGTTTCATTTTCCCCGAATTGTCACATGTCACTTTTTTTGTTGCCGCCACTGTATAAAGACAATACTCCCAAATATAATTTTAATATATATAATAAAAGGGGGGCAATTTATATATGTATTATATATATATATATATATATATATATATATATATATATATATATATATATATATATATATATATATACGTAGGTGAGTCAAAAAGTTCTCAGACAAATGCCAGATTATTGAAATGTTCGATTTTGTACAAGTAAATACAGGGTCAAACACGACTTTCATGTTTTCTGAACAATTCCTACAAAATTCGTCATTCAATTTGTCGAGACTCTTTGTATTAGATGTGCTTCAAAAAGGTTACTTTTTTGAACCCATAAAATGGCAAATTTTGAGATAAGAGCGAACATTAAATTCCTGACTAAACTTGATTGGAAGCCTGTTAAGATTATTGACGCTCTACAACAGGTTTATGGTGACTCTTCGCCATGTAGAGCGGTAGTTTACGACTGGAT
This sequence comes from Ceratothoa steindachneri, assembly GCA_963969495.1. Taxonomy (NCBI): domain Eukaryota; kingdom Metazoa; phylum Arthropoda; class Malacostraca; order Isopoda; family Cymothoidae; genus Ceratothoa; species Ceratothoa steindachneri. The sequence continues at coordinate 64,366,469 of OZ018317.1, read as the reverse complement.
TAAGCGCTTCAAGGGGGGCAGAGAAGAAGTTGAAGATGATCCACGTGAAGGGAGACCCTCCACCTCCATTAACCCAGAAAATGTCGAGCTTGTGAGGAATCTAGTGGATAAAGATCGCCGTATTACTATTGATGAAGTTGCCAATGCATGTGAAATCTCTCATGGCTCAGCATTTGGAATTCTAACTGAAAATCTTGGCCTGAGCAAGCTTTCAGCACGTTGGGTCCCAAAAGCGTTGCGAGAAGACCAGCTGAATCATAGGGCCAACCTTTCTTTGGCTATTTTGACCAAGATTGAAGCAAACGAGGATAGTTTTTTTGAGCGCCTCGTAACGGGAGATGAAACTTGGGTGTATCAGTTTGATCCTGAAAGTAAAAATCAATCAAAAGAGTGGCACCCAAGGGGGGCAGCAGGCCCTATCAAGTTCAAGACAGAGAGGTCCGTTAAGAAGATAATGGCTACAGTTTTTTGGGATTCGGAGGGAATTATTTTAATAGACTTCTTAGAAGGACAAAAAACTGTTACATCCAGCTATTACGAAGGAGTTTTAAGGAAGCTGAAAACTTCAATAGCCAAAAAACGACGAGGAAAGCTCCACAAGCAAATCTTGTTCCACCATGACAATGCCCCTGCACATTCGTCCAAAGCTGTGAGATCTCAGCTACGGGAATTTCGATGGGAAACTCTTGCTCATCCCCCTTATAGCCCTGATTTAGCACCCTCTGACTTTTTTCTGTTTCCAAATTTAAAGGGACACCTAAAAGGAACCCAGTTTCAATCATTAGATGAAGCAAAAAAGCAGGTCATTACTTGGTGCCAGAGACAACCCCGTGAATTCTACAAAGATGGTCTTTACCGTTGGATTCATAGATTAAGAAAGTGTATAGATGTTAATGGAGCTTATGTAGAAAAATGATTACAGTATTATTACAAATAAAAATTTTATGCCATTTATCTGAGAACTTTTTGACTCCCCCTCGTATATATATATATATATACAAAAGGGGGAACAAATTACTTATGGTAGTTAAATGAACTAAGTGGAAGATTAATGAGGTAATCTGGGGATGACCATACAAGATAGCTTTACCTTCAAGCGTGGCCGAATTGAATGAGGGTGGAAGACAACGGCGTAGGTCTTCAAGAAGATACTTCGGGGACTCCTGATGAGGAGGACTCAAAGGTGGGTTTAGATTACTTTGTGATGAAGAATGAGATTTTCTCTGCTCCAGAGAGACGTAATCTCAACTCAAGATGATTCTGCAGATCAGCAGGGAGTCTCAGTCTCGAAAGAACGGGAATCTTGAAGGGATGGTGAAGATGAGAGGGCTGCACAACTCTCCAGGAACAAGGGGGTTGGATAGCTTTCCTCTGAACAGGGGCCAAAGCTTAACAAAGGTAGATCTGCTGATGAGATCTTCGACGATGTACGATGATGGGTTACGGGGATTCACAGGAAACAGACAGCAGTCTGGACAGAGTGGATGTCGAGCTTTCAATCTCCTTGAGAGATGGTGAGCTTGGGGTTAAATACCCGGGTGGCTGATCCGATAGATTCCTCAGGGCCTTGTGGTCCCTAGGGGATTCATTCATAAAAGGGTAGTGGAACCATATATCAATAAAAATAAAGAAAACACCATACAAAAAACAAAAAAATACATGCAAAGGACATATGTACAAAAAGAAAGCAAAATTTTACACGAGAACCAAGGAACATAAACATATACGGTTAAGACAGAGTTCTAGAATTATAAAAACAAATTGAGTACACAGAGTCGATTATGTGCATGGGAGTACAATGCTTAACACATTTTACTTCGCAGGGGGAAGGATCATCGACCGGATTCCTACTTAAAGGGACAGTTTTCTGTCCCTTTAATGTACTTTATTCGGAACTGGTATTCCATTATAAGTAAACTCCAGTGCATAAGCCTTATCTTCTGACTTTTACAATTCTTTAAGTAAGCCAATGGGCGATGATCAGTTTGGATCACAAAATCCTTACCTAACAAATATGTTTGGAATTTCTCTACACTCCATACGATCACTAGAGCTTCAAGTTCTATAACCACATAGTTCCTTTCATGTGATGAGAGCTTCCAGCTAGCATACGCATTGGGGTAACTGTTACCGTCTTCTTGATACTGGATGCCTTCATTACAAACATCCATTTGTATTTCAAAAGGTTTCTCATGTTTGGGAGAAACCTTTTGGGTGGGAGCTGACATTAGTCTTTCCTTCAGCTGATGGAAGTGGGCAGTCGCTTTGGGGTTCCATGCGAGGGGATTCAGGGAATGTTTCTTTAGTAGAGAGCTAAGGCGGCAAAATTTTGTACAAAACCCCAGTAAAAGGATGTTGACCCAAGAAAAGAGCGTAATTGCTTTTTAGTATGTGGGAGGGGCATGTTGGTGATAGCCTTTACCTTTTCTTTTTGAGAGGCCATTTGATTTTCACCAATGTGGAAACAGGTGCTTAATAGTGTTATAGGCTAAATGGTGCTTGCTAGGGCCCATAGTGAGGCAGTTTTCATGAAGCCCATTGAGGAGCGATTGAGATGCTGGCACCATGTACGGGTGGCCACGTAAACATTATTGAAGTAAAAGGAAATGTTACTCAACCCATCCAGTATCATGCGCATCATTCGATTATAGTTACTACAGGCAGCAACTAAACCAAAAGGTAGGCGCTTAAACTGCACAGGGCTTTTTTCTGTGGGAAATGCGATGTATTTCCGGGCACTATCCTTAAGAAGAATTTGATAATAGGCTTTACACAAGTCTATCTCTGAAATAAACTTGGCCTCTTCAAATAGATGTAGGCTCTGATCTATCAAAGGGATAGGCTCAGCATTGAAAACTGTTATGGCATTCAGCTTTCTAGTCTACACTTTCTGACCATAACAATGGGAGAGCAATAATCCGACGTGGAATGTTCACTTATTCCTAACTTTAGTAAATTTTCCACTTCGGCTTTAAAAATAGGGTGCAAGTGAATGGGTACCGGGTAGGGCTTTGATCTAATAGGCTCCTGGGTGGTTAGGGCTATATCATGCTCAAAATACAAAGAGCAACCAGGCTTCTCACAAATTACATCAGGGAATTCGGCTAACAAAAGAGCCAACTGCGTCTTCAGAGGGGGTTCCAACTGGGGTTTAAATCGAGTTCTGAGGTAGTTTTCATCTGCTTTGACGCATACAGTTTGGATTAAATTAAGAGGCTTCCATTACTGCCTCTTCATCAAGGGCAATTATATTATTAATGCATGTGTGCCAGTTATAGCAATTAAGCATATTTACATGAAACAATTTGTTCCCTTGGAAGAGGGGGTCTGTATTATGTAATATACGGAACTGCAGGCTTCTAGGATTGGGAAAGGGCCTTTCCATTGGTACAAGAGCTTGCTTGTCTCAATGGGTAGGAGGAGCAGCAGCACCTCTTCACCGGGCTTGAATCGCCTTTCTTTGGACCTAACATCAAAATAGGTCATATATTTGTCTAAATTTATGTCCGAATTTTTGTATGCTATATCAGTGCATTCTTCCAAGCGGTTCCGAAGATCTAGCACGTAAAAAGACAAGGACTTGATCTCCTCATCCAGGTGGGGATTAGAAAAAAGTTCATTCAAAATGCTCATTGGTCTGCGTACATTTTGGCCATACAAGAGCCGAAGGGGGCAAATCCTAAAGTTCTGTGGGGGATTGGATTTCTCTGCAGGCGAACAGGGCAACCGGCAGGTATTGCTGCCATTCTTGGGGCTGAGCATGGCTTAACTTTTTCAGAATTGTCTTCAGAGTGCCATTCAACTTTTCACAGACACTGTTAGTGACGGTGAACTATCTACCTCTGTTGGACAAGATCTTCTTTGTGATGTTGGCACAGGAAAAAAAAAAATAAGGGCCTCCGCACAAGTCACGCTATCAATTTTTTTAAGGGGGACTGCAAGGAATCTTGTTACAAAGTCAACAAGAGTGAGGATGTACAAGTCTCCTTCGCTAGACGGAGGATGAATTTGGCCAATTGGGTCTATGGGCACTCTAAAAAAAACTGAGACAATTAGTGTCTTCATCCTTTTGCTGTAGTATTCTGACAATTGTCAATTGATCCGCAAAACTCAGCAATTTCTTTGGCATCACCAGGTCAGAAGAAATAACAGAAGATTCTCTGAGCCGCTTTGTTATGACTATTGACCAGCCATTAATCCATCATGTGAGAGTCAGAGGACTTAGGGAACATGGGACTGGGGGATCCATAATGAGCGAGTGGGAGTTTTATCCTCTGCTGAACTAAAGCGATAAAGGAGTCCGTCGCTAAAGAGGTAGGCGACTTCTCTTTGACCACGGGCAAATCCATATTCATCACTTCTCACTTTTTCTCACGAGGACTGGAGAGTGGGGCATTCCTTTTGAGCGCTTGCAAAAGTCTCATTTTGAAGGGCTGCACATCTCTGGTGCATAAGGTGGTTCTAAAGACACAGGGGGAACAGTGTCCTTTAGCGATTGGGGCCTTTTGATGATGGGTTGAGCAACAGGGTTAAGGGAGAGCTGCAGGCTCTGGCTGATCAGCACGGCACATAATTTAATGTGGGCTGCTATCACTTCGGCCCAGCCAGGGAAATATTTACTTTCAAGATAGCAGTGGACAACGGAACTGATTTGCACGTCCCAAGTAGTCATGGACTACTGCAAATTTATCATGGTCGGGGCCCACTGGAGGGAACAACTTTTCAGAGATGACAAAGCAAGTGCATCCGGTGTCTCTTACTAGGGTTGACACTCGGCAACCATTAACACTTCCATTTTCAAACTCAAGCCCACCAGGGGAGCTTTTGTTGAAAAAGAAATTAACTTGCTGTCATGGGAGACTGCTTGTTGGGAAAGTTTCAGGGCATGCAGGCAGATGAGAGAGAGGCACTTATTTGGTGGATTTGATGACTAGGAAAAGAATGAAATTGTGAGTTTTGGGGACAGTGGGTCCTCACATGGCCAGGAACTGCGAAAGAAAAACAAATTATGGGCCTACAAGGGTAATCCGACGCTGTGATTATTTAGGAGGGGCTTAATATCCTTTAATTCTGGCTGAGAATGGTACTTGGGTTTAAAGGGACCAGCTACCTTCACAAATGTGGGTGAATTCTTCTGGGGAAATTTGGAGAGGTTATTTTTACTTTGGGAGGATGGGGGGATGAGGCTTCTTGTGGCCTTCAGGTAAAGATGATGGCTTGATACGTGCATCTCCGCTTCTTCTATATCTGCCCTTGAAAAAAAAACATGCATCTGTCCTTCATAAATGCTTGGATTTCAGAGGGTAGTGCAGCCATCAATTAAACCCATAGAATGAAATCAATGAGGGACTTGTAGTCTCTGTGGACTTGGGCTGACTCCAACCAGAACTTGAAAGTTCTCTTGAGGGTGAATCCAAATTGACAGTAGGTCTGGCCAGGGATTATTCTCGCCTGGCTGAACTTTGACTTATAGTAATTGGGATTCATATTAACAGCTGAGAATAATTCCGACTTGAGGGAGGAGTAATCGAGAGTAGCCATGGCCGGGAGTGAAATGAAGATTTCTCAGAGGTTAGTATTAAGGAGAGGAAGTAGTCGAGCAACTCCATCAGCTTCAACATCCCAGTTGGTTCACTTCAAAAATTTTCTCAAAATGAGTTAAGTAGGCGCTGAAATCCTTGCTGTCCTTAAACACTGGCAGCTTTACTGAAAGGGTTGGGTGGGATTCATTTATTGAGCTAACTGAAAGGGTCTCCAAATGGTTCTTGTTAAGCTCATGCTGACAAATTCTTTCTCTTTCTTCAGCTTCTGTTTTTTTACAGCTTCTGTGTTTTTTTTCTGCCCTTTCATTTCTTTCTTCCTCCTGAATGTATGCAACTAGATCCTTGCCTGACAACCCAAGGATCTCTCCTTGTTGACGAAAATGCTCAAATGAGAACATCTTGTTGGTGTAAATGCGCATCTGGCTACTCAGCGCGTCCAAGGAACTTACAGAAAAGATTATGAAACTCTCATGATCGTATCAAAAATCCTAACAGAGATTTTGTTAGACAAAGATTGCATGCAATAAAGAAATAACATAAGCCTTTAATCCTGCATGGAGATTAGTAAGGGGTTTTAGGAGAGATCATCTCCCCCCCCCAAAAAAACAAAAAAACTGAAAATAAAATTGGGGAAAAAAATTAAAAAAAAAAAAAAATCACTTTCTTTGGATATCCTTGAATGAACTTGGCAAACTGGTTACTGAAAAACTTAACTTGGGGGGGGGGAGGGATGTAACTTGAAAAGAAAAAGGACAAGCTCGGCGGATGTTGAGATTATCTTCTGCTAGGTTCCTGGACATGTAGGAATTTCAGTGAATGAGTGCGCCAAAAAGTCTGCGAGGACTGGGCGACCGGTCCAGCGTTTTGCTCTTCCTCACACTGACTATATGGCAGGAACACTGGCAGCTCTCCGGGCTGCTTGTCAAAGAAGATAGGAGACAGTCGAAGGGAACTTAGTTGTGTGCCATTGCGCCGCCACTGTTCCCATGGACCTACTCCCCAATGCCGTGAGGGCTTCAGGCTGCTTTCTCTTGTCTCAGAATTGAACATACTTGCAGCACGCACCGCTATTTGATGGAGCGCTCGCCTGCACCCTACTATGAAGACTGTGTTGTCTCCCAGACTCCCATTACTGGGATGAGCGGGTTCACTACCGCTTATCCCTTGTACTCGGGACAAGTTTGTGCGCATTGACTTATGGACTCTATGACATTTGGGAGGGGGCCAGCCTTCTCCCCTTTATTTAACCTTTTGTAGGTCGCATGTTCCTGCGCAGGTGGGAGGCAGGCCTGCCCCCAACACCGGAGCATGCTTCCTTCTTGTCCTCTTGCTTTTTCTCATTATTTTTATAGTTATTTGTTAGTTACATATTATTTGTTTTGTTATTTATTTTCTAATATAGCCTAGTATTAGGCCATGTGGAGTACAGCAACTTATGCCAGAGTAAGCACTCGACAGATGAGCTCCTAAAAAATTAAAAAAATGAATAGAAAAAGGGTTCTTTCCAACAAAAAATAATACATCTTTATCTGCCACAAGATAAAGATAAGGATAATGATTAAGAATCTGGGTTTTTCACTACAAAAAGTACCCAACTATACCTGACACTAGATAAATATAATAGCGTAAATATATATATATATATATATATATATATATATATATATATATATATATATATATATATATATATATATATATATATATATATATATATATATATATATATATATATATCATGGAGTTTGTCATGCCAGCCTCAGTCAAACACTAAGAATACATGCAGTCACACCAGTGTACAATATATATATATATATATATATATATATATATATATATATATATATATATATATAGTTTACAGAGATCCACTTGGAGTTCCTAATCAGGGGGTGTGAATTTAAGTTCATAAGCATATCTTTTAAGAGTCGATCTTTGACATACACAAGCACCAGCAGACAGCTGACCACAGGCTGCCGGAGATAGTTTGGGGTGATTAATAAAGAATGCGAATTACAGTTGATGGGTTTAGATTAATGGCTTGCCAAGTTGCAGCTCAAAGGATATATAAAGACAAAACCCAAAATATAATTTTAATATATATATTAAAAGGGAGGCAATTTCTATGTTTGTGTGTGTATATATATATATATATATATATATATATATATATATATATATATATATATATATACACACAAAAGGGGGAACAAATTACTTATGGTAGTTAAATGAATTAAGTGAAGATTAATGAAGTAATCTGGGGATGACCATACAAGATCGCTTTACCTTCAAGCCTGGGTGAATTAGAAGGGGGTGGAAGAGAATGATGCAGGCCTTCAAGAAGACATTTCGGGGAGTCCTGATGATGATGATGACTTGAAGATGGGGTTGGATTACTTTGTGATGAAGAATGAGATTTTTTCTGCTCTAGAGAGACGTAATCTCAACCTGAGCCGATTCTGTAGATTGATGAAGATGAGAGAGCCGCACAACTCTCCGGGAAGAAGGGGCCTTGATAGGGGCCAAAGCTTAAAGGAGGTGGATCTGCTGATGAGATCTTCAATGATGGGTTACAGGGGTTCACAGGAAACAGATGGCAGTCTGGATAGGTTGGATGGCGGGCTTTCAATCTCCTTGAGAGATGGTGAGCTTCGGGTTAAATACCTAGGTAGCTGATCTGATAGATGCCTCAGGGTATAGGGTTAATGTGACTACTCACAGCATTATTGCAGGGGAGGTGGGGACGATTGGCCTCTGAAAGTAAATACAGCTGTGACAGGTGATTACGTGAGTGATGGATTCTTCCTGGACTTTCTAAAATTCTTACGCTGCTCATGTGGTCTTGAAAGAATAGAGGGTTATTTCCAAGGGGCTTCCTCTCACGGGAGTCCTTTGAGGGCTTTCCCTCACAAATCACTTGTTACACTGCTTGTTTATTAATTTTAATGAATATGTAAAAACTTCTAGACTATGACATATCTTTTCAGGATATACTCCCTTATGTGAAGCTGTTTGGCAAAAAGAAGTAAAACTTGTTCAAATGCTGCTGAAGGCAAAAGCAAAAATAACACAGTCACATTATTTACTACATTATGCTATTTTCCATCGTCATTATCAAGTAAGTTTATAATCTGTTACAATGTGTACTGGGTAAGTAAAGTTATTATATTTTATTTCTCATTTTTTTTATACTGCAATTGACAATGGTTTGATTGCCACCAACATTTGTTATGGTAGGATTCTTTTAGTTAACCCTTGTAATTCTTATACTTTTCCTTTCATTGGCACCTTTAATTTAGTTAATTTATTGTTTCTTCCAATTCTTATGTCCCTATCTATTCTATTGGTCAGATAGTATATATCTTAAAGGAAAAATTGTATTAAAACATGTATAGACATATACAGGGTGAGCCCCAAGAATCATGCACCAAATTTTGATAGGCTTCATTTCTTAATTTGTAAGCAATTAGGAAATGAAGCCTATAGAAATAGGTCTGGTTGGGGCTGAGACGATATTTATCATTTGTTCCCTTTCCTCTGTTGTCGCACCCATAAGGGGCACAACAATTGTTTTTTCTGGCCGCCATGCTGATGACTCAGTGCCCCATCCCGTCCCCGCTTAGCCTCTTCTCCTTACACTCTCTCTTCTTTACCCTTCTTCCACGCCTTCCATACAACCTCTCCAACAACTTCCTCTGGTCGGCCTCTAATTTAACAGGGTAGATGCCTACCAGCTTCCTCCCATCCAAACATCTTGTATCAGGGCTGAGGGGGGAGGGAAAAACGCCCCCTCACCCCTGAGCTCCGGTTTGGGGTGGTGGGTTTTTAACAATATGCTTAACCCTCACCTTCCTCGCATCCCCTTTCTTTTTCACTGTCTATCGATTTTATGCTGTGCCTAAGGTGGAGCTGCCAGGCCACTAGGCGGGAGGAGTGGCCTCAAATGGCTGCAGCTGGTTTAGCCAGCCATTTCTTCACCCCTCACATAGCGGGCTACTGTGTGGTGATGAGTGTTTGCATCCTGTGATAATTATAAGGTCACTATGCCCAATGATGAGTTTAATAAAAAAAAAAAAACTACACCTCTACCTTTTCTTCCACCATCGCCGGAGCCACCTTTGGGCAGCTCCACTGAAAAAAAATAGAGCCCCCTCCCTACCCTATCATTTCCCAGGGGACCCCATCCAAAACTCTTGGACTGGAGAGGAAGCCTACTGGTGTAGGGGACTCACCCTCACCCCATTTCCCATTCTCTGGACTCTTCCTTGGGTGACTCTGTCTTTCTAGCAGCAGTCCCTACTTTTCTTTCACAGGGGACTGCCAAGAAATCACGCAGGCGGCCCAGTGGGAGTGGCTCAATAGGGCCAACCCCCTTAGGGGGACAAGAGATGGCAATACCCATCGGCCCATACCCCATAACATCCAGCATTCTTGCATTAAGACTCTACAAGGGGTCACTGTACATGCCCCCCTCTCTTCCCTGACAGATGCCAGTTTGCTGGTGGATGATACAAAATGTACCTCAAGGGGGATCCGAGATGTCTTGGGGGTTGGGGCACATGGAGGCTCCCCCTGAGATGGACTTGGTCCTTGAGGTGATCCAGTCCCAGATGGTAGGATCTTCCATGGGTTTGAACCTGGGCTCAGTGCCAAGCACTGAACCCGACTCTGCCCCTATGCAAAGTCCTCCTAAGGCAGCTCAGGCCCCTGAGGTCTTAAAAGGATCCGAGGGATCTTCTCCCCTGGATGGTGCTTCTGTGACAGCTGCCGTTTCAGTATGTGGACAACCCAAAATCGTCACGTCCAGCTCCGGTGCTTCCCCAGGTGGGGAGTCCCAGACTAAGACCAAAAGTAAGCAAAGCAGAGCCTTGATTATGCCTTGATTGGCATTTTTGAGCCCGATGACTTCAAACGCTTCCTCCTTATTTGCTCCAATGATGATGGCAGCATGTTGGCTAATGGACATGATCTATCAGAGGAGAGCTCTAGCTAGACTGATTGGTAGAGAGCCGAAGGTGACCAGTTTCTCAGACGGGAGCCTTCTAACGAATGTGTTGAATCCCTCAGAGGTGGCCATGAATACTTCCCTTCAGACACTTGATGGCATGCTGGTGAGTGTGATGCCGCACTCTACCGTGAAAGGAGTGGTTTATGGGAGGGAACTCGTGGTCTACTCAATAGATGACATCACCTTAGAGCTGGCCGACCATGCAGTAGTCAAGGTCGAATGTGTGATGAGAAAACAGAGATGGGCTTCACTACACAGCCCTATGCTATTTGTCATGTTCGAGTGTGACAAGCTCCCCGAGTCAGTGCGTGCCGGCTGGTATTGCTACCCTGTGAAGGCATTGTAGCGGGCCAAAAATCTATCCTCTAATCCCAATTGATCCAACCCGCTTCCTACGCTAATTCGGATTGTATGTACATTTATTTACAAGAAAAAATATGGGGTAAATATTTATAAGAGATCTTGTTACTTATTTATAGACACAAAAAATATGGATAGATAATTTTACCATATATACACAATCAAAAAAATAAATAAATCCTATGTACGAATACTACCTTGCAATTATTTATAAACTAACAAGATAAATGAGCGATACTTAGCAAACACACACACAAAAAAAAAGAAAGGGCCTCACGTAACACCATGGATTTTTTTAGATATTTAGGTTCCACTCGAGTGTTCACAAAAAAAGGCTGGCGCCTCCGCAGATATCTTACAGAAAAAAAAAGTTGGTGCCTCTGACCTCGGTATAATGCGATCTGGTTGCATCTTGAGGCTATCAAAGCCCTCCTTACAAATGGGACATACAATAACTTTGTATGGCGTACCTCAAACCCTACAGTCTCTGCCACTCTACAAATTATAGGATTTTCTTGGAATTTAAAAAAGTGGCCTATCAAAAAAATATTTAACATTTAACTAAGGAAGAGAGAAAACATTTTATACAAAACATGAAAATCAATTTATATATATATATATATATATATATATATATATGAGGAATTAAACCACATTCTCCGAAGATAATTTAATTCAGAACAGTTTCGGGGTATCTCACACCCTTTTTCAACTGATACTGGGCAGAAAATATAAGAGAAATGCATATAAGCATAACACAAGATCCCCTCTTTTTTCCCCCAATCCCCTACTTGTAGCTAATCTGGGGGGGGGGGGTAGGCCTAAACATATTGAAGGGCTGGCATTTTACTATTTTGTTTATTTGCAATCTTATTACAGGATTAAAAGAAAATTGACCCTCAGATAGATTTAAATTAGGAACTGACGATATCAAGCTCGATTCTACGATTCTTCTCTTAACATAGTTAGCCGATTTAAATAACATTTTACTTCCATTGAAATCGATCGTATGATTCTTGTCTCTAACATGGCAAAATATTCCACTACTTTCGCTGCCCACTCTAATATCTCTTTTGTGTTCGTACAATCTCTTGTCTAGATTTCTCCCCGTTTCCCCTATATAAACTTTATGGCAATCGTTGCATGGTACTGCATATACTCCTATGTTATGATGTTCTTTGGGTTTCCTGGCCATCATCGATTGGTTTAAGGAATTATTATATTTAAAGGCTAGATTAATACCCGCTTTTCCAAATATGTCCTTTAAACTATTTAATTTATTATTAAATTGAAATGTTATACATTTGTTGAAGTCGTTAGTGCGGGAAGGCTTATTACCATAGAATGTTTTCCTAGCTGCAAAATGGGCAGACGATATGAACCAATCGGGGTAATACAAATTAGAAAAAATGGTCCTGATAATGACAATTTCTTCATCTAAATAGGAAGGATGACATATTTTGTATGCTCTAAGGAAAAGGTTAGAAATTACCGATTTTGTAACAGTATTATCGTGAAACGAAAAATAATGTATACAGGCATTCGAGTGGGTTGGTTTCCTATACACGTCAAGTTTTAATTCATGGTGATCTTTATTAATGAGGAGATCTAAAAAGGGTAATCTATTATCATATTCCCATTCATATTTAAATTTGATGGAGACATGCAAATTATTCAAATTATTAAAAAAGGTATCAAAATCATGGCCATTAGGCCATACAGAAAATACATTGTCAATGTACCTTAACCATAGTTTATCTCTGATATTGGCATGTCTCTTCATGGAATATTTTGAGACTGAACTCCTTCCCACAATTTCTCCCCCTAACTTTTTATGGATAAGGTACATTGACGATGTATTTTATGTATGGCCTAATGGCCATGATTTTGATACCTTTTTTAATAATTTGAATAATTTGCATGTCTCCATCAAATTTAAATATGAATGGGAATATGATTATAGATTACCCTTTTTAGATGTCCTCATTAATAAAGATCACCATGAATTAAAACTTGACGTGTATAGGAAACCAACCCACTCGAATGCCTATATACATTATTTTTTGTTTCACGATAATACTGTTAAAAAATCGGTAATTTCTTACCTTTTCCTTAGAGCATACAAAATATGTCATCCTTCCTATTTAGATGAAGAAATTGCCATTATCAGGACCATTTTTTCTAATTTGTATTACCCCGATTGGTTCATATCGTCTGCCCATTTTGCAGCTAGGAAAACATTCTATGGTAATAAGCCTTCCCGCACTAACAACTTCAACAAATGTATAACATTGCAATTTAATAATAAATTAAATAGTTTAAAGGACATATTTGGAAAAGTGGGTATTAATCTAGCCTTTAAATATAATAATTCCTTAAACCAATCGATGATGGCCAGGAAACCCAAAGAACATCATAACATAGGAGTATATGCAGTACCATGCAACGATTGCCATAAAGTTTATATAGGGGAAACGGGGAGAAATCTAGACAAGAGATTGTACGAACACAAAAGAGATATTAGAGTGGGCAGCGAAAGTAGTGGAATATTTTGCCATGTTAGAGACAAGAATCATACGATCGATTTCAATGGAAGTAAAATGTTATTTAAATCGGCTAACTATGTTAAGAGAAGAATCGTAGAATCGAGCTTGATATCGTCAGTTCCTAATTTAAATCTATCTGAGGGTCAATTTTCTTTTAATCCTGTAATAAGATCGCAAATAAACAAAATAGTAAAATGCCAGCCCTTCAATATGTTTAGGCCTACCCCCCCCCCCCCTTAGATTAGCCACTAGTAGGGGATTGGGGGAAAAAAGAGGGGATCTTGTGTTATGCTTATATGCATTTCTCTTATATTTTCTGCCCAGTGCCCTTTTGAAAAAGGGTGTGAGATACACCGAAACTGTTCTGAATTAAATTGTCTTCGGAGAATGTGGTTTAATTCCTCATCTTTTCTTGCGATATTGCATTAATTTTCATCATATATATATATATATAAAACATTCTCATTCACACACACATTCTTTCAGAGGGAGGGAGAATGGCCCTTCACACACAATCATATTCACACCACCACAACAGCATTCGTGCCACTGCTGCAGAGATGCTACTACTGCCACCACTCCGGCCATAAGAATCTCTCTTGTAAACGCGCAAATTCGGGATTACCTGAAGTGTGTGTAAGTTGCTCCAAGGCCACACACCTTTAGTCGAAATCGTGTGATGCCAAATGTGTCAATTGCGGAGAGCCACACCCCGCTTCTTCGATGCAATGTGGTGCTTACCTCCTTGAGAATGAAGTCATGCTCAGTACCACCTTGCCTGGGACGTCTTATGCTTCAATGTTAAGAAAGACACCCTCTGCTCCTGGCCTGTATAGCCCTACCAGCAGGTCATTTCTGCACCCATTCAGAACCCTTCTACTGGTTCTACCCACCCTGGGCAATTCCCTGGTAGAGCTGGCAACATAAAGCATTCACACTCATCTTCGTCTCTATCCAGGACTCCTCGTCCGTAACGCGAAACGGCCACTTGACTCCACCGATTCGTTAGACTCACAGGAGGCAACACCCCTGAAGTTGGTTGCATTTGGCCATCTTGCAGGGTTTCTAAAGCTGCCTCGCAAAAGGAGGCCAGCACTAAAGGAGCTTCTGCTCCTACACCGACACCCGGTGGTTCGCTGGGTGACTAAGGTTTCGAGGAACAGGGAGAAAAAACTTGCATGGCGAGCCCAACCTCCCTTTCTATGTCCTTGAAGGCGCCAGCCCCTTCAGCGCATCGTCCGGCCAACAGCGCCTGGAATTCTGCCTCCGGGAAGCATATAGCCATTCCCGTGCGGGCCTTTTCTTCAAAGATGGCCCCGCATCTCCTCCGATCTAGGTCTAAAGATCATATTCCTTCAATGGAATTGCCACGGACTCCCGGCCAACTGGGAGGAGCTGTGGAGGCTCGTCTCATCCCATTTTCCCTTAGCTATGTTTTTGCAGGAGACCGTCCTGGGCGTGGAATGGGAGCCTGGTAGGACTATGCACCATTTACCCCCTGGCATGAAGTGTCAATTTATTTTCTTCACTTTAGACACCTCCTCTCAGGCAGGTAGCTGTTCCTGGATAGGAGGTATACTGTTATTTCTGTGTACATTCCCCCTTTGGGGTGATTACTCGATCAATTCCAGGGGTCAGGTCCTTGCCGACATGATCGACGAGCTGCAGATAGGTGTCCTAAATGTGGATGAGTTTATGCATCACTGCCTGAGAACTACTTCATTTTCATATCTCAATCCATCTTTCTGCTCTCCGGATGCACAGCCTGATTTGGGGTGAGAGATAGTCAATGACCTCCATGTTAGTGAGCCTTTTTCCATTCAAACATCATTTTCTGGGCCGAGGCCTGAGAGCCCGCCCCGCTGGTGCTTGGCCTGGGCATGGTGGTCAGCATTTCAGGAAGTGACTGATGTCTATGCTCGCTTTCTGCCCAATCTCTCTAAACTTCTGCATGTGCAAGTTGATGGAGAAATTGGTATATGTTAAATTAGTCTTTTTTCTGGACAGCAGAGGCCATTTGTCTTGTGCACAATGCGGCTTTCACGAGTGCCATTCCACGCTGGATGCTATGCTCCGACTGGAAAATGCCTTCTACGAGGCCTTCCTTCGTAGGCAGCACTACGCCATGGGGTTTTTTGATTGGAAAAGGTCTATGATACCATATGGTGATTGGGTATCAGGGACTGCCCACCTAATTGGGGCGAGGGGACGCCTCCCAATATTTATATCTGAATTTCTGTGAGATCGTTGATTCTGCGTATGGGTGTGGGGGGGGGGAGCACTCTCTGGCCCAATGAAGCAGGAAGAGGGTGTTGCGCAGGGAAGTGTCCTCAGTGTCACACTCTTTGCCCTGAGCATCAACGGCATCACCTCGGTGCTGCTGGATCTCTTTTGGCGTGGCACAGATGCCAACTCTGGGGCGTTGACTCCAGGCTTGTTTTCCTTGGCCAAGACTAAGGTGGGGTATTTCTGCCACCATCCACAGCTCCACCCTGAACCACTGAACCAGCCTTGTTTCTAAACTTGTTTCGCCTGGAAGTGGTGGACTCACACCGTTTCCTTGGTTCTGTATTTGAAAGATGCCTCACCTGGGAAGCTCATATTCGCAGCCTTAGGGCCTCTTGTACCTGCGCCATGGATATTCTTTACTCAGTGATATTCAGTGCCTGACGTGCTGAATGGGCTACTCCCTTAGTTTTTTATTGATCCTTTGTAAGTTCGAGCTCGACTACGAATGCCAGTTTTATGCATCCACTACCAACAGTGTATTGCGGAAGGTGGACTCGATCCACCATATTGGCCTTCCGCACGTCCCACATTTGGAGCTTACTTGTCGATGCTGGTGAGATGCCACTTGCTCTGCGCCTTGCACAGTGCAATATTCTCCTGTACGCGTGAGCCCGGTGCCTCCCTCAGATGCCAACAACTCTCACTGCATCCGCCGCTGAGAGACACCAGCTATACCATAAGCCATTTGGGATTGGGGCTGGGAAACTCCTTCGATAGCTCGGTATAGCTCTCTCGGGCCGGTGGCGCCCCTGTTTCTTCCCGGGACGCCACCCTGGAGGGCACCACCTTTGACTATTTTTCTTCACGCCACTGCTCCCAAAGCTTTTACAGCGCCGGGAGTATTGCGCTCGACCTTTTTGGAGCACACCTCGTGTCACGCTTGAACCGTGCGAGTGTATACGGATGGCTCCAAGTCCCAAGAGGGGGTCGGCTTGCATGTTGTGTCCCTCTGTCATTTGCTGCGTCTGTCTTGACCGCCGAGCTGGTTGCAATACACTGCTCGGTACGGGAGATAACGTGACGTCCCCGGTTCGGAGACCAGATTGTGATTTATATCGACTTAGCGACTCTGGAATGTCCGCATCCCCTGGTTCGCGATATCCTTGACTCCACGGTTATGGCGATTATCTCCTGCTGGGTTCCTGGACATGTAGCAATTGCAGTGAATGAGCACGCCGATGAGGGTGCCAAAGAGTCCGCGAAGACAGGGCGACCAGACCTTCGTTTCGCTCTTCCTCACACCGACTACATGGTAGCTCTTCGGGCTGCTTGGCAGTCGAGTGGAACTTAAAGTTACGTGCCATTGCGCCGCTACGGCTTCAGGTTGCTTTCTGTTATCTCCGAATCGAACACACTCCCTGGATGCACCATCATTTGATGGAGCACTTGCCTGCTTCTTATTGCGATGACTGCATTGTCCCCCAGACTCTGGCACATTCTTGTTGAATGTCCTAATCTGGGTGCTCTGCGCGCACGTTACCTGTCCCGTTACTGGGATGAGCGGGTCGATACTACTTGTTCCTTGTACTCTGAACGGGTTCGTGTACACAGACTTTTGTTCTATACACCTTTTTGGAGGAGGCTGCCTCCTCTACTTTATTTGACTTTTTTTGGTCCCATGCTTCTACGCACGGGTGGGCTGCTTCCCCCCTCCCCCGACACTGGAGCGCGCTTGCTTCTTTGCTTTTTTATTTTTTTTTTAGCCGTTATTTGTTATTTACATATTATTTGTTTTTTAATATAGCTTAGTAGGTTTTCGCCAGATGGGCTTATCATTTTTTTTTTAATCCCCTGTTGTCACACACCAGGCCTTTCCTTATACAACAGCTGACATGCATGTTTATAATTTCTCCCAGAGCTTTTTTCTCGATTTGGGATCCAATTTCACTTTACCCCTCTCATGGAGGCAATGGCCACACAACACCGATGGTCTCTGAATCATGCTTGGTAAATAATCAAACTTCCCAATTCTCACTAGAGTCCCAGGCCATAAGGAACTGGAAAAAGGTCAGAAGTAGTAACTCTAATTACTTTATTATTATTATATTCCTTAATATTTTTTCAAGCTCCTTATATACAAACTCATTTCAATCATCCACATACTTGGAATCCTGTCCAGTTCTTGTGTAAACATATCCAATCAACCCCCCTCCCCACCCACCCCTCTAACCTATCACACACTTCGGAAAAATCCTTCCCCTAGAGGAAGAGAGAGAGAGAATCACTTGTCAGCTATGATGAATCCTCATCAGGCCTCCACACAAATCTACCCTTCCTTCCTGAAACAAAAGATGGGAATTAGGCACATACTTGGTGTAGATAATCTGCCTCGACTGACAGATGAGTCAAGGCGAATTATCTACACCAAGTACTATATCAGCACTCCAAAGGACACAAACAAATCACTGCTTAGCAACAAGTTGCACCCACAATGCCCTGATTAACCATTTAGAACATGAAACAAAGGTTATGCAGCTAAAACACTATCTTGATATCTGGGGAACACAATTTCTCATTTATTCTCCATAAAATAAAATTCATTTATTGATTAAACTAGTTTCTTTTGTGTTAACATAACATAATTCAACAGTTGATAAAACAAGGGCCTATCTGAGGTCATCCAAGTCAATGCACACCCCATAAACTGCATCAACCAGATTGTGTTTAAACTGCTTGTGAATAGAAATTATGTAAACTTGCTATTTTCATTTAATTTGCAACTACCCACCAAAAGTAGATAGAGCAAAAAGGTAAATATGCATATAACTAATTTTCCACTCTTATATCTTTTTTTAGTTAACAGAAATCCTCTTAGCTGCTCGTTGTATTGTCAACTTGAGGGATGATAAGGGAGACACACCTCTTATTATTGCTGCAAGATCATGTCAGCCTTCAGTCATCAATCTCTTGCTCAAGCATGGTAAGACCCTTTAATATTTTCCTTTTGGCAACAGAAGCTTGTCATATTTTTTCCTACTATTTTTTTTTTAATTGGGCTAAATATTGAGTCACATTGTTGCCATCTATTACCATGAAAAGAAAATACTTACCATACTATTCTTTGCTTCATCCTATCTACATTTACCGAGGGCGGTCTATAAGTTTTGCAAGTCGGATATAAAGAAACGAGATATGAGGAAAAGTGTTTTATTATTTTTCAATTCAAATAACTACCCTCCACTTCAATGCACTTGCGCCACTTGTCCCCGAGGCTTCGAATTCCCGACAACCAGAAATCTCCCGACTGCTGTTCATTCCACTCCTGGACGGCGAGCTGGACATCTTCATCGGCTCCAAACCGGTGTCCATGCAGTGCAGCCTTGAGCTGGCGGAATAAAAAGTAGTCGCTAGGGGCCAGATCTGGACTGTAGGGGGGATGGTTGAGCTCCTCGAATCCGCACTCGCACAGGGCAGCTTTTGCAACTCTGGCCTTGTGGACTTTGACGACGTTGAAGTCGATCATGGGGCGTCAGGTTTCTAGGGACCCAACGGGCAGATACCTTGGTCATGGCCAAATTGTCGTGGATGATGTTGATAACACTCCATGTGATATTCCAAGTTCTCGCTCGATTTCTTCGACCTTCACCCATCGATTTTCGAGGATTATCCTCTCCAAACGGGCCACATTGTCCTCGTTGATCACGTCTGACGGGCGTCCTGGACGGGGTCATCTTCAAAGGACTCACGACCATGGCGGAACTCCCTATTCCAGCGAGCAATGGTTGCATAGGAAGGAGCGGTGTCGGTGTACACTGCAACCATGCGTTCATGGATCTCTTTTGCATTCTTGCCTTCCTTGGTCAAAAATTTGATCACTGCGCGGTGCTCAACCTTCTCCATTGTTGCAAAATTTGTGACTGACGATCTGCGATTAGCTACTGCTTCTTAAATAGACGAGGCAGGATCGTGCGGCTGCAGGTCCTGAATTGTAATAACTTGTCCTAACACCCCCACAAACAGCCATCCCCCTTCCTTTGTTTTGCCCTACTGATTCGCAAAACTTGTTGACCGCCCCTCGTGTATATCTCATTTTTCCTACACTGAGGTTGAATATTGAGTGTTTTGTATGTCCCTTTTCTCTACAAAAATGATAGGTGCATGACCTTCCTAAATTTTCATATGTTGTGTATTTTCTAATATATTACTTAGGCCATAATATAAAAAATATTAGTGTAACTTAACATATGAATGTTCTGAGATACAAGTAAATTTTGCAGTCAAAATCTGCTTTGAGATATGTATCTTGCTTTGACTTACAAAGTTTACCAGTCCGATGGTTCTTGCCCCGTGATGGCAGCGTGCTCCATTCTCCCGCACATCTCGCCCTAGTCCACGTATTTACCCAGTAAGATAAACATCAAGCTCCCTTCATGCTTTTGAATTGTTTTGTGACTTTTTTTTGCTCAATTTTGTGAGTTTACTTAAATGAAACTATGGCCACCATTGTGAAGAAGTCTGTGATGGAGGTGCTAAGAAGAAAGAGGATTACAGTGGAGGAGATTATTGAGAAGCATGAACAAGGTGTCCGTGGTCAACCTCACTAAGATGTTCAACAGATTAACGCCAACAATTTGTACTCTCTTGGAGAAGGAAGATGAATTTAAGGCCATGAATTTGCCATGTCAGAAGAGAGGGCATAATTAATGGGGAGATTAGTTTTGCCTCAATAAACCTTTCCCTGCAGGTAATGAGCTCATCACCTCCCTGCGGTCATTCTCTGGTACTTATGTCAGGCAGGTGTGCCACATCTTCAGATCTTGGTCATCCTGTCAATGACTATTATGACTGAGTAAGGAAATCCACTCTGGCTGCTCAGTTGGAGTTGTGGCTTTTTGGAATTGACCATCCACTGGGAAAATTATGGTCTGTGTTCATCACTGTACATGTGTGTACACATAACTTAAATCCACCCAGAGTGGAGACCCGAAAAGTGAAAACTTGAAATGGATAGGCTGGACATGGGATATAGCCCACCAACTTCGTGTTGTTTCCAAATTTGTTTAAGATTTCAGACTACATTACTAATAGCAAAACTTTGCTCAACCTTCGTGTTGAGGTGGGTGGAAAAAAACACAACAGCGCCACTCTGACTGGTGGAATGGCTCCTTTACAAACATTTTTCTGTAACAAAGGGCTTGCCATCTTTGGAAGAGGAGGTCCTGTAGCGTACGGTGCCTGAAACCACCCGCCACAAGGTTCTGCTCACTCGCTCCTGAGACGCCTGTTAGATCGGAAGTTGGCTCAAGGAAACGTAAATACTAATTGTATATAGAAAAAACTTCAATATATATATATATATATATATACAGACTAAGGTAATAATATCAAGTCTATATGCCAAATTAAGGAAATATGCATATACAATGGTCTACACACGACCTCGCGAGCTCACTCTCCCACTCAAATGTGGTTTTAGCCCAACCACTACTACTAGCCACCTTGGTTTTGCGGCTACTAATTTGTTCCTGGGCAGTCTCTTAAAGTTCTCGCCCGTTTAAAGTGACTCCTCTCGCTCTCCTTGAGTGTGGAGTGGGAGGAGGGCGCTGTCGTCTTTCTAGGTCCGTCCCGCCCTCGTGTTCTTCTCGCTAACGACGGATTAAAGAGAAGGACAAATGGAGTCCCCGTAATCGCACCACACAGAGCTCTCTTGGCTCCACACTCCCCAACTCCTTCCTCACTCCGAAATGAGAGCTATCCGCGGTACCTTAGAAGCTGTAAAGAGGGGAAAATAAATTGCTCCCTGCTCGCTCCTCAATGGCTTACGTATCCCCCCTCCCTTATATACATATAACACACACACACACACACACGATATTCCCACTAATACACACCTGGCTTTACATCCAACTTCACTTGTTTGCACGCACTCATAAAGAATATCCGGATCCACAATTCTTTTTATATATAATGCACCTTTTGACCTATATAATAATCTTCTGCGGGGGAGAAAGAGAAAATCAGTCCGGCGGAAGACGGGGGCCGACACTGCTTCCAGGCAGCTTTGTTCTCCATCCTCCAGCGACACCTGAAATCCAAGGTCGACATTAGTGTGGGCACAGGTGAATTGAGGCGAAAAAAAATAACCCTACTACAGTCCCCCCACCCCTCAATTCTTTTTCAGTAGCTTCTCCAACCTCCTCCTAGCAAAGAGGAGCTTTCACCCTCCCCTATGTTTATGGGTGAGGGAGCTTTCTCCTCAGCCCCTTCTTTGGAGTTGTCCTCAGATGACTCCACTTCTAGACCAGCAGCGACCCCCCTTTCCTTTGCACAGGGGATTGTCAAAACGACAGGAGAGGGTTCGACCTATCAAGTTGCTCCCAGTTGGTGCTGCTTCTGGCTACAGCTAGGTGGGGCACAATTTATCAAGGGAACACCAATCACAAATTTGTCCCAACTGATGAAGAACTTTTGGCAGAAGAAAAGGGTTTGCCTGCCAAGCATAACCTTCTGTCAGGTATCAAAAGAGCGAGTGCCTTTTCAAAACTCCCCTCCTCTTTTACCCCCCTACGTTTTTCCTACTCTGATTCAGAATGACCCAACCCTCTTCACTCTTTTCCAAGTTGCTAGGGACATAGAACTCAACCCTGCCCCCCTCCCTCATGCCACACATACTACTACAAAATTCACAGGAGCCAGAGCTCCATAAAATGTAACAAATGCAAAACTGGACACACACATACACAGTGCTCTAACCTCCCCTCCATAATTCACTACACTACAAGCACAAGCTTGTAGTGTAGTAATCTATATTTCAGCATTGGCTAATATTAAGATTTGTAAGCTTGTACATATTTGGGGGGGTATTTATACTTGCAAAGACTAAGTATAAATCTTCCATTTAATTTTTTTTTTTCATTCATAAAAAAAATATAAAATTAATGAATATTTTAAAGGCCTACAATTTCAAAACTATGAAAGATATTTACCTAATCCTTGATATTTTTTCAGCATATAGGTACAGGAGCTAATATGAATTTTTTCAGGGGTATCAAAGGGAGTGACCTCAGGCACTCTGGGTAATTTGACATGAAATGACCCAATAATAATAATAATGATAAAAAGGTAAATTGGTGCACAGGACATGCAGCTCCTCCGGATACCAAGTGTATCAGGTTACACAAGAGTATCCCCCTGCTAGGGCATCACTCTTTGCCAAGCCTAAGAACAGGGTTGTGCACTTTTCCTGTTGTTGTGGTGTGTTACACCACGCTCTTTCCTAAATGCGACTTGCCTAGATCTGTTAGACTTGTTTTTGACCAACACCTCAATAAGGTGATGTATATTCTCAGCCTTAGAGTCTCTTGTATTTGCACAATCAAAATGTTTGGTTCTTGCATTCAGCTTGCATAGTGCTGTTAATGCTATTCAATTACATTTTTTCTGTTCCTTTGTTCGCTCAATACTTGACTTTAGGGGTAGGATTTACTCCCACACACCTGAACACCTGCATATGGTGGATTCTATCCTCTACACTGATCTCCTTTAGAAAGTTATAGAGACCTTTCTTGTCATGCAGGGGAGATGGTACAGTGCATGATGCACTTGTACATGCATGCGCAGCATCTATCCTTGTCAAAGGCTTTGATTTTGTCTGTGGTTTATCTTGGAGAGGCCACTTGTGATGAGAGACACCAATCCTACCTTAAACCTTGTAGGTTCAGGGCTAGGAAACTTTCATGCTCTTGGAATATTCTCCTCACTGTGGCCCAGATGCATCAGATTGTGCTATTCAGAATCTAGTATTGGTCATGCACTGAAGCATTCAAAATGGGGCAGATCAGTGGTTTTCACTGTTTTCTATTCATGTTCAAATTCAAGACTGCATTCTCATTTCCTATCTAATAAAACTAGGCAGACATACTACAAGTTATTCATCGAGTAGCTAAAACTATAGAACTACAAGTAGCTCTGGTTGAGCTCATGGCAGATTTTGAAATTTCCATTTATAAATCCTTCAATTCCCTCTTCCCAAACTTGTCAGTTGTAAGGTGTCTGTTTGGTCAGTTAATATTTAGAAAAAATTACAGATTTAGCCCTGAAGGAAGAATGCAATACTAAATTTTGTCTGAAAATAAGATGCTTCTCAGCATTAGCTTTCCTTCCCATTCATGACCTGGAAGAAGCATAGGAAAATTTAATTAATTAATTCACTACATCAATTTGAATTATAAAGGCATTGTGAGAGGATGTGGTTCTAAATATTTTCATACTCTTAAAAACCATAAAAGAGGAGTAGGTTTAAGTTGAACAAATGACTACTCGGTCTCATTACAGGGATTCTCCAAAATGTAAGTAGGCTATGAAAAACTACACTTAAAAAATTTGTAACAAACTAATATTCAGCAAAGTAAATAGATTTTTTTAAGTATGCTTCACCAGTTTTAACGTCACTTTTAAGTAAACTTTGAATAACAAAGGAATGAAACAATTTGCCAAATTTTATTACATTTTCCGGCATTTTTTACATTTGCTAAAAAAAAATTTTGCTTTTTCCTTCAAATTCTGTCTTAAAACTGCC
This sequence comes from Ceratothoa steindachneri, assembly GCA_963969495.1. Classification (NCBI taxonomy): domain Eukaryota; kingdom Metazoa; phylum Arthropoda; class Malacostraca; order Isopoda; family Cymothoidae; genus Ceratothoa; species Ceratothoa steindachneri. The sequence continues at coordinate 64,342,202 of OZ018317.1, read as the reverse complement.
CCAACCATCTTCAATCTCCCTCTTTTAAACCCATCCTTTAATCCTTTACCTCTCCCCTCTTTCCCTCCTCACTTATAGCCTTAAGTTTCTATGGTAGATCTTGCAAAATAGACAGACATGCTCTCCTTTTCTTTTACCAATCCTTTCATGCAATGCATATATATATATATATATATATATATATATATATATATATATATATATATATATATATATATATATATATATATATATTTATATATATGTCTATATAATTGTTTTTTACATGATTTTCTAAGTCTCACATTTCTGATAAAAAGAAATGAATGTTTCACTTATTCTCTATAAAATTCCTTTTTTCCATCCATTTTGAATTCTTTTTTACACCCAGGGGCAAATGCCAACTATCCTAATGGTCTATCAGGAGCAAGCCCTCTTCATGAAGCAGTTGAGGGGACTCGAGATGCCCAGTTTGAAGATTTCCTCACTGTTTTTAAGTTGCTTCAATCGCACAATGCTAAATTGGATGTGAAAACCTTCACTGATGGTGACACTCCCCTCTACAGAGCTCTGTTGTTGGAAAAGAATAAAGCAGCCGCACTTCTCATCAGGGAGGGGTAGGTGAATGTAAATTTTAATCTCAAAAATCAAAGATACCTAAAGCATTTGCCAATAAAGTGGGGGTTGCATGCATTATTGCAACTAAGTTGCAGTATCCTTCCCTCTATGCCCTATTAAATCTATACTTTTGTTCACATTATGGAGCAGAATGCCCCAAGCAACAACCTTCATGCACACTTATGCACAATATCATCCACTAGCCAAATGTAAAACTAAAATCTCTAAAATTACTGAGGTAATATTTGAACACTTGCAAAAAATATATATAATAAAATGCATACAAACAAAACCATTGTTGTGTGATGTTATATGGGTGTTTTAAAAGAGTGGGAAATTAGGGAGGGCCTAAGTTCTCACTCTTTTAAACCAACCACATAACAATGGTTTCATTTATATGCATTTCGCAGAGAGGCTCAAAGATGGACCTAGTTAAGGCAGACCTCAAGTTGTCAATCAATGACTTGTAGTCGTGCGAATTGAATTCTCCTTTTTTTATGGAAAAAAAACTCAACGGTAGATCCGGTCATCAACAAGCAGAACGCCGGTTGATAAGTTTCCGCCAGGACGTTTCCGAGGTCCGTTACATGTCCACCACCAAGCACTCTGCCTCTATGATGATGCTCGGCGTCTTGGCTTTGAATGGCGAGTAGATGCCGCTGGTGTCGTTCACGGCCAGTTACAGACTCAACGCGGTCGATTACAGAGACATCGTCCACGAAAGTCCTGCTCTGGGTGAGAAAGATCACAAAGAAGACGGAATATGTCTTTCAGTAGGACGGTACCACAGCTTACATGGCCAAGACCGTGCAAGAATGGTTAGGGTCGACGGGCTTTTGGTCGCACGAACTCGGTCCCCTCGACTACAGCGTGTGGGCGCATGTCGAGGGCAAGACCTGCAAGGTCCACCACAGCAACATCGGCGAGCTGAAGACCTCCGTCAACTGCGTGTGTGCCATCATGAAGAGGGGCTTCGTCGTAATGTGTGTACGACATTCAGGCCTCGCCAGAAGCTCGTGTTCGCCGCCGAAGGTGGTCACTTTGATTAATATTACAATTTAAACGCATATTTATATGTTAAAACAATAAAAACGTGGTCATAACGAGTATAACATGACTTTTGCACTACCTGTTTACATTTATATAAGCAATCTTCCCATAGGGTGATATGTCTAGTTCAATCTATTCTGATTTTATAAGGATAATGGGACAGTAAAATATATATTTTCAACAAGTGCTTTGAAGATCAGGCTTTTCTATTATGAATGCTTTTGTCTTTCCTGATTAGAGAGCATATATTGTCTTCCATCATGGCAGCATCCCATCCTCCTTGGTATCTTCTCTCCTTTGTTGTGGTGTCCTGATGGAATCTCTCACTATGCTGCTCACTAATATCACCCAAGATTTTATGAAAGAAAACTAGAAGTGAATGCAAAAAATGCACCTTCAACAACATACAACAGGCCAAGTCCTTGAAGCTCTCACTCAATAAGCTTTGCTTCCAGCTGCTTGTAGTTTGGATCTTTGTGATTTCCTAACAATCTATCATATACACCATGAAATGCCCATCAAGTTTCGTTTCCAGCTCCGGTCATAACACTTTCAATTGTCTCAGACTTCAACATTGTGTTTACTTGTGCCCCAACAAATATACCACCCTTGCTTGATCTTAGCTCCAGAAATCTTTGGAAACGTAAGACAGATTTCTTGAGATGCTTCTCCTCCAAAATCTAAGGCCTTCACAAACTTTTATCGTTCACAATTTTATATGAAATAGAGGTAACAAAACCTTGACTGGCTCCACAAAAGGCTTTCTGAAAACACTTAACTTTCCTGGTTGTAATTTATGTGCTGGGGCCCACTGAACTTTCACTGATGATCATCATCGGTTCTGCTCTCCCATAAGCAAAGGAAACACAAATATTTTGTGTATGCACCTTGCAAGCCAATTAAGAAACGAGCATCTTGAAGTCCCCACAAACATCCCACCTAAATACAGCTTATTTTATTTTGTAAAGAAGCTCCTTAACATTATCGTAGTCTTCTTTCCTCTGTACAGTGTGGGCAAAAGGCGCTGAGACTTTATACGAGTTATTTTTGGAATGGGGGCATTCTGCAGGACCATGCTTCAATCCAACAGCAGTAAACAAACCATTCAGATCTTTGCAGAAACACATCCACATTAGCATCAAGTAAATTTCAAATTCATCATGTCATTTCCAAGACACAGATGTCGTGCAGTCTGCCCTGGTAAATTACAATCTTTCAGCCTGAATGTTAAAAGTTCAGCAAACTTATTGGCACACTCAAACTATCCCATCGCTCTCATGATACGGCTACCGATTTGTTATTTTATTGACCCTTTGTTCACTCAATGCTTGCCTATGGATATCAGTTTTATGCATCTGCAGCTGAGTGTGAATTGCAGAAGGTGAATGGGATCCACCACACTACTTTCTGTCTGGGGACTTGTGCCTTCTGCACATACCCTATTGAGAGCCTTCTTGTTGATGTCATTTGCTCTGCCTCGTGCACAGTGCATTATGTGCGGGTATGCATGGGTGAGGATGCCAAAGAGTCCACGAGTTCTGGGCAAGCATACCAGCAATTTGCTGTTCCTCACACTGACTAATGGTAGATATTAGGGCAGCCCTTCAGGCTGCTTGGCAAAGAAGATGGCTGAATGGAACTTAAAGTTGCATGGACCTAACACCCCCCGCCCCCTAATCCCACTACGGCTTCAGGTCCCTTTCTGTCATCTGTGAACTGGGCACACTCGCGGGATGCACCACCATTTGATGGAGCGCTCAACTACTTATCACATTCTTGTTGAATGTTCCATTCTGAGTGATCTTTGCATGCAAAACCTGTCCTTCATACTCGGGTTAGTTCGTGCACACAGACGTGTGACTATCTGACTTTTGGGGGGAGGCTAGACTCCATTTTATTTTACTCTGTTTGGTGTTGTTCACATGATCCTGCATGGAGGGGAGTGGGCCATCGCCCAATGCCGGAGCCCACTTCTTTCTTGCCTTTGTTCTATTTTTTGATTTTTGTTTGCTTTTTTCTTTGTTTGGTTTGCTTTTGGAATTTTAAAGTAGCCTAATACTAGGCTAACCCAGTTTCTCCCTCATTCTCCAATGGCTCGCATTGCATCCACGGCTGATCTCGATAATGCCTATGTCGCCGAGAGACGCCAAAACCCTAAGGGTTTATGGCTAGGAAACTCCTTTGAGAGCTTATGTAGCTCTTGAGCCATTGGTGTCTGGTTCTGCCCATGATGCCACCCCAGGGTATGACATCTACCTCCAAAGTGCTTTGTGATACAAAGTACACTTTGTGTCACACTAGATCCATGACAGTGTACACAGATGGTTCTAAGTCCAAAGAAGGATCAGCTTCCATACTATATCCTCTGTTTGAAGTCGAGGGGTATATACCAGGTGGTGTGTCTGTCTTCATGGCTGAGTTGGTTGCAATACAATGCTTGGTACAGGAGAGTGGCTTGGTACATTTATATCGAGTTAAAAAGTGTCCTGAGTGCTACCAGAACATTGTAATCTCTTCACGTCCTTGTTTAAGCTATCCATGACCCCACATTTGCCTCTAGCTGGGCGGATGTCAAGATTATGTTCTACTAGGTTCTTTGACATGTAGGGATTGTGTGGAATGAACACCAGTGAGGGCACCAAAGATTCTGTGATGATGAGGCGACCAGATCAACATTTCACTTTCACACTGCCGACATGGCAGGAATCAGGTCAACCATCCTTCACACTGCATGGCAAAGATGGTAGACAGTCGGTAGTAACTTAAAGTTGCATTCCATCATACTACGACTCTTCTTGTCGTGGACCTACCCAGCAATGCATTGGTGGCTTCAGTTGGATTTTTTTTTGTCTACCTGGACTTGGTAGCAGGAGGAACTGTTCTTAGCTGGACAGAGTGAAAATTAGGGATGCCCCATCACTAGTTTGAATCAAACTCTTTGATGAAGCCCGGAGAAGTTGGTGGTGCACTTTCTTCCCTCTCTCTCAACATTCCTATTTCTCTGACTATGCATTAACCTTCTGTCTAGTCTTAAGGACCTAACCAATTAACTTATGAAATCTCAGAAGAGAGGCTTTGGTTTCTCTATAAATGAAGCCCTTTAATGTCCAGATGTCACAAGAGACCAAGCCTTAAAGGGGCATGAATAATGGGAATATCATTTTTTCTGTAACTACCACTTTCCTGCAGGCAGAGATGGGCATGATCTTGAGCTTCAAGATCAGATCGTGATCTTGAAGATCACTTTTAATTTCAGATTCTTAAATATGCCTCTATGCGAATGCTATTTGTTTTGTAACTCCAAACTACATCTGGTGAAATCTGTCCCTTGTCATGTTTTTATACACAGTCATAAATATCTTTTCTTGACCAGTATAGATGTAATTCTTGGCTTACTTACTATCCCCATGCACATTACTATTCTTAAAAAGTGTTTTATTTCATTTTGATTTGGTCAGTTTCCAAGATTTCAATCATGTTGATTGCATTAGTGTTCCTTAACCTAAGACATGTTCTGCATATTTATTTGTCTCTTCAACTATGTTATCAAAAATAGCATTAGTCACCAATAGCTGGTACAGTTAATGAGGTGAAAATTCCATATCACTTGGTAAACTAATATGAAGAGATTCATCTGCTGTAAACGAGTATCTTCTATTACTTACCCAAACATCTTGCCAGTTCAAACCTAAATCTCTGTGTTGTAAGCTGTACCTCTGATAACTGTAGGATTACCGATTTAATTTTCCCCTGATGGCGCAACTTCCTCATTGCTACAAGTTCTTTGTGTGATTTCATCATCACAGGATTCTGGGAAAGTTCTCCCAGGAGAATGAGACCGCAATCTCAGACCCCGCATCCGTGGCGGAGTCTTTCACGACCACTTTCCCCGCATTCTTTAGCCAGGATGATGCTCCGCCTGCATTCACTGCACGTCGTGATATCGCTGAAGGCCACCGACTGGACTTTACCTCCAGGGCGGAGAACCCTTCAACGACAGGTTTACGTGAGTGATTTGCGCTCCTCTCTCACTTCATGCGCTGACCCCTACCCTGGCCCGGACGATGTCCCATATACTCTGCTTCGATATCTAGGTGAGCGAGACATGGCATTTCTGTTAGATTTGTTCAACAGTAGCGAATCGGTACTATGCTCGCTTTTCGCAAACCGGAGAGTGATCACTACCCCCGCTGGTTTCCGCCCAAGTTGAAGAAATTGGTAAATGTTAGACTGGTCTTTGCCCTGAACAGTGGATGCCACCTCTCTTCCACACAGTGCGACTCCCACAAGTTCCACTCCACGTCGGATGCTCTTCTCTGACTAAAAAAAAAAGCTGTCTGCGAGGCCTTCCTTCGTAGACAGTACTACGCCACATTGTTTTTCGATCTAGAGAAGACCAATGGTACCGCGTGGCGATATGGTATCATGGAGACTCTCCACACGATGGGGGCGAGGGTAAGCCTCCCAATCTTTATATCTGAATTTTTGTGAGATTGTCGATTCCGCTTACAAGTGGGGGGCGCCCTCCCTCACCCAATTGTGCAGGAAGAGGATGTACCGCCTCTTCTCCTTTCTGACAGCCTGTGTTTTTACCCTACTTCCTCACTTTCCCTACAACCTCTCCCACAACTTTCTCTGGTTGGCCTCTAATTTCACAGGATAGTCGCCGACCAGCTTCCTCTCACCCAACTATCCTAGATCAGGACTAACGGGGGAGGGGACAACGTTCCCTCACTCTTGAACTCCGGTTTGGGGTGGTGGGTTTTTAACACTTCATCCCCACCCTCACCTTCCTCACATACCCTTTATCTTGCTTTTCACAGCCTATCAATTTTACGCCATGCTGATGAGCTGCCAGGTTACCAGGTTGGACGAGTGGCCTCAAATGGCAGCAGATGGTTTTGCCGGCCCCATGTTCACCCTTCGCATAGCGGGCTACTGCTTTGGGTGATAGTGTTTGCATCCTGTTGAAGCAATAGGGTCACCATGCCCAATGATGAAGATTATGAAAAAAAAATCAACTCTCCCTTTACCATCGTCGGAGCGACCTTCGGGCAGCTCCAATGAAAAAATGCAGTCCCCACCCCCTTTACTTTCACCGTGACCCTCCAAAACTTTGACTGGAGAGGAGGCTTACTCCTCTCATATGCCTTCGGATGCAGGGGACTCCCCGTCACCCACTTTTCTGAACTCCCCCTTGAGCTATTCCCTCTCTCCAGCAGCAGTTTCCCCTCTAGTTGCCAAGTGGACTGACAAGAAAGCAAGCAGGCGACCCATAATTGACCTCGATAGGCCCAACCACCTTAATGGAGCAGGGGATGGCAGGGCCAATCGGCTCGTGCCCCCTAATGTCCTACTTGCAGCAACCAGCTTGCAGGGGGCCACCAGTATACCTGGCCCCCCTCTTTTCCCCGATGGATGCCGGTTCGCCGGCACAAGACAAGAGAAAAAGGGTCCTCGAATGGGATCTGTGATATCTTTGGGAGGATGGCAGGATGGAGGCCACCCAAGAGATTGACATGGTCCCTGAGGTGACCCAGCCCCAGACGGTAGAATCTTCCATGCGGTCGAACCCGGGCTTGGTACCAAACACAACCCGAGTCCACCTCTTTTCAAACTTCTCAGATGGTTCAGGCCTCCGAGGATCCACAAGGAGAGGAGGGATCTTCTCCCCTGGCTGGTGCCCCGGTGACAGCTTAAACACCCACTTCAAAGAAGGATCTTGCTGAGTCCAGTCCATCTGGCCTAGCAGCAACTACCGGCGAAAGAGAGAAGCGGGTTCATTCCCTACCCTCCTCTCCTAAAAAGAGAAGGAACAAGAAGACGAAAAAGACAAAGAAGACTCCGATCTCCTCTCCTGCCGCGGGTACAGACGGGCCTGCTGCTGTTTCGGAAAGCGACCAAGCCAAGATCGGCAAGTCCGGACACATTGCTCCCCCGGGTGGGGAATCCCAAACTAAAACTAAAAGTGCGCAGAGCGGAGCCTCGATTACGTCAAGGCCCCTCATTCAGAGACTACCAGTGCCGTTTTCGAGCCCGCTGGACTTGAACGCTTCCTCGTTATTCGCTCCACTGATGGCAGCATGTTGGCTAAGGGCAACACCATCGGTCAGAGGAGAGCTCTAGCTAGCGTGATTGGTAGAGAGCTGAATGCTTCGAATCCCTCAGGGGCGGCCATAATTAGTGCCTTTTGTAAACTTGATAGCACGCCGTTGAGTGTGACGCCGCAATCTACCATGAACTTCCTGAAAGGAGTAGTTTATGAGAGGGAACTCGTGGACTACTCCATATATGACCCTCTCACTGCATCCGCAGCTGATCTCGACGGTGCCTATGCCGCCAAGAGAGGCCAGTCATACCCTAAGCCCTTTGGGTTTACGGCCAGGAAACTCCTTGGAGAGCTAGATATAGCTCTCGGGCCGGTGGCGCCCCTGGTTCTGCCCAGGACGCCACCCTAGAGCGTACCACATTTGGCTATTTGTCGCCACGCCTCTGCTCCGAAAGCTTGTACAGCGCCAGGAGTATTGCGTTCGACCTTTTTGGAGCACACCTCGTGTCACGCTGGAACCGTGCCAGTGTATACGGATGGCTCCAAGTCCCAAGAGGGGGTCGGTTTCCACGCCGTATCCTCTCTGTTTGAAGTCAGCGGGGCTTTGCCAGGCGCTGCGTCTGTCTTCACGGCCGAGCTGGTGGCAATACACCACTCGGTACGGGAGAGTACGCGACGTGCCCGGTTCGGAGACCGGATTGTGATCTATAGCGACTCACATTGCGCCCTGAGTGCTCTCGGGGCATTGGAATCTCCGCATCCCCTGGTTCGCGATATCCGTGACGCCACGGTTTTGGCGAGCCGGGCAGATGTCGAGATTATCTTCTGCTGGGTTCCTGGACATGTAGGAATTGCGGGGAATGAGCACGCCAAAGAATCCGCGAAGACTCTGCGACCGGACCAGCGTTTCGCTCTTCCTCACACCGACTACATGGCAGGAATACGGGCAGCTCTTCGGACTGCTTGGCAGAGAAGATGGGAGACGGTCGAAGGGAACTTAAAGTTGCGTTCCATTGCGCCGCGACTGTTCCCATGGACCTATCCCCTAATGCCACGACGGCTTCAGGTCGCTTTCTGTCGTCTCCGAATCGGACACACTCGTGTGACGTATCGCTATTTGATGGAGCGCTCGCCTGCGCACTATTGCGACGACTGCGTCGTCCCCCAGACTGTTCGGCACATTCTTGTCGAATGTCCCAGTCTGGGTGATCTTCGCGCACGTCACCTGTCCCGGTACCGGGATGGGCGGTGTCGCTACCGCCTGTCCTTTGTACTCGGGACGAGTGTGTGCACATTGACTGGTGGACTTGTTGACTTTTGGGGGGAGGCCGGCCTTCTCCCTTTCATTTAACTAGGTTTATTTGTTGTTTTTGTTATTGTTTTGTTATTGTAATTGCTTCCTAATTGTTATTTCTTTTTATTGTTTGCTTTTCAATTTTTTTAAAGTAGCCTAGAACTAGGATGTTTGTTTACGGCGATTATGCCTAAGTTGGCAGTCGCCAGATAGCCCCTTAAAAAAAAATGGGCCTAACTACTATTCCTTGAACGTCTGGTCGTTTTGAACGCCGACTGCTCCATTGGTGGTCAGCCGAGTTTGAGGCTCCCCTCAAACAGAAGCGTTATGCCTACATGCGCTATAAGCGCCGCCCGAACGATTTCACTGTCACTGAATTTCGTCGAGTTGGGAATTTGTTCCGGTATGTTTGTTTCAAAGCACGCCCGACGCTCTTCTTGTCGAGTATACTTGTCTTTACTTAACGGGAAGACCCCTCTAGCAGAGGTGTGGAGGCGAGTCAAAGGGATTCGGGGCAATTTCTCATAGCACCCCTCTCAAGTTATCCAGGAGAACCGGACCGCAATCTTGGACTCCGCGTCCGTGGCGGAATCCTTTGCGACCGCATTCTCTAGCCGGGATGCTGCTCCACCAGCATTCAATACCCGTCGTGATGTCGCTGAAGGCCGCCGACTGGACTTTACCTCCAGATGCGAAGAAACCTTCCACCACAGGTTTACTTTGAGTAGGTAGCTCTCCGTTCTCGACCTTGGTCTGGACGATGTCCCGTACGCCATGCTTCGACATCTGGGGGAGCGATGCATGGCCTTTCTATTAAATTTGTTCAACAGGATCTGGGTAGAGGGTATCCTCACAGATTCCTAGCGAATCGCTACTGTGCTCGCTTTTCGCAAACCGGAAAGAGCTCACTTTACCCCGACCGGTTTCCGCCCAATCTCTCTAACCTGACCCCGACCGGTTTCCACCCAACTTCTCTAACCTATTGCGTGTGCAAGTTGATGGAGAAATTGGTAAATGTTAGATTAGCTTTTTATTCTTGAGAGCATAAGCCATCTGTCTTCTGCGAGGTCTTTCTCCGTAGACAGCACTACACTTTTTTGATCTGGAAAAGATGTATGATACCGCATGGCGATACGGTATCATGGAGACTGCACACGATGCCTTTTGTACCATGAACTTCCTGAAAGGAGTAGTTTATGAGAGGGAACTCGTGGACTACTCCATATATGAGCCTCTCACTGCATCCGCAGCTGATCTCGACGGTGCCTATGCCTCCTATAGACACCAGTCATATCTTAAACCCTTTGAGTTTACGGCTAGGAAACTCCTTCGAGAGCTATGTAGCTCTCGGGCCGGTGGCGCCTCTGATTGTGCCCAGGACGCCACCCTAGAGGGTACCACATTTGACCATCTGCCATCACGCCTCATCCCAAAGCTTCCACAGCGCCGGGAGTATTACCTTCGACCTTTTAGCAGTAAACTTCATGTCACGCTGGACTGTGCCAGTGTATTCGGATATCTAAGTCCCAGGAAGTGGTCGGTTTCCACGCCGTATCTCCTTTGTTTGAAGTCAGCGGGGCTCTAACAAACGTTGCGTCTGTCTTTACTGCCGATCTAGTTGCAATACACCCCTCACTACAGATGATAATGTGTCGTACGCTTTTCACAAACCGTATTGTGATCTATAACGAAATTCGGGCCGGGTGGATGTAAAGATTATCTTGTGCTGAGTTCCTGGAGTTTTGCTCTTCCTCACACCAATTACATGGCAGGAATTCAGTGCAGATCGATGGTAAAACTCTTCCCATCAAACATTTACATATAGAGAGATGAGTAATAATTGCCATTTTGGGAGAGATGATTGCATGAGGTTTCAAGACTTCATGCTACTTCCTTAATTCCCATGAAGACCGATGCTGGCTTTATATCTTGGTTGCCAAGAGTTCTCTGCACCAATTCGGCTCGCAGACTCATATTTCCTTCTTTGAAACATAGGTTGAAATAGAAGTAATAATACTCATTCAACAATTTATGAACTGACTCAAATTGAGAATGGCACTCTTACATGGGAATTAATTCTTCTGATTGTCCTCCAAAGAATGCTTGGTCAAGTTAATTAGGTGGACTTAGCTAAGTTTGTCCTTTCATGGCGAATGGAGCATAATGAAGTTATTGGGAGAATGACAAGAAGAAAGCTTGGTGTGTAGATTTGTACTGTTAATGTTTGTGTGACTACCATGGAATTCTCGGTAAAATGAACTTGGTGAGTCTAAGTTCTTTGGTGGACAGAGCATTTAGAAGTGATTGAGATCATAATGGCAACACAAAGACATGATGACTTGTGATGAGGAATGTTTGCTAAAGTGTATTAAGGGGGCTTAGTTGAGTTTAAGTCACTCAGTGGAGAGAGCGTTTAGAAATGACTGGGGGATCATGAATGGCAAGCAGAAGACTCGTGATGGAGAGAGAGAGAATTTTTATGTGTAAAGTTGGCAGTCTTTAATATTCGCTGTGGCCAGAGTTCATGCAATCTTTGATGTGTTTGTGGTCATGATAAAGATGTTTGTGTGCCTTTCATATCATGAAGAAATGTGTGGTTCCTTCATGTGTTACAATGGTAACGTGAGAAAGGGTACTGATGTCAGTTGTCAGATGAGCCCTTTTAAAAAAATATAATCCAGTAATGTCATAGGATGAATTTGGATCGAGATATTGAGTCCTGATCCAATACTTGGCCTTTATTATACAAAGAGTGGGTTCCAGCCCAGCATCCTCCATTATTATTAAAAATAATGATGACCCTGCTGTAGTATTTATGGGTACTGTGGCAATGGGGGTTAGTTATTTTCTAATGGGTACTGCAGTTTTCTCAGTATTGGGGGTATGTTCCTTCCTTCCACGCTCCATGAACTTCAAATTTGGGGAAACAGTTCGCTCTCCGAACTACACTTGATTGTAGATGGTGGGGTACGGGTAAGGGTTGAGATTTATACTTACTATGATGTTTGTTTTCAGTTTAAGAAAATTTGACTAATAAACCTATTTATTAACCCTCCTACGAGTAACAGAGCATAGTCAAAATCAAATATTGTTTTTAATTTGTATATGTTTTGTAATTTTCTCAAAAGGTGTGATGTAAACTTGCAGCCCCCTGATAAGTCCCAAGATTATTTAAAGATGGCCACGATGCGAGGCAATTTTGCCCTCGCTTTACTCATTGTGTTAGCAGGATTCCAAATTAGCAAAGCTTCTTGGCTCACAGATAACCATGTGCCAGGAACATTATTTGCCCACTTAAGAAGAGTCAAGTGAGTATAAGTTAGCCATCAATGTCTGACCTTAATGATAAGATCTGCAACTGTTTTTGCCATCATTTATTCCTATGACATCTTGCAACCTATCTGTGTTTTAAGGGCTTCATAAATCTTCCATGATTAGTCACTTTTTGGATTGATAAGAGCATAGACATAACTATCCAGACTGCACTATAGATCTGCAGAAGAAGCATGCACCATGTAAGTTTTGATTTGTTTTCTGGAGGAGGATATCTTATAATATTCATAGTAGTTTATTGGCATTTTCTAAATGATGTTGAGAATACGATTGAAGTTGCTAGAAGATTTCTCAAATTTGAAACTTCATGTACGAGTATTTTGTCTTTAAAGATTAACTATACTTCAAGAAAGTACAATTAGTGAAAGGCTTAAAGCTATTTCTCATCTGCTCAACTGACCCTGCATGGATGGGGGGGGGGGGTTACCCCTGTAGCCTGTTACCCTTGGTATCCTTGGAGTTGCATGTCCTCCCAGTTTGATTGCATATTAATGAGGCCCTGTTATTCGGTTGAATTAAAGTTTTTGGCGCTGTTTCCCATGCCCCCACTCAGCACAGCTTTAATTTTTATTAGTATTATTGTTATTGTCACGATAATTATAGTTATTATTATCACGACGTGTATTGAATGTTCCCCTCCCCCCCTCAGCATTCAATGCACATCGTGATATCGCTGAAGGCCTCCGACTGGGCTTTATATCCAGAAACGGAGAACCATTCAACGACAGGTTTACTTTGAGTGAGTTTCGTTCCGCTCGCTTCGTGCGCGGACATCGCCCCTGGTCCGGACGATGTCCCGTACGTCATGCTTCAATACCCGAGTTAGCGAGGCATGGCCTTTCTGTTAGATATCCCCCAGACTCGTGGCGAATGGCTACTGTGCTCGCTTTTTTCAAACCAGCCTAGAAATCACTATCCCGGCCAGTTTCCGCCCAATCTCTCTAACCTCCTGCGTGTGGAAGTCGATGGAGAAATTGGTAAATATTACTTGTCGATGCTACGGAGATTCCACTCACTCTGTATTATAATACGGCTGTCTCAGGCGCCAACGGCTCTCACTGTATCCGCATTCGATCTCGACTGTGCATATGCCGCCGAGAAACGCTTTTTTGTTTTTTAGCCTTTGTTTCTGTGTTTTTAATCTAGCCTATCATTAGGCTTTAAGATGATTTCGGCGATTTGTGCCTAAGTAGGCAGTCACCTTATTAGGAAAAAAAAATGGATGAGGCTGGCCGCCTCAATTCTGCTTGACTTTCCCTAGTGTTGGTAGCATAATCCCACGCAGGGGGGGGGGCTCCCCCCGATGCCGTAGTTACTTTGCTCTTTGTTTGTTTTTGCTTTTGTTTTCTTGTTTGTTTGGGGTTTTTTTTTTTTTTGGGGGGGGGGGGTTATTGTACCGTAGCCTAGTATTCTGCTTTCTAACTACGTCGATTTATGCTTTGTCTAGTCCATCGAGTTCGATGATGATGGATGCCCTCATATTGAGGGCATCAAACCTGCACTAAGTTTAAACGGGTAGGAATGTGTGTAGTCTTCGGAACCCTATCTTGACCGAGGGGAGAACCACCCTGGCGCAGGAGAGGCTCGAGGCGACCAGGCTTCATGCTCGGCTGTAGGTAGTCGCCCGATAGGCGACTACCTTTAATTGATGATGCTCAGCGAAATGTAATTTGTCAGTCAATTGCTCAACAATTACAATCAGATTTTCTTCCATTGCTATTTTTAAAATATCTTTATCAAATTCCACTTGTCTACCTAAACAGGGTTCATCTTTAAGACAAACGTTTCCAGAGGGAAAAAAGTGCTCCATTCCTTATAACGATTTCCATCCTCGACTATTCCATCAGAAAATTTCTCTTATTTGATGGCGCATTTTGCTTTCTCTTGTCCCGTGACGATGATTTGTTCAATCAACTTCTTAATCTAGAACACAAATTTGGAATTATGAATGAATTTCAGGGGATTTCCTCGGTCTATTAATGTTTTCTTTCTCTCTTTTTAGGTCTCAGCCGCTTAGTCTGTCTGACCAAGCTCGGATTTACATTCGGAGGAATTTGGGAGACAAAATTACTGCCTCGGTTACCAACGCAGACCTTCCAAGAAGGCTGAAACCGTTCTTATTGTTGAAAGATCTAAAGGATATTAACATATAATTAATAATAATCATCAATCGCTTTCTCACAATGCGTGATCGGCGCTCATCAATACATGAATAAATGGGATCCGCGTCGTAAATGAGACTAAGCCCGGATATTAGCCGGTGCCGTGGAAAGCCACACTCCTTAAAGTTTTGTTCCCTCAAGCGCGATATACAAGGGCGGTTTTGTGAGGTTCTGTCGCGGAGGACGTCCGTTCGTCCTGATAATGGTGTTGATGCGCGCCAAATTCATCTTGTGCTAAAGCTTTCGATGATATAATAATAATAAATAGCCATAAAGTGGATCAATGAATGCCCCTTGGATGGAAGAGAAACTACCGACATTTCGAGACAAAATGGTTTACTCATCACCTTTATTAACTCGAAATTTTATTGTGCACAGGGGCCGAAAAGTCCCGTTCGCTTTGGGGGGTTTTGACGACCGGGAACTTAAGTACTTGATTGTAGCAGGGGTTTATCGGGTTGCTTGTTCTACAGGTCCGATCGAATAAGTGGTTTATCGAATGCCAGGGCCTAAAAGTCTGATTGTATCGTGTTTTTTTGGACGACCGAAAAGTGCACCTGCTGCTTCTGGCCCTACGAGCACAGTGGCTTCCACTCCCATTCGAAACCCTTGAGGGGGTTTTACTCCTCACCCACTTCCTGTGAAGAGCTCCCTTTCCCGAACTGTTTAAAGGAGACAATAATGCGCCAGTGTGCCCTGCCCTCCCGGGGTATAAGGGGTTTTGCGACCCCACTACCACGGGATGAGGGCTGGGCGAGAGGATTCGCGATTTACACCCGGCGTGATGTCTGTTCTTTTACTTGCTATAAATACCTCCTTTCAGGTAGTGGTAGTGCAGCTACACCTAAATAGGAGGTATAGTTATTTCTGCGTACATTCCACCGTCAGTCAACAAAAATTAGAGCGGACTGCGAAGTTTAGTTTTACTATACCTCTCTCCTCCCTTCTCGACCTTTATTTATGGTCTCCTCCTGCTCCCCTCTATATCCTTCCCCTTTTTACTTGATTTCTCAAGTGTGATTAATTGCGCCTGAGCGTATATGTGTGGTCGGTTGGAGTGTAAGACCGAATGAATGTGTCTGTGCTAGTGCGTGTTTTATGTTTAAGTTTGGATTTTTTTGCAGTCTCGGTGTACTGGTCCTGCCTCACCGGGCTGGGGCGTTTCCTGGCTGAACCGCGTTGAGTTGGATGTTGTGGGTGCCCGGAACGTGACCGCCTAATGCGATGGTCTTTGCGCCCTTGAAGGAAAAGTTCCCAAGGGAGCCACCCGTTTTTAAAACGACGGTGTTGGTTGAGAAGTGCACGGGTCTCTCCTTCTTTTTGAGGGTATGCATCGGGTGACGGGGCTGCATATGTGGGTTCCGCTCTGCGCGAGACTGTCCCCCCTAATTAACACTATTATATGGAGAAAATTAAACCAAAAACTATATGCGGCGAACCGCGCCGCATGTGGTCTCGTAATGATGGACCCCTGGTAGTAGAGGTCACTTCCTGCCCCCAACATGATTCCGTACAAGCCCTCAGAACCCTTGCTCACTCTGAGATTGCTGTCTCATCCCACCCAACCTTCAACACAATGAAAAGCGTTATCCTTTCTAATGGATTATACCTTAAGATGATTGAGTCAAATCTGGCTAGGCAGCGGATTATTGACATTCATAGACCACAGCGAACCGTTGGTGGGGTCGATGTTCCTAGCGTTTGATCGTCGAGATCTCACAACACATATTAAGGCAGGTTACCTACGAATACCAGTCAAACCCTATATATTTAATCTGTGACGTTTTAATTGCCATATGTTTGGTCATGTGAGCACTGCCTGCCGCCATCCCCGTGTATTCGTGGATTTCGGGCAGGCCAAGCATGGTCATTCCTGCGAACATCCCCGCCTCTGTACAAACTGGAGACTCCCATAGTTCTTTTTCCTCAAAGCGTCTCGTATTTCTCTTTGAAAAAGAGGTCTTAGCTGTCCATGATTCTCCTAAGGTGGATTTGCGGGAGAAATTCATCTCGCCCCCCGTCATGTTCTCCGATGCCCTAGGCATGGCAGCGGACTTATCCCGCTCGCCTACGTATTCCGTACACTACCACTATCTTTTGTCATGATCTCTGAATGCAGCAGCATCACCGGATGCCATTCCGGAGACGACTCCCTTCAATCCCGTATCTAATCTACTGAGGTGCCCCGATCTGACGTCGTCATGACTGAGGACTTCTGGCCCAAGGGAAAGACCTCCTGACCTCTCCCCTCCCTCTAAGAAGCTAACTTCCAAAAAGGGGCGGGCAATCTACCCCACTAAAAACTGAAACTTCCCACCTCCCAGAAAGTATCGATGCGTCCGAGTCTCCTTTACTCATACCACTACCTTCTGATCAAGACCATCTCTCCTTCCTGTTATCCCTGTCCCTTTGAAACCCTCCGGAACTACTACTCCCGACCACCCCTCAGACGTAGGTCGCACACCTTCCATTAGGAGTTGTGATCCTCCCCGCCCTAGGAGTAACGCTACCCCCAAATCTCTTGTCACTACCCTTTCCTCCGGGTCATGACCCACTAACTTTGGTCTGTCTAAACAAATTTAGCTCTCGTAATACTAGCCTCCGCCCCTCTAAATCGGGCTTGCCCGTGCCGGCTTCTCGCACTGCACCTATTCGTGAGGGCTCTTCCGTCCCCCCTGCACACTCGACTGCGGTCTTACCAGTCATGGGTGGCAGTAATTCTTCAATGGAACTGTCAGGAAATCCTTCCCAAATGGGACGAATTCTCTTTAGTTTCTACATAAAATATCACTTGTTATATGTTTGCAGGAAACCAAACTCCGAAAACGCCCGTTCCCCAAGTTTCGTCATTTCATTGTTTTTAGTCGTGGGCGACTCTACTTGTTACTATGTCGGTCGGTCCCCGTTTCGCTTTTGTTTTTTTTTAAGAACATTGTAACTATTCGGCCGATTCTAATGAAGTTGAAACCCTTATCTTGTTTTACATTCTCTTTCGAATGATATAATTAGCCCAAGAATTATTTTGTTTCTAACGAAATTTGAAACCCTTTTATTGTTTTACATTCTTTGGTATGATATAATTGCCAAAGTTAGCCCGAGAATTATTTTGTTTTGGCAATAACTTCAATAATTATTCGGCCGATTCTAACGAAATCTTTAAACCTTATGTTGTTTTACATTCTCTTTCAAATGATATAATTGCCAAATTCCTCCCAGGGTTAGCCGGGGAATTATTTGGCAATAGTATTATAACTATTCGGCCGATTCTAACGGAATATGGAACCTTTGTTGTTTTACATTCTCTTTCGAATGATATAATTGTAAAGGTCCTCCCAAGGTTAGTCCTGGAATTATTGAAAGTTTTTAAGGTTGTTAAGTCATAAATCAGATAAGTGAGAGCACGCGACTTTTGGGTCAGCAGACCTTGTTAACTCTACCATCCCCTGGCAGGGTAGGTAGCCCATGGTGGTGTGTCTCTCCTGGTCAGCACTAACCACTTTTGCACGCCTCCAATTCAACGGACTCTTCAAGCAGTCGCAGCTCGTTTCCATTTTAAGATTGAAATTTATACTTTCTGTTCAATTTATATTCCCCGGATGAGCCCCCTTCAAGGGCTCAGTTTTTAGATCTTTTATCTCAGATTCCTACCCAATTTCTAGTTCTAGGTGACTTTAATGTTAGACACACTGTATTCAGTTATAGAGTGAACAACCGTCAAGACAGTCTCCTTGAATCTCTCTTATCCACTAATTATTTTAGTATTTTTAAATCTGGTCATGTTGCCTCCTACCATATTCGAACTGATTCTTTCAGTTCTGTGGATCTATCTATTGACTCCGCCGACTGTATCTCTGATTTCAAGTGGTCTGTTTTAGATGACCTGCAAGTCAGCGACCACTTTCCCATTGTCTTGAACACCCCCCCGATGGAATGTAAGGGTCGACTGGTCAAAGTTCCATGACGCTCCCTTTACGGGTAAACAAATTTGAGATTTTTTAGATATTCATGCAGCTATACATTACTTTTCATGGTTAGTGCTTAATACTGCAGAGTCCGCAATTCCTCGTACTCGATCCCACCGCGAAAGAACACGAGTCCCATGATGGAGGTCTATCAAAAAGGCTCGTGCGCCGTTCCGCTAGAACCCAACTATTCGGTTCCGGTATATTTAGAAACACGCCCGCCTCTCTTCTTGGCTGGCATACGTGTTTTCACTTAACAGGAAGACCCCTCTAGCAGAAGTGTGTGAGAGAGAGTCAAAAGAATTCGGGGAAAATTCTCGCATTACCCCCCTCCCGTTCTCCAGGAGAATGGAACCGCAATCTCGGACCCCGCGTCCGTGGCGGAATCCTTCACTACCACATTCTCTAGCCAGGATGCTGCTCCGCCAGCATTCAATGCACGTCGTGATGTCGCGGAAGGCTGCCGGCCTGACTTTACCTCCAGAGGCGGCGAACCCTTCAACGGCAGGTTTACTCTGAGTGAGTTGCGTTCCGCTCTCGCTTCGTGCGCGGACACCACCATGCTTAAACACCTGGGTGAGTGAGGCACGGCCTTTCTGTTAGATTTGTTCAACAGGATCTGGGCGGAGGGTCTCCTCCCCGACTCCTGGCGAATCGCTACCGTGCTCGCCTTTCTCAAACCGGGAAGAGATCTCTACTCCGCCGCTTTCCGCCCAATCTCTCTAACCTCTTGCGTGGGCAAGTTAATGGAGAAATTGGTAAATGTTAGATTAGCCTATTTCCTGGACAGCGGAGGCCATCTGTCTACATCGGATGCTCTGCTCTGACTGGAAAATGCCGTCTTTGAGGCCTTCCTTCGTAGACAGCACTACGCCACGGTGTTTTTCGATCTGGAGAAGACCTATGATACTGCATGGCGATACGGTATCATGGATACTCTCCACAAGATGGGGGCAAGGGGACGCCTCCCAATGTTTATATCTGAATTTTTGCGAGATCGTCGATTCCGCGTACCGGTGGAGGGACCCCTCTCCGGCCCAATGGAGCAGGAAGAATGTGTTCCGCAGGGAAGTGTCCTCAGTGCCGCACTCTACCCTTGAGCATCAATGGCATCACCTCCGTGCTGCCAGAAGAAGTTCTCGCTACGCTCTACGTGGACGACCTTTCGATCTCTTTTGGCGCGGCCCAGATGCTAACCCTGGAGCGTCGACTCCAAAGGCATTGACTCACGTCTCTCGATATGCCGAAGCGCACAGGTTTCGGTTTTCCTTGGCCAAGGCTAAGGTGGTGCACTTCTGCCGCCATCCACGGCTCCACCCTGACCCAGACTTGTTTCTTAATGGAGTACGCCTGGAAGTGGTTGAATCGCAGCGTTTCTTTGGTTTTGTACTTGACCGACGCCTCACCTGGGAGGCTCATATTCGCAGCCTTAGGGTCTCTTGTACCCGTGCCATGGATATTTTTCGTTCCGTGACGTTCAGCGCTTGGGGCTCTTATAAGGCTGCTGTCTTACTTTTTTATCGATCCTTTGTTCATTCGAAACTCGACTACTGATGCGAGTTTTATGCATCGCAGCCGAGCGTGTATTGCGGAAGGTGGACTCGATACACCACACTTGCCTTCGCTTGGCGACCGGTGCCTTCCGCACCTTCCCCATTGAGAGACTACTAGTCGATGCTGGGAAGATGCAACTCGCTCTACGCCGTGCACAGTGCATTATTCGCCTGTACGCGCGATCCCGGCGCGCCTCTCAGTCGCCAACCGCTCTCACTGCATCCGCAGCTGATTTCGACGGTGCCTATGCCTTCGAGAGCTAGGTATAGCTCTCGGGCCGGTGGCGCCCCTTGTTCTGCCCAGGACGACACCCTGGAGGGTACCACCTTTGGCTATTGGTCGCCACGTCTTTGCTCCCAAAGCTTGTACAGCGCCGGAAGTATTGCGTTCGACCTTTTTGGAGCACGTCTCGTGTCACGCTTGAACCGTGCCAGTGTATACGGATTGCTCCAAGTCCAAAGAGGGAGTCTTCTTCCACGCCGTATCCCCTCTGTTTGAAGTCAGCAGGGCTCTGCCAGGAGCTGCGTCTGTCTTCACGGCCGAGCTGGTGGCAATACACCACTCGGTACGGGAGATTACGTGACGTGCCCGGTTTGGAGACCTGTTTGTGATATATAGCAACTCACAAAGCGCCCTGAATGCTCACGGGGCATTAAAGTTGTGTGCCATTGC
Source organism: Ceratothoa steindachneri (assembly GCA_963969495.1). Classification (NCBI taxonomy): domain Eukaryota; kingdom Metazoa; phylum Arthropoda; class Malacostraca; order Isopoda; family Cymothoidae; genus Ceratothoa; species Ceratothoa steindachneri. The sequence goes on along the minus strand of OZ018317.1, from coordinate 64,321,529 downwards.
GCTGCGACTGTTCCCATGGACACCTACCCCCCAATGCCGCGAATGTTTAGGTTGCTTTCTGTATTCTCCGAATTGGACAGTAGCGGGATGCACCGCTATTTGATGGAGCGCTCGCCTGCGCCCTCCTGTGAAGACTGCGTTGTCAACAGACTGTTCGGCACATTCTTGTTGAATGTCCCAGTCAGGGAGATCTCCGCGCACGTTACCTGTCCCTTGTACTCGGGATGAGTTCGTGCACATTGACTGGTGTATTTATAGACTTTTGGGGGAGGCCGGCCTTGCCTTTATTTAACTAGGTTTTTTTGTTTTCTTTGTACGTCGCACGCTCCTGTGCCGGGGGGTGGCTACCCCCGACGTCAGAGCATGCTTCCTAATTGTTGCCATTTTTCCTTTTTATTGTTGTTTTTCATATTCTTATTTTAACCCAGCCTAGTGCTAGGCCTTCGTGAGTGCCGCGACTTGTGCCCAAGAGGGTAGTCGCCAAATAGGCTCGTAAAATTAAAAAAAAAAAACATTCCTAGCTGTGTTGACCAAAATCGAACTAGACCCATTCGCTTGGGAACCTTACGTCAGGCGCGCATTGGCCCGCGGAGGGCATGTGTGTCACTTATCTTTCACTACCTATTCTGCTCAGGTGTGGAAGAGAATTAACAAAATCCGGGGTCTCTATGCTGGTCGTTCCACCTCTGAAATTGAAATGAATGGCTCAATCATCTGCGATCCCGCCAGCGTCCTCGATATATTGGGATCTTTTTCCCCGATGTTAGAGGCGTTGAGCGCTACCTGGCGCAGTTTAGACATATCAAACCCAGGCTGCAGGCTGAAGCCCAGCCCCTCGCCGGGTGGATTGGAATCCTACAACTCTGTTCACTACCGCCGAGATGCGTTCAGCGCTCTCTTGTGGCCCAATCACAACTACAAGCCGTCTAGACTTTGCGACCACTAATTTGGCTCCGGGACGGTTTCTTTAACGTTTATCGCGAAGTGTCAAAGTTAATATTATACAAAAACTGAATTAAGATAAAGAAAAACCAACAACCTCAGTTGATAAACATTTATAAAAAGAGGCAAAGTTTCCTAAGTTAAATTGTAACAAAAATAAAATAAGAGAAAGATGAATAAACGGCAAAAGATAAAACCACACAGAACTGAGGCCAACTGCCCAAGTTAAAATTTAAACTAAAATAAAAAGAATAAACAAAGATAAGCTTCAATAAAAGAGGCGAAATACCCAACAAGAAAATTACAAACAGAGGCAACGAGTTCGCAAATTGACTTGAAAGCCACGACGGATGAATCAATATAAGATGAGGAAACGCGTAAATGGACGATCATCAAAATTCTCGGCGAGGAAATATAAAAAACTAGAAGTTAGAGATGCCATAAACACTAGGACAACATAGAAAATCTACTAGACATTTCATCATCGCATCTGGCTAGATCCGTTCGAGGTACCTAAGGGGCTGGAAAAAGGGAAAAGATACCCCCTTTCAATGGGTTCCATCAAATCCTTTCGATCTGGCAAAAATCCACCTCTCCCGTCCATCCATCCTTCCTCGTGCGTCTCCTCTTACGATTTTTCCTTCCATGTTCTACTAACACTATCTGCTTTCCCTCTAAAGCACTAGCTATAGCATTCACTCCTTCAGTCTTCCATGCTTTTCAAAAGAAACTTATTCACCGGGAGTCTCAACAAATATTCAGGAGATTCACACCACTCCCGTAACTGACTGAAGCACTACGTTCATCCAAACTTCATCCTCTCTCTCACGCATTCAACCAAACCTTTCTTACCACAAACAGCCCTTCAAACTTATCTTTCAGTTTATCCACATTCAACCTGGCTTTTGTTTCAACTCTTTCAGCACTATTCGCAACACAAAAACTTTCCTTCTTTTCCATAACTCGCGATCACTTTCACGAAGTCCCATACGAGGCCTAATCATTCTCTCAAAATTCATCACATATTTACACTGACATTTCCGTGGGTAGGTGGAGCTCGTAGCATGGCGGGCAGTCCACTAAAGAAAAGGATAAGTGATTCAAAACACTGGAGCCATAGGCATAATTTGTCTCTTCCAGAAGATCCTCTGTGAGTAAGTCATATTTTACGACCAAAGTACTCTCTCCAAACATTCATCTCATTCTTTCACCATCAATCGTGACATTTCACTCAAGGTTCTTATTGTTCTTTCAGCTAAGCCATTCGCGCTAGATACATAAGTCGTCGTTCGCACATGATCAATTCCCCAATCACTCAACATCTCTACAAAACCACGTCCTACAAACTATGGGTCCATTATCACTCAACATTCGCGCTGACACACACATTGGCAACATTTTCTCACTCACAACTCTGGCAACAGTCACATGCGTTTTATTCTTTAAAGGTGCAGCATAAATAAACTTGCTTCTGACATGCAACCTATTCTTACCTATATGTCCAAACCTCTCCCTGCCTGATCTTTGCCCTCCCAATTGTACCAGAAACTGAAAATACTGGAACACACATCCTTTCCTATTCTTTGTACAAAATAAATCATCTTTAGATACGCAAACCTTTTAAACTCTCAATATTCCATTCTTCAATACACTATCTTTCAGCTCACGCACCATCGGACATGACTTGACTTTCAATATCATATTTCGTCAATAGATCTTCATTCATATTAACACTTGCTACTCCTGCAAATCTAGTCGCACATACAAGTTCCCTGCATGTTTACCACAGCCATACAATCTCATCAAACACTCATTCCTACATCTATGAGTAGTGGGAAGGTCCTGTTGTTTGTGCAAAGGTAACCAATTTGTGGGTGCGTGCTCGGTAATTATAAGGGGGGGGGGTAATGTAGAGTCCTCGTTGCTGTTGCACTGATTAAAATCCCCCGTCTAGAGCAGTGTGCGGGGGAAGGTTCATAGAGTTGAGTCGACGGGTAACTAGGACATAAAATAGTGAGCCTGTAGATAGCTTAGAGTAGGAAAAATAAAAGTAACGAAACGAGTTTCGAATATAGATTGAACTAAATTTCAGGTCTTTCAGAACACCCCTACTATTCACCCTTCCCTGAGAACGAATCCTATATTTGACCTTTTTTAAATAATTAAGTTTAATTCCGCCCTTTAAACAAATTTTCTTGGAACTAAAGAAAACTGATTTCAAATGATAACTAAATCATATAGGCATCATTTGCTCGTGAATTGAGTTCGATGTCCTTATTTTTAGTTATTCTATAGCAATTTAATGATATCAGGGGTATACAGCTAATTTCAACAACAGCGGAAGAAATGTAGATCTGCTAATAGCAAGAGGCATAGTTGAGAGGATCGGACCGGAATTCCCTATGTATATCGGCTTAAAACGAGCAACTAAACCAGATATCGTGCTAGCTTTCCCTAAATTCCAATATAACTATTTGATAGAAAGAGGCCCACCCACCATCAGCGATCACGAAATGGTGGTAGTAACATTGTCCGCAGACCCTATACAAATAAAATGCCCAGTTAGAAAAAGCTTTAAAAATGCTAACTGGCGCGGCTGCGCCGAAGACTTGGCAAATTACCAGCAACCAGATCTAAACGATGCAACCCTGAAAGAAATAGATGAAGCACTAAATAACATAACATAAAGCTGATAGATACAGACAAAAATCATATACACATAACAACATTTAGAACATTGCCACACCATCAGTATACACCGCAATTAGCATATTTGGTAAATAGATATTTAAACCTAAGATAAAAGATAGAGCGAGTTGGTCCAGTAAGAGGTGAGAGAGGACACCACCTTAACATTAGGACGGAAATGAATACAACAATTATGAGGGAAAGAGGCAAAGGATGGAACCAGATAAAAAACGAGATGGACTCCGAGATAAATCCTCCAAATTTTTGGAAAAAGATCAGCATGGTAAGAGGAAACAGAAAGACGATAACAAAAATAGCCATTAAAGACAATGGAGCGGATGCGCTGGAACCAGAACAAATTGAGGCCGAATTTAGAGAACATTGGTATAACGCTTTCAACATATCACGTGAAGAAATCGAAGATTTTGACCGCGACCATGAACTCAGAATAGTTGAAGAGATGGACAGAAATAGAGAAGAAGTAAACACGCAATCACTCTGCTTCTAATACAGAAATGATGGGATAAGGGGTAGATTCAATAACACTTGAGAAATTTAAAAGTACTCTAAACAAAACTAAGCAAAGGGCTACTGGAGACACAGGAATATCATGCCTAAAGGTATTTCTTGCCAAAATTTTAGAAATTTTCAATGCGGCAATAAGCGCCGGGTATTTTCCTGACTCCCTGAAAAGAGGGAAAACTAGTATTTTTGCCCAAACCAGGCAAGCTCCCTGAACAACCAGGAAACTTCAGGCCGATAACTCTTCTAGAAACAGTGGCCAAACTACTTGATAAATCGATCGGCAGGAGATTGAGCTGACACCTAGAAGATAAGTATCTAATTCCTAGCCACCAACTCGGGTTCAGGAGAGGTAGAAGTACCTAGATGTCACTGGCCGTAAGTAGAAACGATAGTCAAAGCCAAATATGACAGAAAATACACAGATCTGCTTTTAAGAGTCGTGCAGAAGGATTTTGATAAGGTCAGGAGAATAGGCCTAAAATACAAGGTCAAGAGATTAGGACTTCCATCTATCCTAACAAAATGCACATGTGACTATATCACAGACCGCACATCATTCATAAGCATAGAAGGATATCGAAGACCCGATTTTAAAATCAATCAAGGTGTTCTCCAAGGAGGACGTCTTAGTCTGACGTTAAATATACAGGTGACCATCCGAATCTAATCTACGATACCACCAAATACATTCAATTCGCAGACGACATCTCGAAAATCGTTAATAGTCCATACAGACACCCACCGACGGCTGCCAGAATTACTGCTGCAAAAATCAAGAACATAAATAATTTTGAACAAAAAATGGAAGATAAGGACAAACTCAAACAAGTGTAACAATATTCCTATAGGACGAAGAAAAACATCACGAGTAACGATTAACGAAGAAAGGTACATATGCCAAAAGGAAGGAAAGGTCCTAGGACTAAAGATAACTTCAAATGGGTACCTAAAACACACCACCGAAAGAAGCAGACTAGTATAGTGTACGAGAAGTGTAGGCGAGCAGCTTAAAAGCTTCGTTTGAATGAGTCTTTTGGAGGGACTCAGGATGTTTGAGTGGATTCACCGCTGGCTAACAGTGGTCCAGCGACGCGGGATGCTGTTCGCAACTCGCCTACGCTATTATTTTTTATTTGCCACCTTTTCCTACTCTCCGCTATCTACAATGTTGCCAGACCCACGAGGGGAAAGTTAGCTCTTGGATAACATTTCCAAACAGGCTCTCTTCATTTCTTCAAAATACGCTCCAGGTCTAGGAGTGGGGTTGTATAGCGTACGAGAAGTGAAGGCGAGCGGCTTAAAAGTTTCGTTTGAATGAATCTTTTTGGGGGGACTGAGGATGACCGAGTTGATTCGCCGCTGGCTAACAGTGGTCCAGCGACGTGGGAAGCTGTTCGCAACTCGCATACGCTATTATTTTTCCCCCCTTACCTATTCCCCTCTATATACAATGGTGCCCAGACTCGGGAGGAGGGAAGAGGGCGTTAGCCCTTGGATAACATTTCCAAACAAGCTCTCTTCATTTCTTCAAAATACGCTCCGCTTCTAGGAGGGGGGTTGTATAGCGTATGAGAAGTGCAAGCGAGCGACTTAGAAAGTTCGTTTGAATGAGTCTTTTTTGAGACTCAGGATAGCCGAGTGGATTTGCCACTGGCTAACAGTCGTCCAGCGACACGGGAAGCGTTTCGCAACTCGCCTACGCTATTATATTTTTTTCATTTTCCCCTTTCCTACTTCCCTCTATCTTCACTAGCAAAAGCTAACTTAACGAAACTTTACCAGTTAAAAAAAACCTTAATACAAAAAATAAAATCAAAATATACAACCTGTGTAAATAAGTATTATTATATCCCGCAATTCCACTCAGCAATCTAAATAAAACCAAAAACGTAGAATTACAGAGAGTACAGAACAGCGGCGTACTATTAATTACAAATAAAAGGAGGAGAAAGTATAGCAATGCCTCAGGGCATTCCTATAATAAAAACCTTCTGGGAACCTTTTATATATATATATATATATATATATATATATATATATATATATATATATATATATATATATATATATATATATATATATATATATATATCAATTATTATGTAAAATTCATATCATGCGATACTTTAACTTTGTCAATTTAATCGTTCAATTATTTTACTTAACTTTTGTAAATTAAATCATATTTTATGTACAACTTAATAATTAATTCATTCATTTATTTTACTTCTCAATTCATTTAACGTACTACTGTTTCAAACGTTATCTCTTAAAATTTCACACACAAACAAACGAACACACGCTTTCAGTCCGACCAAATAGCACACTATTCTTGCCCATTCGACGCTCACCATTCTTCGTATAAAGGTCGGTAATCTTATCTCATTGTACATTCGTTGATTCTATGAATATATTTATATTTGTTTAATTGTTTTTCTTAAAACTCAGTTCATTATTTCAAAATTTGTTTCGCTTTCGTCTTAGGCCTAAAAACTATCTAGCGACAACTTCGATCAAACAAATTTATGGTTATGGATTTCGAAACTCTATTTAGGCTGATTTATTAACGGAAAATAAATCCCAGTAATAACCACATACTATAAATGCGTAGTTACAAAGAAACTGCCCCAGCAGCCCAAGAGGAAACTCGAGAGGACAATTGCGAGAGTCCTAAGTACAAAGGATCAGAGTGACAAGAGTTTAACCTTAAGGTTTTTAGCTTTGGAGGAGAAACCCTTCCCGAGGACCAATAATGAAATAATCCAAGGAATTAAAAAAGGCTTCATTAAGTATGAATTTGAAGGCCCATATACTGACCGTGCGATTAAAAAAAAATCCTTGTCGGTGGCAACCTGATTATTCCCTAACATCTATGCCACATTGTAACGAAAGAAGAATACAAGGAGAAATGCAGCGGGAAAGCGAAAGCGACCAGTATAAGGGAGTCTAGCAAAGCTGAAAAGGGGTCACGCTCAGAAGATAAAGTACCCAAATAATGGCACGTCTTAGAAGATTAAAAATCATTAGCCACAACGTTGCGGGCTTGAATGAAAGGAAGCAGTCTTTAGCTAACTACTAATTTAAAGAAGACACTTAGTTAATCATATTAAACGAAATCACTATAAACCCCCCGAGACAAATAAAATCAGGTTATTCAATTAAACCGTCATCGCCAAGAAGACCAATGTCGTCTACTTCGACGGCGTCGCAATTGCCGTAGAAACGATATCAAATTTAGCAAACTAAAAGATCTGGATGAGGCCTACCTGGGGATCAGCATACGAACAACCACGGGGAGCCTGATCATCATGACAGGCTACGAACCCCCAAGGGGGGACTTCTTGCCCTACCACAATTTCTTAGACATTTTTGGAAGAAACGATCAAGTAATATTTATGGGAGATTTAAACGCCCGTAGCAGAGCTTCGGGCTATACAAGACTACTAAAAAAGGTTGTTAATAAGAGGTTGATGAAAATTCTGGAAGAGAGCTCCCTTATCCCGCAACACCAGTACGGTTTTCGGAAGCACAAATACAGCGCTGGCCATCCTGGTCGAGGCTATCGCTAAGGCAAAGTGTAAGAAAAACTATACAGACGTTATACTTAGGGACGTCCGAAAGGCTTTCGATAAGGTTTGGAGGATCGGCCTTAAGTGCAAGATTAGAAGGCTGGAGCTACTCCAGTCTCTTACAAAGTGCCTTAATGACTATGTCACAGATCGGGCAGCGCTCATCTCGATGGAGAGCCATAACGGGCCGACCTTTGAAGTACCACAGGGGGGCTACATAAGTCCCACCATGTACAGCATCTAGACGATGGGCTTACCCAACCATGTATACGACTCAACGAGATATATTCAATACGCGGATGATATCAGCATAATCGCGAATAGCCCATATATGCACGCTCAGCTTATGGCGAGGTTTACAGCAACAGAAAAAGCCAAAATCAACAATTATGAACATAAATGGAAGATCCGTACAAATACGGACAAATTCTCTCCCTCCAGGTGGAGGGAGAGAGGTATCGATACCAACACGAAGGTAGCATGCTCGGTCTCAAAATCACTAGATAAGGTTACAGCAATTACGTAGCAAATAGCATCAACCTGGCTAAGGCACATCTAACCAAACTGTTCCAGCTCAGAGGCTTAAACAGACAGAATAAGATTAAAATTTATAATGCTATGTGCAAGGTCATGCTACTATACCCGGCAGTCCCACTAAACAGACTCCTCTAAACAAACGCGGTAAAACTCCAGAGAGTGCAAAACTTTGCAATATATATCATCACCAACACAAGGAGACAAGAGCACAAAAGATTAAGGGACCTATACCAGGAGATTTACCTACCGGCCACTAATGTGTCTTTCCACAATAGGGCACGCAAAGCTTGGGATAAGCTGAACATCATATTAAGCGAAGAAGACAGAAGATCCTTAGAAACCCCGCAAAATTATATAATCAATAATCGAGGCAGTTTCAGGAGTGGGAAACCCGACGTTGGGGACCCGGCTCCCATATACACTTAAAATTGAAATTGCTTGTAATCTATTATTATATCAGAATATCAATCAATCTGCAACAGATTAACAATAGCTTGCTAAAGAAGAAAGAAGAGCTAAAGATGTGCAAGGTCCTCCTTCTTATGAAGATAGAAGAACGTAAGAAATGTATCAGAAAGAAGAAACTAGGAGATGGATGGTCACCCAGCAAATAACTCTCACTCATTCCCATTTACCAGTTCTCCTAAACACACACTGTCCACTCTACTTTTACTATATACTTTCAGTTTCTATTTTTTTCGAGACTTCAGACTTTTTCATTTTAGACTGTTTGGAATTCTTGAACGAAGTACATTGGCTATTTACCTCCTTCTACCCGGTGAAGGAGGTAACAGTTTCGAAGAGTCCGAAAGCCGCCTTCGCTTAGTAAAGGACTGTGAGCACCGCCAACTGAAGATAACAGCCTAACGGAGAATTTTAATTTACACTTAAGAAAGATAATACAACAATTTTTATTCGGAAAATTAATAATTATTAAATGAGGACTTAATAATCTCGTTGATTCCGCCCATCGTCTTGCATGGGAACCTGCCTCGGAAGTCTGCCATCCATTAATTTCGTTTTAACTATGCCTGCCACTTGGACTGACATAATTAAGTGCTTAAGCGTTACAAAAATGACCAATCTGATTCAAGAATTATAGAATTTCATAGGACTACAAAATGCTCATCTATGAGGTAATTTTGAGTCAAATACGATTCTAGAACGTGGTTCCAACACCACAAATCTTCGTTCATTTCCTGCCCAGATACGGGGACGAGCGGGGTCGGTATCGCTTGTTCCCTGCAGTCGAAAAGGGTACGTTTGCAAGGACTAGTAGACGATCCGACTTTTTGGAGGAGGCTTGCTTCTTCCATTTAATGACTTTCATTGGATATTATCGCATGATCCTCCGCCGGAAGGAATGTGATTCCTTCTTATCTTGGGGTGTTTTCGCTTATTTAAAATTTAATGTGACCAAGTTTTAGGCTCGAAATTAACTACGATGAATTATGCTAGGAAGACGCCATGCGGTATCATAGGCCTTCTCCAAATCGAAAAACAATTGCGTAGTGCTGTCTAAGAAGGGAGGCGTGTAGATGGCATTTTCTATTCGGAGTAGAGCTTTCGATGTGGATTGGAACTTGAGGAAGCCGCCCTGTGCAGAAGACAGGTAGCCTCCGCTGTCCAGAAAAAAGGCTAATCTAACATTTACCAATTTCTCCATCAACTTGCTCACGCAGGAAGTTAGAGAGATCTCTCCCCGGTTTGCTTAAAGCAAGCACAGCATCGATTCGCAAGGAGTCTGTAGGATACCCTCTACCCAGATCCTGTTGAACAAATCTAACAGAAAGGCAATGCCTTGCTCACCCAAGTGTCGAAGCATGGCGTACGGGCATCTTTCGTAAGGTGGAAGGTGTCCAAGAACGAAGTGAGACCTGAACGTAACTACTCAATGTAAACCTATCGTTGAATGGTCCTCCGCCTCTTGTGGTAAAGAGAGGGGGGGGAGGTAACAATGAATTAGAGTACCTCAGAAGACATTTCTGTCCATACCGAGGAGGTGCTCACTTTAGGAATGAGCAAACTTAAAACTCTGATGTAATTAAGATAAATCTAAGACATGGGAAATATGTAGATACAACAGGTCAGAACTCCACCAAAGAGGTGGAAGTAACAAACAAATTAGATCACTCTGTCCTTCCCATGGAAAAGTCAATATAACGCTTCTTGGACATCTCTTACAGTTCTTTGTGAAACTGCTGGTCAAAGCCTGTATTTGTTTAACTTGCCTTTTTGTCTCCCGTTGTGACTTTTCTTGTTGATAATTATTCTCAGCACGCGCGCGCGCATGTATGTGTGTGTGTGTGTGTGCGTGACTCGTATGTTCCCTCGTATGTTAATGTGTTAGAAGAACTGCTTGCTTTATATCGATTTTATAGATCTACATTTTGATATATATATATATATATATATATATATATATATATATATATATATATATATATATATATATATATATATATATTGCTTCTTTTTATAATTCTCTCTGGTTCTTTATTTATTTCATTCGGCATATTTTTTCCCTAATTTACCTATAGACATTTTCAGGATTTCTAGATTCACTGAGGGTCCATTTATTGTAAAAAATATAAAAGTAGGCCACAGGCGTGAATAATGGGAATATCGGTTTCAGCCCAATAGCCACTTCACTGGGTAAACTGGTCTTGCTATCTCTCTCTCTCTCCCTCTTTCTCTCTCTCTCTCTCTCTTTCTCTCTCTCTCTCTCTCTCTCTCTCTCTCTCTCTATATATATATATATATATATATATATATATATATATATATAGAGAGAGAGAGAGAGAGAGAGAGAGAAAGAGAGAGAGAGAGAGAGGGAGTTACAATGAATTAGAGTACCTCAGAAGACATTTCTGTCCATACCGAGGAGGTGCTCACTTTAGGAATGAGCTAACTTAAAACTCGGATGTAAGCATAGAACAGATCAAGGCTCTCCCCTCCCACCTCTTCCACCCGAATCTTCAGGCAATGAAAAAAGGAAAAGATACCTGATTGTGCTTGTTGGGGTGGGGGTGGGGGTAGGGGAATCAACACAGTCAGGAAATTTTATAGTAAAGTTGAAACCTATCTAATTTGTTATTTATATGCACATTACGGTTCTATTTCGTGCTGTTTTTTCTGTTATTTTTTATTTCATTAGCATCATTGATTTTCCTCTTCAATACTTTAAGTTTCTGATACCTTTGTCTAATCCTTTTTTAAATGTTTCTACAGTTTCGCTCGCCATTATTTCTTCCGTCAGTTGATTTCACACTTTAACTATTTTATATGAAAAAAAAGTTTCCGCAAAGGGTTGTTTTAAATTGTTTTGGAACAAGTTTCATACCATTGCTACGCGTATATTTATTGTTTAGTTCGAACCAAATATAGTAGTCGACATTATCTCTTCCTTTCAAAATTTTGTATACTTCGATTAATTGACTTCTAATGCGTCTGATTTCTAGACTGAATAGATTTAACTTTTCCAGTCGCTCTTTGTAATTGTAGTTTTTTAAATTCGGAATTAATTTTGTCGCTCTGGCTTGGACCTTCTCTAATCTGTCAATGTGTTTTTTTAAATATGGTGACCTAAACTTGCGCACAGTACTAAGGTATTAAACGTATTCAAGATTATTGTTTCCTTTTTGTAGCTAAATTGTCCTTTAATATAACCGAGTATCTTTAAGGCTTTCTTTTGCACCTCTACACATTGCTGGTCCTTTTCTTTTTCAGTGCATGTAATTGTTCTATCGAAAATCATATATTCAGCTTTGGGATTTTTGTTGCCTATGTGCACTATTTTACATTTATCGAGGTTTAAAGGTAAATCCCACTTTATAGACTAGCGCTAATTTGATCAATATCTTCCTGAAAGTCTTTAATGTCATCTTCTCTAATTATACCTTTACTCAATTTACAGTTATCCGCAAATTTTGAAATCTTTGATATTAATCCGACGTCAATATCGTTTACATATATAATGAAGAGTAACGGTCCCAAAACTGACCCCTGTGGAACTCCTCTACTAACATATGTCCAATTGGAAGCTTGACCATTAATTACAACTCTCTGCCAACGACCTGTGAGCAAGTTCTCGATCCAATTCGCAACTTCACCGATTATTCCTAATGTTCTAATTTTCATCATTAATTTTGCGTGTGGTACTTTGTCGAAGGCCTTTTGAAAATCTAAATACAATATGTCAACTGGTCTTCCTGTGTCATAAATTGAATTTACGTAGTGAAAGATTTCTAAGAGATTAGTCAAACACGATCTTTGTTTTCTGAAACCATGTTGAGTGTCACGTAATAAAGTATTTACTTCAATATGTTCCACTATTTTTTTCTGCAATAAGGCGCTCAAGCATTTTTTCCTACTACCGATGTTAGACTTATAGGGCGGTAGTTGCTGGCTGACTCTTTACATCCTTTCTTAAATATTGGCGTTACATTAACCGACTTACAATCTACTGGAACACATCCTCTTTCCAGAGAAAGATTAAAAATTTGTGTTATATGTTCGGCTATAGAATCTTTAACTTCTTTTATTACCCTTGGCAAAATCATGTCTGGAACAGGCGATTTAAATTTATTAAATTTATCGATGAGTCTCTATATATCATTAACTGAAAACACTATTGATTTTAGAGAATTATTGCCAGTAAATCTAGTGTTAGGAGTTTGAATAACTTCGGATTCATCCTTGGTGAATACTGTTGCAAAATATTCATTTTATAGCAATGCCTTCTGGGCATTCCTATAATGTTATAGCAATGCCCTCTGGGCATTGCTATAAGATTTGAACAGATCTTTAATCTCTTGCAGTTCTGCCCTTAGGACGCAGTCCGTGCAGATACTTCCAGGGTGGCATTTTGAGAAACACCCCTCCGGGAAATCTACGCAACACTTGTCCTTTCGGCATGTAGAGCACGTATATTTTAGCGTACCTAGTCCTTTCTTTCCAGTCATGCTGAACACTTTCTATCTCGGAATACTTTGTGACCACTCAATGGAAAAGAAGTGGGGTGGTGAGTTTGCCCCGCCTATTCATCGGAGACGTTTCGGATCTTTCAGAAGGCATGCTCCATGTGGTGCTGTTCGTCCGACCGAGTCGTCAAACCTCGGCGTGCCGTGGCTCCCAACCAAGCGGCACTGACGGTCCCCGAAGGGGCCACCGATTTCTCACCAGGTGAACAACGGAGCACGCCCCGTACTAAACTCCTACTAGTTCGCTTCACGACGGCCAAGATCTCGGAGTAGCGTTCAATGGATATCCCGCCACACCAAGAGACTCGACCCAAGGCTTTTTATTGGACTGGCAACCAGCCTGGGAACAAAGGGCCGTCACCTCGTACCGGTTCTACCAGAGGCCCCTGTTAACGGTCAATAATTACGCGCCAGGGAAGGGGTTAACGAGGCACTAGTCTCATCCCATTCATCTTGCCCCAACGCCTAGGACACATCTAGTCCTAGTCTCTCGCAACCAGGGAGCGTCGATTGGCGTTGTTGATAGAGGTTTAAAAGCCTCTCTTCTGACGCATGAGGTATCTGCCAGGTCCTTATATGTAGAGAGAGGGAAAAAAGGGTAAGAGTGACATGATATGATAGGAGTAGTTTTTTTTTGTTTTCTGTTTGTATAAGTGGAAGAGATAGGATAAAATAGAAAAAAAGGAAGGAAGGACGCACTTAGTCTGGAACCTCGTTTCCGACCAAATCGACAAAGGAAGCCCTACCAGGGGTACCCCCGCCGACATAGCTCGAAAAGTCAAAGGTACACACAAGCTTTCTTCTTGCGACAATGGGGCGTCACCTCTCTACCCCCAGCCCCTTCTCCCCCTAGAGAGAGAGAGGGAGCGCACGCACGCGAGAACGACATTCAATTCATTTGATCATTAAGTCAAAAATTCAAACAGAATCGGCTAATCATAGAATTAATCACTACCTTAGTAGTATGGTATTTGGTTATTAATGGAATTTATTTTTTGGGTTAATTTTTTTTTTTTTTTTTTTTTTTTTTATAGAGCCCATCTGGCAACTACCCACTTGGGCATAAGTCGCCGAAAAACACGACAGCCTAGAATTAGGCTACTTTAAAGTTAAAATATGAAAACTTAACAATCAATATAAATTGGAAAAACTTAACAATCGAAGCAATCTCCGGCAGCGGGGGGAGGTCCCCCTCACCCCGGTGCAGGAGAGTGCAACCTAAAACAAAACAATAACAAAAAAAGGAACCTTAAATAAAGGGGAGAAAGCCGGCCTCCCCCCAAAAGTCAATAAGTCCACCAGTCATGGTGCACGCACTCGTCCCGAGTACAAGGGACAGGCGGTAGCGACCCCGCCCATCCCGGTACCGAGACAGGTATCGTGCGCGAAGATCACCCAGACTGGGACATTCGACAAGAATATGCCGAACAGTCTGGGGGACGACGCAGTCGTTGCAATAGGGCACATGCGAGCGCTCCACCAAGTAACGATGCGTCACACGAGTGTGTCCGATTCGAAGACGACAGAAAGCAACCTGAAGCCGCCGCGGCATTGGGGGATAGGTCCATGGGAACAGTCGCGGCGCAATGGCACGCAACTTTAAGTTCCCCTCGACCGTCTCCCATCTTCTTTGCCAAGCAGTCCGAAGAGCTGCCCGTATTCCTGCCATGTAGTCGGTGTGAGGAAGAGCGAAACGCTGGTCCGGTCGCAGAGTCCTCGCGGACTCTTTGGCGCCCTCATCGGCGCGCTCATTCCCCGCAATTCCTACATGTCCAGGAACCCAGCAGAAGATAATCTCGACATCTGCCCGGCTCGCCAAAACCGTGGCGGCACGGATTTCGCGAACCAGGGGATGCGGAGATTCCAATGCCCCGAGAGCACTCAGGGCGCTTTGTGAGTCGCTATAAATCACAATCCGGTCTCCGAACCGGGCACGTCGCGTAATCTCCCGTACCGAGTGGTGTATTGCCACCAGCTCGGCCGTGAAGACAGACGCAGCGCCTGGTAGAGCCCCGCTGACTTCAAACAAAGGGGATACGGCGTGGAAGCCGACCCCCTCTTGGGACTTGGAGCCATCCGTATACACTGGCACGGTACCAGCGTGACACGATGTGTGCTCCAAAAAGATCGAACGCAATACTCCCGGCGCAGTACAAGCTTTGGGAGCAGAGGCGTGGCGACAAATAGCCAAATGTGGTACCCTCCAGGGTGGCGTCCTGGGCAGAACCAGGGGCGCCACCGGCCCGAGAGCTATATCTACCTCTCGAAGGAGTTTCCTGGCCCTAAACCCAAAGGGCTTAGGGTATGACTGGCGTCTCTCGGCGGCATAGGCACCATCGAGATCAGCTGCGGATGCAGTGAGAGCTGTTGGCGACTGGGGGAGGCGCCGGGCTCGCGCGTACAGGCGAGTGATGCACTGCACGCGGCGCAGAGCGAGTGGCATCTCCCCAGCATCGACCAACAGGCTCTCAATGGGGGAAGTGCGGAAGGCACCGGTTGCAAGGCGAAGGCCGGTGTGGTGGATCGAATCCACCTTCCGCAATAAACGCTCGGCTGCGGATGCATAAAACTCGCATCCGTAGTCGAGCTTCGAGCGAACAAAGGATCGATAAAAAAGTAAGGCGGTAGCCCTATCAGCGCCCCAAGCGCTGAACGTCACGGAACGGAGAATGTCCATGGCGCGGGTACAAGAGACCCTAAGGCTGCGAATGTGAGCCTCCCAGGTGAGGCGTCGGTCGAATACAAGACCAAGGAAACGGTGCGACTCAACCACATCCAGGCGCACCCCATTAAGAAACAAATCTGGGTCGGGGTGAAGCCGTGGATGGCGGCAGAAGTGCACCACCTTAGTCTTGGCCAAAGAAAACCGAAACCTGTGCGCTTCGGCATAGCGAGAGACGCGGTTCAATGCCTGTTGGAGTCGGCGCTCCAGAGTTGGCATCTGGGCCGCGCCAAAAGAGATCGAAAGGTCGTCCACGTAGAGCGTAGCGAGAACATCTTCCGGCAGCACCGAGGTGATGCCGTTGATGCTCAGGGCAAAGAGTGTGACACTGAGGACACTTCCCTGCGGGACACCCTCTTCCTGCTCCTTTGGGCCGGAGAGGGCTCCCCCCACCCGTACGCGGAATCGACGATCTCGCAAAAATTCAGATATAAACATTGGGAGGCGTCCCCTCGCCCCCATCGTGTGGAGAGTCTCCATGATACCGTATCGCCATGCGGTATCATAGGCTTTCTCCAGATCAAAAAACACCGTGGCGTAGTGCTGTCTACGAAGGAAAGCCTCGCAGACGGCATTTTCCAGTCGGAGCAGAGCTGTCCGACGTGGAGTGGAACTTACGGAAGCCGCACTGTGCAGAAGACAGATGGCCTCCGCTGTCCAGGAAGTAGGCTAATCTAACATTTACCAATTTCTCCATCAACTTGCACACGCAAGAGGTTAGAGAGATTGGGCGGAAACCGGTCGGAGTAGAGTGATCTCTCCCCGGCTTGCGAAAGGCGAGCACAGTAGCGATTCGCCAGGAGTCTGGGAGGAGACCTTCAACCCAGATCCTGTTGAACAAATCTAATAGAAAGGCCATGCCTCGCTCACCCAGGTGTCGAAGCATGGCGTACGGGACATCGTCCGGACCATGGGCGGTGTCCGCGCACGAAGCGAGAGCGGAACGCAACTCACTCACAGTAAACTTGTCGTTGAAGGGTTCTCCGCCTCTGGAGGTAAAGTCCAGCCGGCGGCCTTCCGCGACATCACGACGTGCATTGAATGCTGGCGGAGCAGCATCACGGCTAGAGAATGCGGAAAAAGCGGTCGCTAAGGATTCCGCCACGGACGCGGGGTCCGAGATTGCGGTCCCATTCTCCTGGAGAACGGGAGGGGGGTCCTGCGAGAACTTGCCCCGAATCCTTTTGACTCGCTTCCACACCTCAGCTAAAGGGGTCTTCCCGTTAAGTGAAGACACGTATGCCCGCCAAGAAGAGCGGCGGGCGTGCTTCGAAATATACCGGAACCTAGCCCTAGCCCGACGAAATTCAGCGACGGTGAAATCGTTCGGGCGGCGCTTATAGCGCATGTAGGCATAACGCTTCTGTTTCAGGGCCGTCTCACACTCGGCCGACCACCATGGGAGTGGTCGGCGTGCAAAACGGCCAGACGTCCTAGGAATAGTAGTCAGGCCCACGGCGATGAGGTTGCCGGAGAAGAACTCGACGGCCTCATCTACCGACCTAAACTCCTTGACTGAGATAGAGAATTCAGTCATTTCCTGAAATGCAGGCCACCGCGCCCGCGCCAAGCACCACCGAGGTGGTCTCTCAGGCGGCAGTTGCCCTGAAAATGATATTTGAATGGGAAAGTGATCACTACCATGGAGGTCATCGACCACCCCCCAATCAAAATCAGGCTGTGCATCCGAAGAGCACAAAGATAGGTCAAGGCAAGAAAATGAAGCGGTTCTCGGACAGTGATGCGTAAACTCATCCACGTTTAGGACACCCATCTCAAGCTCTTCGATCAGATCGGCAAGGACTTGTCCCCTGGGATTTATGGTGTAATCTCCCCAGAGAGGATGCCTGCCGTTCAGATCTCCAAGCAAGAGATAGGGCCTCGGCAACCGTGCCACCACGCGGCGAAAGTCCCCCGCGTCGAAGTCAGCTGACGGTGGAATGTACGCAGAAATGATAGTATACCTCCTATCCAGGTGCAGCTGCACAGCCACTGCCTGAAAGGAGGTATCTAAAGAGAAAGGAAGAACGGAGACATCATGCCGGGTGTAAACCGCGCATCCCCCAGCCCGGCCGTCCCGCGGTGGTTGGGTCGCAAGACCCTTATACCCCGGGAGGGCAGGCAGGGGGCACGCGCCTAGCATGGTCTCCTGCAAAAAAATAGCTAACGGGGAACGGGATGAGGCGAGCCTCCGCAGCTCCTCCCAGTTGGCCCGGAGTCCACGGCAATTCCATTGAAGGAATATGCCCTCCAGGCCTAGCTCGGAGGAGACGCGGGGGCCCTCCTCGAATTGAAGACCCTCACGGGAATGGCCGTACGCTTCCCGGGGGCAGAACCCCGGGCGCTGTTGGCCGGACAAAGCGCTGAAGGCGCTGTCGCCTTCGAGGACTTATTGGGGGAGGTTGGGCTCGCCATGCGAGTCTTTTCCTCCCTCCGCCTCGAAACTTTAGGCGGGCGTTGCGGCTTCGGAGGCGGGGGGCCCTCTTTTCGAGGAATCACCGTCTCCGAGCCACTCGCTCCACCTCGGGGCGTGGGCAAAGGGGCCGAAGCTCCTTTGTTGCTGTCCTCCTTTCGGGGAACAGCTTTAGGAACCCCGGAAGATGGCCTAGCGACCATCTTCAGGGGTGTTGCCTCCTGTGAGTCTAACGACTCGGTGGAGGCGCGTGGCCGTTTCGCTTTACGCGAAACGGTCACGCTGGGGGAAGAGGGGGGAGCCCTGGTTTTAGCCGAGGCAGGGTATGAACCCTTTTTGCCGCCAGCTTTACCAGGGGAGCGCCCAGGTTGGGTAGAGCCCACAGAAGGGCTCCGAATGGGCGCGGAAACAACCGTGCTCGTTGGCCTGGATGGGCCAGGAGCAGAGGGTGCCTTTCTAACTATTGAGGCATATGACGTCCCAGGCAGAGCCGGGCGCGCCAGGACCAAGCCCTTTGCCTCGCGGAATGAGAGTCGATCCTGGGCCTGAACGGCCAGGATTTCTTTCTCAAGGAGATATGCACCACATTGCTTCGAAGAAGCAGGGTGCGGCTATCCGCAATTGACACACTTGGCCACACACGATTTGGACTTATCGTGTGCGACCTTGGAGCAATTTACACAGACTTCGGGTGACCCCGATTTTGCACGTCTACATGATCGATTCGTATGGCCGAAGCGGTGGCAGTAATAGCACCGCCGCGGCAGTGGCACGAATGCCTTCACGCGGTAGCGGTACCAACCGGCACGCACCGACTCAGGGAGCTTGTCACAGTCGAACGTGACGAAGAGTGTAGGGGTGGGTCTCGAGGCCCCTCCCTGTTTTCTCATCACACGTTCGACCTTGACCGCCCCATGGTCGGCCAGCTCTAGGGTGATGTCCTCAATGGAGTAGTCAACGAGTTCCCTCGCATAAACTACTCCTTTCACAAAGTTCATGGTAGAGTGCGGCGTCACACTCACCGGGGTGCCATGAAGTGTCCGAAGAGCACTTATCTTGGCCGCCTCGGCGGGATTCGCCGCATTCGCCAGAAGGCTCCCGTCCGAGAAACGGGTTACCTTCGGCTCTCTACCAATTGCACTAGCTAATCCTCTCCTCTGATGGATCATGTTGCCCTTGGACAACATGGTGCCATCAGTGGAGCGAATAACGAGGAAGCGTTTGAAGCCAGCGGGCTCGAAAACGCCAGGTAACCTCTGAATCAGGGGCCCCGATGTCATCGAGGCTCCGCCCTGTGCATTCTTGGTCTTAGTCGTAGTCATGGGCTCCGCACACGAGGGGGTAGAGGGGCCGGATGTGCCGATCTTGGCTTGGTCGCCTACCAAAGTGGCAGCAGACCCATCCGTCCCCGCAGCCCCCGCGGATGGAGAGGAGCCCCGAGTCTTCTTCGTCTTTTGAGTCTTTTTCTTTTTAGGAGAGGAGGGCGGGGAATGAACCCGCTTTTCACCTCCGCCGGCAGAAGTCCCCAGGCCAGATGGACCAGCCTCAGCCAGGTCCCTCTCCGAAATGGAGAAGGTCCTGGTTGTCGTAGGGGCACCTGTCGGAGGAGATCCCTCCCCTCCTTCTACTGCCTCGGAGCCCTCAGCCATTTGAGGAGGACCTTGCATAGGGGCGGATTCGGGTTCGGTGCTTGGCGCCGAGCCCGAATTCCCCCCCATGGAAGGCCCTACCGTCTGGGGCTGGGTCTCCTCAAGGACCATGTCTATCACAGGAGGGGCCTCCAGTTGGCCATCCCCTCCCAGGACATCGCAGGTCCCCTTGGCAGTATTGTCACTAGTCAGGTGGTGTGGGGAGGCACAGGCCTTGACCCCAGCAAGGTTCAAAATTCTTGCCAGCAGGTCTTTTGAGGGAAGCGACCGAAGGGGCCTGGCTTCCCTCTCCCCCCTAAGGGGGTTTGCCCTACCGAGCCGCTTGCACGAGGGGCGGTCGGCAATGGGCTGCCTGCTGGCTTTCTTGGCAGTCCCCTTAGAAAGCAAAGGAGGGACTGCCGCTGGAGATAGGGAGGTGCCCGAAAGCACCTCCAGAGAAGGGGGTGAGGGGGAGTCCCCTACACCCGTAGGCGTAGGAGAGGAGTAAGCCTCCTCTCCGGTTAAAGAATTATGGAGGGTCCCTTGCGCAAGCACAAGGGGGGGGACCTCCATTTTCTCGGTGGAGCTGCCCGAGGGCGGCTCCGTAGATGTTTTTGGGGAAGTTGGGGGTTGGGGTTTTTGTTTTTTTTCATACATGGGCATGGTGACCCTCTTTTGATTACGGGACGCAATAGCTCATCACCTCTCGCAGTTGCCCGCACTGCGAGAGGTGCTTACAAGCCCGGCAGAGCCAGGCGCCGCCATTCGGGACCACCCCTCCCGCCTGGTGGCCTGGTAGTCCTTCGGCATGGCGGCTCCACCTTGGACACGGCGTAAAAAATATAGGTTGTGAAGAGGAGAGGAAAAGGGATGTGAGGAAGATGTGGGTGGGGATGAAGCAGGTTGTTAAAAAAACCCCATCTCGAACCGGAGCTGAGGGGTTAGGGAACAATGTCCCCTCCCCCCCTCAGCCCCGATCCGGGGTGGTTGGCTTGAGAAGAAGGTCAGCATTCTACCCTGTGAAATTAGAGGCTGACCAGAGAAAGTTGTGGGAGAGGTTGTATGAAAAGCGACGAGGTAGGGGAGAAATCGGGCTATCTGAAGGAAGGAAGAGAGGCTAAGCTGGGGCCGGACGGAGCGCTGGATCCCGTCAGCACGGCGGCCAGGATGGCAAATCGCCGCGCCCCTTACGGGGTATTTTTGGTTAATAAATCAGCCTAAATAGCTATTAGGAAACTATTACCATAAATATTGAGTTTAAATGAAATCGTCGTCTGCTAATATTTAGGCCTACGACTAAAGTGAAATAAATTTTGAACTTCTGAACTAGGTTTTTAATTAAAGAAGAAACCTTTATGCTGAGAATGGCGAGAGCCGAATGGGGAATACTCGTGTTCAATTTGGTTGAGCTGAAAGCGTGTTTGTTTGTGTGTGCGTGAAATTTTAAGAGATGTTTGAACCAGTAGTACGTTAAATGAATTCAGTTTTTCGTCACAGGATATTTGAATTATTAAACGTTACATAAAATAATTGAATTGCAAAAAGTTATGGATAAATTAATCGAATGATTGTATTGACAAAAGTTAATTAAAATAAATGAATGGATTATTAAGTTGTACATAATTTGCATAAATGATTTAATTTACAAAAGTTAAGTAAAAATAATTGAATGATTTGAATTTTATACAAAATAAATGATAATATATATATTTAAGTTTCCCAGGAGGATTTTATTATAGGAATGCCCAGAGGCATTGCTATAGTAGCGTTATTAAGCCCCATTAACTTGCGTAAATCCTGCCTAATTTAGACTGTAGGGGTGCGAAGATGTATCAGAGAGAAAAATTCCTTCCAATCGATAATATAAATAGCCCATTAAATTACCAACTCAAAACCGACTCGCCATAGCGTGATGGCTAGAGTCCAAACTCCTCAGTCCACAATTTTTACGAAATCAGAAATCAAGGAAAACGATTTCAAGAGTAACTCATCAAATCATCAAGAAGCAAGCAGAAATCATCACGACAAGTTAATAGGAAGATGCATCAGGAAAGGAAGGATACGAAGATCAAGAATTAACCCAGCCAACTTAAAGAAGAAGGAATCTCAGCCAACTAAAAAAAAAAAGAAGGAATCTACGCCAACAAGTATACCAAGAGTCAGATAATGGAAGACATTGTCATGTTTCAAGGGGCAACTTCAGGCAAGAAGAAATAAAGAGTCAAATATAGAAATCTCAAAAATGAAGAGTAATAGATAAATAAATGAAGTTATAAAATATGGCCCCCGTCCCCATAGAACTTGATAGTTCGCGTAATACAGAAACCTACTCACTGACCGCAAAGAACTCGAAACATTTCCACTTGCCCCTTTCAGTAGGCGAATTTAGGAATAATTTTCTTTCACCGAGTTCTTTGGAAGTCTTTTCCTTACCGCGATCACCAAAATACCTTCGGTAAATCCAGCACAACGTGCAAAACTATAAGGAGTCAGAACAACAGGGACTAAAGGTGGGCTCACTACTCAAAATGCTCGTGGAGTAACTCTATCGGAACCTTCTCCCGCACACTGCTCTAGACAGAGTGATTTTGAGCAGTGCAACAGCAACGAAGACTCGTTATACCCAATTATAATTACCGAGCACGCACCCACAAATTTGTTACCTTTGCACAAACAAATAACAGGACCTCCCACTACCCATAGAATAGCCAATGACTCCAAAAAGGACATGGTAAAAGTCCATTTAGTTAACCTTACTGCTGAGGTGGTGAGCCCCACGCGCTGCTTTTTTTTTCTTTCTTTTTTAAACTTTAGGAGCCCATTTGGCGACTGCCTACTTGGGCATAAAGCGCCGTACTAACTACAGCCTACGCCTAGGCTACATTAAAAAACAAAGAAGGAAATAACAAGGATAAAAAGATCATAGACTAAAAGCAAAAAGCTAACAAGAAGGAAGCACGCTCCAGCGTCGGGGTTAGGCCCGCCTCCCCGTGGTGCAGGAGCATGCGACATACTACAAACAATAAAATAAAGTGGAGCAAAAAGTCGTATAGTCCGCAAGTCGGTGTGCACGAACCAGCCCTGGGTACAAGGGACAAGTAACGTGCACGATCAACCACAATGGTACATTCAACGAAAATGTGCCGAACAGTCTAGGGGACAACGCAGTCGTCGCTCCATCAAATTGAGGTGTGTCCAAGGATTTTTTTTTTTTTAGGGGCAATCTGGCGACTGCCAACTAAGGCATAAGTTGCCGTAAACAAACAGCCTAGTTCTAGGCTACTTTAAAAAATTGAACAGGAAACAATAAAAAGAAATAACAATAACAAAGCAATAACAAAAACAATAAAAAACACAACAACAATTAAACCGGGTTAAATGAAAGGGAGAAGGCCGGACTCCCCCCAAAAGTCAATAAGTCAACCAGTCAAAGTACACGCACTCGTCCCGAGTACAAGGGACAGGCGGTAGCGACCCCGCCCATCCCGGTACCGGGACAGGTGTCGTGCGCGAAGATCACCCAGACTGGGACATTCGACAAGAATATGCCGAACAGTCTAGGGGACGACGCAGTCGTTGCAATAGGGCGCAGGCGAGCGCTCCATCAAATAGCGATACGTCACACGAGTGTGTCCGATTCGGAGACAACAGAAAGCAACCAGAAGCCGCCGCGGCATTGGGGGATAAGTCCATGGGAACAGTCGCGGCGCAATGGCACGCAACTCTAAGTTCCCTTCGACCGTCTCCCATCTTCTTTGCCAAGCAGTCCGAAGAACTGCCCGTATTCCTGCCATATAGTCAGTGTGAGAAAGAGCGAAACGATGGTCCGGTCACAGAGTCCTCACGGACTCTTTGGCGCCCTCATCCGCTCGCTCGATCCCCGCAATTCCTACATATCCAGGAACCCAGCAGAAGATAATCTCGACATCTGCATGGATCGCCAAAACCGTAGCGTCACGGATTTCGCGAACCAGGGGATGCGAGGATTCCAAAGCCCCGAAGCACTCAGGGCGCTTTGTGAGTCGCTATAGATCACAATCCGGTCTCCGAACCGGCAACGTCGCGTAATCTCCCGTACCGAGTAGGGTATTGCCACCAGCTCGCCCGTGAAGACAGACGCAGCGCCTGGTAGAGCCCCGCTGACTTCAAACAGAGGGGATACGGCGTGGAAACAGACCCCCCTCTTGGAACTTGGAGCCATCCGTATACACTGGCACGGTACCAGCGTGACACGATGTGTGCTCCAAAAAGGTCGAACGCAATATTCCCGGTGCAGTACAAGCTTTGGGAGCAGAGGCGTGGCGACAAATAGCCAAATGTGGTACCCTCCAGGGTGGCGTGCTGGGCAGAACCAGGGGCGCCACCGGCCCGAGAGCTATATCTACCTCTCGAAGGAGTTTCCTGGCCCTAAACCCAAAGGGCTTAGGGTATGACTGGCGTCTCTCGGCGGCATAGGCACCATCGAAATCAGCTGCAGATGCAGTGAGAGCTGTTGGCGACTGAGGGAGGCGCCGGGCTCGCGCGTACAGGCGAGTGATCCACTGCACGCGGCGCAGAGCGAGTGGCATCTCCCCAGCATCGACCAACAGGCTCTCAATGGGGGAAGTGCGGAAGGCACCAGTCGCAAGGCAAAGGCCGGTGTGGTGGATCGAATCCACCTTCCGCAATAAACGTTCGGCTGCGGATGCATAAAACTCGCATCCGTAGTCGAGCTTCGAGCGAACAAAGGATCGATAAAAAAGTAAGGCAGTAGCCCTATCAGTGCCCCAAGCGCTAAACGTCACGGAACGGAGAATATCCATAGGGCGGGTACAAGAGAACCTAAGGCTGCGAATATGAGCCTCCCAGGTGAGGCGTCGGTCGAAGACAAGACCAAGGAAACGCTTCGACTCAACCACATCCAGGCGCACCCTGGGTCGGGGTGAAGCCGTAAATGGCGGCAGAAGTGCACCACCTTAGTCTTGGCCAAAGAAAACCGAAACCTGTGCGCTTCGGCATAGCGAGAGACGCGGTTCAATGCCTGTTGGAGTCGCCCCTATAGAGTTGGCATCTGGGCCGCACCAAAAGAGATCGAAAGGTCGTCCACGTAGAGCGTAGCGAAAACATCTTCCGGCAGCACCGAGGTGATGCCGTTGATGCTCAGGGCAAAGAGTGTGAAACTGAGGACACTTCCCTGCAGGACACCCTCTTCCTGCTTCTTTGGGCATGAGAGGGCTCCCCCCACCCGTACGCGGAATCGACGATCTCGCAAAAATTCAGATATAAACATTGGGAGGCGTCCCCTCGCCCCCATCGTGTGGAGAGTCTACATGATACCGTATCACCATGCGGTATCATAGGCCTTCTCCAGATCAAAAAAACACCGTGGCATAGTGCTGTCTACGAAGGAAAGCCTCGCAGACGGTATTTTCCAGTCGGAGCAGAGCATCCGACGTGGAGTGGAACTTACGGAAGCTGCACTGTGCAGAAGACAGATGGCCTCCGCTGTCCAGGAAATAGGCTAATCTAACATTTACCAATTTCTCCATCAACTTGCACACGCAAGAGGTTAGAGAGATTGGGCGGAAACCGGTCGGAGTAGAGTGATCTCTCCCGGGCTTGCGAAAGGCGAGCACAGTAGCGATTCGCCAGGAGTCTGGGAGAAGACCTTCCACCCAAATCCTGTTGAACAATTCTAACAGAAAGGCCATGCATCGCTCACCCAGGTGTCGAAGCTTGCGTACAGGACATCGTCCGGACCATGGGCGGTGTCCGCGCACGAAGCGAGAGCGAACGCAACTCACTCAGAGTAAACTTGTCGTTGAAGGGTTCTCCGCCTCTGGAGGTAAAGTCCAGCCAGCGGCCTTCCGCGACATCACGACGTGCATTGAATGCTGGCGGAGCAGCATCCCGGCTAGAGAATGCGGAAAAAGCGGTCGCTAAGGATTCCGCCACGAACGCGGGGTCCGAGATTGCAGTCCCATTCTCCTGGAGAACGGGAGGGGGGTCCTGCGAGAACTTGCCCCGAATCCTTTTGACTCGCTTCCACACCTCAGCTAAAGGGGTCTTCCCATTAAGTAAAGACACGTATGCCGGCCAAGAAGAGCGGCGGGCGTGCTTCGAAATATACCGGAACCTAGCACTAGCCCTACGAAATTCAGCGACAGTGAAATCGTTCGGGCGGTGCTTATAGCGCATGTAGGCATAACGCTTCTGTTTGAGGGCCGTCTCACACTCGGCCGACCACCATGGGAGTGGTCAGCGTGCAAAACGGCCAGACGTCCTAGGAATAGTAGTCAGGCCCACGGCGATGAGGCTGCCGGAGAAGAACTCAACGGCCTCATCTACCAACCTAAATTCGTCGACTGAGATAGAGAATTCAGTCATTTCCTGAAATGCAGGCCACCGCGCCCGCGCCAAGCACCACCGAGGTGGTCTCCCAGGCGGCAGTTGCCCTGAAAATGATATTTGAATGGGAAAGTGACCACTACCATGGAGGTCATCGACCACCCCCCAATTAAAATCAGGCTGTGCATCCGATGAGCACAAAGATAGGTCAAGGCAAGAAAATGAAGCGGTTCTCGGACAGTGATGCGTAAATTCATCCACGTTTAGGACACCCATCTCAAGCTCTTCGATCAGATCGGCAAGGACTTGTCCTCTGGGATTTATGGAGTAATCTCCCCAGAGAGGATGCCTGCCGTTCAGATCTCCAAGCAAGAGATAGGGCCTCGGCAACCGTGCCACGACGCGGCGGAAGTCCCCCGCGTCGAAGTCAGCTGACGGTGGAATGTACGCAGAAATGATAGTATACCTCCTATCCAGGTGCAGCTGCACAGCCACTGCCTGAAAGGAGGTATCTAAAGAGAAAGGAAGAACGGAGACATCATGCCGGGTGTAAACCGCGCATCCACCAGCCCGGCCATCCCGCGGTGGTGGGGTCGCAAAACCCTTATACCCCGGGAGGGCAGGCAGCGGGCACGTGCCTAGCATGGTCTCCTGCAAAACGATAGCTAACGGGGAACGGGATGAGACGAGCCTCCGCAGCTCCTCCCAGTTGGCCCGGAGTTTACGGCAATTCCATTAAAGGAATATGCCCTCCAGGCCTAGCTCGGAGACGCGGGGGCCCTCCTCGAACTGAAGACCCTCACGGGAATGGCCGTACGCTTCCCGGGGGCAGAACCCCGGGCGCTGTCGCCTTTGAGGGCTTATTGGGGGAGGTTGGGTTCGCCATGCGAGTCTTTTCCTCCCTCCGCCTCGAAACCTTAGGCGTGCGTTGCGGCTTCGGAGGCGGGGGGCCCTCTTTTCGAGGAACCACCGTCTCCGAGCCACTCGCTCCACCTCGGGGCCGAAGCTCCTTTGTTGCTTTCCTCCTTTCGGGGAACAGCTTTAGGAACCCGGGAAGATAGCCTAGCGACCATCTTCAGGGGTGTTGCCTCCTGTGAGTCTAACGACTCGGTGGAGGCGCGTGGCCGTTTCGCCTTACGGGAAACGGTCACGCTGGGGGAAGAGGGGGGGAGCCCTGGCTTTAGCCAGGGCAGGGTATGAACCCTTTTTTCCGCCAGCTTTACCAGGGGAGCGCCCAGGTTGGGAAGAGCCCGCAGAAGGGCTCCGAAATAACCGTGCTCGTTGGCTTGATGGGCCAGGAGCAGAGGGTGCCTTTCTAACTACTGAGGCATATGACGTCCCAGGCAGAGCCGGGCGCACCAGGACCAAGTCCTTAGCCTCACGGAATGAGAGTCCATCCTGGGCCTGAACGGCCAGGATTTCTTTCTCCAGGAGATATGCACCACATTGCTTCGAAGAAGCAGGGTGCGGCTCTCCGCAATTGACACACTTGGCCACACACGATTTGGACTTATCGTGTGCGACCTTGGAGCAATTTACACAGACTTCGGGTGACCCCGACTTTGCACGTCTACATGAGCGATTCGTATGGCCAAAGCGGTGACAGTAATAGCACCGCCGCGGCAGTGGCACGTATGCCTTCACGCGGTAGCGGTACCAACCGGCACGCACCAACTCAGGGAGCTTGTCACAGTCGAACGTGACGAAGAGTGTAGGGGTGGGTCTCGAAGCCCCTCCCTGTTTTCTCATAACACGTTCGACCTTGACCGCCCCATGGTCGGCCAGCTCTAGGGTGATGTCTTCCATGGAGTAGTCAACGAGTTTCCTCGCATAAACTACTCCTTTCACAAAGTTCATGGTAGAGTGCGGCGTCACACTCACCGGGGTGCCATGAAGTGTCCGAAGAGCACTTAAGAGAAATTAAAGGATATCTTGATCACAAAGGAGATAGTGACAAAGGAAATTGATAAAATCAAAAGTAGTAAAGCACCCGGTCCTGATGAGCTCTTTCCTAGAATTTTGAAAGAATGTAAGGATGTGTTAAGTGAGCCCCTAGCATGCATCTTTAGAAAATCACTGGAGAGTGGCATTGTGCCAGTGGCATGGATAAAGCCAATGTGATACCTATATTTAAGAAAGGGAAAAAAACAACTATGTCTAATTACAGACCAGTAAGTTTGACATCAGTGGTAGGGAAAATGATGGAATCTATTATTTCAAGGAATATTAGAGATCACTTGGATAAGCATAAGTTGATAAAAGAATCACAGCATGGCTTTAGTAAGGGTAAATCCTGTCTGACTAATTTGCTGTCTTTTTATAGTAAGGTGTATGAAGCAGCAGATAATGATGAAAACTATGATATTTTATACTTGGACTTTAGTAAGGCTTTTGATCGAGTGCCACACTTACGACTTCTGAGCAAAGTTAAAGCACACGGGATCGATGGCAGTATATTTAGGTGGATTCAGTCATGGCTTGGTGACAGACAGCAAAGAGTTAGTATAGATGGAGTTAAATCTGAGTGGGGGTGTGTTAGCAGTGGAGTTCCTCAAGGATCTGTTTTGGGTCCCTTGCTATTCTTAATTTATATTAATGATCTTGACATAGGTATAAGTAGTGACCTGAGTAAATTTGCTGATGATACTAAGCTAGGTAGGGCCATTAGGGCTGATTCTGATGCTGTTGTAATGCAGGAGGAATTGACCATTCTGTCCAATTGGGCCGAGAAATGGCAAATGAAGTTTAACATAGACAAATGTAGTGTACTTAGTATAGGTAGAAATAATCCATTGAATAGTTATAAATTAAATGGCAGAATTTTAGGGAGGACTGATTGTGAGAGAGACTTGGGTATTTTGGTAAGTTCAGACCTTCGTCCTAGAAAGCAATGTCTAAATGCTAAGAATAAAGCTAATAGGATATTGGGATTCATTAGGAGGAGTGTAAGCAATAAGAGTGCTGAAGTCATTCTAAAACTGTATCTGGCGCTAGTTAGGCCTCATCTAGACTATGCAGTACAATTTTGGTCACCATATTATAGGAAGGATATTGATTTGCTTGAGTCTGTGCAGAGAAGGATGACAAAGATGATTGGTGGGCTAAGGAACTTACCTTATGGTGAAAGGCTCAGAAAACTAAATCTACATACATTGGAAAGGAGAAGAGTCAGAGGGGAATTGATTGAAGTCTTCAAATGGGTAAAAGGATATAATAAAGGGGATCTGGGTAAGGTTCTTATACTTAGTGAACATGACAGAACACGTAGCAATGGGTTTAAGCTTGATAAGTATAGGTTTAGGAAGGAGATTGGGAGGAATTGGTTTACAAATCGTGTGGTAGATGAATGGAATAGGCTCACTAGGCATGTGATAGAAGCCTCCTCTCTGGGTAGTTTTAAAAATAGATTAGATAAATATATGGATAAAGCTGCTAGATGGGACTGACTTTTATTTATGTACATATGTATATATTTTTCTAAGGAGTGGGAAGATTATATTTTGCGGTTGCATGAATGGACATAATCCTCTGGATGCATTTTATGTATATTGTAGATTAGATCTGACGAACTCCTGTAAAGGGTGACAATGTTGATGACTTTTCTCTGGTAAGAAATCTTTTGTGTGTTGAATGGAACAGGAGCTGCCAAGTGTAGGCCATGAATGGTCTTTTGCAGTCTCCTTCTTTTCTTATGTTCTTATCTTGGCCACCTCGGCGGGATTCGCCAGAAGGCTCCCCTCCGAGAAACGGGTCACCTTCGGCTCTCTACTAATTGCACTAGCTAATCCTCTGCTCTGATAGATCATGTTGCCCTTGGACAACATGGTGCCATCAGTGGAGCGAATAACGAGGAAGCGTTTGAAGCCAGCGGGCTCGAAAACGCCAGGTAACCTCTGAATCAGGGGCCCCGATGTCATCGAGGCTCCACCCTGTGCACTCCTGGTGTTAGTCTTGGTCAGGGGCTCCGCACACGAGGGGGTAGAGGGGCCGGATGTGCCGATCTTGGCTTGGTCGCCTACCAAAGTGGCAGCAGACCCATCTGTCCCCGCGGATGGAGAGGAGCCCCGAGTCTTCTTCGTCTTTTTTGGCGAGGAGGGCGGGGAATGAACCTGCTTCTCACCTCCGCCGGCAGAAGCCCCCAGGCCAGATGGACCGGCCTCAGCCAGGTCCCTCTCCGAAATGGAGAAGGTCCTGGTAGTCGTAGGGGCACCTGTCTCGGAGGAGATCCCTCCCCTCCTTGTACTGCCTCGGAGCCCTCAGCCGTTTTAGGAGGACCCTGCATAGGGGCGGATTCTGTGCTTGGCGCCGAGCCCGATTTTCCCCCCATGGAAGGCCCTACCGTCTGAGGCTGGGTCTCCTCAAGGACCATGTCTATCACAGGAGGGGCCTCCAGTTGGCCATCCCCTCCCAGGACATCGCAGGTCCCCTTGGCAGTGTCGCCAGTCTTGTGTGGGGAGGCACAGGCCTTAACCCCGGCAAAGTTTAAAATTCTTGCCAGCAGGTCTTTTGAGGGAAGCGACCGAAGGGGCCTGGCTTCCCTCTCCCCCCTAAGGGGGTTTGCCCTACCGAGCCGCTTGCACGAGGGGCGGTCGGCAATGGGCTGCCTGCTGGCTTTCTTGGCAGTCCCCTTAGAAAGCAAAGGAGGGACTGCCGCTGGAGATAGGGAGGTGCCCGAAAGCACCTCCAGAGAAGGGGGT
This sequence comes from Ceratothoa steindachneri, assembly GCA_963969495.1. Lineage (NCBI taxonomy): Eukaryota > Metazoa > Arthropoda > Malacostraca > Isopoda > Cymothoidae > Ceratothoa > Ceratothoa steindachneri. The sequence continues at coordinate 64,290,499 of OZ018317.1, read as the reverse complement.
GTCCCCTACACCCGTAGGCGTAGGAGAGGAGTAAGCCTCTTCTCCGGTTAAAGAAGTATGGAGGGTCCCCTGCGCAAGCACAAGGGGGGGGGAAACCTCCATTTTCTCTGTGGACCTGCCCGAGGGCGGCTCCGTTGATTTTCTTGGGGAAGTTGGGTTTTTTTGTCATACATGGGCATGGTGACACTCATTTTAATACAGGACGCAATAGCTCATCACCTCTCGCAGTTGCCCGCACTGCGAGAGGTGCTTACAAGCCCGGCCTCGCCATTCGGGATCACCCCTCCCGCCTGGTGGCCTGGCAGTCCAGCGGCATGGCGGCTCCACCTTGGACACGGCGTAAAATTGATATAATGTGAAGAGGAGAGGAAAGGGGATGTGAGGAAGGTATGGGTGGGGATGAAGCAGGTTGTTAAAAAAAACCCATCCCAAACCGGAGCTCAGGGGTTAGGGAACAATGTCCCCCCCCCCCCCCCCCCCAGCCCCGATCCGGGGTGGTTGGCTTGAGAAGAAGGTCAGCATCTACCCTGTGAAATTAGAGGCTGACCAGAGAAAGTTGTGGGAGAGGTTGTATGAAAAGCGACGAGGTAGGGGAGAAATCGGGCTATCTGAAGGAAGGGGAAGAGAGGCTAAGCTAGGGCCGGACGGAGCGCTGGATCCCGTCAGCACAGCGGCCAGGATGGCAAATCGCTGCGCCCCTTACGGGGGTGTGTCCAGCGAGTGTGTCCAATTCGGACAAGACACACAGCAAGCTGAAGCCGTCGCCGCATTAGGGGGTAGCTCTATGGGAACAGTGGCGGGGTAATGACACATAAATAAGTTCCCCTCGACCATCTCCTTTGCCAAGCCGCCCGGAGAGCAGCCGGTATTCCTGCTAAGTAGTCAGTGTGAGGAAGAGCGAAACGCAGGTTTGGTCGCTCAGTCCTCGCGGTCTCTATGGCGTTCGCATTCCTGCATGTGCACCCCACGCTGCAAGCAATCCAGAAACACCGTGGTTGGAGAAGGTAGGTTAAGTATTAAAATGAATTTACCACATTCTGTAATAACACTTAATGTCTATTATAACTATACCATTTTTTATACAAAAATAATATAACCATAAATACCCATTATTAGCCAGTATTTACAAATGTATGACAAGCAGCTACGTATCACAAATTAAGAAAATGGTAAAGCAATAAAATCAAACATTAAAGAAATGACAAATATTTAAATACATAAAAGTAATTTAGTCGGATAACATAAATTTGGAGAAAATATAAAATGTGAAGAAAACAATATATAAAGATAATTTTAAACATTCTGTAATACTAAAAAAAACTCTAAAATAATGCATTCAACATTTTTCCTAAAATTTAGGTGATAAAAGTTTCTCGGACAATATTGGATGTACATAAATTGATTTGATAAAGACACTGAAGTTATAAGTGCAAAGTTGCATTGTCTTGAAATAACAAACTCACTTTTTATTTATATATTGTTGCGTTGAAGGATGTCAACAGATCCAAATAATGGGTAGAGGTCAAGATAATGAACAAAGAAAATAACATTACTTCGCCGTGGTGGATAGTATGAATACTAATACAGTGGTGCATTTTACACCTATAGTACATCAATGTAACATATGTACAGATACTGAGCCCAGAACCTGGTTCCTAATCGTTCTATGGATACATTAAATGACCTCAGTAGACTGGTATGAGGGCTTAGTTGATCCCGACCTGTCTTCAGGTATCCTCTTGTTCTTACTCTGCTGCCCAAGTCCAATTATTGGACATTGTAGTTTAAGATGAGAATTGCTGATTAAATGATGCAGGAGTTCAATTTATCCTAACAATGTGGTTCACTTTGTTGGTCATTCAATCAAGGAATGTTTTTAAGAATCTAATATACTACGCGGCCAAAATTTAAGCTTAAAACAACAAATCTTCATCTTGGTTTTCGTCAAGTAAATTTTTGGCAGTATCCAGCTGGAGCTCGTTTTCCTCCTGCTTTTTCTTTAATTCTAAGGCTGCTCGAGCTTTGCTCTGCTTCTTCTTCTCTTGTACCTTCTTTAATCGGTAGAATTCTTCTCTCTCCAACTCATCCAGCTCAGAAATGATGTACTGGAGGGTTTTTTCATAGCGCGGAATAATCACTGAAAATAAAAATTGTTTCAATCAGTACAATCTAACGTTTGCAGCCACGAGAAAATAATTTCAATTTTTTTCTTTTAAGAGCCCATCTAGCGACTGCCTAATAAGGCCAAAGTCGCTATAATTAACGGAAAGACTAATACTAGGCTATATTAAAAACTAGAAAATAAATATAAAAAAGGAACAAAGGCAAGACAAGCTTAAAAAAAAAGCAAGAAAGAAACGCGTTCTGGCGTCGGGGGTAGGCCCGCGTAATACTAGACCTACAAAAGAAACCAGTCAAATTAAGTGGAGAAGGTCAGCCTCCTTCAAAAAAGTGGTATAGTCCAACGTTTGTGTGCACGAAATAGTCCTGAGTAAAAAGGACAAGTGGGAGCGACCCCGCTCGTCCTGGTATCGGGACAGGATATGGGCGCGCAGATCACCCAAAATGGACATTCAACAAGAATGTGCGAAATGTCTGGGGGACAATGTAGTCGTCGCAATAAGGCGCAGGCGAGCGATACATCCAATGGCGGTGCGTCCACGAGTGTGTCCAATTCGGAGACGACAGAAAGCAACCTGAAGCCGTCACGGCATTGGGGGGTAGCGCCATGGGAACAGTCGCGGCGCAATGGCACGCAAATTGCAAATTTAGGTTTTCCTCGACCGTCTCCCATCTTCTTTAATAAGCAGCTCGTATTCATGCAATGTAATCGGTGTGAGGAAGAGCGAAACGCTGGTCTGGTCGCAGAGTCCCTCACGGACTCGGTGCCCCAATTCCATCAAGTCCAGGAACACAGCAGAAGATAATCTGACATCCGGCCAGTTAGCCAAATTTTTATTTTTTGAGGGCCTTTGTGGCGACTGCCTACTAGGGCAAAAGTATCCGTACTCGCATCAAAGCCTATTACTAGGCTAGAGTAAAAAACAAACAATATGTAAATAACAAGGATAAAAAGATAAAGGCTAAGCACAGGCTAAAAAAAAATAAAGAAAAGAAAGCAAAGCGGCAACAAGTAAGAAGCGCTCTCCGGCGTCGGGGGTAGGCCCGCCTTACCACGGCGAGGGAACATACTACCACCTACATACGACTATTTAGAGGAGGCCAGTCTCCCTACAAAAAATCGTATAGTACGATAGTCCGTGTGCACGAACCAGTGTGGAGATTCCAATGCCCCTGAGAGCATTCAGTGTGCTTTGTGAGTCGCTATAAATCACAATGCAGTCTCCAAACCGGAAAGGTCGCGTTATCCATCATACCGAGCGGTGTATTGCAACCAGCTCGACCGTGAAGACAGACGAAGCAAGCGGTAGAGCCCTGCTGACTTCAAACAGAGAGGGTAAGGCGTGGAAAACGACCTCCCCTTGAGACCTGGATCCATCCCTATAGACTGACAACGGTACCAGCGTGACACAGTGCGCCGCAAAAAGTCAGAACGCGGTACTCCCGCGCTGTACAAGCTTTGGGAGCCGAGGCGTGGCGACAAATGGTCAAAGGTGGTACCCTCCAGGGTGGCGTCCTGGGCAGAACAAGGGGCCACCACCGGCCCAGAGATATACCGAGCTCTCGGAGTTTCCTAACCCTAAACCCAAAGGGCGTATAACTGGCGTCTCTCGCGCCATAGGTAGGCGACGGAGTCGTGCGTACAGGCGAATAATGCACTGTGCACAGCACAGAGAGAGTGGCATCTCTCCAGCTTCGACAAGAGGGCTCTCAATGGGGGACGTGCGGAAGCCACCGGTTCAGAGTTGGCAACTGGGCCGCACCAAGAGAGATCAAAATGTCCTCCATGTAGAGCGGAGCGAGAAAATCTTCCGGCAGCACTGAGGTGATGCCGTTGATGCTCAGGGCAAAGAGTGACAATGCGTACACCTTCCTGAAGAAACACCCTATTCTTGCTCCATTTGGTCCGGACGCGGAATCGACGATTTCGAAAAAATTCAGATATAAAGATTGGAAGGCGTCCCCTCGCCCCAAAATCTCATGGAGAGTCTCCATGATACAGTATTATAGGCCTTCTCAAGATCGAAAAACAGCGTGGCATAGTGCTGTCTACGAAGGAAAGCCTCGCAGACGGCATTTTGCAGTCGGAGAAAAGCATCCGAGGTGGAATGGAACTTGTGGAAGCCACAGTGTGCGGAAGACAGATGGCCTCCGCTGTCCAGAAAAAAATATAAATCTAAGATTTACCAATTTCTCCATCAACTTGTACACGTAGGAGGTTAGAGATATTAGACGGAAACCGGCCAGATTAGAGTGATCTCTCCACAATTTGCGAAAAACGAGCGAAGTAGAAATTCGCTAGGAGTCTGGGAGGATACCCACTACCCAGATCCAGTAGAACAAATCTAACAGAAAAGTCATGTCGCTCACCCAGGTGTTGAAGCATGACGTACGGGACATCATCTGGACCGGTGACGGTGTCCGCGCACGAAGCGAGAGCGGAACGCAACTCACTCAATATAAGCCTGTCGTTGAAAGGTTCTCCGCCTCTGGAAGTAAAGTCCAATTGGTGGCCCTCCACGGCATCACAACGCAGCATTCCGGCTAGAGAATGTGGAGAAAGCGGTCGCAAAGGACTCCACCACTGACGCGGGGTCAGGGATTACGGTCCCATTCTCCTGGAGAACGGAAGCGGGGTCCTGCGAGAACTTGCCTCGAATCCTTTTGACTCGCGTCCAGACCTCTGCTAGAGGGGTTTTCCCGTTAAGTGAAGACATTTATGCCCGCCAAGAAGAGCGGCAGTCGTGCTTCGAAACATACCTGAACCTAGCCCTAGCTCGACGAAATTCACCGAGTGCAATCGTTCGGGCGTTGCTTATAGCGCATGTAGGCATAACGCTTCTGTTTGAGGGCCATCTCACACTCGCCTGACCCCCACGGAAGCGGTCGGCGTGCAAATCGGTCATAAATTCTAGGAATAGTTAGTCCCATGGCGATGAAGTTGCCGGAGAGGAACTCAACAGCCTCATCCACCGACCTAAACTCCTTGACTGAGAAAGAGAAATCAGTCATATCCTGAAATGCGGACCACTGCGCCCGCGCCCGAGAAAATGATATTTGAATTGGAAAGTTATCACTAACATGGACTACCCCGAACCCCAAATCAGCATGTGGATCCGGAGAGCACAAAGATAGATAAGACAGGAAAATGAAGCAAAGATAGCTAAGGGAAAATGGGAGGAGATGAGTCTCCACAGCTCCTCCCAGTTGGGAGTCCAGGGCAATTTCATTCAAGAAATATGCCCTAGCTCGAAGACAAGGCACTCACGGAAATGGCCGTACCCTTCCCAGTGGCAGAAATCCGACCGCTGTTGGCTGGACAATGAGCTGTCGCTTTCGATTACTTATATGGGGAGGTTGGGCTCGGCATGAGAGTCTCTTGCTCCATCAGGCTAGAAACCTTAGGCAGGCGGGGATCCACTGTCTTCGCGTCACCCAGGCAACTATTGTGTGTGAGCATAGGAGCCGAAGCTCCTTTGGCGCTGTCATCTTTTCGGGGAGCAGTTTGAGGAACTCCAGAAGATGGCCTCACAACCAACTTCAGGGGTGTTGCCTCTGTGTGTCTAACGACTGGGTAAGGCCGTTTCGCCTAACCGGAAATGGTCACGGTGGGAGGACGGGGGTTTGGGGAGAGACCTGGTTTTAGCCGGGGCTGGGTGTGAACCCTTTTTGCCACCAGCTGTACCAGGGGAGCCCCCGGGGTGGGTAGAACCTGCAAAAGGGTTCCTAATCGGCGCGGAAACGACCGTGCTCGTAGGCCTGGAGCAGTGGGTGTCTTTTTTAACTTTGAGGGCACCTCCTGTCTTGACTCATTCTTTAGAGCCCCGAGAAAAAAAAGTAGGACCCGCAACTAGGTTAGAGTCCCCCGGAGGCAGTACACGAGGGAATAAGGAGGAAACCCTCAAACCAGTAGGTAGTGGAGAAATGGAGAGGGAGAACACACACTACACTAAAAGGACTCTTGAGAGAGCACAGGATTATTGAAGGATGGGGGGAGGGGGCTGATATCACAGAGGTCGAACTGAAAGATGGCAAAGGGGAAACACTTTGGCCGCAAATAAATGATAGGAAGGGAGCCTCTCTATTAGTATTAGCGGTGCTGTCATAGTTTACCTTGTCCACCCAAAACACTAAAGTAGGGTGAAGATTTGCTAATATGGACGTCAGGTTTACCAACAAAATTCCTGAATGCTCGTTACCAGTAAAAGAAAGGGGGTTGGTGAACTTGACTATTTCCTGCATCCAGCCATTCCCACCTATCCAATCGCGAGTTTTCACACTTTTCACGTGTCCATCCTAGCAATCAGCCATTCATATTCCACTCCCATTTACTAAGTGTGCTAAGTTTTCCCACAACCTCTCTCTCTCTGTTATTATATAGTCCATACAACCATGCACAGTTTCACCTTTGCAAATCAACTTTAACATAACTCTTAGTTAAAAAAATTATATCTAGCCATTGCATCATGTCTCTCCTAAATCAATGGCACAGCCATACGCATTTTGCCTCTATTAACTAACTTCAACTTTATCACACTCCATCCCATAGAAATACTTCATACTCATCTCACAATGAACTGCAATTTTCCTCTTTGAACGTTCCAATACTGCCTCTTTATTTCTTTTTAATCAAAAATACCCTTAACATTCCATAAATGTACAAGTCACACACTCATTAACACAGATTAACTTGACAAGCAGCACCCCCTACCACCACAAAAGGGTATTTCTTCAGATTTCATCACAAGCAACATTAAAGCCAAACCCCAAAGTTTGTAAAGAAAGTGGAATTTAAGGAAAATATATGGAACCAATGAGACATCATTATGGTGTAAAGTTAAGAAAGACAATGTCTAGGTCTGATCCTGTTTACATTCTGCAATTAAGGGGGCAAACAATAATAAATCCATAAATTACCATGTTCAATAGCATTTACACGTCTATTTGTCACTTTTACTACATTATCTAAGGTGATGAATGATGCCTGTAAAGAAGCCAGTTCCACAAGAAGTTGAATTGCCCTCTTGTAGTTAATCTTGAGTTTCGCCATTTGTTGACCACCTCGAGAAAGGCCAGTCAGCTCATAGGTATCAACACCATCTTCAAAAGTTTCAAAAACTGGTAAATTGGTACCTGAGGAAAACAAGGATATTTTCAAAATGTTGCAAGTGCAGAACTGTTATAACAAATTACAAAGATTATGCAAGCTACTTATTAAAAATGAGAATTTAAGAAAACAGACTAATAGCAACTATATTTAATACAAAATTGCCAAATAAACTTAATATAAAATAATACTTATAAAAGTTTTATATTTTTATTTAGAGTTTAAACAATAGAAATACAGGAGGAGTGGCTTCACCACTCCTTAAAGGAGGAACTTGCACTTTGCAGACAGACTTTTGGTCTGTAGCCTACAGTCAATCTCGCTCTAACAACAGAGTTTTGGTCTAAAAAATTAAAACATTTCTATTACATATTCCCTAATAATTTAGACTTGATCAATTTTTTTTCATATCCATACTAATTTTCTAGGCCTAAATTGTAGAGAAAACTTATACATGAATTCTTTTCATATACCATAAAAATAATACTCACCTCTTCTTTTTTTTATCAAAATTTTCTTTTATATACTAATTTATTATTATTTTTAAGCCATGCCTTAATTTTAACACATTTTTTAAACTTCACGATGTATAAAAAAAATGATTCATTCTTAGATTCAGTGAGTAAAAGTATATAATCATTTTTGAAGGCTCCATACATGCTTGCATGTGTTGGCCCTATTTACCTACTGGCAACTTTCCATGCTGCTCGATCTATGGCTGTTTCTCTATTCAAACTCATATCTCTGAGGTCCCTCTGTATGACCTCATTCCACGTGTTCCTCGGTTTCTCCTCCTAACACCGTTAACCCAATTATTATCTTCCATCCTATCCACATGACCAAACCACCTCAGTCTGCCTCTTCTCAGTGCCACACTAATGCAAACTATCCCTTAATTCACAGTTCGCAACTCTGTCACCTCCTGGCCTCAAATTCAGAGATGCTCAGCACATCCATCTCACCATTCTAATTTCAGTACGCTTGAGCCTCTGGATTTCCTCTTCCTCCACAGCCCAAGTTTCGCTGCCGTACAACATTGCACTTCAGAGGGAGAAAACCCTCAACATCAAGGGAGGAAGCAGCTCTCTGGACATTTTCCAACCACTTCTAACCCTTTCTATGGAACTCGCCTCAGCACCTTTCCCTGCACTGATCATATCTCCCAGATAACAGAACTCCTCTACGCATTCAAGCAACACACCATCATGACAATCCTCTCCTCTACACACAGTGCACTGAAACTCTCCATCATTCTGCAGCCTACCCCTGATACCACTACATCTTTTATGCACTCACAAGCCACATCCATTACACAGGATAGTTATTCCCTACCCCTCTGTGACAGACTGCACATGTCCACATACCCTCAATGAAAACCACCCACTCTTGAAATCATCATCTTTGTTTTATCCAAATTCTCTCTCAGCCCCATAGAATTCATCGCTTTTCTCCACAACCTGAACTTCTTAAATGCCATCCTCTCATACTCGACAATCAGTACTAGGTCATCAGCGTACAACTCAAATGGCAATCCTGTCCTAAAATTCTGTGACATCACTTCCAGGATCATAACAAAGAGCAAGCAACTCAAAACGGATCCCTGATGCACACCAGCCTTTACAGAAAAGTCATCACTCAATTCTCCATTTACCCTCACCCGGGTTGTTGAACCTTCATACATAGCTATGACCACCCTAACCAACCACTTTTCAATCCCTAATTTTCTCAGTGCCCACCTCACCACATCTCTTGGTACCCTATCAAAAGCCTTTTTCAGGTCAACAAAAATATAATACAACGCTCTTTTCCGAGTGATGTACTTCTCTTGGAGCTGTCTAACTATAAATATAGCATCCGTGGTTCCTTTTCCAGGCATAAACCCAAACTGCATGTTGTCAAAGTTTATCCTTTCCCTAATCATTTCTTTTAGAACACGATCCATAACTTTTATAACATAGTCAAGGAGCTTTATACCTCTGTAGCTTCCTCTTTCTAATTCATCACCTTTACCTTTAGAATTTATTTTTTTATATATATCTCATCTGGTGACTGCCTTCTAAGAAGGCATAAGTCGCCGTAGTCATCCTAGCCTAAATCTAGGCTATATTTGAAAAAATATAAAGCGAGCTCCATCGATGGGGTAAAGCCCGCCTTCCTCAGGCGAAGAAGCATGCGATCCATAATCAAACATTAAAAGTCCATAGGTCGTTGTGCACGAAGCTGTCCCGAGTACAAGGGACAGACGGTAGCGACCCCGCCCATCCCGGTACTGGGACAGGTAACGTGCGCGAAGATCACCCAGACTGGGACATTCGACAAGAATGTAGGGGACAACGCAGTCGTCACGATAGGGCGCAGGCGAGCGCTCCATTAAATAGCGATGCGTCGCACGTGTGTGCCCGATTCGGAGACGACATTTTTTTAAATTTTTTTTTAAGAGCTCATCTGGCGACTGCCTACTTGGGCATTAGTCGCCGTATTAAAACTGGCCTTGTTCTAGGCTACTTTAAAATAAAATTAAAGAGATAAAAAAACAACACCCCAAAAGGGGGAAAGGAAGCAAGCTGGTGCGTCGGGAAGAGGTCCCCCCGGCGCAGGAGCATGCAACTAAAAAAACAAAAAACAAAAAAAAACAACAAACAAACCTTGCTTAAATAATAGGGAGAAGGCCGGCCTCCCCCAAGAAGTCAACAAGTCCACAAGTCAATGTGCATGAATCTGAACCGAGCACATGGGACAGGCGGTAGCGACCCCCCTCATCCCGGTACTGGGAAAGGTATCGTGCGCGAAGATCACCCAGACTGGGACATTCGACAAGAATGTGCCGAACAGTCTGGGGAACGACGCAGTCGTTGCAATAGGGCGCAGGCGAGCGCTCCATCAAATAGCGATGCGTCACACGAGTGTGGCCGATCCGGAGACGACAGAAAGCAACCTGAAGCCGCCGCGGCATTGGGGGATAGGTCCATGGGAACAGTCGCGGCGCAATGGCACGCAACTTTAAGTTCCCTTCGACCGTCTCCCATCTTCTTTGCCAAGCAGTCCGAAGAGCTGCCCGTATTCCTGCCATGTAGTCAGTGTGAGGAAGAGCGAAACGCTGGTCCGGTCGCAGAGTCCTCGCGGACTCTTTGGCGGACTCATCGGCGCGCTCCTTCCCCGCAATTCCTACATGTCCAGGAACCCAGCAGAAGATAATCTCGACATCTGCCCGGCTCGCCAAAACCGTGGCGTCACGGATTTCGCGAACCAGGGGATGCGGAGATTCCAATGCCCCGAGAGCACTCAGGGCACTTTGTGAGTCGCTATAGATCACGATCCGGTCTCCGAACCGGGCACGTCGCGTAATCTCCAGTACCGAGTGGTGTATTGCCACCAGCTCGCCCGTGAAGACAGACGCAGCGCCTGGTAGAGCCCCGCTGACTTCAAACAGAGGGGATACGGCGTGGAAGCCAACCCCCTCTTGGGACTTGGAGCCATCCGTATACACTGGCACGGTACCAGCGTGACACGATGTGTGCTCCAAAAAGGTCGAACGCAATACTCCCGGCGCAGTACAAGCTTTGGGAGCAGAGGCGTGGCGACAAATAGCCAAATGTGGTACCCTCTAGGGTGGCGTCCTGAGCAGAACCAGGGGCGCCACCGGCCCGAGAGCTATATCTACCTCTCGAAGGAGTTTCCTGGCCCTAAACCCAAATGGCTTAGGGTATGACTGGCGTCTCTCGGCGGCATAGGCACCATCGAGATCAGCTGCGGATGCAGTGAGAGCTGTTGGCGACTGAGGGAGGCGCCGGGCTCGCGCGTACAGGCGAGTGATGCACTGCACGCGGCGCAGAGCGAGTGGCATCTCCCCAGCATCGACCAACAGGCTCTCAATGGGGAAAGTGCGGAAGGCACCCGTCGCAAGGCGAAGGCCGGTGTGGTGGATCGAATCCACCTTCCGCAATAAACGCTCGGCTGCGGATGCATAAAACTCGCATCCGTAGTCGAGCTTCGAGCGAACAAAGGATCGATAAAAAAGTAAGGCAGTAGCCCTATCAGCGCTTGGTCACGGAACGGAGAATGTCCATGGCGCGGGTACAAGAGACCCTAAGGCTGCGAATATGAGCCTCCCAGGTGAGGCGAGGGTCGAATACAAGACCAAGGAAACGGTGCGAGTCAACCACATCCAGGCGCACCCCCATTAAGAAACAAATCTGGGTCGGGGTGAAGCTGTGGATGGCGGCAAAAGTGCACCACCTTAGTCTTGGCCAAAGAAAACCGAAACCTGTGCGCTTCGGCATAGCGAGAGACGCGGTTCAATGCCTGTTGGAGTCGACGCTCCAGAGTTGGCATCTGGGCCGCGCCAAAAGAGATCGAAAGGTCGTCCACGTAGAGCGTAGCGAGAACATCTTCCGGCAGCACCGAGGTGATGCCATTGATGCTCAGGGCAAAGAATGTGACACTGAGGACACTTCCCTGCGGGACACCCTCTTCCTGCTCCTTTGGGCCAGAGAGGGCTCCCCCCACCCGTACGCGGAATCGACGATCTCGCAAAAATTCAGATATAAACATTGGGAGGACTCCCCTCGCCCCCATCGTGTGGAGAGTCTCCATGATACCCTATCGCCATGCGGTATCATAGGCCTTCTCCAGATCAAAAAACACCGTGGCGTAGTGCTGTCTACGAAGGAAAGCCTCGGAGACGGTATTTTCAAGTCGGAGCAGAGCATCCGACGTGGAGTGGAACTTACGGAAGCCGCACTGTGCAGAACACAGATGGCCTCCGCTGTCCAGGAAAAAGGCTAATCTAACATTTGCAAATTTCTCCATCAACTTGCACACGCAAGAGGTTAGAGAGATTGGGCGGAAACCGGTCGGAGTAGAGTGATCTCTTCCCGGCTTGCGAAAGGCGAGCACAGTAGCGATTCGCCAGGAGTCTGGGAGAAGACCTTCCACCCACATCCTGTTGAACAAATCTAACAGAAAGGCCATGCCTCGCTCACCCAGGTGTCGAAGCATGGCGTACGGGACATCGTCCGGACCATGGGCGGTGTCCGCGCACGAAGCGAGAGCGGAACGCAACTCACTCACAGTAAACTTATCGTTGAAGGGTTCTCCGCCTCTGGAGGTAAAGTCCAGCCGGCGGCCTTCCGCGACATCACGACGTGCATTGAATGCTGGCGGAGCAGCATCACGGCTAGAGAATGCGGAAAAAGCGGTCGCTAAGGATTCCGCCACGGACGCGGGGTCCGAAATTGCGGTCCCATTCTCCTGGAGAACGGGAGGGGGGTCCTGCGAGAACTTGCCCCGAATCCTTTTGAGTCGCTTCCACACCTCAGCTAAAGGGGTCTTCCCGTTAAGTGAAGACACGTATGCCCGCCAAGAAGAGCAGCGGGCGTGCTTCGAAATATACCGGAACCTAGCCCTAGCCCGACGAAATTCAGCGATAGTGAAATCGTTCGGCCTACATGCGCTTATAGCGCATGTAGGCATAACGCTTCTGTTTCAGGGCCGTCTCACACTCGGCCGACCACCATGGGAGTGGTCGGCGTGCAAAACGGCCAGACGTCCTGGGAATAGTAGTCAGGCACGGCGATGAGGTTGCCGGAGAACTCAACGGCCTCATCTACCGACCTAAACTCCTCGACTGAGATAGAGAATTCAGTCATTTCCTGAAATGCAGGCCACCGCGCCCGCGCCAAGCACCACCGAGGTGGTCTCTCAGGCAGCAGTTGCCCTGAAAATGATATTTGAATGGGAAAGTGATTACCATGGAGGTCATTGACCACCCCCCAATCAAAATCAGCCTGTGCATCCGAAGAGCACAAAGATAGGTCAAGGCAAGAAAATGAAGCGGTTCTCGGACAGTGATGCGTAAACTCATCCACGTTTAGGACACCCATCTCAAGCTCTTCGATCAGATCGGCAAGGACTTGTCCCCTGGGATTTATGGAGTAATCTCCCCAGAGAGGAGGCCTGCCGTTCAGATCTCCAAGCAAGAGATAGGGCCTCGGCAACCGTGCCACGACGCGGCGGAAGTCCCCCGCGTTGAAGTCAAATAACGGTGGAATGTACGCAGAAATGATAGTATACCTCCTATCCAGGTGCAGCTGCACAGCTACTGCCTGAAGGGAGGTATCTAAAGAGAAAGGAAGAACGGAGACATCATGCCGGGTGTAAACCGCGCATCCCCCAGCCCGGCCATCCCGCGGTGGTGGGTCGCAAGACCCTTATACCCCGGGATGGCAGGCAGCGGGCACGCGCCTAGCATGGTCTCCTGCAAAAAAATAGCTAACTGGGAACGGGACGAGACGAGCCTCCGCAGCTCCTCCCAGTTGGCCCGGAGTCCACGGCAATTCCATTGAAGGAATATGCCCTCCAGGCCTAGCTCGGAGGAGACGCGGGGGCCCTCCTCGAATTGAAGACCCTCACGGGAATGGCCGTACGCTTCCCGGGGGCAGAACCCCGGGCGCTGAAGGCGCTGTCGCCTTTGAGGGCTTATTGGGGGAGGTTGGGTTCGCCATGCGAGTCTTTTCCTCCCTCCGCCTCGAAACCTTAGGCGGGCGTTGCGGCTTCGGAGGCGGGGGGCCCTCTTTTCGAGGAACCACCGTCTCCGAGCCACTCGCTCCACCTTGGGGCGTGGGCGAAGGGGCCGAAGCTCCTTTGTTGCTGTCCTTCTTTCGGGGAACAGCTTTAGGAACCCCGGAAGATGGCCTAGCGACCATCTTCAGGGGTGTTGCCTCCTGTGAGTCTAACGACTCTGTGGAGGCGCGTGGCCGTTTCGCCTTACGGAAAACGGTCACGCTGGGGGAAGAGGGGGGAGCCCTGGTTTTAGCCGGGGCTGGGTGTGAACCCTTTTTGCCGCCAGCTTTACCAGGGGAGCGCCCGGGTGTAGTAGAGCCCGCAGAAGGGCTCCGAATGGGCGCGGAAACAACCGTGCTCGTTGGCCTGGATGGGGCAGGAGCAGAGGGTGCTTTCCTAACTATTGGGGCATATGACGTCCCAGGCAGAGCCGGGCGCGCCAGGACCAAGTCCTTAGCCTCGCGGAATGAGAGTCGATCCTGTGCCTGAACGGCCAGGATTTCTTTCTCAAGGAGATATGCACCACATTGCTTCGAAGAAGCAGGGTGCGGCTCTCCGCAATTGACACACTTGGCCACACACGATTTGGACTTATCGGGTGCGACCTTGGAGCAATTTACACAGACTTCGGGTGACCCCGATTTTGCACATCTACATGATCGATTCGTATGGCCGAAGCGGTGACAGTAATAGCACCGCCGCGGCAGTGGCACGAATGCCTTCACGCGGTAGCGGTACCAACCGGCACGCACCGACTCAGGAAGCTTGTCACAGTCGAACGTGACGAAGAGTGTAGGGGTGGGTCTCGAGGCCCCTCCCTGTTTTCTCATCACACGTTCGACCTTGACCGCCCCATGGTCGGCCAGCTCTAGGGTGATGTCCACAATGGAGTAGTCAACGAGTTCCCTCGCATAAACTACTCCTTTCACAAAGTTCATGGTAGAGTGCGGCGTCACACTCACTGGGGTGCCATGAAGTGTCCGAAGAGCATTTATTTTGGCCGCCTCGGCGAGATTCGCCGCATTCGCCAGAAGGCTCCCGTCCGAGAAACGGGTTACCTTCGGCTCTCTACCAATTGCACTAGCTAATCCTCTCCTCTGATAGATCATGTTGCCCTTGGACAACATGGTGCCATCAGTGGAGCGAATAACGAGGAAGCGTTTGAAGCCAGCGGGCTCGAAAACGCCAGGTAACCTCTGAATCAGGGGCCCCGATGTCATCGAGGCTCCGCCCTGTGCATTCTTGGTGTTAGTCTTAGTCAGGGGCTCCGCACACGAGGGGGTAGAGGGGCCGGATGTGCCGATCTTGGCTTGGTCGCCTACCAAAGTGGTAGCAGACCCATCCGTCCCCGCAGCCCCCGCGGATGGACAGGAGCCCCGTCTTCTTCGTCTTTTTCTTTTTAGGAGAGGAGGGCGGGGAATGAACCCGCTTCTCACCTCCACCGGCAGAAGCCCCCATGCCAGATGGGCCGGCCTCAGCCAGGTCCCTCTCCGAAATGGAGAAGGTCCTGGTAGTCGTAGGGGCACCTGTCGGAGGAGATCCCTCCCCTCCTTTTACTGCCTCGGAGCCCTCGGCCATTTGAGGGGGACCTTGCATAGGGGCGGATTCGGGTTCAGTGCTTGGCGCCGAGCCCGGATTCCCCCCCATGGAAGGCCCTACCGTCTGAGGCTGGGTCTCCTCAAGGACCATGTCTATCACAGGAGGGGCCTCCAGTTGGCCATCCCCTCCCAGGACATCGCAGGTCCCCTTGGCAGTGTCGCCAGTCTTGTGTGGGGAGGCACAGGCCTTGACCCCAGCAAGGTTTAAAATTCTTGCCAGCAGGTCTTTTGAGGGAAGCAACCGAAGGGGCCTGGCTTCCCTCTCCCCCCTAAGGGGGTTTGCCCTACCGAGCCGCTTGCACGAGGGGCGGTCGGCAATGGGCTGCCTGCTGGCTTTCTTGGCAGTCCCCTTAGAAAGCAAAGGAGGGACTGCCGCTGGAGATAGGGAGGTGCCCGAAAGCACCTCCAGAGAAGGGGGTGAGGGGGAGTCCCCTACACCTGGAGGCGTAGGAGAGGAGTAAGCCTCCTCTCCGGTTAAAGAAGTATGGAGGGTCCCCTGCGCAAGCACAAGGGTAAAAACCTCCATTTTCTCAGGGAAGCTGCCCGAGGGCGGCTCCGTAGATGTTTTGGGGGAAGTTGGGGGTTGGGTTTTTTGTTTTTTTTCATACATGGGCATGGTGACCCTCTTTTTAATACGGGACGCAATAGCTCATCACCTCTTGCAGTTGCCCGCACTGCAAGAGGTGCTTACAGGCCTGGCAGAGCCAGGTGCCGCCATTTGGGACCACCCCTCCCGCCTGGTGGCCTGGCAGTCCATCGGCATGGCGGCTCAACCTTGAACACGGCGTAAAAATTAATAGATTTTGAAGAGGAGAGGAAAAGGGATGTGAGGAAGGTATGGGTGGGGATGAAGCAGGTTGTTAAAAGCCAGCCACCCCAGACCGGAGCTCAGGGGTTAGGGAATATTGTCCCCTCCCCACTCAGCCCCGATCCGGGACGGTTGGCTGAGAAGGTCAGCATCTACCCTGTGAAATTAGAGGCTGACCAGAGAAAGTTGTGGGAGAGGTTGTATGAAAAGCGATGAGGTAGGGGAGAAATCGGGCTATCTGAAGGAAGAAAGAGAGGCTAAGCTGGGGCCAGACGGAGCGCTGGATCCCGTCAGCACGGCGGCCAGGATGGCAAATCGCCGCGCCCCTCTCGGGGTCGGAGACGACAGAAAGCGACCTAAAGCCGTCGCGGCATTGGGGGATAGGTCCATGGGAACAGTCGCAGCACAATGGCACGCAACTTTAAGTACCCCTGGACCGTCTCCCATCTTCTTTGCCAGCAGTCTGAAGAGCTGCCCGTATTCCTGCCATGTAGTTTGTATGTGGAAGAGCGAAACGCTGGTTCGGTCGCCCGGTCCTCGCAGAGTCTTTGGCGCACTCATTCCCTGCAATTCTTACATGTCCAGGAACCCAGCAGAAGATGATCTCGACATCCACTCGGCTCACTATAACCGTGGCATCACGGATATCGAGGAACCAGAGGGTGCAGATATTCCAATGCCCCGAGAGCACTTAGGGCACTTTGTGAGTCGCTATAAATCAAGATCCGGTCTCCGAACCGGGCACGTCGCGTAATTACCCTTATCGCACTCTTCAGCCAGTCCTCTGGTACAGCACATTCATATATGACAGCATTTATAAGGTCTGTGACCAACCACACACTGATATCTCCATAGGCTTTCAACATCTCGACATTTATCTCAGAAATGAAATGGGCAAATGTATTTTTTTATTTTACTGAAAATGTCTACCTTCTCCTTCAATTTTCCATCAAGTTGACTGTAACCTTTTGTTTCAGGATGTCTTGTGTGTACAACCCTGCATGATTTAAATGAGTTTGCTTAATGCCTTTCCTAGTCTGCTTACATTTTTGGCTGCACTTATTTCCAACTAGGCCCTCTCAGGTAACACATTATGCTTTGCATGGCTTCTTTTTTTATTGTTCTGTTTGTCTTGTATGACACTGATTAATTTTTATTATACCTGTATATATTCCTCTTTCATTATGTGTTCTGCCAATAGGTTAGTTTATATAAAGATAAAAGCAAATTATTTTTCATTTCTTTTTTAGGGCAATGAAAGTTTAGCTCAAAGGAACTTGAACAACTCCTGTCACTTTCACTGATTCATAAATATAAAAATTGTACCAATGTGCTACCTCTTGTCATGGTTATACAAAGTGTAGGGAACCTGTAGTGTCAATTTTCTTGTGTACAATTGATTCCAGTTAAGGAAAAAAGTGGCCTGGAGTTTAGCAAGTGACTTCAATAGGCCAATGCAGAACTTATTTCCACTTTTTTCTTGTGACTGTGTTCGCTGTCTGTGGTGATCTAAGCTTCATGTAACCTTATATGTATAATTGTTTACTTATATTGTTTCTCTTATATTTTCAGACTGTAGTTATGTTTTGCTAGTCGAATAAAGCCTAGAGAAAGGTATTGACACTTTATTATGATTACCACAATTTATTCAATTAACAATCCCGCCAGTGCTGATCCAAAGGCTATATGGTGCTTTAAATAAATAGTGGCAGCCCTATCATAGCATCATAAAAAAACAAAACAAGCTGGGTCTGATCTAAAGATGGGTAAATTCCTTAGACTTGAACGCCTGGATGTATCCCCCAACTCGCCTACTGCTACACGAGAATGGAATTATTGGAATCGTACTTTCTCTGCCTTCCTGGAATCCATCGCAAGCCTTAATCCTAAAAAGCTGGATACATTGATCAATTTTCTCTCTCCAACCTTATAGATCTTCCCATAGACCTCTATGTCAAGCCCAAAAATGAAGTGTTCATGAGACATTTATTGGCTACTCATAGGCAGCATGAAGGGAATACAATAGATGAGTATCTACAAGAGCTTCAGCTGCTCAGCAAGGATTGTAACTTTAAGGCTGTTACTGCTTCACAGAATCGGGATAACTACATACAGGATCCTTTCATCAATGGCTTGCTCTCCCATACAATTAGGCAACGATTGCTTGAAAACAAAACTTTGGACCTAAGTACGGCTGTTGATTAAGCCAGGGTACTTGATATTGTTCAGAAGACCTCTAGTCTTATTCTCGTTATACTGTCTCTGGTGTAAGTGCTGCTGCGACATCCGAGCCTGCTCGCACCGATGATGGGACCTGTGCTGCTGCAACATCTGAAACTGCTTATTCGGCTGATAGGACCTGTGTTGCTGCAACATCTGAAACTGCTTATTCGGCTGATAGGACCTGTGCTGCTGCAACATCTGAAACTGCTTATTCGGCTGATAGGATCTGTGCTGCTGCCAATTTAAAGTCCCGATGCTATTTCTGTAGTGGTCCCCGTCACAATCGTGGATAGTGCCCTGCAAGAAACATCACTTGTCATAAGTGTAATAAGCAGGGGCACTTTGCTAAGGTGTGCCGGTCTACTACATTTTCTAATTCTGCATCCACTCAGTCTTCTACACTGGCCGTAATCTCTGCTTCTTTCCCTGGACCACTCTTAGCGATACAAAGAGCTCTGAATCTTTCAACTCACATAGCTATGCCAAGAAGCACAAGTTGAAGGTTGTTCCAGTGACTGGAAGCGTATCTATGGCCTCTTTATCACTCACGTCTCCTGTGAAGGTACGCTGCATGGTTGACATCAATCTGAAGGGAGATTGCTACCACAATACAAAGCTTTCTGTACTTCTAGACCTGTGCTGTGATATCATTCTAGGTTAAGATTTCATGAGCAAATACTCTAGTGTTACCGTGGACTTTGGCGGGTCCAAGGAAGATCTAAATATCTCCAACCCTGCCACTTGCAGTGTACTGTCTGCTTTGGTAGACACACCCCATCTTTTTTCAAGTCTCGTTCCTCATTGAAACCCATTGCAACAAAATCTCGGAGGTTTGGAGATGATGATAAGAAGTTCATAAGGTCTGAAATTAACAAGATGCTACATGATGGTGTTATTGAGGAGAGCACATCTCCATGGAGGGCGCAAGTTCTTGTTGTGTCGAATGAGCATCACTGAAAGAGATTAGTTGTTGACTATGGACAGACCATTAACAGATTCACTCATTTGGATGCGTACCCTCTTCCAAGAATAGAGGACTTTGTCACAGAACTGTCTCATTACAAGTACTATAGTTCACTGGACCTGAAAAGTGTTTATCACCAGATACATATACGGGAAGAGAACAAGTCATATACTGCTTTTGAAGTGAATAGCAAGCTATATCAATTTTGCAGTGCCATTCGGGGTTACAAATGGCGTTGCTTGCTTGCAAAGGACTATTGACATCATCAAGCAATACGATCCGCATGGAACTTATGGTTATGTGGACAATATTGTCGTGACAGGGAAAACCCAGCTGGAGCACAATGAGAACTTGGTGAAATTTCAAGAGGCTGCCCGGTTCCACCTTACCTTCAACGAGACTAAGCCTGCCATTTAAAAAAAATAAAGGATTTTCTTGGTTACACAATAACCCACGGCTCTCTCAAACCAGATTCTGAACGTTTACAGCCATTAAAGGAATTACCGATCCCTAAAGACTGTACTTCCTTATGCCGTGTTATTGGTATGTTTTCTTATTATTCGCAGTGGGTTTCGCGATTCTCTGACAAGATCAGTTCTTGTTGCCGCTGACACCTTTCCTCTGAGTCCAGAGGCCCTGAAAGCCATCGATGATCTCAAAGAAGAGATTGGGAAGGCTGTTGTGCAGTCAATTGATGAAACTATTCCTTTGGTAGTTGAGACTGATGCCTCCGATACAGCCATTGCTGCTACTCTGAATCAGGCAGGCCATCCAGTTGCCCTTTTCTCTCGCATCCTCACATCTACTGAATGCAAACACTCTACAGTAGAAAAGGAGGTATGTGCAATTGTGGAATCTGTAAAGAGGTGGTCTCATTACTTGACAGGACGACGTTTCACCTTCGTTACGGACCAACAAGCTGTCAGCTTTATGTTCCGTACGAATCAGCTTGGAAAAATCACGAATGATAAAATTCAACAATGAAGGATAGAGTTGGGGTGCTACAATTATGACATCGTGTACCATCCTGGTAAATACAACATTCCTGCAGACACTCTCTCACATGCTCACTGTGGAGCTACTGTCAATAACAACAAACTATCTGAGCTCCACGCTCAACTTTGCCATCCTGGTGCAACAAGACTTGCTCATTTTGTCATAGTGAGAAATCTTCCTTATTCCATGGAAGATGTGAGGAGGGTGTGCTCTGAATGCCCTCAGTGTGCTCGATTGAAGACTCGGTTCTACAAACCGCACCAAACTCCCCTTATCAAGGCCACGCAGCCCTTTGAACATCTTAGTTTGGACTTCAAGGGGCCTCTACCCTTGAACTTCAGAAACTGCTATATGCTCATTGTGGTGGATGAGTATTCTCGTTTTCTGTTCGCATTTGCCTGTCAGAACATGAAAACTAGTACTATAATCCATTGTCTAAATCAGATTTTTGCGATATTTGGTATGCCATCCTACAGAATTCTGATCGTGGATCCTCGTTTATGACCAAGGATCTGCGTGAATTTTTGCACAATCTAGGCATCGCAACTAGTCGAACGACACCTTATAATCCTCGAGGAAATGGGCAGTGTGACAGGTATAATGCTATAATCTGGAAGCATATAACCCTTGCTCTGGCATCAAAGAACCTTCATTTTTTTTTTAAGGAGCTATCTGGCGACTGCCCACTTGGGAATAAGTCGCGGCAAACAAACAGCCCAGTTCTAGGCTACTTTAAAATAAAAATTTTAACAAAAACAACAATAAAAAGGGACAAAAATCAGGGAGCAAGCTCCAGCGGCGGGGAGAGGTCCCCCTCTCCCCAGCGCAGGAGTCTGCGACCTACAAAAAAAACAAACAAACAAGAATAACAAAAAAACAACAAGTTAAATACAAGGGAGAAGGCCAGCCTCCCCCCAAAAGTCTATCAGTCCACCAGTCATGGTGCACGTACTCGACCCGAGTACAAGGACAGGCGGTAGCGACCCCGCCCATCCCGGTACCGGGAGAGGTGTCGTGTGCGATGATCACCCAGACTGGGACATTCGACAAGAATGTGCCGAACAGTCTGAAGGACGACGCAGTCGTCCCAATAGGGCGCAGGCGAACGCTCCATCAAATAGCGATGCGTCACACGAGTGTGTCCGATTCGGAGACCACAGAAAGCGACCTGAAGCCGTCGCGGCATTGGGGGATAGGTCCATGGGAAGAGTCGTGGCGCAATGGCACGCAACTTTAAGTTCCATTCAACCGTCTCCCATCTTCTTTGCCAAGCAGTCCGAAGAGCTGCCCATATTCCTGCCTTGTAGTAGGTGTGAGGAAGAGCGAAACGCTGGTCCGGTCGCAGAGTCCTCGCGGACTCTTTGGCGCCCTCATTCCCCGCAATTCCTACATGTCCAGGAACCCAGCAGAAGATAATCTCGACATCTGCCCGGCTCGCCATAACCGTGGCGTCACAGATATCGCGAACCGGTCTCCGAACCGGGCACGTCGCGTAATCTCCCGTACCGAGTGGTGTATTGCCACCAGCTCGGCCGTGAAGACAGACGCAGAGCCTGGCAGAGCCCCGCTGACTTCAAAAAGAGGGGATACAGCGTGGAAGCCGGCCCCCTCTTGGGACTTGGAGCCATCCGTATACACTGGCACGGCTCCAGCGTGACACGTTGTGTGCTCCAGAAAGGTCGAACGCAATACTTACGGCGCCGTACAAGCTTTGGGAGCAGAGGCGTGGCGACAAATAGCCAAATGTGGTACCCTCCAGGGTAGCGTCCTGGGCAGAACCAGGGGCGCAACCGGCCCGAGAGCTATATCTAGCTCTCGAGGGAGTTTCCTGGCCCTAAACCCAAAGGACTTAGGGTATGACTGGCGTCTCTCGGCGGCATAGGCAGCATCGAGATAAGCTGCGGATGCAGTGAGAGCTGTTGGCGACTGAGGAAGGCGCCGGGCTCGCGAGTACAAGCGAGTGATGCACTGCACGCGGCGCAGAGCGAGTGGCATCTCCGCAGCATCGACCAACAGGCTCTCAATGGGGAAAGTGCGGAAGGAACCGGTCGCAAGGCGAAGGCCGGTGTGGTGGATCGAATCCACCTTCCGCAATAAACGCTCGGCTGCGGATGCATAAAACTCGCATCCGTATTCGAGCTTCGAATGAACCAAGGATCGATAAAAAAGTAAGGCTACTAGTAGCCCTATCAGCGCCCCAAGCGCTGAACGTCACGGAACGGAGAATGTCCATGGCACGGGTACAAGAGACCCTAAGGCTGCGAGTATAAGCCTCCAAGGTGAGGCGTCGGTCGAATACAAGACCGAGGAAACGGTGCGATTCCACCACATCCAGGCGCACCCCATTAAGAAACAAATCTGGATCAGGGTGAAGCCGTGGATGGCGGCAGAAGTGCACCACCTTAGTCTTGGCCAAAGAAAACCGAAACCTGTGCGGTTCGGCATACCGAGAGACGCGGTTCAATGCCTGTTGGACTCGACGCTCCAGAGTTGGCATCTGGGCCGCGCCAAAAGAGATCGAAAGGTCGTCCACGTAGAGGATAACGAAAACATCTTTCGGCAGCACCGAGATGATGCCGTTGATGCTCAGGACAAAGAGTGTGACACTGAGGACACTTCCCTGCGGGACACCCTCTTCCTGCTCCTTTGGGCCGGAGAGGGCTGCCCCCACCCTTACGCGGAATCGACGATCTCGCAAAAATTCAGATATAAACATTGGGAGGCGTCCCCTCGCCTCCATCGTGTGGTATCATAGGCCTTCTCCAGATCGAAAAACACCGTGGCGTAGTGCTGTCTACGAATGAAAGCCTCGCAGACGGCATTTTCCAGTCGGAGCAGAGCATCCAACGTGAAGTGGAACTTGTGGAAGCCGCACTGTGCAGAAGACAGATGGCCTCCGCTGTCCAGGAAAAAGGCTACTCTAACATTTACCAATTTCTCCAACAAATTGCACACGCAAGAGGTTAGAGAGATTGGGCGGAAACCGGTCAGAGTAGAGTGATCTCTCCCCAGTTTGCAAATGGCGAGCACAGTAGCGATTCGCCAGGAGTCTGGGAGAAGACCCTCCACCCAGATCCTGTTGAACAATGATTCTTCAAGGGAGAGGAGAATGTCTTGATCTAAGCTTCATGTAACCTTATTATGTATAATTGTTTACTTATATTGTTTCTCTTTTATTTTCAGACTGTATTGATGTTTTTTTAGTTGAATAAAACCTAGAGAAAGGTATTGACGCTTTATTATGATTACCACACTGTCTATGTTGTGCTAATGTGTGTTTGGGTCTTGTTAGGCTAGAAGTGAAGCATAGAGCACTATTGTAATAATTGCATGTTGCTGTTTTTAAGAAAGCAACCAGTATCCATGTATATAATTTTGGATTCATAGCATTTTAATCACACACTCATCTGACTCATTTCTCTTCATGAATAATAGTTACTAACTGGTTGTAATCCCTCCTGACTTTCACCTTTGTCTATTCTGGTTCTTAGTGTATGGATCAAAATTGAAATATATATTATTGTTCTGGTTTCTAAATGTAAATAGTTGTAAATAATTGATATTCATTAAGTGAACTGTATGCATGTATTAGGTTAGGTGTTTTTTTCTCACTAAATGTAATTTTTAAGGATTCCAATTTTTTCTCTATCTAATGTTGGGGAGCTGGAAGAAAGTAGAGACTTAAGTATTGCCTGATTTGGTTGCCTTCATGCCAGAATATGAAGGTGGTGCCCAGAGGATAAGTGGTAGATTGACCAACCAAGAATTGAGTTGGGGCTTAAGTAGAGGGTTGTGCTGACTAACCAACGGAATTCGCTACAGAAACATCCATTGCCTTACCTTCTGGCAGGTGATTAATGGTAAGGTGAGAAAAAGTGGTAACTTAGAAATTACTTGGATAAAAGCTCCAAATTTACAAAAAAAAAACAGCCCTAAGGAGTGTTTTTCAAACTCTAAATCAACACTTAGACCTAGCTTTAATAAAAACTTTGAATTTCAACAAAACCATCCCTGCACTCTAATTTTTCAATCTATAAATAAACTTTTAGAAAGAACTTGGATAAAAACATTTAATATGCAAAAAACATCTCTTGTCTCATAATAATTTACTCATGATCTATTTTATTTTTTCAGATCTATACTTATTTTCTAGGCCAAACATCTAAATTCTTTTGAAATATGCAAAGAAGAATCCTCAGCTCATTTTTTTCCCCATCTAAATTTTTACTTAATATTTTCATTTAGCTTTACTTTTTTGTTTAGATGGGAGCTATTTCCTCCTGATTTAGATTAAAATCGAAAATCTATTTTAGAACGTAGTTCCCTAAATTAAAAAAAAATTACAATCATATTTATTTTATCTTAACCCTTTGCGCACGGCATTGCATCCCACTGGCAGTGCATGTAATACAGGTTTCGTGCATCATTTAAAAATGTTTTAAAATGGAAAAGTTAGCAAATTACAACGTATTATTGTTAATAATATAAATTTAACTTAAAATGAATAGCCCTATAGTTACATATTTAATCTTACCTTTAATTAGCTTCATCAGGCTGACAAGGTAATCTAGACCAATATAAGTTGATCTCACTATATTTGCATTGGCCCATATAAAAATATAATGTAAGAAATGTATATATCTTTTCATCATTCACATCTTTCCACTTTAGATTATTTACTACTCCTTTTTATCAGGATTCTCTTCAAAGAAATTGTTTGCCCGGTCATTTATGTACCTTACTAAATAGGCTATAACATTATCAGTTATAAACTTTTTGAAGCAATCTAAAACACTACTATTATCATTACAATTTAGCGCAGGATTTACACCACTGAAATTACACACAATCTCAGGAAGAGGGTTAGGCCTACAATCACTGAAAATATAAGCAATTCTTCATACCCCAAAAAATCAAAATCATCACTCTCATTACTATCTATTGTTTCATTATCAATTTCCATGGGTTCATAATCACCATCACTATTATCGGAATTACTAACAGAGATTGTAACTATAAACAAACAAACAGGAAATAGAGTACTGAAATGACAAAATTGAAAACCATTGATCACAATTCCGCTACTACAGTAGGTAATCCCTGAGCTAATACATTGGGACATTCTAAACTCCACCCACCTCTTTTCTGATTGGTTGATTTCAGCGACTTTAATTTGAGACACTAAATACTTCTGAGTTTCATGTAAAATTATATAAGACACACTGAATCTTATTTTAACAAGATTGGTGTACTTTCTAATATGACAAATGCGCATTTGTCATCGTAGCGCGCCATGGCAAACTTATAACTGATGCACATTTGTCATCATAAGGAAGGGGTTAACTTCACCATTTGCTCTTGGTCAATATTTACATACAAACTAAGACAATTTTTTTTATTATTATTCAACCCATCCCCAAAATCCAATTCTTAAAATATGTTAGGGAAAAATCTCACCAGCTACATTTTCCATTTTGCTTTTAATCTTAATCCTTGACTTCGTAACATTCTGTAGAACACTTTGGTTGAAGTCTCCAGATGCAAACTTAGCTTCAGCCAAAGAAAAGGCTGCATCCTTCATTACATCTCCCATTAGCATTTTGGTCTAGAAGAAATTTTGTCACTTTCAATCAGTAAGTATCTGAGTCTTGACAATGGACTATTTATGCAGTCACAAATTAAAGAAATATGATGGATGAATGGATGACTTGTATTGGGAGAGGGCGATCTTGCATCACACTTCAAATTTCTGGTGAAATGTCAAGCAAGTATGACCATCTAACTACATTAATAAAAATAGTTAGCTTGTTCTGAGAATCTATTAAAACCTACTTGCACCAAGACAAAAATGATATCACCTGAGGAGGTTTGAAGAGTCGTGGACAAATGAGATGCTTGGAGCAATGTAGTCATTATATGATATGCCTAGACCAGTTTTGTTAATACCATAAAAGAAAAACATTCAAGTAGATGTCATGACTAAGCCAGGGTCTGAAGTAGGTGCAATTTAGCATTGAGAAACTATCCTTACCACCACCAATATCTCTCCTTTTTTTTTTCATCTTATAGCAGTGATAAATACAAATGCACAACCCTCTCTATTTAGGTCATACAATTTTGACTGAGAAAATTTTAATACACCAGAAAAAATATATAATAGTTTTGAACAACTTTAGATCTATAATAATGAAAGAAAAGCTATGCAAGGTCAAAGTCTGTTATATTTAGCTATTATTTTTGAGAGGATTGGCCTTAGCATTCAATAGCAATTTTTAAAATATCAGCATTAATGCGAGCGGTAGGTTTTCTAACTGCAATGAATATATTGAATGTGAGATCATTTAAATATAATGAACAAATCCTTAAAGTTTTCTCTTAAATGCTTTCTATTTCATCATTCTATTAGGTTATTTTTGATGATTCTAAAGCTGTCTGATTGGGGCAGGCCTGAGACCCTGAGGAAAACTGAACTGGGTTTATCAACAGAACCTTTAAAAAATATACAGGATGCAGACAGTATTAATTAGCAATTTATAACTGCTAATTTTACACTTTTTTCCTTTTTTTTACCTTCATTGGCAGCTTTTTTCTTCTTAAAAACAATAACAATTTTTGCTTCTTTTGTTTTTCAAAAAGATTGACTGAAAAGATTTTAATCACCCCGATTTTGTTGGGGGTTTTTTAAGAGTCCATCTGGTGACTGCCTACTTGGGCATAAGTCGGCGTACACACTACAACCTATGACTAGGCTATATTAAAAACAAATAAATAACATAAGGAAAAAAAAGATTATAAACTATAGCAAAAAAGGTAACAATATGGAGGCACACTCCAGCATCAGGGGTAGTCCCCCCCCCCTGACACAAGAGCATGCAACCTACAACAAACAGTGTCAAAGTGGAGAATGACAGCCTCCTCCAAAATGTTGTGGTAAAGTCCACAAGTCAGTGTACACAAACCGGTCCCAAGTACAAGGAACAAGCGGTAGCGACCCTGCTCATCCGGGTACTGGGACAGGTAACGTGCACAAAGATCAGTCAGACTGGGACATTCAACAAGGATGTGCAGAAGAGTCTGGGGGACAATGCAGTCATTGCAATAAGGCGCAAGCGAGCGCTCAATTGAATGGCGCTCCATCACACAAGGATGCCCAGTTCGGAGACGATAGAAAGCAACCTGAAGCCATCGCAGCATTGGGGGTGGTCCATGGGAACAGTCGCAGCGCAATGACATACAACTTTAAGTTCTCCTTTACTGTCTACCATCTTCTTTGTCAAGCAGCCCGTATTCCAACCATGTAATTGGTGTGGAGATTTAAAAAAAAAAAAATTTAAGAGCTCATCTGGCGACTGCCTACTTAGGCATTAGTCACCTTATTCAACACTGACTAATATTGGGCATCTTTAAACTAAGATGCAAAAAAAAAAACAAATAAAAAACCATCAGTAAAAATAAAAAGAAAAAAGGCAATAAGCAGGTAGCAAGCTGTGGCATTGCGAGGAGGTCCGCCTCGCCCCGGCGCAGGAACGTGCGACCTACTAAAATAACAACAAAAAAAAACAATTAGTTATATAAAGGGAAGAAGGCCGACCTCCCCCCAAAAGTCTATAACTCCACCAGTCAATGTGCACAAACTCGTCCCGAGTACAAGGGGCAGGCGGTAGCGACCCCGCCCATCCCGGTACCGGGACAGGTAACATACGCAGAGATCGCCCAGACTGGGACATTCAACAAGAATGTGCTGAACAGTCTGGGGCACAATGTAGTCTTTACAATAGGGCACTGGCGAGCGCTCCAACAAATGGTGGTGCGTCCCGTGAGTGTGTCCAATTCGGAAACGACAGAAAGCAACCTGAAGCATTCGCGGCATTGGGAACAGTCGCGGCGCAATGGCACGCAACCTTAAGTTGCCTTCGACCGTCTCCCATCGTCTTTGCCAAGCAGTCCGAAGAGCTGCCTGTATTCCTGCCATGTAGTCGGTGTGGGGAGGAGCGAAACGCTGGTCCGGTAGCCGAGTCCTCGCAGACTCTTCGGTGTCCTCATTCCACGCAATTCATACATGTCCAGGAACCCAGCAGAAGATAATATCGACATCCACCCGGCTTGGCAAAACAGTGGCATCACGGATATCGCGAAACAGGGGATGCGGAGATTCCAATGCCACAAGAGCACTCAGGGCGCTTTGTGAGTCGCTATAGATCACAATCTGGTCTCCGAACCGGGCACGTCGCGTAATCTCCCGTAGTGAGTGGTGTATTGCCACCAACTCGGCCGTGAAGACAGACGCAGCGCCTGGCAGAGCTCCACTGACTTCAAACTGAGGGGATACGGCGTGGAAGCCGACCCCCTCTTGGGACTTGGAGCCATCAGTATACACTGGCACGGTTCCAGCCCGACACGAGGTCTGCTCCAAAAAGATCTAACGCAATACTCCCAGCGCTGTAGAAGCTTTGGGAGCAGAGGCGTGGCGACAAATATCCAAATGTGGTAGCTCTAGGGTGGCGTCCTGTGCATAACCAGGGGTGTCACCGGCCCGAGAGCTATACCTAGCTCTCGAAGGAATTTGATAGCCATAAAATCGAAGGGCTTAGGGTATGACTGGCGTCTCTCGGCGGCATAAGCTCCGTCGAAATCAGCTGCGGATGCAGTGAGAGCTGTTGGTGACTGAGGGAGGCACCGGGCTCACGCGTACAGGCGAATAATGCATTGTGCACGGCGTAGAGCGAGTGGCATCTCCCCAGCATCGACTAGTAGGCTCTCAATGGGGAAAGTGCGGAAGGCACTGGTCGCCAGGCGCAGGCCGGTGTGGTGGATCGAATCCACCTTCCACAATATACGCTCAGCTGCGGATGCATAAAACTCGCATCCGTAGTCGAGCTTTGAACGGACAAAGGATCGATAAAAAAGTAAGGCTACTAGTAGCCCTATCAGCGCCCCAAGCGCTGAACGTCACAGAACGAAGAATATCAATGGCGCGGGTACAAGGGGCACTAAGGCTGCGAATATAAGCCTCCCAGGTGAGGCGTCGGTCGAATACAAGACCGAGGAAACGGTGCGATTCCACCACATCCAGGCGCACCCCATTAAGAAACAAATCTGGATCGGGGTGAAGCCGTGGATGGCGGCAGACGTGCACCACCTTAGTCTTGGCCAAAGAAAACCGAAACCTGTGCGGTTCGGCATACCGAGAGATGCGGTTCAATGCCTGTTGGAGTCGACGCTCCAGAGTTGGCATCTGGGCCGCGCCAAAAGAGATCGAAAGGTCGTCCACGTAGAGCGTAGCGAGAACATCTTCCGGCATCACCTCGGTGATGCCGTTGATGCTGAGTGCGACACTGAGGACACTTCCTTGCAGGAAAGCCTCTTCCTGCTCCATTAGGCCAGAGAGGGCTCCCCTCACCCGAAATGCGGAATCGACGATCTCGCGAAAATTCATATGTAAAGATTGGGAGGCGGCGCCTCGCTCCAATCGTGTGGGGAGTCTCCATGAAACCGTATCGCCATACGGTATCATAGGTGTTCTCAGATCGAAAAACATCGTGGCGTAGTGCTGTCTACGAAGGAAGGCCTCGCAGATGGCATTTTCCAGGCGGAGCAGAGCATCCGACGTGGAGTGGAACTTGCAGAAGCCGCACTTTGCAGAAGACGGCCTCCGCGTGTGCATCAACTTGCACACGCAAGAGGTTAGAGAGATTGGGCGGAAACCGGCCAGAGTAGAGTGATCTCTCCCCAGTTTGTGAAAGGTGAGCAAAGTAGCGATTCCCCAAGAATCCGGGAGGAGACCCTCCAACCAGATCCTGTTGAACAAACTCACCCAAATGTCGAAGCCTGGCGTACGGGACATCATCCGGACCATGGGCGGTCTCCGCGCACGAAGCATGAGCAGAACGCAACTCACTCACAGTAAACCTGTCGTTGAAGGGTTCCTGCCACTGGAGGTAAGGTCCAGCCGGCGGCCTTCCGCGACATCACCACGTGCATTGAATGCTGGCGGAGCAGCATCCTGGCTAGAGAATACGGAGAAAGCGGTCACGAAGCATTCCGCCAAGGAGGCGGGGTCTGAGATTGCGGTCCCATTCTCCGGGAGAACAGGAGGGGGGTCCTGGGAGAACTTGCCCGAATCCTTTTGACTCGCTTCCACACCTCTGATAGAGGTGTCTTCCCGTTAAGTGAAGACACGTATGCCCACCAAGAAGAGCGCCAGGAGTGTTTCGAAATATACCAGAATCTAGCCCTTGCCCGACGAAATTCACCGACGGTGAAATCGTTCGGTCGGCGTTTATGTCGCATGTAGGCATAGCGCTTCTGCTTGAGGGCCGTCTCACACTCGGCCGACCACCATGGGAGTGGTCGGAGACATCATGCTGGGTGTAAATCGCACATCCTCCCACCCAGCCATCCTGTGGTGGTGAGGTCGCAAAACCCTTATACCCCGGAGGATGGGCAGGGAGCATGCACCCATCATGGTCTCCTACAAAAAGATAGCTAACGGGGAACGGGACGAGACGAACCTCCGCAGCTCCTCCCAGTTCGGCCGGAGTGCGCGGCAATTCCATTGAAGGAATATGCTCTCCAGGCCTAGCTCGGAGGATATGTGGGGGCCCTCTTCGAAGGCAGAACCCTGGCCGGACAATGCACTGACGGCGCTGTCGCCTTCAAGGACTTATTGGGGTAGGTTCGGCTTGCCATGCGAGTCTTTTCCTCCCTCTACCTCGAAACGTTAGGTGGGCGGCCCTCTTTTCGAGGATCCACCGTCTCCGAGCCACCCAGCCCACCACTGGGCGTGGGCGAAGGAGCTTTAGGAACCTCAGGAAGATGGCCTGGCGACCAACTTGAGGGGTGTTGCCTCATGTGAGTCTAAGGACTCGGTGGAGGCGCGTGGCCGTTTCGCCTTATGGGAAACGGTCATGCTGAGGTAAGGGGGCTGGATGTGGACCTTTTGTGCCACTAGCTTTACCAGGGGAGCGCCCGGGGTGGGTAGAACTCGCAGAAGGGTTCCGAATGGGCGCGGAAACGACCGTACTCGTAGGCCTGGAAGGGGCACGAGCAGAGGAGGTCTTTTTGCAACATGGAGGCATAGGATGTCCCAGGTAGCGCGGCGCGCCAGGACCAAGTCCTTAGCCTCGCGAAAAGAGACGATCTTGAGCCTGAACGGCCAGGATTAACCTCTCAAGGAGATACGCACACACACACACTTGGCCACACGAGTTAGATTTATCGTGTGTGGACTTGGAGCAACTTACACAGTTTTCAGGTAACGCCGACTTTGCACATCGACAGGAACGATTAGCATGGCCAAAGCGGTGGCAGTAATAGCATCTCCGCGGCAGTGGCATGAATGCCTTCATCCGGTAGCGATACCAACGGTACTTACCCACCCAGGAAGCTTGTGACAGTCAAATGTGATGAAGAGTGTAGGGTTGGGTCTCAAGGCCCCTCCCTGTTTTCTCATTACACGCTCAACCTTGACCGACCCAAGGTCGGCTAGCTCTAAGGTGATGTCCTCTATGTAGTACTCAACAAGTTCCCTCACATAAACTACTCCTTTCATCAAGTTCATAGTAGAGTGCAGCATTACACTCACAGGCGTGCCATCAAGTGTCCGAAGGGCACTAATCATGGCCGCCTCGGAGGGATTCAATGCATTCGCCAGAAGGCTCCCATCCTAGAAACGGGTCACCTTCAGCCAACATGCTGCCATCAGTAGAGCGAATAACCAGGAAATGTTTAAAGCCAGCAGGCTTGAAAATGCCAGGTAATCTCTAAATGAGGGGCCCTGATGTAATCGAGCCTCTGCTGTATGCAGTAGCACTCTTAGTCTCGGGCTCTGCACCCGGGGAGCAGAGGAGCCAGATGTGCAGATCTTAGCTTGGTTGCTTACCAAAGTGGCAGCAGACACATCCATCCCTGCAGCCCCTGTGGATGGAGAGGAGCCCCTTGTACTGCCTTGGAAGCCCTAGCCGTTTGATGAGGACCTCGCATAGGGGCAGACTCAAGTTCGATGCTTGGCACCAAGCCAAGATTCACTCCCATGGAAGGCCCTACCATCTGAGACTGAGTTGCCTCAAGGACCATGTCTATCTCAGGGAGGCCTCCAGTTGGCCATCCTCCCCCCAGGACATCACAGGTCCCATTGTCAGCGCGGTGTCATGGGTCAAGTCTAGGGAGGCACAGGCCTTGAACCCCGCTAGGTTTAATATTCTAGCCAGCAGGTCTGCGAGGGGTGCGTATGGGGCTAGCAGAGCCACCATTTAAGGACACCCCTCCCACCTGGTGACCTGGCAGCACTTCAGCATAGCGGCTCCACCTTAGGCACGGTGTAAAAAAAAAATAGTGGTGAGAAGGAAAAGGGACATGAGGAAGGTATGGGTGGGGATGAGGCAGGTTGTTAAAAACCCACCATCCCAAACCAGAGCTCAGGGGTTAGGGAACATTGTTCATTGTTCCCTCCCCACTCAGCCCCAATCTGGGATAGTTGGCTGAAAAGAAGGTGAGCATCTACCCTGTGAAAATAGAGGCCACCAGAGAAAGTTGTGGGAGAGATTGTAGGGGAAGTGAGGAAGTAGGGGAGAAATACAGGTATCTGAAAGAAGAAGAGGCTAAGCTGGGGTCGGATGGGGCACTGAGTCCCGTCAGCTTGGTGGCCAGGAAGGCAAATCGCTGCACCCCTTACGGGGACCACCGGCCTAAGATCTACAATGAGGTCTCAAAGGAGTTTCTTAGCCCTAAACCCACAGGGCTTTGGGTATGACTGGCGTCTCTTGGTGGCATAAGCACCATCAAGATCAGCTGTGGATGCAGTGAGAGCTGTTGGTGACTGAGGGAGCCACCGGGCTCGCATGTACAGGAGAATAATGCACTGTGGACAGCGCAGAGCAATTGACATCTCCCCAGCATCGACAAGTAGGATCTCAATGGGGAATCGCTGGTGTGGTGGATTGAATCCACCTTCCGCAATACACGCTCGGCTGCATAAAACTCCCATCCGTATCAAGCTTCGAATGAACAAAGGATCAATAAAAAAAAGCAATGCAGTACCCCTATCAATGACGCAGAATGAAGAATATCCATAGCGCGGGTACAAGAGACCCTAAGGCTGAGAATATGTCTCCCAGGTGAGGCATCAGTCAAATACAAGACCAAGGAAATGGTGCGAGTCAACCACTTCTAGGCGAACACCATTTAGCAACAAATGTGAGGCAGGATGTAGCCGTGGATGGCGGCAGAAGTACACCACCTTAGTCTTGGCCAAAGAAACTGAAGCCTGTGGGGGTTCGGCATAACTAGACGCACAGTTGAATGCCTGTTGGATTCTATCCTCCAGAGTTTGCATCTATGCTGCACCAAGAGATCAAAAGGTCATCCACGTAGAGCATAGCGAGAACATCTTCCGGCAGCACCGAGGTGATGCCGTTGATGCTCAGGCCAGAGGGTGTGACACTGAGGACACTTCCCTGCGAGACACTCTGTCCCTTGGAGGTAGAGGAACCCCTAGTCCTCTTTGTCTTCTTTTTACGAGAAGAGAGCAGAGAATGAACCCACTTCTCTCCACTGCCGGAAGACGCTCCTAGGTCGGACGGACTAGGCTCAGCAAGAAGCTTATTGAAATGGAGCTTTCAAAGGGGCTTCAGTTGGGGGACAAGGCCCTCCACTCCCATTGAGTCTTTGGGAGCCTGAGTGCAGGAGCAGATTCAGTGTTTGGCACAGAGCTTAGATTCACCCCCAAGGAAGATCCTGCCATCTGTGGTTGGGTCACCTCTGGGATCATGTCCAGCTCAAGGTGGCCTCTATGTGGCCATATGGATCCCATTTTAGATATCTTCAATAACTTATCTCTGGTCACTGAACTGACCTGTATTGAGGAAGAGATGGGGAGGTACACCAGATCCCTGCAGGGTGCATATGCATGCCCTCAGAATGGTAGGGGGTACAGCCTGAGCCAATGGCCCCTGCTATCCCTTGCACCTCTTAGGGGTTGACTAATGAGCCGTTCCTGGTCAATTTTGGGACACACCTGCCTACTCTCTTGCCAGTGATTGCGATAGGAAAGGAGGGGGGGGATTACTGCTGTTAACCAAGGGTCAACCAAAAAAGGGATAAGGGGGAAACCTCCAAACCCTTCAAAATTAGAGGGACAAGTGTCCTCTCTGCTGGAAGAAGTTTGGAGGGGCCCTTGAGACAGCACAGGGGGGGAGGGGGGCACCTCCTTTTCATAGGTAGAGCTTACCAACTATGGCTCCAAGCATGGCAAAGAGGGAAGCTCCCACTATTTCTTTTACTTGTAGCCATAGTAACATAAAAAACAAACAAACATGGAAATAAGATACTATGACAGAGAAAAATTTCCATAGGAATAGAAAATTCCATAAGATGAACATTTACACAGCAGTTAGGAACTTCATGGTATACACTGCCACTCTACTAAAGAGCATAAGGGAACGAAAGTGCACCAGACAGTCAGAACCTCTGTGGATAGAAGAGCAAGTTTGGAAGGGGGTAGGTGGGTATGTAATAGAGAGAAGTCGAAATAGGTTCCTCCACTAATGAACAGGTTCACTAAGTTGAAGGGATAGACAATAATAATAAATAAAATAAAGTAGCACTGAGAGGGAGCGAGGTGGAAGCCCACCAACAACTTTCCCAGGCCCCATCAGAGTATTCTTGTCAGGGCTTCCCTAATTTGCACTCAGGCTTGGATGATGTGCAGCTCTTCCAGGCACCAAGTGTAATGGGCTACATAGGGTGCCATCCCTGTGGGGCAGCCATTGAACCTGTGTGTAATATACTGTACATGATGTAAAATGAGTTGCATTTCTCCTGCATCAACAAGAACTCACTATAGAGGGGATATGCTGAAGTCAGAGCCACAATCAGTGTGGTGGATTGAATCCACCTGCAGTATAAAACAGATAGAGAAGAGTAAAACATCCATAGTCTGGCTTGGAGCTTATAAAGGAGCATTAGAACATTAAGAGGGTGGTCAGATCAGACCCCTTCCCTCATGTGCTGAATGCCAGAGAATGAAGAAGTTTCATTGCGCAGGTACAAGAGATCCAGCAACAAGGTAGCCAACCATGGAACCATGGACCAGTTATCTGGAAGGAGCAGCTTTATGTGGAAAAGGTGAAGGTATAAGAGAAAGCAGTGAAATTTTGCCATGGAAATAGTCAAAAAGTTAGTGCAATCCTTTTCTCTTAAGGCAAGTGAGATTTCAAGGAAAGCATCTTATCAAAGATGTGACCAAGGAACCTCAGTGAGTGCTTTGATGGCATGGGGACTCTGTCCTGTGACTGTAACTAGGGTAGAGAAGGATGTAGGACGATTAGCAGGGGATGGAGAGAATCCCTTACAGGTAGTTAACTCAAAGAGTGCAGTGATTAAAAGGTGGATCCTCTTGTATTTGTTGGTTGTATCTAGTTTGATGAATTAATTGTCTGTTCTGAAAGCTCTGTTTAGTTTCCCCTTAGGATGTATTTGTTAATTACTCATACAACGGCTTTAAATATATAGCAAATATATATTATTTATTGCTACTTTAAGTAGGTTAATCCCATCTCTTTCATTTCCAATTATTAGCTTGATTTTGATAAGCCTCATTATCCCTTCCATTCACTGTGACAGATCATCTCCCATAGGGATTTTAAACCTTCATTCATTTACATTCCACTACAGATGACAATTTCCTTATGTTCTGCTATATACCTACTTATAAAAGGATTGCAAGAGATCTACCAAAGTGTGTGCATCATTAGACTGTGTCATAGGATACAAATATAAGAAGCAACTAGAGGAGACCTGAATTAGTAGTGAAATAGAGAGGGAAGGAGCTGGTCTGAGGAGAAATGTATGCCACCTGTTTCCTAAAAATCTTTGGTTGTCAACTAAGGCTATATACCTTGCGCATATTTTGATTTATTTTATTTTTTTTTGGGGGGGGGGGGTAATAGGTGGTCCTGTTTTCTGTTGTTTTATTCAAACAAATATAAATATACAACAGGATTCTGAGGTCCTGCATCTAACCTCACTTAATTGTTTAGAAAAGAAGCACAGGACCAATCAATCCAGGCAACTACAACAATTGGCATCAGGAACCAGACACAGTTTGACACATATTCCCAACACACAAGTACCATTAAGACAAACTACAAATACATAGCATGCTGGATCGCTGGGAGAACCCTCTCAAGTTGGGGAAGTTTGTCTAGGGTGGTAGCCTACGGTACCTTAGCCAGAGACAAATTAGGTTACAACAAATCAAGAAATTTGAACAAACCTCAACAATTTTGCCTAAAATTATGCGGAACCTCATTTGCAAAGCTTCAGCCTTTTTCTTCAAAAGAGAATGACCTTTGGTTGCCCCTTGTAGACGTGCTTTCATTAAAGTTTGTGCACTGCAATCAGAAGGTTATGTATTAGTGAAGGTATGAGACTTAAATTTAACCTAATTTTGATACCAATATAAAACTAATAAGATTTCAAATAATGATAAGAGTCAAAGGTACATATTTGCTGGAAAATGATTCCAGTAAAAAGTGAAAATATACACTAAAAACAGCAAAAATTTAGGCAACCAGTGGTACTCAATGTTACTGCTGTAAAAAGTTGGAGCATTTTTTATGTGCTTTTAATTTGTATTCATAAAAAGCTGCATTAAATATTTTGAATGGCAATAGTTGCATTTTCAGCAACATAAAAGTAATATTCCTTTTTTCTAGTAGATAACTCTAAGGCTATGTCTAGTTGGGAAAGGGTTTAATTGAGATGAAAGTGGTTGCTTGTGGCCTCAGTGTACACGGTTTGAATCTCACCCCTATATGAAATTTTTGTGAATTAGGAAAGAACATTTCCGAAGAAAAATTATCCTATTTTTCTGTTTCTTGCAGTTTGTTGGATTCATTTACAATGTATAAATCTTTCATGAATGCAAAAGAATGATGAAATGAATCCAACAAACTGCAAGAAACAGAAAAACAGGATAATTTTCCTTCGGAAATGTTCTTTCCCAATTCGCAAAATTTCATACAAGGGTGAGATTCAAACCGTGTACACTGAGACCACGAGCAACCGCTTTCATCTCAATTAAACCGTACCTTAGACCACTTGGTTACACAGAAGATAAGAATCTTCCGAATAAACAAGCTTTTAAGGTACGCTTCACAAGGTCGATCGGGACTATGAAAGAGAGTGAAATTAATAGGGAATTCAAAGGAAAAAGGAGAGTCCTTTGAATTACCTATTAATTTCTCTCTCTTTTTCATAGTCCCGATCGACCTTGCGAAGCATACCTTAAAACCTTGTTTATTCGGAAGATTTTTGTCTTCTGCATAACTGAGTGGTCTAAGGGACAGTTTATTGAGATCAAAGTGGTTGCTCG
Source organism: Ceratothoa steindachneri (assembly GCA_963969495.1). NCBI lineage: Eukaryota > Metazoa > Arthropoda > Malacostraca > Isopoda > Cymothoidae > Ceratothoa > Ceratothoa steindachneri. The sequence goes on along the minus strand of OZ018317.1, from coordinate 64,252,747 downwards.
CTACCTTAGTGTGCGTGGTTCAAATCCCACTCCTATACAGAATTTTTGCAAATTAGGAAATAACATTTCCCCCCCAAAATTATCCTGTTTCTTGCGGTTCGCTGGATTCATTTCATCATTGTTTCACATGCTCAAAAGATTTATATGCAATATATATATGTATATGTGTATATATATATATTCAATAGCCCATAGGTAAATAAGGAAAGAATGATACACAAGCAATTGTTGTTGGGGTTTTTTTATGACCAAACAAGGATCAAACTTAAGAAAGGAAGAGAGATAGTAAAGGGAATAAAATGATATAACTCTTTTGCCCATTAAATAAAATGAAAATTGGGTGGGTTTCAAACCTATTTAATTGAGCACTTTTTATGCCACTGCACTAGCCAATAGGCTACAATTCACATTCCCCATCAAGCTCTCCATCAAGTGGTGATGCATCCCAAAAGCATCCCTGATTCAGAGATAACTTTAGGGTCCCCCTCAGCAGCTCAATATCAAGCAAGAGCCAACCTCCAACAGGAAGCAACTCTACATGTCATGGTACTGGAACAAGTACTGTGTACCAAGCTCCCACAGATTAGGAGTATCACTCAAAAAGTGATGTAAGTCTGAGGTCATTAAGCAACCTTTGCAGCAATTCAGGGAAACAAACCTCCCCATCCCATGAGTATGTCAAATCAAAGGCAAGAACATACGACTTATAACTAGGGAGGCATTGGATTGGGGGGAGGCAGGTCTATAGTAATAGTCAGGGCATGATGGCACACAGAGCTAGAAATTCCCAAGACCGTCACATCCTCTTTGCTATGCTGCTCAAAGGGTTGAACTTAATCCCTGATAGGTAGTAAATGTGGACAAAATTGAAATACCAGTCTGGTTACTCAATATCTGCAGACAGCTTGGACCCTTATCAGTGGACTCATTCACACCAAACCCTACATGTACATGAACCTAGCTGAAGACAGTCACAACCTTTGTGTAAGTGTGATCAGTTAGGAAATAATAAAAAATTACTTGATACATTTGGAATATTGGGGGATAGGTACACAAAAATGGTCAGGCCATGATAGCATGCAACAAATTTGCACTCACGGTCTTCTCCTGTCTATTTTACCATGCATCCTAAAATGGTGCCCTGATCTCTTCCATGTAGTCAGTGTGAATAAAAGCAAAAACACCAGTCTATTGGCTCAATCTGTGCAGACAGCCTGGCCCCCTCATCACTGTACTCATGCCCATGGACCCAGTTCATCCCGATACCGGAACAGCTAATATGTGTGAAGATCACACAGACTGGGACATTTAACAAGAATGTGCCAAACTGTCTGGGGACAACGTAGTCATCACAATATGGTGCAGGGAAGCATTTCATCAAATGGTGGTGAGTCCCGCAAATGTGCCCAATTAAAAAATGGCAGAAGCAACTTGAAGCTGTCTCAGCATCAGGGGGTAGGTCCATGGGAACAGTAGTGGCATGACGACACATAACTTAAAAGTTCCATTCAGACATCTCCCATCTTCTTTACCAGGCAGACAGTAGGGCTGTCTTGATTCTTACCACCTAGTCAGTGTCCTTTATGGCAACCCACCTTGTTCATTTCTCTAATATATTGCATTTGGTGTTGCAGTACCTGCAAGGATTTCCCTGATCTATCATGGGACCTTGATTTTGATACTCTGGTTGATTCCACGTCTGATAGAAGGAGAGTGAAGGGGATTTATCTGAGCGACCTTCCAAGTTCCTTGGTGTACTATGGTTTCCTGCAGATTTCTTTGATTTCCTTGTGCTCCTCTGGGGGCCTGCTGTTGCTGATACCCACTAGATCTTTGGGGATTCTTTCACAATATCTGGAAAATTACCCGTTTTGTTGGCAGATATAATGGGTAGATTGTGGACAATGAGGCAATAAATAAACATGGGGCCAACAGATGCAACACTGACCCAATCTCTTCCTGCCCAGCTATTTGTCTAGTTCTATGACAGTGTTGGGAAATTGTAGTGGCTTGAGGTTTAGGTAAGAGTTTGCATCCCCTGACCCATGTAGATGCCTAATCCCTTTCTTCTTTACCAGGGTACCTGGGATGACCGAAGGAATGGCGAGATGATCATCTGGGTGGGGACCTGATGACTTCCATCATTCCCCACATTAATTTTTTCCTTTCCCTACAAGAATTTTGCAGCATATTGCGAAAATGGTGGACCTGATATGATGGAAGCAAGAGTGAAAGTCGGTGAAAGGTTGTTCTGTGGTTTGATTGATACTGGAGCGCAAGTGTCTTTAGTGAATGAGAGGATTCTGAGTAAGTATGATGAGTTTAGATGTTGCGAACATAAACCTGTGAAGTTACGGATAAGTGGATTAGGGAATGGCATGATAGTGGCATGGGAACAGGTTAGTCTGAAAGTGAGTTTGGGTAATGGTGTGAATGTGAAGCATGACTTTGTGATTCTGAAAGATGAGCAAATGCTGTGTTGTTTCTTGCTTGGTGTAGACTTTATGAGATTGAATGATTTGTCTTTGGATGCTGATAAAGATTGTATTATGAAAGATGAATGTGAGGTGATGAGGTTGAATGTGTGTGCGAAGAATGTTGTCAAATTATGCGGTATGATTGAGTTGGTCATGGATGATGAGAATGAGATTTTAAGTGATGATGATATTCTAGAGAAGCAAGAGATGTGTCCTTTTGCCAGGGAGTTGAAGAGGTATGTAATGACGCGTGTTAATTTGAATGAATGGCCTGAGTGTTCAAGTGATTTTAAAAGGTATGCTAAGGATTTTGTTGTTTGTATAGATGTTGTATATTTTGTGAGGCATGTGAAGGGTAGTGATGATATGTATGTACCTGTGATGTACTTGGTTGGTATGATTGGTCTAGTGAAGGTTGTGCATGATAATTATGGGCATATGGGTAAGTTTAAACTGTGGGAGTGTATGAAGGAGCGTGTGTTCCATCCGTTTCTGAGAACTATTGTGAATGATGTTGCAACTACATGTGAAAGGTGTCAGAAGCGAAAGGTGCAAGGTGTGCAAATGAAACCACCGATGTTGAAAGTTGATGCGAAAGAACCAATTGATTGTGTGTCTTTGCTGTGTACGAGTGCTGGGAATGTTGGTATGGTTGTTATGGCTAATCATAAAAGTAAGTTTGTGTATGGAGCACCTGTGAGAGATAAAAGGAGTGTGACTGTGGCGTGTGTGGTTGAGCAGTTGTTTTTTCCTATGTGTGTATGGAAGCCTAGAAGATGTCTGAGTGATAATGGGCCTGAATTTGTAGAAGTGTTTGAGCAAATGTTGAGATAGAATGGTGTGGAGCATGTGAGAATGACTCTGTATGTACCATCTTCAAATGGATTGGCTGAACGTACGATAAGAACCTTGTGTGAGATGTTGAGAATGATGAGTACGACAGTGAATGACTGGGATGTATGACGGGGAGAGTGTTGTGGGTGTATAATTCGACTGTGCATAGTGCAACTGGAATGTCCCCATGTCAGTTTGTGATGAATTTTGAAAGGCAAGTGAAAGATAGGTTTTGTTTGAGTGAAAGTGAGCAGAGTGTATGGTGTGAGGCACATGAAAGGTTCCATTCATTTGAATTGGGTGCGAAAGTATTGAAGGTGAAAGAAGTGAAGGGTAGGTTGAATGTGTCAAAGATGAGTGAGAAGTTTGATGGACCTTATAGAGTTGTAAGAGTTTGGGAAAATGGGGTGACGTATGTTTTGGAGAGTTTGAATGACGGTATGACAGAGAGTGCGGGCTCATCAGAGTCAGTTAAGGAGATGGAGAGAATCTCCTGACTACCTGGTGAGCCATCCGGTGTATGGACTGTGTAGAGAGAGAGGTAAAGTGCATGATGATGAGATTGAATGTGATAGTATGGATCTGTCTGGGAAAGAGCTAGTCTTAGCCTCGAGGAGTAGAAAGCGTACAAAGAAGAGTGAAAGGAAGAATGCAAGTATGAATGAAAGTAAGTCCGGGCAGAGTCTTTCTGGTATGGGGGATCTTGAAAGGGAGATTGAGTTTTTGCGTAAACAGGCGGAGTGATTTAACTGGTATAAGTAGACGAGTGAGTGAGCTGCCTGTGCCTGATTTTTCTGGTTTTGGGAACAGTATGAATGATAGTGTGTTTGGGCTGAATGAACCTAGTGTGGCTGATTTTTCGGGTTTTATGATGTAGTGAATGATGAAGTGGCTGATTTTTCAGGTTTCTGGTGGGAACCAGTCGAAGGGGTTTCTGGTATGCCTGTTGAGAATACAAGGGATGTGAGTGACCTGTCTGTTTTGCAAGAGTGTACCTTGAGTTGGATGAGAGCTGTGAGTAAGGAGCTGATGAATGGGGGTATGAAGAGTGAAGGTTCTGAACGGAAAAGTATGAAAGAATTCTGTTGTGAGATGGGAGAACTGGTAATGAGGGCTAAGGGTATGGTTGACGAGATGATTAATAGTGACGATGAGACTGACAGGAAGACTGATGAACAACCCTGACTGATTGCTACGCGTAGCCAGGGACCAGTAGACGAGTGTGAATGGGTGCAGAAAGGTGCGATTGAGTATAAAAGGTACTGTGAGTAAAGATTGAGAGTGTATTGTGAGTAAAGGTGGTCGAATGGCTCAAGGAAGGAAGAGTGTGGTGGAGCGAATGTGAGTTTGTGTATAAGGGGCCATTCTCCCACCCTTTTTCCCAATACACTCTCCCTCCTTCTGTAAGAATGTGTGTGTGAGTGGGAATGGGTTTTTATTATATTTTCTTTTGTACATATGTATTTGATTTCATGTTGTATGAATAAGGTTATTTAACATCTAATGTTTTTTTTAATTAGCTACTAAATGTTAAAGATTTTATGAGACAGCATTCAAGTACCAGAATAAAATAAAAAAAAAAACCATTGCCTGCATTTTGCAAGAGCGACTGGAATAAAAACATTTTGAAGAAAATTGAGCTCGGAGGCGGCAGGCCCCATAAGACCTGCACACCCAATTTTGTCACAAGAGTGACTGCCGACAAGATTTGCCCCCAGGGAGGCCGGCAAATCGTAAACCGTGGTACCACGTAAAAAAACTCCTCTTTTTGTTGTCTCTTGTTTTGGTTGTCCCTTTTTGTATTTGCTGACTCTTAGTATTAATACATATATTTTTTGATTGATTGGGTTTCAAGATAGGATTGTTTTAGTGTATATATATGTATATATATATATATATATATATATATATATATATATATATATATATATATATATATATATATATATATATACCCATATTTTTGTAAATACTGTATTTTTTTGTTAGTAAAGTACTGTACATACAATCCGTTTCATTCTCCTTCGATTTCTCATGTCCGGATTAGTGTAGGAAGTGGGTTGGATCGATTGGGGTTAGTCTAGATTTTCAGCCCGCTACAGCATGTAAATCCTAAAAGGTCTCAAGTCAAACAATTTCATTCAAATCTTGGACAATAGAGATCCAGTAGTCACCAAGGAGAATTTCTTGTGATCTATATATCCCGTCAGTCTCAAAAGGGTTAAATTTAGCAGTTTGGGGCATTTTTTGAATAAAAATTCCCAATTGCATTAGTTCTTGGTCTGAAATGCTCTCATCACTATCCCCATCATAACTGCTTTCTGGCTCTGCAGGATTCCTCTGTGAGACTATAGAGAGTCGTCAGCACTGATATACGATATACATCTTCTGAATCTTCTTGCTTTTCTTATTTTAGCATTATTTCCTTTTTCCTTTCTTCACTCTGTAGCTATGATTCTATTTCCATTATAATTGGAGATTCATGCCCAATTAAATTTTTTTTTCATTTCTGTTTTCCAGTCTTTAGGGGTACTATGTTCTGGTGCTAAATGTTTTCAAGCTTTGGGCTTAGTTTCCCTTTTCTTGGTTAGTTCCTTATTTACTGACAGTTGTTCTTTGGAGGATTCCTGACTCTTACTGCTATGTTTTGGAGCTTTCCCATGCATATTCTCTAATTTTCCCATGACTTAGGCCACTCTATTCTCCAATGCCTGTATTTGTTGATGGTGTTCTTGTCAGTCCTGGTTTCATCTGTAAATTATGTACCAATTGTTCCAACCGACCCTTTTCCTACTCAAGATGCTAACATTGCTATTTTTTTCTTCTATTAAGTTCTTTTTAATCATTTGTTGTTGTTTTTTATTGCAAAAGTAATTGATAAGAGCTCTTTGACTCTGTTCAACCTGAATGAATGACATATATCACTTGATATTTTGGCAAATAGTTAAATTTAACTTTTTCTTTTAATGAATTTGGGGCCCTATTCAGTCACCAAATAACTGTCATGAATGTCCCATAGAGGTTGACTCCACTGATGATAGGGTACAGCACTGACCCAAATTTGTTGTTGTATTAACTATGCTTGCTTTCCTTACCTCATCATTACAACATCAATAATCTTGACCAAAAATATCATTTTCTTAGAGTTGGAGAGCAAACTTGATTCAACTATTTGAAATAATGAAGGGCAGAGGCTCACTCCATCTGCTTAGCCCATTTTAGTTGGTAAAAGAGAGAGTGCTATCCACAGCTCAGAGCGTTGCGCATATCCATGTTATTATTGGATAAGTTATTATCAAAATACATAAGGGTTTCAAAATAATCCTGCCTACAGCTGGCACACTAATAAAAAATAGTGCTACATTTGAACACATGTGATCCTATATTTTACAGTATTAGATATAATTTACTGTTGACATATCCTAAATTTTCAGTGTACTGGCAAGAAGTAATTTCAAAGACCAACAGAAATCTCTGAATGTAGAAGTTGATCCATCTGCTGTTCACTTGTTTAGAAACTAGTGAATGCTGCATACATTAGCAATTCCTGATTGATTAATTTAGGTGACTATTATATTTATACATTTTATATTTATCATATTTTATATAATTCTTTTTTCTTGTCATTTATTAGTAATTATCTTCTCTTGGGAGGGCAGGGTTTTGGGGTTTTATTACCAATTTGAGTTGCTGAATGATATTTTATTAATAAATTTAATACTTAATGGCAGAATTTTAAAAAGAAAATTTTAAGACAAAAGGTTGAATGTACACTGCACTAATCCACTAGTATACTCAAAATATTTTGTATCAATTATTTTACATAGACATATTGAATTTAAATGTTTATTTTTTATTATTAATATTTATTACTCCTTTAGAACTAACAGAATAATGTCTGGACCAGTAAGAGCAACCCAATTTAGCTTTATGGTAGCTACTATAAATTGTAGTGATCTTTGATTTGGAGCTGATGTTAAACTATAGGTTCTTACAAAGAAAAAATAGAACATCATTGGCCTCAGCAAGGTAAGAAAGAAAGAAAAGTTAAAATGATACACAAGTGGCATAGAATTTGTCATACACTGAGAAAGTACCATTTATAATATTGAATAGATTAATCAGGTTACTAACTAAAATATCAAATGGGTATTCATAACAAGTAATCAAAGCTTATGTACCTACATCTTACTGAGATGAATACCCTGAAAGACTTCTATGCAGCACTTATGAATGTGTGCACACACACACACACAACCCCCTCCCTCATGATAGGTTATTAGGAAATTCTAGTGGGAGAGGAAACTGAACAGTCATTCCATGCCAGGTGACCAGATTTTATAAATCAGCCCAATCTTGTCATCTCAGGATTTTGGCTTAAGTGAAACTATACAAAATTTTAGCTCAGTAACTATGCTCAAAATGCACCTCACCCCCTTAAAGTCACAGCCATCACGATTACCAAAGAGCATGTTTAGCTGCCATAAATAGCCTCAGAGGCCCCCTAAAGAAATCATACAATTTTGGGAGTATATACTTCAGAAATCAGGCTCACTTGACTCCAAACTTTCTTGCAAGTTGTAAGTTCTTAATGTGAAGTAGAAGCAAAGAGGGAGTGGGACGGCTGGGTTAGAAAAAGTCTGGCAGCTGCCTCATAGAAAACCCTTACATCATCGGTAAGTACCCAGCACAAAAATATTATCTTGAAGAATGAGGCTAAGCGAGAGAGAAGAGCTTTGTAATTAGGCAGCGAGTACAAGGAGAGTTGGTGCTCCAGAAATCAAAAAATATTAAATGAGAACCCCTTAGAACTAAAAATGCCAAATTAATAAATACCAAATAGAAACTTCATTTTTATAAAATATAAAATTTTATCACATTATGAATTTTATCATATTGTGGTTTTACAATATCATCTACTCTCACATTATATAGAAATTGCCTTATTCATGCCTAGATTGTTTTTAATCAATGGGAAACTAAAAAAACAAACAGTTAAAAGAGCATTATAAAAAGGCTTGGCTGATCTATAAACAAACTACATTCTTTTCAACTTTTTATCAGTATCAGTTAATGCACTCTGATTATATAGCAGGATTCACTAATCACCTTCAATATTAAAACCTATAAAATTGAATTTAATTTAGTTTAAAATAATAGTTTTAATATAGAATTGAAAACACTACTCACCCCCTTGAAGGAAAGATATTGATTTTGTCCTTGCTGGACATCCTTTTACAAAATTCTTAAATAGTTTCAAAGGAAACCTTACTAACTTAAATCCCACCTGAAAGATGAGAGGATTCATTAAATAAAAAGAATTTGGTCCATACAAAAGACTTTTCTAAGCTGTCTTGTGAACTAAAAGTTTTGTATTAAGAGTATAGGATGGTTTGCTGTAGCCACTGGCCTCAGGTCCTTGCCACAGGACAACCATCTTGATACACTGTGAAGAGAGGTTCAAAGAACCAAAAATGTAAATCCGAGTTTTATCAAAGATGTGTAGGTGATGGGCATTTTATGAGCTTTCTTGTGTTAGTCAAGCAGATGCAGTGTTTATAGATGTTAAGTATGGGGTAGAAATTGGAATGGAGCCTTGCAATGCATGGAGGGATGTTGTTTAAGGGAGAGATTGGATGACCTGGTCATCTGTCAGTGTGTTGTTCCATACTTGATAGGAGCCTGCCTTAAGGATAGTATGAAGCATTGTAGTCCTAAGCATTTCCTGAGAAGGAAGATAGATCTTTCATAAGTGCTTAAGTTTAGGGCTATAATAAATTCACAGAAGTTTGGGAATGAAGTTTGGAGTAGGGAGTGAAATGTGCATTTTGGGACCATTTTTTTCAGAAATAAAAAATTAATTAGTTTGGTTTGAATACTTAAAGATGTACAGATTTTATTGATATCAAAGTTTCCAGGTCTAGTTGGAAGTCTTACTAGGCCAGGTTTAATCTCAGCAAGAGTGGACAAAAAATTTAAGGACTAGCAGGTAGCAACCACCAATGAATTGAGGCAGTGCATAACACACACACACATAATCATAACACTGTTGGCTCTTCTTTCACCCCCTCTCATAAGAAACATATCACTCTTCCATTTAGAAAATGGCCAAAAAGGTTTCCAAATTCACAAATCTCAACAGGGAATGGGTGGCCTTCCCTAACTAATGCCAGGTACAGTTACAGAACAACATTACACTTCTCAAAAAAAAATAAAAAACTAGGATGCAGGTTGGAACTTACAAGGACACCCAAGTCTCTCTCACATTCTGATCCTGCTAAAACTTCCATTCAATTTATAATTATTCAGTAGATTTCACCTACATATACTAAGTACACTACACTTGTTTTTGTTAAATTCCATCTCTCCAAACATTGGAATAGCTTGGTCAATTCATCCTCACACTTAGATTTCATCCCATCTATATTATCTTGTTGCTGTCTGTCACAAAGCCATGACTGAATCAACCTAAAAATCCTTCCGTCGATCCCATGCACTTTACCTTTATTCAAAAGTCATAGATGTGGCACCCTGTTGAAGGCCTTACTAAAATACAAATAAACAATATCATAATTCTCATCTACAGTGCCACCATTCTACACATTTTTTATAAAATATAGTAAATTAATCAAACATGCTTTGCCTCTAGTAAAGCTGTGTTGAGATTCCTTCATCAACCTATGTTTATCTAAGTGATCCCTAATAGATTTTGCTATTACAGATTCCATAATTTTCTACACCACTGATATCAAACTCACGGATTGGTAATTAGACAATCATTTTAGCCCCCTTCTTAAAGATAGGTATCACATTAGCCAAATGCTTTACTTGATTTAATTCTATTTCTTGAGACTACCTCCTTGGTAATTAAAATATCCTCTAATTTCTCCTCATTAGCCCTGATGATCAAGGTTATCAGAAAGGATAAATACAAAAATAAAATACTTTTTTAACACCTTAGCCAGTCTGTCACTACCACTAATTGTGTTAGTAGTTTTAAGTGGACAATTCTCTAGACTCAGCCCTGTTTAAAAGATTCACTACCACTAATTGTGTTAGTAGTTTTAAGTGGCCATTCTCTAGACTCAGCCCTGTTTAAAAGATTCCTCAGCCAGGCGGGACAGGTGAGGGAGAGTGATGAAATGAGGGCATTCTAGTAGAAGATGGGTGAATGATTGGTCCGCACCACAAAAATGGCAGCAAGGGCTGATTCGAGCATCAGCTGAAACAAAATGACTGTGGGTAAGTCTTGTGTGGCTGATGCGAATGCGGCAAAGGGCCACCGTTCTAAGGACCATAGTCTCTGAAGTTATTAACATGGCATGGGGATAATAGGAAATTTAGCTATGAAATGGATGGGAATTGGCTGAATTCAGTTGAGGATGAGGACTTAGGCATAGTAGCAGATAGGACACCCTAAGTTTTCAAAGCAGGGTATTGAGGCAAAAAATAGAGCGAAGGGAGTGCTAGGATACATTAAGAGGAATGTTAGCTACAAGAGTAAAGAGATTATCCTTAAACTCTACAACTCGTATGTCAGGGCACATTTAGAGTACGGTAGACAAACATGGTCACCACATTTTAGAAATGGCATCAACCTGCTACAGTCTTACTTACTTATTAGGTTATTTAGGTGATATAATTTAAGGTCCTATTCCACAACTGAAGCCGTGCTCCACAGGACCTCCCTCGGAGGTATCTTCTCATAAATTAGAAAATTCACCCATACTAGACCTTGTATTCAGGGTTGATGGACAGATCGCAGATGTCATACACTTCATTAAAAAGATGAGTCTTTAGTTTTCTCTTGAAAATATTGAGGTTCTCACTGTTCTTGACACACACAGGTAATCTATTGTAGAGCCTAGGAGCACATCTTGCAAAGGCTCTAAAACCCATACTTGGGTTACTACGTGGTTCCATCAGTATGTGTTGATCATCACTATGCCGTAGTACCATTGGGGTGTCAACATTAAAATTTTTTAAGTGGTCCTTCAGATATTTTGGTACACCACACCTCAAAGCTTGATAGGCTAGGGTACAAATTTTGTATATAATCCTTGCTTTGATCAGCAACCAATGTAGTTCTATGAGTACTGGTGTGATTCTCTCAAGTGGAGGTAGACCCTTTATCAATCTTGCTGCTCTATTCATGACATACTGCATCTTCTTCAGCAGATAATTAGGTAAACCATAATCCAGTCTACTAATCACATGGTTGTGAATTAACATAGTCACAGTTTTTTTCATCCAAATATTTTTTAACAAAGGCTATATTACTAAGATGATAACTCACCACCTTTACCACATGATTGATTTGATCTTTAAGTAAAAGATGTTTGTCAATATATACTCTTAAATCCTTAACAACTTTCTGTGGTTTCATCACATTACCATTAACAAGTAATTTAGAAATCCCCAACCTCTATATGACATTATTCATCCTGATAATCAAGCACTCAGGTTTTCCTTAATTTAGCTTTAATTGTTTAGATTGCATCCATTTACCAACTGAGTTTCTCCTCCACTCTCCCTACATTATTGAATGCTATCAGCATACAACTTGAACATTACTCCATGGTTCTTCAGTAAGGTGACAGCTCAATTATGTCAGTACAAAGGAGGGCAAAAAAAATAATACCTTTCCTGAAGCACCTTGAATATGAAGATAGACTTAGGGTATTAAATGTTCTCATTTGAAAGATGTGTGAGGGAAGATATGATTGAGCTTTTTAAAATCTGTTCTAGGATTTTAGCAAGTTATTTGAGTTGGAAGGTAAAAATAGGATTAGGGGTCACAACTTAAAAATTAAAAAAACAGAGTGCAGGTTGGATAATTCAAAATCGAATGTTTTCAAATGCAGATTAGATGATTATATGATGGGGGGGATGGTATTCTGGACTCATTCCTGTGGATGCAGTTTTTTATTATTATATATTATGATTGATTTTGATGAGTCTTGATGATGATGCTTTTTGTTTTTGACACATTCCTATGGATGGGTCAAATTATATATTGTAGATGCATGATCTGACACAATCCTATGTTTATTTTGTAGAGTTTTGCCTTTTGTGGCACAGATAAGGTGAGCCTCCGCTGTATGCAGGCAGGTCCGCTCTGCTACTATTTCTTCTCTTGACCAAGGAGTTGTCATCCAAGTTTGGATATCCTGGTGTTGGTGGTTCATCTGGTATTGTTTCCAGCCACTTATCCAGTTGTCTTTTAAAGCAGTCAATTGTGACTCCTGTCAGTTGTCTTATCCTCCTTGGTGAAGAGTTAAATAATCTTGTTCCAGTTACAGATGATCTTGTTCCAGTTGCGGATGACCTTTGATAGGCCTTTGTGGCTTTTGTTATCCATGAAATTGTTCTGGTTATGTCTGGGATTACCAAGACTCCCAAGTCTTTCTCTTCCACCGTTCTCAATAGGGGTGTGTTCCCCATGTAGTACTGGTGGCCAGTATTTGCAGCACCAATGTGCATTACTTTGCACTTGGCTTCATTGAAGGTCAGGAGCCACTTTCGGCTCCACTCCTGAAGTCTATGCTTGTCGTGAGGGCCTTAAGAGATCTGGAAATTTTGGCATAGTGAGCAAAAGGTTTACTTCAAGAATGCTGACTTTAACCCATTAGTCGCTGAGTGAATTGCTTTGAAATCGCCCTCAAACAATTCATCCTTGCTACCTCGTTATGGAAAAAAATAAAATAAAATATTTAAATCTTTTATTACGAGGGGCGGTCAATAAGTTTCGCAATTCAGATATAAGGAAATGAGATATGAGGAAAAGTGTTTTATTATTTTTCAATATAACTATCCTTGACTTCAATGCACTTGCGCCACTTGTCCCTGAGGCTTTGAATTCCCGACAACCTGAAATCTCCCGACTGCTGTTCAATCCACTCCTGGACGGCAAGCTGGACATCTTCATTGTTCCCAAATCAGCGTCCACACAGTGCAGCCTTGAGCTGGCAGAATAAAAAGTAGTCGCTAGAGGCCACATCTGGACTGTAGGGGGGATGGTTGAGCTCAGTGAATCCACACTCGCACAGGGCAGCTTGTGCACTTTGACGACGTTGAAGTCAATCATGGGGCGTGAGGTTTCTAGGGACCCAACGGGCAGAGACCTTGGTCATGGCCAAATTGTCATGGATGATGTTCATAACACTTCCATGTGATATTCCAAGTTCTTGCTCGATTTTTGAGATCATCCTCTCCACATGGGCCACATTGTCCTCGTTGGTCAGGTCTGATGGGGGACGTCTTCAAGGGACTCACCACCATGGCAGAACTCCCTATTCCAGCGACCAATGGTTGCATAGGAAGGGGCGGTGTCGGTGTAAACTGCAACCATGCGTTCATGGATCTCTTTTGCATTCTTGCCTTCCTTGGTCAAAAATTTGATCACTGCGCGGTACTCAACCTTCTCCATTGTTGAAAAATTTGTGACTGACGATCTGCAATCAGCTACTGATTCTTAAATAGATGAGGCAGGAGCGTGCAGCTGCAGGTCCTGACATGTCATAACTTGTCCTAACACCCCTACAAACAGCCATCCCTCTTCCTCTGTTTTGCCCTACCGATCTGCCCCTCGTATATAGCAAATAATATATCATTTTAATTGCAAAGAATTATTCTATTGATTTAACCTAAAAATTATTAATAGATTTCTACAACTTTTGTCTTGGATGGTGGACAGTCGTATTACATTGAACTCTGTTAAATGTGATTAGATTTATTATAATTACTTCCTTTAATACTTAATTCATTTAAAATTATTAAGCTAGGTTTCTGAGGTGGAATTCTGTTTAATTTATGATTATATTTTATATAATTATTTCTTTTAATACTTAATTCATTCAAAATCATTCAAGCTAGGTTTGTGAGGTGGAGTTCCTTTGAATTTACAATTATATTTCATATAATTATTTCATTTAATACTTAATTTGTTCAAAATCATTAAGCTAGGTTTGCGAGGTGGAATTAAGTGGAATTTACCATTATTATATGTTTTTGCAAAGTTGTTTTTTTCATTTAAATCAAAGTAAGCTCAGTCGAAATTAAACTTGTTACTTACTTGATATTGACTTTGGATGGAACTATGACATCTGATGACTCTGGTAGTACTAGAAAGAAAACACAATGTAGCAAGTGCAATGTATACCTTGGAAAAGATATGAAATGGATTGAATGTAGTACCTGTGATCGGTGGTATCACAGGAGATGTGTATGTATATCTAGATAGATTAAGGAAAGATAATATAAAGAATTTATTTTAGTGTTGCAAAATATGTTATGATGAGCTCTACAAAGCGGAACAGCAGCTGAAGCTGCTAAAAGAAGAAAGTTAGTGTATTACTAGTGAGCTGATACTACGTGATGAGAAGATTGTTAAATTGGGGGATATTAGACATGAATTGGCTGGAGTTGATCAAAGAGTTGAAAGTAAGCTAAGTGATCTTTCAAGAAAAGTGGATGTCCTACAGGATGCCATCATGAATATAACTCGACTTGACCAAGAAAGTATGTTTAACCTAGGTCTATTGTTACTGGTCACACATATGCTGAGAAAGTGAAGGAAAAGAATTTGCTTGTTATTAAATCTAGTGATGAAAAGGATAAAATAATTAATAGGAAGGAGGAGGTGGCAAAAGCACTAGAGGATATTCCAATTGTCAATATGAGATTCTCAGCAAGTGGCAATGTTGTGGATAATTTTGAGACTCAGGCCATCATAATGAGGCCGCTAAGCATGTTCAAGAGTCAGTTAAAAGTGTTGTTACTAGGATGGTGGATAAATTGCAACCTAAATTTATGATATGCAATGTGCATAGTGATAAGGATAATGTAACTGATGCCTTATTAGACAAAAACTTATGGTTAAAATCTATATGATGTAAGGAATAAGATTAAGTTTGTTCTTAAGAAGCAGGTGACTGGTGGTACTGTACATCATATATTTAAGTGCACTTTGGAAGTACATAAAGCTATTTATAATAATCGGGACAAGGTATCATTACAATGGGGGAGATAAAGTGTAAGGAATAGGTATCATGTGCTGACTTGTTTCTTCTATCAAAGGTATGGTTATTCTAAGAAGGATTGTAAATTTAAGCATCAGCCCAGGATCTGTGGTAACTGTTCTGAGAATCATGTAATTAAAGATTGTATATCAACTACTTCAAAATGTATTAATTGTGTTAAGCAGAAAAGACCTGATACTGATCATGTTAACACTAAGTGCTGTAGAGCTTTGAACAGAGATTTTGAGAATTGCTTCAATCACTGACCATGGGTACAGAGGTAGAATTTTTGAAGTGTGGTCTTGTAAATATTCAATCTGTGGGCAATAAGACTTTAAATATAAGAGATCTATTGAATGAGAGTTCATTTGATATAATGGCTATAAGAGAAACTTGGTTAAGTAAAATCAATAGGGCAAAGATAAATGAAATGACCCCTCCTTCACACACCTTTCTCCATACTCCTAGGGAGGATAGAGTTGGGGAAGGAGTTTTTTTGTCTGATGCTCTTTCTCATAGTGAGTAGTTTTAAGGTTCATGGAGGTAAATTTTAAATGTAAAAACAAATGGGTGTCCTTGGTTGTAGTTTACAGACCACCTTCTTCTAGTATTAATGTATTTATTTAGGAATTTTCTATATCGCTTGATATGATTGATATGTTATCTTTTAAAGTTTTCATTGTTGGAAATTTTAATATATGGATGGATAATGTTAAAAATCGGGTTAGGATCAGATTTTGTGAATTATTGGAGTCATATCAGTTAATAAATAATGTAAATATTTTTACTTCATCAACTGATCATGCTCTGGATCTGGTAATTGGGGATGTTACTGTAAATTTAATAAGTGACCTAAGAGTTGAGTTTGAATGTACAATCTCTCCTGTTCATAAAATAGTATCTTTTAAGATTTTGTTACCCAAGTCTAGGTTTACTAAAAAGATTTACTTTAGAATGGAATCAGACTTTCTCCAGAAATATTCATTGTTGAGGTTGTTCAGAAAATTAGGGAGGGACTTTCTCTTCCATGTATACATAATGAACAATTGTAAGTAGTTATAATCAAGTAATCAAAGATAAGATGCAAGGTGTCCCTTTCAAGAAAAAAATATATCATTCAAAGACAGATCTCCATGGTTTGATGGGGAGATATTATATAACAAGCGTGAGAGGAGATGCAAGGAGAGTAAATGGCTTAGGTTAGGTACTGAGAATGCTGAAATTGAATTTAAGACTAAAAAATCAATATAATTATCTAATAAGAAAGAAAAGTTTGTATTATAAGAAAAAAAATTCAAGAGGCAAGATCTATTATGGTAAAGCTTTACAGGATACCAAAAAGAAGGTACTCCCAGATAGTTATAATGCTAATGATTTACCAACTGCCTTTCTTGATTTTTTTAAGAACAAAATTGTTACCATAATTAATAGCTTTGTTGATAGGCCTCTTGTGGTAATTGCTCAACCAAGTACTGTACATTATCTGAATGTTTTTGTACTATTGGAAAAGATCGTCTTATTCAGGTGATTGGGAGAGCAAAAAAGACACATTGTGGCTTGGATCCAATGCCAATATCTGATATATTGGATGCCAATCATTTCTCAAATATGTTATTCTTCTCATGATTGTAAATACTAGTATTTTAACATGTAAATTTCCAGTGTCAGAGAAAAATGGCATTGTAAAGCCAGTGTTAAAGGGTGCGCTTGATCAACAGATGTTAAGCTCATACTGGCCAGTTTCAAATTTATTTATTTTATCCAAAATATTAGAGTACGTAATTCTAGATCAATTAAAAGATCATTTATAACTAGTTAAAGCTTTGTCGTATAGCCAGTCAGCCCACAGACATAATTATTCTACTGAAACAGCAATTTGATCAGTGATCAGTGACCTATTGGGAATAATTGATGATGGTAAATGTGCCATCTTAGTCCTACTTGATCTGAGTGCTGCTTTTGACACTCTGCTTCATGATTTACTTTTTGATGACTTGAGGTCTGTGAGAACTATTGATGGGGCTCAGGATTTTATAAACGATTACTTAACTGACATGAAATATTATGCACAAATTGCTGATTCATTTTCATCATTTGGAAGACTTGATAGAGGTGTCCCACAGGGGTGTGGTGGGCCCTGTTCTTTTCTTTGTATATACAATAGGTTTATCAAGGGTTCTCAAGGCATATGGTCTTCATGTAAATTTTTTTTTATGATAGTTAGTTTTACTTTGCTATTGAAAATAATAACACTAAATGGTATTCTTTTAAGTGTACAAGACTGAATGGATTACAAACAATTAAAGTTAAACCAGAATAAAACTGAGCATATGATTGTGGGTAGTAAGGAGAAAATTAAGAATTTAGGTAATATCAATTTGATTGTAAATGAGGCCTCAATCCATATTTCTGAAAAAGTTTATGATTTGGGGGTGGGGGGTAGTTGTAGACTGAAATCTAACATTCAATGCTCAAATAAGTAATGTGGTCAAGATAGTCAGTTACCATTAGAGAAATATTGCATATACAGTAAACCCTCTATATAACAAACTATATGGGGCGGGGGGTCATTTGTTAAACCTGATGGAAATAATAAACCAAGTTCGTTTGTTAATCTGTACATAAAGAGAGGGAGGAGGAGGAGGAAGAGAATGCCAGAACAACCTTGCCCACACGATGTTCACAGCTGACTGAGCTGTGAGCCAGTGAGTGGATGTGCTGTGGCGCATTGTGTAACGCTTGCCTGACTGAAGGAAATTTGGTTCACTATATTGAGGTTCATTATATCAAGGGTTTACTATTAAAAAATATATAGATGAAAGTTCTCTAATAAAATAGTGATAAATTATGTAATTAGTAGAATTGATTATTGAAATTCAATTTATTGCAATTTACCAAAGACTTGGCTTAGATAATTGCAAAATTTGTTAAATAGCTGCAAGGTTAATTAAGGGAATTTCAACTTTTGAACGAATTACCCCAGTACTAATTGAGCTTCCCTGGCCTCCTATCAAAGCTTGAATTAAATATAAAATTTGCCTGTTAACCCAGCAAGGGCTCCTCACTGGATGTTCATCATATTTGAGGGAGTCTCTGCATGTTGTCCGGCCATCAGAGAGGTTTTTTATATCTCATTTGGCGACTGCCTTCTAGGGCATAAGTCACTGTACTCATCCTAGCCTAAATCTAGGCTATATTAAAAGAAAGAACAAAAAATACAAATAGAAAATCAAAAACAAACAAATTGAAAAGATATAAAGCGGGCTCTGTCAATGGGGGAATATTAAATAAGGGAGAGAAAGCCGGCCTCCTCCAAAAAGTCTAGAAGTCCGCAGGTCGTGTGCACAAACCTATCCCGAGTACAAGGGACGGGCGGTAGCCACCCCGCCCACCCCAGTACCGGGACAGGTAACGTGCGCGAAGATCACCCAGACTGGGACATTCAACAAGAATGGGCTGACGCAGTCGTTACAATAGCGACCTGAAGCAGTCACTGCATTGGGGAATAGGAACAGACGCGGCACAATGGCACACAACTTTAAGTTCCCCTGGACTGTCTACCATCTTCTTTGCCAAGCAATCGGAAGAGCTGCCCGTATCCCTGCCATGTAGTCTGTGTGTGGAATCCAGGAACCCAGCAGATGATAATCTCGACATCCACCTGGCCCACTAAAACTGTGGTATCACAGATATCGCGAACCAGAGGGTGCAGAGATTCCAATGCCCCGAGAGCACTCAGGGCACTTTGTGAGTCGCTATAAATCACAACCTGGTCTCCGAACCGGGCATGTCATGTAATCTGTACCAAGTGGTGTATTGCCACCAACTCAGCCGGGAAGACAGATGCAGCTACTAGTAGAGCCCCGCTGACTTCAAACAGAAGGGATACAGCGTGGAAACCAAACCCTTCTTCAGACTTGGAGCCATTGGTATACACTGGCACGGTTCCAGCGTGACACAAAGTGTGCTCCCAAAAAGCCATACGAATAATCCAGGCGCTGTACAAGCTTTGGGAGCAGAAGCATGGCAACAAATCGTCAACAGTGTTACCCTAGGGGGTGGCATTCTGCGCAGAACCAGGGGCACCACCAGCCCGAGCTATATCTAGATCTCGAAGGAGTTTCCTAGCCCTAAACCCAAAGGGCTTAGGGAATGACTTGTGTCTCTCAGCGGCATAGGCACAGTCGAGATCAGCTGCCTATGCTTTGAGAGCCGTTGGCAACAAAGGAAGACAGTGCGCTTGTACGTACAGGCAAGTAATACACTGTGCACAGCGGATAGATAATGGCATCTCTCCAGCATCAACAAGTAGGCTCTCAATAGGGAAAGTGCGGAAGGCACCAGTCACCTAGCAAATACCGGTGTGGTGGATCGAGTCCACCTTCCGCAATAGAAGTTCAGCTGCGGATGCATAAAACACATCCGTAGTCAAACTTCGAACAAACAAAGGAACAATAAAACAGCAAGGCAGTAGCCCTATCAGCGCCCCAGGGACTGAACAACACAGAACAAAGAATATCCATGGCGCGGGTACAAATATGCAAATATGAGCCTCCCAGTTGAGGCGTCGGTCAAATACAAGACCAAGGAAATGGTGCGATTCAACCACTTCCAGGCACACCCCATTAAGAAACAAATCTGGGGTGACGTAGCTGTGGATGGTGGCAGAAATGCACCACCTTAGTTTTGGCCAAAGAAAAACAAACCTGTGCGCTTCAGCATAGCGAGAGATGCAGTTCAATGCCTGTTGGAGTCGATGCTCCAAAGTTGGCATCTGGGTCGCGCCAAAAGAGATTGAAAGGTTGTCCACATAGAGCATAGCAAGAACATCTTCTGGCAGCACCAAGGTAATGCTGTTGATGCTCAAGGCAAAGAGTGTAATGCTGAGGACACTTCCCTGTGGAATACCCTCTTCCTGCTCCATTAGGCTGGAGAGGGCTCCCCCCCACCCGTATGCAGAATCGTCAATCTCCCAGAAATTGAGATATAAAGACCGGGAGGCGTCCCCTCACCCCATCATGTGGAGGGTCTCCACGATACCGTATCACTATGCAGTATCATAAGCTTTCCCCAGATCGAAAAACACTGTGGCAAAGTGCTGTCTATGAAGGAAGGCCTTACAGACAGCATCATCCAGTCGAAGCAGAGCATCTGAAATGGAGTGGAACTTGCGGAAGCCACACTGAACAGAACACAAATGGCCGTCATTGTCCGGAAAAAGGGCTAATCTAACATTTACCAATTTCTCCATGAACTAGCACACACAGGTTAGAGAAATTGGGCGAAAACCGGCCGGGGTAGAATAAACTCTTACCAGTTTGCAAATTCGCCAGGAGTCTGGGAGGTTACCCCTCTATCCAGATCCTGTTGAATAAATCTAACAGAAATGCAATGCCTCGAAGTCAGTTGACTGTGTAATGTATGCAGAAATGATAGTATACCTCCTATCCAGGTGAAGCTGCACAGCCACTGCCTGAAAGGAGGTATCTAAATTGAAAAGAAGAATGGAGACATCATGCCGAGTGTAAACCATGCATCCCCCAGCCCGGCCCCCATCTCGTGGTAGTAGGGTCGCAAAAACCTTATACCCTGGGAGGGTGGGCAGGGGGCACGTGCCTAGCATAGTCTCCTGCAGTAAAATAGGTAATGGGGAACAGGAGGAGACAAGCCTCCGCAGCTCCTCCCAGTTGGCCCGGAGTCTGCAGCAATTCCATTGAAGGAATATGCCCTTGAGGTAGACGCGGGGGCCCTCTTTAAAGAGAAGACCTTCACGGGAATGGTAAACATGTAGATTGGCGGCACGCCTGAAAAAGTGTTTTTTGTGTGTTTATATTTCATTCACCCATGCCTGAATATTCATGCACATTTGCCTAGTTCTATAAACACTAGAACATTATTTTATAAACAATTATGATTATATACTTGGGGGCTGTGCCCCCCAGACCCCCCCAAATTGATTGAAACTCAGGATTAATGTAGGGGGGGTCGGTCCCCTGCAGTATTTACCCCCACATGAGCAGTCCCCTTAAATTTACTCAAAAAATGTGAAACATATTGGAACACGGACGAAATAATTTACGTCCCATCGTTTGCGCCGACAATCTACATATTTACAATGGGAATGGCCATATGCTTCCTGGAGGTAGAACCCTGGGCACTGTTGGCCAGACAATGCGCTGAAGGCGCTGTTGTCTTCAAGGACTTACTTGGGGAGGTTGGGCTCACCATGATAGTCTTTTCCTCTCATGCCTCGAAAACTTAAGCAAAGAAAAATCCCAAGACATATAACTAAGTTTGTTGCAGAATTGAGGGATCTTGAATATGAGGAAAGATGTGAGCAAATGGGTCTCACAACACTTAAGAAGAGGAGATGAAGAGGTGATTTAATAGAAACTTATAAAATCCTAAATGGATTTGAGGATATTGACTATAAGCTCTTCTTCAAGTACACTGAGACCAACAAAGATTATTCCTTCCCTGAGGCACCTTGAATATATAGATAGACTGAGGGTATTAAATATGTTCTCGTTCGAAAGGAGGTGTGTGAGAGGCGATATGATTGAGCTCTTTAAAAAAATTTCTGGGATAGATAAATTGGATGTTAGCAAGTTTTTTGAGTTAGATGATGGAAATCGGAATAGAGGTCACCACTTGAAAATTAAAAAGCAAGGGTGTAGGTTGGATTTAAGAAAATATTTTTTCACTAATAGAGTGGTAGACTTCTGGAACAAATTGCCATGGAGGGTAGTAGGTAGTCCAAATTTAAATGTATTTAAGAGTAGGTTCGATGAGTTTATGGGGAGGGAAGATTGTAATGGTTCCTAAGTTTTGTATATATTAATATTGTTTGTATATATCTATAGCTGCATGATTTAGTTCTTGACAAGCCTTGATTGGTGATACCCTTGTTTCTGGACGCAATCCTCTGGATGTAGTTTTCCTGGGAGTTTGGGTGCCTTAAAAAAGAGGCCATTTGACTTGGATGACCTATGATGAGCCCTTGTGGCTTTTGTCATCTGTTATATTATATTGTGGGGGACTTTGATTTTGTCTTCCCCTGGTGATGGTGCTTTTTGTGGGTGGGTTTTGACAGATGCGGATGACCTTTGATAGGCTCTTGTGGCTTTTGTCATCCATGAAATTATGTTATGTTATGTTATAAATTTAACACACGTTCAAACACTTATAAACTAAAGAAAAGAGGTCATTTGAGAACCTTAGCTAGAGCTAACTCCTTTAGTATCAGAGAAGTTAATAGTTGGAATGCACTGCCAGAAGAGGTAGTAAATGCAGCAACTATTAGCTTGTTCAAGTCAAGGTTGGAAAATTGTGATTATTGAGTCTTGAGTCTTATAATCTCAAAAAGCGGTGTCCGCTGTCCAGGGATGCAAGCTTTGGTGTACCCGGGTTCTACAGGCCCTTGAGGGTGGGTGGAGGCTGCATCTGTCGGATGGCTGGGAGTGCTGCTCTCCAGAATTGATGTGCATTGCTTGCAGTTACTGCCTCTTGTGTCAGTCTGTTCCACACTTGTACAGCTCTTGGGAACATGCTGTAAAAGTAGCAGTCCACCCTTGTGTTTGGGTGGCTGCAAGCGTGCTATTCATCTTGGCTGTATTTTCTGTTTAGGGGTCTTGTTGTCCTGGTGATATCCTGTGGCATATGGATGCTCACCAATCCCCAATGCACCTTGAAGAACATCTCTGCCTGATGTAGAGTGTGTCTGGTCTGCAAGGTGTCCCATTTTAAGTTATCCAGCATACTGGTTACACTTGCTTGCCAGTCATACTGGTGGGTGACAAAATGAGCTGCTTGCCGCAGCACACTCTCAATGATGTCAGAGTTTCTTGAGGTGTGTGGGTTCCAGGCACAAGCAGCATACTCCAGCTGTGGTCTGACCAGAGTCATGTATGCTGCCTCCTTCACCTCTCTGCTACAGGCTCCAAGTGTCCTACAGACGAGGCTCAGGGATTTTGCTGCCTTCGCCCATACCTGATCTAAATGGGTGTTCCAACTTAGGTCCTGTGAGATGGTTACTCCCAGGTATTTGCAGCTTTCCTTTTGTGGTATTGCTTGCTGGTTGACGGTGAAGGAGTGTTGCAATGGGTTTCGTTTTAAGGTCACACAGAGATGGGTACACTTGTTGATGTTGAACTCCATGTCCCATGTGTTTGCCCATTCAAAAACTCTTAGGTCTTCATGCAGATGATGTTGGTCATTTTTATTTTCAATGTGGCAATAAATCATACTGTCGTTCGCGAATAGTCAAATTGTTGATGAGACTCCTTTGTTTATGTCATTTATATATAATAAGAAAAGAGCAAGACCAAAGACAGACCCCTGAGGAACTCCTGAGAGAACTTTTGTTGGTGTGGATGGCGTTCCATTTACAACCACTTCCTGGGTGCGGTCTCTAATACTGTAGTGGTCTATTTTGTAAAGGAGTTTCCGGTGAGCCACTTTGTCAAAGGCCTTACTGAAGTCCAATAACAAAACATCAGTTTGACATCCTTTGTCCATGGTCCAGGCTCAGTCATGTAAGGCCTTTACCAGTTGAGTTTCACAGGACAATTTATCTCTAAATCCATGTTGTTTATCAATCAGGATTCTGTTTGCTGCTAGATGTTTTGTTATGTGACTGAGAATAATGTGTTCCATGATCTTGCTGCATAGACATGTAATGGATATTGGGCGGTAGTTGCCTGGATCGCTCTTCATTCCATTCTTGTGGATGGCAACTATTCTGGCTCTCAACCAGTCCTGCGGTAGTTCACCTGTGTCATAGGACTGCTGCATGATGTGTATCAGGATGGGACCACACTGCAATGTGTAGTCCTGTAGTAACCTTGCTGGTATTTCATCTGAACACTGGCTTTGTTGATGTTAAGTGTCTCTAGTTGTTTTACCACTCCATTTACATCTATTATTAGGTCTTGTAATGGTAGGTAGGGGGACTGGCCTTTATCTGGGAGTGGTTGGGCTGGGTTTTCCCTTATAAATACTTCTGCGAATTGATAGAGGAGAGCTTCTGCTTTTTGTTGGTCCGAGGCATGTGTTCTTCCTTCCTTTCTGAGAGTTGGAATGCCAAGGGTTTCTCTCTTTTGGGATTTTACAAAGGACCAGAACTTTTTGCTATCTGATTTTAAGCTGTTGCCTATGATCTCATTCATGTATTCATGGTAGGCCTTTTCCATCATTCTTTGTAATTCATTTCTTTTGGCTTTATACTTATTCCATGATGATACAGTCCCTCTCTCTCTCTATAGCTTGTCACGCTTATTCATTTCCCTGGTGATGTTACGAGTAATGTAAGGGTAGCTAGGCTTCCCCTTTGTAGTCTTGGATGGAATGACTGATTGCAGATCTTTGATTGTGTTCTTAAAATATCCCCAGTTCTCCACCACTGTGCGATGCTCTGGAGGATGGGCAAAGTACTCTTGGGAGGCTGTTAATAGTTTTTCTCTAATAAGCACTCTGTTATTATTGATGTTATATATGAATAGCAAAATAAATTTTTAGATATTTTTACAAATTAATATGGAAACTATGTTGAGGTATTAAAAGATTATATTCTAATGAATTCATTTTTGAGTGAACAATTTAAATTTTGTATTAAGTGTTTTGTGCGCCTACTCATTGATGGAGTGGCGATGGGAGAAATACAAGACAAGTCTCTTAACCTCCCATGTTATTGAAATAGTTAAGCTTCGGAGGCAGGGGATGGATGGCCCTCTTTTCGAGGATCCACCGTCTCCGAGCCACCCAGCCCACCACTAGGCGCGGGCGAATAAGCCGAAGCTCCTTTGTTGCTGTCCTCCTCTTGGGAGGCAGCTTTAGGAACCCCGGAAGATGGCCTGGCAACCATCTTCCGTTTTGGGATTAGGCTTATTATAAATCGTATATCGAAAATAAATATAAATCACAATAATGGTAGAACAGCAGCTGCTAAACAAACTAATCAATACTGTCCAAGTCTAACATTAGATCGAGATAAAGTTTAGCATAAATCAAATACAAGATTTATAAAAATAATTAATTGTAAACATCACATGACATACAGAGGTTCGAGAAAGAGTTTAGGGCTGGTTCTGAATGCTATTACTCAACTTACATCAGTTACCTGATTATAATGCATATACTAAAGATGTATATTATAATTTATTAAGTTATAATTAAGTTCATAACTAACATGTTTCTTTCTTTAGGTTTGAATATTAAATAAAATTAAAACAGATAGCGTGTCGTAATGTGCGATGGTGAGCATAATGTATGGAGATGAAGATCTTGCAGTTCCTCTACTAACTGGACTCCTAGGTATGTAAAACCAACATTGTGCCACTTATATTAATTCTTTGTTTGCGAGATCTACATGTGCCTATAGATGTGTGTGTTTATGTGAGAGCGTGTTCATTACATGTATTATTTTCTTTTTATACTCATAAGCTATAATTGTTTATTTCAATGAAATAAAGCCGAACTATGAAACCTTCCTTAACCTTTGGGCTACTTCAACTTTTTTCACTAAGAAGAATGGTACGTGGTCTTCATCCCGGTCGCTTGGATGTTCTTCCAACTACACTAGAAGCTGCATGTGTATTTAAACACTGATTGTTTGTCTTCTTGAGGTGCAAAACATCAATTGAAGGTACAAACAATTCGTATTTAGGCCTCCTGACCAATTCAGTTTCTCCTAAAAATTTCGAGATAATTTCCGAATGTACTACTTTTCAGGATTCTCTTGCTGCTATTAAAAGTGCCTTCATTCAACTTGCGAATGAGGTTGTGGCGTGACACAAGCTCGCGACTCGTAAACAATCAGATGGTGAAACGATTCATGAATATGTACGTGCTCTTCAGACACTCAGTTTCGATTGCAATTTCCAGGCTGTGAATGCCGAAAAGTATGAAAACGAGTATATCTGAGATGCCTTTATTACTGGGCTTTTATTATCAAAAATTCGAACGAGACTTCTAGAAAACAAAACTCTAACATTATTTTCAGCTGTTGATAAAGCGTGAGAATTAGATAATTCCACAAGGGATTCGGAGGCCTATGCATCATTCATTTCTGGCCCTGTAGTTTCAGTAGAATCGCATGAGCTGGGTGCTGAAGTCGACTGTTCTAATCTTAATCCTGGGGGTTCGAATAGTGCTGCAGCTCCTTCGCTTCGAAAACATAAAAAAACCTGTTATTCTTACAGAAATTCCTCGCACGAAAACCGTGCTCGCTCTATGACAAGTGACGTTACTTGCTTTAAATGCAAGAAAAGAGGACATTTGTCGAAGGTATGCAAGTCATCTAAGAGTGTAGTCTCAGCATTAACCTCCAATCCCGTTATCGCCAGTGTGCCATTGATTTTGAAAAGGCCATCTCTAGAAGTGGGGGTGAATTGCTGTGTTCTAACGGCTCTTTGAGATATCGGCAGTTCCGAGAACTTCATTTCAAAAGATGTTGCGAACTCCTTTAATTTCCAACTTAACACATTTCTTGCGATGTTTCCCACCGGTGGAGCATGAAGATCAGTCATTTATTGCGATGTGCCCCACTGGTGGGACATATTGAATATTTTTTCCCTTTATTATTCCTTTTGGGGGGGGGGGGTGAGAAGTAACTGAACAGTACATATATATTAATTGTGGAAAAGAATTTTATGAAAATGAAACACATTTAATTTCAGATCTAATTACTAAAAACGAAATAGAAAAGGTATTTTACTCCTTAGTTAAATTAACAAATCTTTTTTTAATTGAAGGAAAGAAATTTTATTTTTTTATTTTTAGGATGAATGTTTCATATTAAAACATGGCAAGCATAAAAAAATTCCCCTTCAAACGATTTACAAAAGGTTGTGACTTTTTTAGCCCTATTCCTGTCAATTTGCGAGCCTTCTGCTGCTGTTGTGGCTTCATAGCATCCTCTGCATCTTTTCCTAGAAGTTCTTTTTTGTTCTTCGATTTCCTCCAATTAATGCTCAGGTGATAAGACTTTCCCGCCGATGGAACTTTGCCTTTTTCCAGGCTTTACATTTACTTCAGAAACGCCATAGATACAAGACAGAACTACTGAATCTTTAGAAGGACGAAGCGAACATTTTTTTGTCCTCTAAAACTTATTCCACAAGATCAAGCCATTTACCATTGATGTCCTAGTCAAAATTTCATTTGCTACCTTTTTATACCAATTCTTTGATTTCTTTAGTGCTGTATAATAGGAAGACATCTGATCAGAAATATCGACACATTTCTTCGCATTATTGTAATCCAAAATGCACTGAGGTTTTTATATCTGCATGTCATTTCTTGTTGTTTTCCCAGTATCAATGAATTCATCGCCGTGCTATGGAACTGTCGAAAGGACAAGAACATTTCTTTTATCTTTCCTGTTCAAAAAATTTACCCTTTCATTATTCTATAAAACATTTATTTCACCTTTCTACAATTTCGCTTGAGTTATAGACTTTGGGAGGTCTTTTGGATTTGACCTGACAGTGCCACAAAGAAATGATTTTGGCGTCAATAATTTCTCCCTAAAAGTTTTTGAGGTATAGTAGTTATCAATGTAAAGCATTGTTCCCAACCCAAGATAAAGCTGCATTAATCTTAGGACAGGTGTCTTGGTTGTATTCAGAGATTGTTATGCTGGCATTTCCCACAATAAATTTCTACATTTAGTAAAAACCCATCAGTAGTACATGCTTTGAATACCTTACAGCCATATTGATGACTCTTACCTGGAATATATTGGCGAAAATGTACTCTATCTCTAAATGGCACCATGCTTTAATCAATTACAAGGCTTTCTCCTGGCTTGTAAATAGTTTGAAACCTATCTAACAGCAGTTGAATCAACCTTTGAATTTTATAGTCTTTCGCAGTATTATCAGGATTATTGTTGTCGCAAAAGTGCAACATTCGCAACAGCATTTTTGGAAGCGGTCTCTTTTCATAGTTTCTGAAATCAACTTATTATAATAGAGAGGATTTTTTGACCAGTACAGTGAAATTTCAGGTAATGGAACCAGCCCTATGTACATGTATATCACAAGTCCAAAAACCTTTTCATTTCTTCCTTCGTTGTGTCGTGCCAATTATTTAGTCTCGATTTTCTAGTTAAAACACCAGCTTATATCACTTGTTGTGCGTATCTGTTGGTCTCTGATACAATATAAACGAATACGTTATGAGTTAAAAACTGAGTATAAATATCAATTGGAAAACTTTGCCATCATTTGTTGACGCCGAAGCCCTATTGCACAATTTTCCCTCATCAACAAATGAAAAAGCACGAACTTTTTTACTCACTAGACCCCAGTCATCATCTATTGATCCAATATCATTGCCTACATTATCGATATATCTGTCTTCGCAACCGCTATTGTTAGAGATATTTTCCAATGATTCATCGCTTAACGAAGTTGGTTCATATTCTGAATTAACGTCCATAATTTGGGATAAATCTTCAGTGTCACTGATATCAAATTCATCTTGCTGGGTAGATAGACCAGCTGTGTTGAAAACTGTAAAGGATCAATTCCTTTCCTAAAAAAAATTAAAATGCACAGATACTTTAACAAAGATAATATAATAAAACGTTGTTGAATCCTAAAATGTTATTAGGCTTTCATATTCCGGTTATAATAATACAAAGGAATTTTTTTAAACAAACTTTTAAAGGAAACAGGGCATTTAAAAAAAATCATACTCACCGGTGGGCCACATCGCACTAAGGTGCAAATTTTTACTTAGTCTCCGATATGTCCCACCCGTGACCCATGCTTTTTATTACGCAATACAGCTCTAATGACAAAGACACAAAGTACTCACTTCCTTTCACGGAGATACCGAAATCTAAACTGAAATTATCGTACATATTAGTTGCCTGCATCAGCCAAAAGCCAAGGTTGCCGCCAATGGCAAGAAACGTGTTAAACCTTATGAAGGCACTATATCTATGGCCTCTACAAATTTAACATCTCATATCAAGGAACGTTGTTGAGGTTTGCATAAAAGTTGGAAACAGTGAGTACCGGGCAGTACGTTTGCTAGTTTTATCTGAACTTTGCGCTGACATTATTTTATGATTCTCCTCCCTATGTAAAATTCCTCCTTTAAGCTAAACTTTGAACGTCCTCAACTTGACTTCGAAGTGTGCTCTCTGGCTTCTATGATTAGGGATCCTCCAAGAGTTTTCCTCAACTTATCATCTCAAGTCATGTAAATTTAAAACGTCTGACTTTGAATTTATTCTTTCTGAAGTAGCATGCATGCTCAAGGAAAACATCATCGAACCAAGCACCTCTCCCTGGCGAGCTCAAGTTCATGATGTGTCGACTCAATCAAAGAAAATGATATTAATTGACTATTCTCAGACGATTAACAAATTTACTTACTTAGATGAGTATCCATTACCCACTGTTGAAGAATTAGTTAATAAGATAACGACCTATAAGATATTTAGCACCATCGACCTAAGTAGTGCTTTATCAATGTGTTCCCCTTCGCGCTTAAGTTTTGGTCTAACCAACGGAGTTGCCGGCTTCCAGAGAATTATGGACGATTTCATTCGTAAAAATAATCTTGAGGACACGTATGCTTATCTAGATGATATTACTATGTGTGGCCGCACACAAGCAGAACAAAATAAAAACCTTACTAAGTTTCTCGAAAGTAGTACATTCGGAAATTATCTCGAAATTTTCAGGAGAAATATAAAATTAGCTTAAATAAAGACAAATGTACTTTTTCAACTAATACTATATGTATTCTAGGTTATTAGGTTCGCCAGAATAAACTTCGCCCAGATCTTTCACATCTTGCTGCTCCCAAGGATATGCCCGTAGGGATTAGCAAGAATCATTATCTCGATTAGTCGGATTGTTTGCATATTATTCGCGGTGGGTTCCAAGATTTTCTCAAATAATTCGTCCCTAATTCATTGCCAGTTTGTATTTTCTGAAGAAGCTACAAATGCAATCGAAGAATTTAAATCAGCTAAATTAACGCTATTAGGGCGAAAATAGATGGAAATTTACCGCTAACACTGAAAACTGATGCCTCAAATAGCGCCACTTTGAATCAGAATGGACGACCCGTTGCCTTTTTTTTTCGAGATCCTACAATTCCTCCGAAGGAAATCACTACTCTGTCGAAAAAGAGGTACATGCTATTGTTGAGGCGATCAAATGGTGGCATCATTTTCTTGTTGTTCGTAAGTTTACCTTAATTCCGGTCAAAAATATGTATCTTACATGTTTGATTCACCTCATAAGAGTAAAATAAAGATCGAAAAGATTGTTCGATGGCGTTGAGAATTGATGCCCTTTTGCTACGAAGATATTTATCGTCCTTGTTCGCCTATAGGGAGGCCCCTTTTGGTCACCAGTTATAGGGGTACCCGAGTTTTATAGCCATAAGGGAAACAACGACCGGTTACCAGTTTGTTGGTAGAGACGTAGGGGTAACCAGTTAAGGACGGCGCAGGAAGGGCACGTTACCTTCACCTTTATAGCGTGATGTAAGGACGATCACGGGTTACCCCTTTATGATAGGAGGAGAAGGGCCATCCAGGGGTGCCGTTTTATGATACAGACGGGTAAAGGTAACAGTTGCAGTTATAATTAAAAATGACGCGGATATTTCGCGAGGTCCCTACTGTCCCCGGGGTGAAGTGATAGGTAGCGTTATTATAAATCTGACTCCAAGAGATACTTGAATAATATATCAGCTTGGTTGGGCTTACCGTGCCGAAGGCTTGTGATAAAAAATGACAGGAAGGAATCACGTAAAAAAATAAGGTTTAATTCCAAACGAGCAAAACAAACAAACTAAATAAAAATGAGGCTAGCGTTTACAGATTATGGTCAGGGAAATTTCTTACTACAGGTCAAGAAAGCGAGCGTAACGAGAACAAGACTTATGCGGTTAAGACGGGAGCTTCGCTACGCTACGCTAAACGAAACGTAATTATATATATATATATATATATATATATATATATATATATATATATATATATATATATATATATATATATATATATATATATATATGATAAATAACACCCACAAGGAAAATGGGAAAACGATTCCGAACGCTTTCGTCTTTATTCTAAAAGACCTCTTCATGGAATAACATAGGTCAGGACAGACAATGTCTTAAATAATCAGGAGTGTGAGTTAATATAATTATATATGATAGGATCTAGGCTAAACAATCCAGGGCTAATATTAGAGTTTGGGAAAGTATTAATAGAGATACACTCCAAAATATTTCTTGAAATGAAGTTTGTACATTTAATAACAGGTTTAGCACTATTTCAATTAATAGTATGATCCTCACTAAAGTGAAGAAAAAATAATGCAGATTGTTGACAAAGATTACGAACATTGGTTTGTTGCTGTTTAACGCTAACATTCAACTCTTTACCTGTCTGTCCAAAATAGCACTTTTCACAATTATTGCAACCAATAGAATATACAATTCCTGGTTTGAGGGGTGATTTTTTTACGAGAAGGCGAAGAATAGTGTTTTCATATTTAAAAATAACATTTATGTTCAAAAGTTTCATTAAACGAGGTAGATTAATGAGAATTTGGTTAAAAGGTAAAACTAATACATTTTTGGCATGATATTTAGGGATGTTACGATTAAATTGATAAAATGAACGCTTAGCAGACCTATAACAATTTTTAAGTACGTAGAAAGGATAACACAAATTTAAACCTCGGCAAGATGCCGAAACTAGTCCGATAGTTCGATAGTTATAAATAAAATCTTGATTCAAATATTGTGGTTTACCATTATCTTTCATATATATCTATATATAAATATATATATATATATATATATATATATATATATATATATATATATATATATATATATATATATATTATAAAAATGTGTTAATAAACTGACGAACACAATGTAGATACGTGTAGGCGAATTAGCAGGCAGAGGAGGTGCAGGTAGGGACTGGTCGAAGAAGTGTAAGTGACCGGAGAAAGGGGAGGGGTAAGCTGCTTGCCAGAGATGATTAGCGGCAAGGGGCAGCTGTCCTAAATATACCTGTTCCTTCGATTTACTCTTCTTGCGGTTGCCAGGATTTTGTGAAGGTTGGATAGTATATTTAGTCTTGGTTGGTTTTCTTGAATATATATTGCTTCAAGTAGGGGCAATTATCGTTTGTTGGGGGTATAATCTGAAATTTTGGTGTTTTCTTCTATCCTTTTTCTGTTAAGGGGAGTCCCATGTATATATATATATATATATATATATATATATATATATATATATATATATATATATATATATATATATATATATAGGGCTATTGTGGTATGAACCTAGATAGTAACTTCACAACAAACTTATATCTATAAGTTTCTGAGGATAGTTATTGAATCGTAAAAACTGGCTCGAGCGGCTAATTTTATGGCAAAGTTAGGTTTAATAGATGGACACGAAATCGTTAAGGAATGGATGAAATACAACGAGGATACAACAAAATATATATTATTATAGATTAACAAGAATGGAACATTATTTGAAATTATATTGATTGATTTTGAATTCAATTATATAAAATGAACATGAGTTTAACACTGAATTTTTGTCATGACTAAACTTGGCGTAAGGTAGATAGGTCGTGGGGGTCGAACCTAGGAAACATTCATTTGAAAATTTTAAACCGTTCACACATTGGACCTTATAAATAAGAAGATAAAGTTCCCGCTTTTCAGTATTTCTCTTTCGTAAATAGGAAGATAAACTTCCCGCTTTTTAGTATTTATCTTTCGTAAATAGGAAGATAAAGCTCCCGCTTTTTTTAGTATTTCTCTTTCGTAAATAGGAAGATAAACTTCCCGCATCTTAGTATTTTTCTTTCGTAAGTAGGAAGATAAACTACCCGCTTTGTAGTATTTCTCCTGGTAAATAATGAGTTAAACTCCCCAGTATGCAGTACTATATCATGGGTCGGCTATATGTGGCTCCGTAAAAAATATATTTTATTTTTGAAGTCGCCGTAGGGAAAAGGTAAAAATCGATGGAGTTTTCTTGAAGATACTTTCCCTCGCCTTTTCCTCCTTTGCCGGATATGAAATTTTGGGTGAGCTAAGATTTCTTGTAGATTCGAAAATTTCGTATGGTTGTAAGAATAGATGTAGGTAGGGGATAAGGTAAAGGTGTGTGGACATATAGCGAAAAGTAGGCCAGTATGAAAGAGAAAGAAGTGTGCATAGAGATGCAAGAGCCTGGTGATCAGGCCTATATATATATATATATATATATATATATATATATATATATATATATATATATATATATATGGCGTTCAAGCCATTTGTCTTCAAAATCAATTAATGTCTTTGGATATGATATGCACAGTTGCTGTTGTGGTAATAATTACTTTATTAATTACTTAATTGTTGTGCTTAGTGTCTTTGTTTTTTCGTATATATTGTAGTGTGTATAATTCGTGTTTTTTTTTTGTTTTTTCATGGATATCTTCTTCGGTAAATTTTGGTTTTGATCGGTAGATTTGGGTCTTCATCGGTGAATTTGTAGAAATCGTTGAGGTTTCATAGTTAGGTAAGTTTTTTCTTAGTCGGATTTTTTTATTAGTTTAGGGTAAAATCATTTCTATGATGTGTAGAACGGCACTCCTGCTCCGCCAGCTAAAACCCAGGCGGAGCTTGGAAATCTGGCGCGACTTATTCCTCTTTTGTTCTGGTCAATCATATGGACGATATCATCGTCCAATTCACAATTACCCATTTCCAGCATATTCCTTCTCCGTTCTTCTATGGCAATGTTAATGGGACTTAACCCCGCATCCCGGTGCAGCTCTTCCTGGCGTCTTCTCTCATGTCTATGTTTATCTGTAATTAGGTACATACATTTATTCTGCACCACTTGTAGTTTCCTCTTTTGTGTCTCCGAGACACACGAGAGGGCGGAAGCGGGGTATAGCAGCGTCGATCTTACAAGTGCATTGTAGATCTTTTCTTATTACTTTGGCAAAAATTTCTGAACTTGTATAGAGCCTTGACTGCAGCAGTGGCTTTGGTCATTCTTTCTTGGACGTGCTTCTTGTACCCGGATGAGGTAATTTTTATTCCGAGTACATTTCATTCCGTGATGTATGGATAACGTCTATTACCCACCCTGATGTCTTAAAGTAGTCTCCTGCCTATGGGGACCAGTTTGAACTTTTCTTGGTTGGTTCGGATCTTCCATCGGGCCTCGTAGGTGTTAAGATTTTCAATTTCTGCTGTTGTCATACGAGCCTGCCAAGGCGCATTCTTCCATGGACAAGTGATTATCTGGGTGAAATCATGGCCGAATTAAATGTTGAGGCAAGTTTGGCTTACAGGGGCTGGGACATCCACGGTGTAAATCAAGTAGAGAATGGGGGACAGACACCCATCCCATGCGGGAGGCCCGCAGTGAGCGGAAACTTTGGTCCGTCAATGCACCATAAACTGATGTACGCCGCTCTCTCCGTGACATAGTCACAGAGAGTTCTTTCTAAGTTTTCACTTAGGCCCAGTCGTAAGATCTTGTACTGCACTCCCCGCTGCCACACCTTATCAAACGCCTTTGATACATCTCGACAAACAATGTCCACGTAACTCATTTCCCGTTTTGCTTAGGCTAGCTTTTCCGTGATGACATTAATCGACATCCCCGTACTTCGCTGACTCCTAAACCCGAATCGATGTAGTTTAAGGAGGGAGTTCTCCTCCATGTGAGACACCAGTCTTCTGTTGAGGATCTTCTCGAAGAGCTTCCCGCTAAATTCTAGAAGTGAAATTGGCCGATAGCTCTCCTTCAACGTTGGGTCCTTTCCGTGTTTAGGCAAGAAAATCATCTTAGCCGTTTTATAATCATCTGGAAAGTACCCCGTGTTCAGACAGACTTTATATATTCTTCTCATCCCTTCGATGACATTGGCTGGTGTCTTTTCAAAGTTAAGCTTTGTAAGCTCGGATAGTCCTGGGGCTTTTTGTCGGAATGAGCGGAGCGCGCCGAGTAGTTCTCCTTCTGTAATCTCGGTGTCTCCGTCGCGCTGTCCATCCACCTGGTGGTGAAGGTGCGTCTTGTGTATTTTTTCGTTAAGCTCGTCGATGATGTTGCTT
The DNA here is from genome assembly GCA_963969495.1 of Ceratothoa steindachneri. Classification (NCBI taxonomy): domain Eukaryota; kingdom Metazoa; phylum Arthropoda; class Malacostraca; order Isopoda; family Cymothoidae; genus Ceratothoa; species Ceratothoa steindachneri. The sequence continues at coordinate 64,217,278 of OZ018317.1, read as the reverse complement.
TCAAACTCTAGGTCATAGTCTTCGTTTTCCTCTTCAGTTATACTGAAGATTTTTTCCCAATAACTTCGGAAAAGCTCTGCGATTCTTTCTTCTTCCGTTTCGATGTTTCCATCTTGCTTTTGTAGCTCGATCTTCTGCTTCTTCTTCCCAGTCGATTCTTTAAGATTTCTGATCTTTTTCCAAAAATCTTTGGGAGTTGCTTCGTGATCGGGGCTATCGATCGCATTATCCTATATTCTATATTGTTGTTCGAGGATCAACTGTTTCAGTTCTTTGACTTCTTTACTTCGCTGTATTGAGTGAACTGACACATTCACGATGTTGATTTCATACAATAACTTCAGCTCACGGTATAATTCCTTCATGTATTCGGTCCATCTGTAGGTAGAGATGTTCCTATACTCGGATTTAGGGATACAAGCCCTATCTGCGCTGATGAGATGGTTATTGAGGTCGTCGAGTGCCTCGTCGATCTCCTCGAGAATTGCCTCGTCAAAGTTGGGGGAACGTAGGCCTCGAGAAGGTGCGCGTACCGTGTCCAGTCTGCTCTTCTGGAGTTCTTTCTGACTACAGCTGGAAGTTGTATAGTATTCCTGTTGATAGTGAGTAGGATCCCTATTTAATCCCTACATGGTACCTGGACTAGTTCCATGTAATAATTAAACAGCAGCTGATGATTCGCCAACACAGATGTCTGGTTTTGTGGTAATTTCTGCTCTGACAAAGGTGGGAAAGTCGGGGCCTATTGGCTGGGCAATATTTCTGTCCAGCAATAGGTCCAGGCTTCTGCCTATACCGTTGAAGGTCCTGTAACCGGATTCTTGGCATCTGGCGTTCAGATTCCCTATTAATATAGTGGGGGCTCTTCTGCCAAATAAGCCTGCAAGAGTGTGAATCGCTAACACATCTCTCCTTGGCGGTTGATATCCGGTAACAATGACCAACTTTCCTTAGTCGAGTTCGACCTCAATCGCGAGGTAGGATTCTTCTAGATTTCTTATTTGCTTGTATCCCTTTCTTTAGTGCAATAGCGGCTCCGCCGGACCGCTCCTGCGAATAATTTGTGATTAACACATCGTAGTTCCAGATTTTCATTTCTGCACTACGCGTCTCGATCCCGTGTTCCGAAATTAAGATGATGTCCGCATTAATTTCGCTGAATACATTTCCGCAAAGAAGTCTTTTCGTCGTCCAGCCATTGGTATTAATTTCCAATATCTTCAGTGCGTTCCGTAACTTGGTGAATTGTTTTTACCTATGCTTCTTCTTGTTCTTCTTCTTTTGGGGGCTGGTTGGACGGTTTTACTGTGCCCAGGGTTTTCCTTTTTCAGAGGGGGACTCGGGGTTTTAGACCTGTTCTTCGTAGCTCGTGTGCGGGGGAACGGGCCCTCTTGATTGTCAGAAGAGGAGGATCCCTCATCACTTTCAGCCTTTTTCTCTTCATCGTCCTCTTCGGATTCCTCCGATGCGGGAGCTTCGACGATCTCCTCCAGTCCAGACTTGACGGTATAGTTATTAATGACTGAGTCCTTGAATGCTATGTAGCATTCGGGGTCTGCAGGCATAATTACTGAAGGGAGATTATTCGCTTTCAGGAGAGCCTTCAGTACCTGGTTATAGCACCCAGGCTCTACTGCATTAGCCACATTTGCGTGGGTAATGCAGATTAGTATTTTTGCACTTAGATCTCCCGTCATATTTATATGTGCAATTACAGGTGCAGGCTTTATTTCCGCATTCTTATTGGCGGTGTTCGCGTATGTCCTTTCTTTATATTCCTCTTCTTCTTCCTTTCTTTTTATGATCTCGCGTCTTGGGGCAGTTCAGGGCCATGGTCCTATGTTTCCCTTTGCAGTTTAGGCATTATTGCAATACCCTCTGGGCATTCCTATAATAAAATCTTTATGTGAAACTTAAATATATATATATATATATATATATATATATATATATATATATATATATATATATATATATATAATCAATTATTTTGCTTAACTCTTGTAAATTAAATCATATTTTAGGTTCAACTTAATAATTAATTAATTCATTTATTTTACTTGTCAATTCATTTAACGTACTACTGTTTCAAACAACATCTCTTAAAATTTCACACACACAAACAAACACACGCTTTCAGCTTAACCAAAATTAAACACGAGATTTCCCTATTCGACTCTCGCCATTTTCCGCATAAAGGTCGGTAATCATTCCTTCTACAATTAGTCATTTACCTCCAAACAAATCATACTTAGTTAATTCCACATCCTCTCACAATTTTCTGCAAACGGCCATACGAGAGTAGGTCCTAATTCTATTTACTTCTCATATTGCAGCCCCTAATTCACAGTCCATCATAATCACCATATTATTTCATATTTATTTCACTTACTTCATTTCTCTTCACATCTTGTTACTGTAAATCATATTTTACCATATCTTACATTGTATACCTAATCCAACTTATCTCATTGTGCATTCGTTGATTGTATGGATATATTTATATTTGTTAAATTGATTTTCTTAATACCTAGTTCAGAATTTCAAATTTATTTCGCTTTCGTCTTTGGCATAAAAACTAGCAGACGAAGATTTTAATCAAACAAATTTATGGTAATGGTTTTCGAAACGCTATTTAGGCTGATTTCTTAAGCGAAAATAAATCCCATTAATAACCATATACTATAGCATCTCTTCTTGGTGCTCCCCTATTTATAAAATCGATGCCCTTCTGTGGCGCATTCACTGCACCACAGTTTGTTTTTGTCCGTACATGTCGTTGTAGTATGTGCCTCGAGTTTGTAGCCCATTTGTATGCTATTAAATTTTCCTGTTGTATGTTTTCTCATATTGAATATCAGTATTCCATTTTGTGTCGATTTCTTGGCCATTTCAGTGGTAGCGAATATTATTTTAAATACTTGGGTGTGTTCGCGAAATTTGATTATTTCGAGAACTTGGGCCCAGGGATTGCTCTTTGTAATCTCCTTCTTGAGCTCCTCGGGTGGCTGTTCACTCACCCAGCTCTCGACTTTGCGGCAGATCACGCTTATGTTTGCTGCCACTTGTGGAGCAGTTTTCGCTTCCAAGCCGGTGTTCCGTATGACCCTCGCTCCCTCTTCCGATAGGAGCTGGTCCACGTCCTTGGTCTCGGCACATAAGGCAATTTTAGCAGGATGGGTTGGGAGAATTTACTGAATGCTAAGTTGAATTATATTGAGCCTAGATAACTAAGGGCACCAGCTAAGATCCTAAATATCTTAGCAATGAAAGAATTTGAAGAAGGATGCTTGAATGAAAAATAGGGTATGAATTTAAGGTTACAAAAATAAGTTTATTTACAAATCTAAATGATATATTTTAATAGGAATATAATATTTGATGAGAACTTAATTGATTGAATTAATAAATGGGAGAATTTAGGTTCGAATGGCGTTAATTTACAAAATTAAGGAGTCTTTGTACGACGATTTGCAGTTTTGGCGAAACCATGAATTACTCAATATACGACAACTAGGATTTAAGAAAATAGGAGCAAAGTAAAACAAAGAAATATTACATTCGATTATGACTGTTTGTTATTACAATAATTAGAAATTTTGTCGATTGATAAATAATTATTTAGGATTTAATATATTTGAAATTATTGGGAATGATGGTTAATATGATCTTATTAATTGGAGCTGATGGTTAAATATGATCGTATTAATTGGAACTGATGGTTAAATATGATCTTATTAATCGGAACTGATGGTTAAATATGACCGTTATTAATTGGAACTGATGGTTAAATATGATCTTATTAATTGGAACTGATGGTTAGCGTGATTAATGGGTCTGGAAATGAAAGACGTCATAATTAATTTGAGTTTGATACAAGGAAGGGGGGCGGGCAACAAGCTAAGAAAAGAGACTTAAATTTTTGAACTGACCTTTCTCGATGAGCACAGGAATCAAATGAGAAAGAAACGTGGGTGTAAGCGCGCTTGGGAAAAATGAAAATGTTACCAGGCGAATTTTAGAGGTGAATACCCTATATATACTTATATTGTTTTGGGGGGGAAAGGATTTTTATGAACATGTAGGGGTGGAGAACCCTACAGCCATGAACCCAGATGAAACTTGAATAAGTTTCACCAGTGCCACTTTTAGTTCGAGGTAGAGTGTTTCACATAGGTGCCTTTTTTCGGGGTTCTTTTTCCTAGGATTGTCCTTAGGGAGACCCTCTTAGTGAGGGTCTCAATAGTGTTGTCATTATTTTCAATAGCAAAGTAAAACTGAGTATCATCAGCGAAAAACTTTACAGGAAGACCATATGCCTCGAGAACCCTTGATAAACAGATTGTATATATATATATATATATATATATATATATATATATATATATATATATATATATATATATATATACAGAAAAGAAAAGTACAAGGCCCAATGCACTCTCCTGTGGGACACCTCTATCAAGTCTTCCAAATGATGAAAATGAATCAGCAATTTGTGCATAATATTTCATGTCAGTTAAGTAATCGTTTATAAAATCCTGAGCCCCATCAATAGTTCTCACAGACCTCAAGTCATCAAAAAGTAAATCATGAAGCAGAGTGTCAAAAGCAGCACTCAGATCAAGTAGACTAAGATGGCACATTTACCATCATCAATTATTCCCAATAGGTCACTGATCACTGATCAAATTGCTGTTTCAGTAGAATAATTATGTCTGTGGGCTGACTGGCTATACGGCAAAGCTTTAACTAGTTATAAATGTTCTTTTAATTGATCTAGAATTACGTACTCTAATATTTTGGATAAAAAGATAAATTTGAAACTGGCCAGTATGAGCTTAACATCTGTTGATCAAGCGCACCCTTTAACACTGGCTTTACAATGCCATTTTTCTCTGACACTGGAAATGTATACGTTAAAATACTAGTATTTACAATCATGAGAATAATATCTAACATATTTGAGAAATTATTAGCATCCAATATATCAGATATTAGCATTGGATCTAAGCCACAATGTGTCTTTTTTGCTCTCCCAATCACCTAAATAAGACGATCTTTTCCAATAGTACAAAAACATTCAGACAATGTACAGTACTTGGTTGAGCAACTAGCACAAGAGGCCTATCAACAAAGCTATTGATTATTGTAACAATTTTGTTCTTAAAAAAATCAAGAAAGGCAGTTGGTAAATCATTAGTATTATAACCATCTGGGAGTACCTTCTTTTTGGTATCCTGTAAAGCTTTACCATAATAGATCTTGCCTCTTGAATTTTTTTCTTATAATACAACTTTTCTTTCTTATTAGATAATTATATTGATTTTTTAGTCTTAAATTCAATTTCAGCATTCTTAGTACCTAACCTAAGCCATTTACTCTCCTTGCGTCTCCTCTCACGCTTGTCATATAATATCTCCCCATTAAACCATGGAGATCTGTCTTTGATTGATATATTTTTTTCTTGAAAGGGACACCTTGTATCTTATCTTTGATTACTTGATTATAACTACTTACAATTGTTCATTATGTATACATGGATGAGAAAGTCCCTCCCTAATTTTCTGAACAACCTCAACAATGAATATTTCTGGAGAAAGTCTGATTCCATTCTAAAGTAAATCTTTTTAGTAAACCTAGACTTGGGTAACAAAATCTTAAAAGATACTATTTTATGAACAGGAGAGATTGTACATTCAAACTCAACTCTTAGGTCACCTATTAAATTCACAGTAACATCCCCAATTACCAGATCCAGAGCATGATCAGTTGATGAAGTAAAAGTATTTACATTATTTATTAACTGATATGACTCCAATAATTCACAAAATCTGATCCTAACCCGATTTTTAACATCATCCATCCATATATTAAAATTTCCAACAATGAAAACTTTAAAAGATCACATATCAATCATATTTTTGTCATTACTGATTCATTAATATTGGGAGTGAGGATGGCGAAAAGTGGTAATTAGTTGTTTTGACTTTCTTAGATAGTGTAGTTTAGGGAAGAACATTCTTTAAAGGCTCTTTCTAGCTTATGTATTTCCTCTTCTGTTTATACATTAATGTAAATCTCGTTTATGTACCTGCAGTAGATGTAGGGCTTGGGTACTCCTCAGAAAACCCTTTCTTCGACCGCTCCCATATAGAAGTTAGCAAAGAGAACTCCCAAGGAGATCCCATAACGGCTCCATCAACTTGGCGGGACATGCTTCCATTAGGTCCATAAAAAGGGGCTTCTGAAGTGCAGATTTGTAGGAGTTTCCTCATGTCCGCCCTTGGTATTCCAACTGGCGAGCGATTATTTTGGTCATAGACGTGTTTTAATATTATGTCTGTCGTTTCGGCGACTGGTCCATTCGTGAACAGTGTTTCTACGTCCATGGAGGCTATTATTTTCTTAGGGTTAGTGGATCGAATGCTATCGATAAAATCGGCCGAGGATTTGAGGTTGTATTTGTTAGGGATGTATGTAGTTCATATTTTGTTTAGGAATTTAGCCAGCTCATACGTAGGGGTTAGGAATTCGACTAATTATGGGCCTGAGGGGGTTTCCAGCCTTGTGGGTACTTTCCGCCCTTCAGCCCTGTTTAATTCAGATTCTTATTGATCTTCAGGAATTGTTGGTAAGTCAAATGCATCTACCGACACAGCGTTGGCATGGTGAGATAAGCAATCTGCTACTACATTGTTTTCTCCTCGCTGGTAGACCTAGTTTTGTATATATTCGGTGTTTGTAGACCAGTGTCGCTGCTGGCGTTCTGTCTTAGCTCTAGTAGGCGATAAAAATACATAAACCAGAGGTTTGTGATCTAAAATCATGGTTATATTGTGGCCCTCAATAATATGTTTGAGGTGAATAACTGCCAAGTACTCGGCCAGCAATCCTTTGTCCTTGAGCATAGATGGAGTAAGATATTTGTGCGTCGTAAATTTCTTCAGAAAGAAAGCCACTAGTTGATATTGAAAGTTCGATGGCAGGGTGTGGCACAAGGTTAAAGAATTCCGTAATGCTGTTTTGACATTTAAAAAAAAACTTGTTTGTAACGGGATTCCATCTGCCGGGTGTTTGTTTAAGAGCGGGGACATTTCGTTAGTGTGGCACTATCTTAGCGTATCCCGGTATCGCACGAGTAGAGAAGCCAGGCATACCCAAGTAAACCCTAAAGTCTTCCTAGGGGGATGGTAGTGGTATCAATTGAAATTCTTCCATCTTTCTTGCCTGGGAAGAATGCAGTGAAATTGGTTACTAACGGTACCACATGTCAGGTCTTTGACTTAGTCTTCATCTGAAACAGTCACCTCGTCCAGTAAGGATGTGGTATTGAAATGCAAAAGGAGTTTACGTGAGAAGAGAAAATCTGTTGTTTAAAAAAGTGTGGAAGCCTCATCGTCTAGAAATGTGTATAAACAAGATCGGCGCAGACGGGGAATTAGAAGGTAAAGGGTATTCATATTATTAACCCTCAAAGAGGGACATGAAGCTCTAGCTAAGTGAAGTGATGAAAGATTGAAGGTACAACGACTTATGTAACGGGTAAGAATTAGACTCTTGCACTATTATCGAAGGAAGTTTAAGTGGCGGAGACAACTTGTGTGGCCACAAATGGTAAATTCTGGAGGTTATCAAGTGGGTTGCTAGTGTAATGGATCGAGTGGAGAAAGAGAGATTGCTGTGGAGTAGGGAGAATCAGGAGGTCATCGTATTCATTTGACTACCTGCACCACTGCCTGCAGTTTTTAGCATTATATCCAAATCAAATATAAGCCAGACAGACTTGTGATCGTTGAAAATAGTGGAATGGGCAGATGTTTCATGGAGGCGGGTGGCGGTGCTTTGGCACAGAATGGAAGGGGGATCTCTGGGGTCGATGTAATGTTGGTATCAATAATGGTTTGTCGTCCGGAGAGATAGTTAAGAATGTGACTGGATCAAACGAATCAAATAATTTGACAATTTCCCCAATGGGTTAAAGGGTAATTCTCGTTGATTAGCACAACCCAAGCGAGAGGAGTGGATAGGGTATGCAGAAACCTGTGCAGGAGTAAATCCCCCCCCCCCTATCCCGACCTTAGCAGCGGTTCGTTGAAATTCTTGGACGTACTCTTTGGGATGACCGGTCATTGGCGTGGAAAATAAAAGTTTAAAATAAAATCGGGCTTGGTTTGCATGCTTAGATCGAGGACTTCTTGCCAGATATCAGTAAATGATCGTGCGTTTCTGCCCGACGAAGGGGGTAGGGTGGTTTTGTCTGGCGGTCGTGCTGACAAAGCATGGTAAAATTTGGTCTATTCCGAAGTTGTCCTGCTCAATTTAAACATGGCTACGAGGATCTCGAAGTATGCCACTGTTGAAGATTGCAAGAATACTGGCGGCTTCACCTTCAAATGATGGGTTTCGTCAACCCTTTGTTCCTTCATGTCAGTGGCGGATCCAGGATAAAAATTGGAGGGAGGTCTAGCCTGAATTTTGAGATTTACCTGTATTTTACACATGTATCATATAAGGTACCTTCAAATATATATATATATATATATATATATATATATATATATATATATATATATATATATATATATATATATATGTATATATATATATATATATATATATATATATATATATATATATATATATATATATATATATATATATATATATGATGAAAATTAATGCAATATCGCAAGAAATGATGAGGAATTAAACCACATTCTCCAAGGACAATTTAATTCAGAACAGTTTCGGTGTATCTCACACCCTTTTTCAACTGACACTGGATAGAAAATAGAAGAAAAGTGCATACAAACATAACACAAGGTTAGGTCGTGAAAGATCCCCTCTTTTTCCCCAATCCCCTACTTGTGGCTAATCGGGGGGGGGGGGGGGGGGGGGTAGGCCTAAACATATTGAAGGGCTGACATTTTACTATTTTGTTTATTTGCGATCTTATTACAGGATTAAAAGAAAATTGACCCTCAGATAGATTTAAATTAGGAACTGACGATATCAAGCTTGATTCTACGATTCTTCTCTCAACATAGTTAGCCGATTTAAATGCCATTTTACTTCCATTGAAATTGATCGTATGATTCAAGTCTCTAACATGGCAAAATATTCCACTGCTTTCGCTAAAAGCAAATAAACAAAATAGTAAAATGTCAGCCCTTCAATATGTTTAGGCCTCCCCCCCCCCCAGATTAGCCACAAATAGGGGATTAGGGAAAAAAGAGGGGATCTTTCCCGACCTGACCTTGTGTTATGTTTGTATGCACTTTTCTTATATTTTCTATCCAGTGTCAGTTGAAAAAGGGTGTGAGATACACCGAAACTGTTCTGAATTAAATTGTCTTCGGAGAATGGGGTTTAATACCTCATATATATATATATATATATATATATATATATATATATATATATATATATATATATATATATATATATATATATATATATATATATATATATATATATAGCAGGAATATGAAAACATATGCGATGGTTTTGAACATATAATTTTCTGGACGTTTCGGTCATTAACGATGACCATCATCAGCGAATTCTAAATACAAAGAATTATTTTTATAAGAATAACTAAACACAGCAATAAAAACATTACAGGAGTCAAAAATGATAACCGAAAGCAAGAAGTTAAAATGAAATATATAATCCTAAACCGTTGAAAGCAAATTGGTGATAATCTATTAATAAGAAATTGATGTAATATCGTAAAAAAATAACTAAATTAAATAATAATCCCATGAGTTTAAAATATGCATAATAAAGATGAATTAAATTCCTATCGAAATACAAAAATTGTACACTATAGCAATAATTCGAAAGCAAGGCATGAAGAAATCGATTAATATGCGATGTTCAAAACCATCGCATATGTCTTCATATTCCTGCTACGAATAAGGTTCCCAAGGAACGACTCCATCACTAATATATATATATATATATATATATATATATATATATATATATATATATATATATATATATATATATATATATATATATATATTATTACATAACTTGTCCCGAATAGCAGAATGAAAGTATAGCTTAAAAAGAAATCTAAACATATATTGGTCTGAAATGGTTAAAAAAACATTGGTCACGGTATTTCACATGAACATCAACCTCATGTCCATTTGAACAAATACAGCAAGTAATCTGTTTATTCTAACATCAATTTCGTTGTGAACAACGATCAGCGCCAGGATGTTGATGCTTTCCTAACCCATGGTATTCATTAAGTATGTTTTTAGTCGCCTTTGGCCAAGAAATAAACGTTTGACCTCCGCGTTTGAGCCTGGTCAGTGCACTCTTCAGGATCTTGTTGAGATACGTGTCTACTTCACCGATCGTAGCGTATGCTGAGAGCAGATCGACAATATGAGACTGCAGGGTTGGATCAGCTCCACTCTGTGAACTAGAACCGACTCAGCGACGACGAGGCTAATCAGAAAGCTAGGCAAAATTTACTATAGGAAATAATTAGGCTCGTACACTTAACAAATATGCTAAACGTATTGTATGTCCCGAATGATACCTCAAATATTGATCCAATTTTTTTCCCTCGGATTTTGTTCCTCAATACACAGTACCCCCCCTCCCCCAACATTTTTATTGGGTGACGCTTAATGAAGTCAATTCGCTTTTAAATATGGTTCATGTTTGAAGTCAATGGGATGTATGACGTCAGCGGGCGTTTTAGTCTCGTCCTAGCTGCGACCTGGATGAAGGGAAGAGTGGGAACGGTTCCTGGAAACAGGGTGATGAACCAAAGTACATTCCTTTGGGTAGACTCACGCCGTAGTTAGACCGTTAAGGCTTTCGTTGGGGAAAATGAAGTGCCCGGAGTCGGACTGAGGAGCCAAAGAGCAGTTATCTACAGAGATAGAAACGATTATTATCTTGAAGATGACTTTTATTATGACGAGCTTGATCTAAGATAATTTTATTTCTTGTGATTTTCAGCCTGATGATCACTTTAGACCTCAAAATCACTTTTAATTTCATGCTCTAAAGTATACTGCCGTGTGAATGTTTTTTTTTTTTTCCAGGTGACATATGGTGGTGATTTTGTTCAACACTGAGTCTTTATGTTCTCTGCAACGAGTATGCATAAGGTTCCTATTTAACAAGTGATGATGTCACAAAGCAGAAGCCATAGATTTTTACTCCCTAAATTTTAAAGATTAAATATAAACATGAATATAATTTATTAAATTAGAGCTAATTAGTTATATAAATGAATATTATGCACATTTAATACGTATACGTAGTTAGCGTTATTAATGAAAGATTTTAGCTAAACTATAATTTTTATTCATTTTTTTATATATATTAATAAAATATATGTTCATATATTATATAATATTCGCATAACATATAGCCTATAGTCCGTATTAATAATAAATTAATTCTAAACATATTGTATTTACATATTGATTTTTTTAATAATGAGTGCAATTTACAACTTCAACAAGATCCAAAGAGAACCATATATTCTAGGTTATCACCAGAACAGTATTTAATATATTTAGATAATGTCGGTATTAGGATTAATCTGTGCTATTGAACGGAAAATATTTTCAATTTGTGGAAAAAACTGAAAACTGTTATTTAGATGCACTGTACAAAGGAAATCAGAATTCTGTCTCCTGGCCTCGACTCAACAAGCAATCTTGTGAGGCACCTCAGGGTTAGTATTACTTAGTAAATTAGTAGTAAGTAGCGACATTAACATAATGGTTCAAGTCATATTTTAAGTAGTTCATTCCATACAAAATTAATGCTACATGTACATAGACTTTAATTCGAATATATTTTGCACTTCAGATATTTATAGATTATTGACTAGAAACTACTTTAGAAACTGCTGATATCCAACTATAATCAAACGCCAGTATTTCTGTTTCTCTCTGTCTCATCTATGTATCTATTTAATTAGTGAAGGGCAAAATTCGGCTTTCGATTTAATATAGTATAAAAATATACTGATCATGGTGAAAATAATTTTGGTTAGAGATAACGAAATTTTATAATCTTGATAAGTATTAATTTCAACTAGATGTTAAAACCAGGACCATCCCATATGCAAGGGTGTTCTTGAAAAGAAGATTCTCTCGTTTGTGGCTAATGGTTTACCATTGAGCCTAGTTGAACTACATGAATTTAAGAATCGTCTTTCATGTTATGATAAATCAAATATTTTGCTATTTTTTTCCATATCTAATAATTGAATAAAATAATTAGTTATATTATTTGCATGAACATTAGACTATCGCTAGCCTAGCAGAGTCAAAGACATAACGTTGAATAAAACAACAATGGCGAAGGCTTCACGATGGCGATAACTTAATTCCGATCGCTTGCAGTGGTGTGTACTCTTTGATTTTGTATGTGATGATGGCGAAGATACGACGACAACGACAAGGTTATGACAGCGAAGACACGCCGAGGGCGAGAACGAGGCGAAGTTTCGACTTCGGACACAGTACGACTCCGAAAACCTCGAACGAAAATGTGATGACAGAATCCTGAGCAACACGACGAGGCAATGACAACAGCGACACACCCCTCTCCAACCTATGACTGCAATGATCAATTTGAGTATGTGAAATATCGTAAAATAGGAGGGAGTACACACGAGCTCACGTAGCTGCTGACCTTGATCGATAGCACAAAAAAGAATGATACGATCATGAAATATGCAATAAAAAGATGTAGAATGTTACTCATTTGCTTTATTTTTTTAGCGATCTGTTAGAAATCTGTAATTTGTTGAAAATCAATATCATTAAGATGCCTATTTTAACTTCATTAATATTAGACCTATGTGAATTGATTCAATTCACGTATGCTAATATTAATAAAGTGTTGTGAAAAGTACCCTGATCTGATACTTAAGTAAAAATATTGTTACCCTGACAAAATTCGAACATAAAGTAATGTAATTTCACGGATGACAAAATCCACAAGGGCCTATCAAAGCTCATCCGCATCTGTCAAAACATGCCAACAAAATACATCCATAGGATTGTGTCAGATCATGCATCTACAATATACAACCCAAACCATCCGCAGGAACGCGACATAAAAAAGCATCATCATCAAGGCTCGTCAAAATCCTTATCACCCCAAATATACAAAAATAATAAAACTGCATCCACAGGAATGAGTCCAGAATCCCCCCCCCCCCCCAGAAGTTAACCCTCCCTCCACATATAATCATCTAATCTTCGTTTGAAAACATTCAAGTATGGACTGTCTAACGTCTCAGCTGGCAAACTATTTCACTAATCTACCACTTTATTGTGAAAAAATATTTTCTAGCATCCAACTTGTAGCTCTGTTTTGTTTTTTTTAAGTGGTTACTCCTAGTCCTATTACTACCTTCCAACTCAAATTACTTGCTAAAATCCAACGTATCCATCCCAGAACAGATTTTAAAAAAGCTAAATCATATCACCGCTCACACATCTTCTCTCAAATGAGAACATATTTAATACTGTCATTCAATCTCCATATTCAAGGTACTTCAGGGAAGGTATTATTTTTGTTGCCCTCCTTTGTACTGACTCTAGTCGTTTGATATCAAGCCTAAAATGTGGTGACCATGCTTGTATACAATATTCTAAATGTGGCTTAATATACGAGTTGTAAAGTTTAAAGATAACCTCTTTACTCTTTTAGCTAACATTTCCCTTAATGCATCCTAGCGCCCTATTTGCTCTGTTTTTGCTTCAATACACTACTTCGAATAATTCAGCGACCTATCTACTACTACGCCTAAGTCCTTCTCATCCTGTACTGAATTCAGCCAATGTCCATACATTTCATAACTAAATTCCCTATATTACATTCCCATGTTAATAACTTTGCATTTGACAAAGTTAAAAGTCATCTTCCATTTCTAAGCACAAGCTAATAACTTATTTAAATCACTCTGCACTTTAAAACTACCATCAACTTCTTTGACTACAGCTGCCAATTTAGTATCATCAGCAAAAAATGACACTTTGCTATTAAAGGCTTCCCAAGATCATTTACATAAACTATGAATAATAAAGGGTTTAGAACTGATCCCTGAGGTACACCGTGATAACGGCTCTCTAATGTGACCTCACCCCATTCAGAACAACTATCTGTTTCCTGTCTTTCCGTCATTAAGCTATCCAATTCAAAACTTTCCCTGATATCCCATGCATTTTTAATTTTAATCCATTTTAATAACTTTGCATTTTTTAGGATTAAAAGTCATTTGCCACTTCTGATCCCAAGCTAATAACTTATTTTAGTCATTCTGCACTTTAAAGCTGCACTCAACTTCTTTGACTACAGCTGCCAATTTAGTGTCATCATAAAAAATTGACACTGCTAATTACAACCTGTCCAAGATCATTTATATAAACTATGAATAATAAAGGGCCTAGAGCTGATCATTGATGTACGCCATTGATAACGTCCCTACACTGTTACCTCAACCTATCCAGTACAACTTCCTGTTTCCTGTCTTTCAACCATTTCTTTCCAAGCACAGTTGCACCTTTGATCACATTGATTAAACAACTTTTTGGATTAACTTGTGATTTTCCTTAAGTTTATTGACTTCACGTGTGATACTATCTCTTAACTGGTTGATGTTTTGTGGTGGAGTAGAATACACTTTATTCTTTAGATATCCTCATAGGAAATAATCGCATGGTGTTAATTCAGGGGATCTTGGGGGCCATTCAATTGCATGATTTAGCGCGACAATGTGGTTGTCAAACGTTTCTCTCAGTTTTGTTCTCACAGCAAGCTGTCTATGAGCTGGTGTGCCGTCCTGAATCCACCAAGGTCTATTGAATTGATTGCGGTAAATCTGAAGGAGTTCAGGGAAGATACTTTCGTTGATCATGCTCAGGTAGGCAGCACCATTCAAGTTATTCTTGTAAAACAATGGGCCGATCAGATAGCCATTCCCGCATATTCCGATCCACAGAGACATTTTCTGTTGACAAATAAGTGTGTCAAAGTTGAATGCTGGGGGGAGGGGGGTCAGCGACGTATATTGCCGAATATTATGTCTGTTTATCATTCCATTTATGAAAAAAGCTGCCTCGTCACCAATCACAATGTTTTCCAAGAAACGAACATGTTTATGGAGAAGCCATTCGACAAATTGTCTACGACGAGGAAAATCAGTTTCAAGAAGCTGTTGTCTTGCATGCATCTTATAAGGATGCCATTTTAAGTAATGTTTAAAAAGGTGGTTAAATAATGACTTTGACACTTGTAACCCATTCATTCTGAATGATACATGTGGATTTTGAAGAAGTGTCATCTGAAAATTTTCAAAATTATATGTTGTTCTTATGGTTCCCATACGACCGGAACGACCTATATTTAGATTTAAGAATGTTCCTTCTTGTTGGCATTTGCGAGGTGGGTTCGTATCTAGAAAACGTTGTTCAAATTAATCTTGTACTTGTTTAATACTGACAGTCTCAATAAAGTTTGTGACTACAAATACGCGTTGATCTTTTGTTAACTGCATAATTAAAAAGGTTCTATGGAAGTAAACTTTTACACAAAAACGCTTTGATTTGCTTAGTAAGCAATAAGGACGAGACCATGCCACAGTGTGGCTGAAAAACCCCTGCAAAATGGCCTAGGCTACCTAGGCTTCCTACGCTTCTCTTGAAAGTGCACGGTGGCCTAGCCTTCCTAGGCATCGTTTCATTATTTTACTTCCTTGCGCAAACATATTTTTGATAGTCTTCACTAAACCCATTAGTGTATCAAAATCATAAAAGGGAATTTAATGAAATTTCTAGAATCGACAGATAAATAGTTGTTAAATAAAACACCTTTTACAGGACCTAAACATCTCCAATAGTTTTTGAGTTATACTAATTCAAAGTGCGGTTAACTTTTTTCTGGGACACCCGGTATATATATATATATATATATATATATATATATATATATATATATATATATATATATATTAAACTCTCCCAAAATACGTTACAATAGTGTACCCGCAAAGACTCAAAGACTCTCGCCCGCGCCACCATCCAAAGAGACCCCAATTTACTTATTACCATTGTGATTTCTTTAACATCCCTTTTACATTGTTTGTTCCTTTAATATCATAGTAAATAGCTTTTACATCTACTTAATATCCTGTTAACATTTTATATCCTATTAACATCTATTTGATTTTCAGTTACTATTAATTCGATTACCAATTATTATCTTGTAAATTCCCATCTTTAATTATTTTACGTATTCATTAAATAATAACTCGTATTCTACTTTAGATCTATTGTACAACCAATCAATTATCTGTTTTCCACTTGTTAATTCTAAAATACATTATATCTTTACGATTGACTACTCAAACCCCTCGTGTTCACTGAATCCCGTCACGTAGCCCAAATCTTAAAATTCAACCTTTATTTCTATTAATATAATTTATGTGTACAAGATATTGTATTTATATGCTATCTAGGTAAACCTAAACCATATAATAAACAGTACACATAAAAATGGTACCCAGAATTTAATACATCTCCTTCAGTCACTAAATATAAATTTCAAGCGTAAATAAGAATTTTATAAACTCCTCTCGGCCATCCAAGTTTTCCCTTCTTTCGAACGCTCATTTTCATTCAGGCGTTCCATTTTTGTATCAAGTTTTATCCACAGCATCCTTCTCCCAATCGTTACAATTCCTATAATTTAAAAAATAATATCCCTTAAGAAATCGAGTGAATAATTTCCTCTTTATACTAAAATTTCTTATTTTTTCACGTTTCTATCGCCTGACTAAGCTGCGCGCACACGCACACATACACACCTGAATTTACTCGCATTCCTTCACACACAACAATTCCAAAATTCATCCATCCAACCAAATACCAAAACTCTCATTAACAAACGTCACATACATACAAAAAAGGATCACAATGGTGAACCAATCATCGGCTAATATATCGGTGAATGACCAAACGTCTTCAACTCTGCACTCTTCAACCGAAACACAGCAAGACTCAATCAAAATCTCGCATGCTTCCCTCACATTTCCGATTTTTGAAGCATCATATCCAATCGCTTGGCTTGACCTTTGAGACATAGTTCTCCGCCTTCAAGCCATAACAGAAGAGAAGATAGCAGCCATAATCCCCAAAGTTCCCATAAGTATCTTCATTAAGGTTAGTGATATTTTATTTAATGGGGATAAAGTGGGAGCATATAACGATTTGAATGAGGCCTTCCGAATGGAATTTGGGAAGTCACAGATTGAAGACTTGAGGGAGTTCCTTAATACTCAGGAGATGAGAGATAAGTGTCCCACTAGCTTTTTAAATCATTTAAAGAACCTCATCAGGATAAAAGGCGAACAATCTGACCTTTTCGTCTCTCTCCTTACCGAAATTTTCATGCGGGCTGTCCCAGAATATATAAGGCCCATCATTCTCATGTCATCACCGTCCGATGTGAATCAGCTGGCAAAAACAGCTGACCAGCTGTATAAAAATCCATGTATAAATTTGGGCAGAGTGCAAAATCTCGTGTCTGAGCCTAATACTTACATGTGGAAGGTTCGGGTAACGGCGAGTTCAGCTTATGAACGACCAGCACGTGACGAAATTCAATCCCCCCCGTAAGGAGGGATTTAGCTACTAGGTTATCGAGGATTGAGAGTGACCTCAGCCGGTTGAAAGTGCAGCAAGGGGCACATAGCGAGCGACATCACGGGTATGGTGAGCGTAAAGATAGAACCCGTTCGAGTTCCCGTAAAAGAAAACAACGAGGGAACCTCAGCACAAAACGTGAGATGCAGCAATTTTCACATTAGTCCACCTATTCTCATCTTAATCTTTCACAACAAAAGGGTCTCTGCTGGTACCATCAAAGGTATGGTGACAACGCTGTACGCTGTGCACAGCCTTGTAACCACCATTAGGGTTTTTCCCATACTGCGCCTAGTAGTTTCCCAAAGCATAATGTAACTTTCATCCAATCAACTCAATGGTGCTGGTACCACAACAAATATGGCACGCAAGCTGTAAAATGTTCATAATCGTGCACATATTTACAACCGGTACCATCTCCTTCACCTAAT
The DNA here is from genome assembly GCA_963969495.1 of Ceratothoa steindachneri. Classification (NCBI taxonomy): domain Eukaryota; kingdom Metazoa; phylum Arthropoda; class Malacostraca; order Isopoda; family Cymothoidae; genus Ceratothoa; species Ceratothoa steindachneri. The sequence continues at coordinate 64,199,142 of OZ018317.1, read as the reverse complement.
CCCCCCCCCCCGCACATCGCTCATCTCAACTAAACTCTTCAAATTTTTTAAAGTTCAATTTCAACCTCAAATTCTCCTTTAAACTAGAAAGGCATGGGACAAAAGGTTCAACATCCCCTGCCCTCTTTTCACCTGTTCAGGTATGTCCTCCTTTTCACATTTTTGACCCACTTTCTGTTTTCTCATTTTTGGTAGACACTGATGCCTTAATGCAGTGTTATACCAATTTCTAAGAGTGACAAAGCTTGTGCTCCTTCAGATTTAGTTCTGAAGGCAGCTAATTCGACCAATAATAATACCTATGGAAGGCGTAACCTTCAAGACTCATTCGGTCTGCATAGAGTTTTTCGATATACCTTCTTCATGGCCGATGTAGATTGTCTAATAGTAGGCCTCAATTTTTTTTCAGTTCACGACCTTTTGGTCGATTCTCGTCACCGCAAGCTTGTCGATCGCAAAATTTTGCTCACTGTTTCAGATTCGTACTCACCTTCACAGAGTTCCCTCTTTTCTATCTGACACCCCCCACAGATCCCCCATTCCAGCGCCTTCTACAGGAGTTTCTCGACCTTAATCTTCCACATTCGAAGAATAGGTCCATTAAACATAATCTGGTGCATCGGATCAAGTCGTCATGAGGACTTGTATTCTCCCGACCTCGTCGTCTAGCCCCAGAAAAGCTTTTTGCAATGCATAACGAATCCCAATTCATAATGTATGCTGTCATTTGTAGGCTTTCCTCTTCACCTTGGACCTCCTCACTCCATATCTTTCCCAAATCCATGCCTGAGGAATTTAGAGCATTTAGGGATTACAGAGCTCCTGACGCTGTGACAACACCAGGCCGTTTTTCATTGTCTTACATAGCCGATTTCACTTCATCTCTCTCCTGCTGATCAATCTTTTCTCGCTTGGATCTTATTCGTGCTTTCAACCAGATCCCTATTCACCCAGACGACATTTCAAAGACTAGTATCACCACTCCGTTTGGTTCTTTTAGAATGGTTAGAATGCCATATGGTTCTCTAAATTTTGGCCAGACTTTCCAGCGTTTTGTGGAACAAATCCTTAGAGGTCTTCGCTTTGTCGTTTGTTACATTGACGACGCTATTAGCTTCTTCCTCGCTCGAGGAACACCTTTCTGAATTCGTCAAGTTTTTTGCTCAACACTCAACACTTACTAGTGACTTTTTGGTGTCTCGTAACTCTCCTTCTTGGGACACCATGTTTCGCGTGATGGAATTAGCCAACTCGAAGACAAAGTTACCATGATGCCAAATTTTACCCAACCCACATCGTGCAAACAACTCAGATGTTTCTGAGGCATGGTCAATTTCTAACACAGGTTCATTCTGTATTGTTTGTGTCATGCAACCTCTAAACTCCATGCTGTCTAGGACCAAAAAGAACTTTCATCTCTCGAGTGGTCTACTAAAGCCTGCGATTCGTTTTGTCGCACCAAAGAGGCCATTGCCAGGCTCTGTGGGATTTGCTCATCCTTCTCCAGGAGCCCCCATCAGCGTCGTTTCACACGCATCCTCAACTCACGTACGTGCAACCTCGCAGCGGAAGATTGGTGACCTATGGCAACCTCTTACCTTCTTCTCTCGCTCTCTTCTGATTCCGCAAAGACGTATAGTACGTTCTCACGTGAGTTGCTCGGTATATACCTCGCAATCCGTCACTTCCTTTCTGATTTGGAAGGGTGTAATTTCATTATTTTTACCGACCATAAGCTTTTGGTCGGTGCTTGCTCACCGCATTCCACGTCTTTGGTGTGCACTACAGTTGATACTCATCACCTTAACTTTATTCTGCAGATGACGAGCGATATTCGCTATGTTCCTGGCTCTTCAAACGTCGTACCAGACTCGCTTTCTCGCATTTCCGCAATTTCGGCCACGCAACTCTCTCACACTCTGCCCATCGATCATATGACAATAGGGCTGGCTAAGGAACAGGATAAAGACACACAAGCATTGCGTCACTCTTCCAAACTCGTCGTTCGCGAAATCGAATTACCAGACAGCCCCTGAGGCGCTCATCTTCTACTATTCATTGCCTGGCTGTCCTCGTCCTCTCATTCCTCTTGATTACCGTCGGCCTATTTTCAATTAAATTCATGGTCTTTCACATCCTGGCATCAATTCAACACGTAACCTAGTCGCACACCGATTCGTATGGCCAAGTATGAAAGCCGACGTCGCTAAATGAACTCGCTCATTCCTGACATTTCAGCGTGCCAAAGTCCATCGCCATAAGAAAACTCCTCTGGTTCCCTTTTATCTTCCTTCTTCACGTTTTGAAGCAGTTCAAGGTCGATCTAGTAGATCCTCTTTCTTACTCCCGTGGTTTCAATTATCTTCTCACCATGATCGATCGTTTTACTCGTTGGCCAGATGCAGTTCCTATCCTGGACATCAGAGATTCCACCGTCAATCGAGCTCTCGTCTAAAGATAGGTTGCTCGTTTTGTTGTTCTGCCCACGATCATGACTGGCCGTGGTAGCCAATTTAAATCCCACCAATGGAATGCACCCATGTCAGTTCTTGGCTCCTTTCTCCTATGTACCACCGCGTACCATCCTCAAAGCAACGCCGCTGTTGAACGTCTGTACATGACTCTCAAAGCAAGCTTACGCTCTACAGCTCCCAACATCACCTGGGTGGACAAACTACCTTTGATTCTCCTAGGTATTCGCTTGAAAGAGGATTTGGCCTGCCTGTTCTGCAGCTGAACTGCTATATGGTTAACAACTTCTTTTACCTGGTCAATTTTTTTCTTCTTCTGATCGACCTCTACCTTCTCACCTCGATTCTGCTTATTATGTACACAATTTTTTCCGGGTGATTAGCTGAGGTCAAGCCTACCACCGCTAGAGTGCCTGCCAATCGCAAAACCTTCGTGCTGAAAGAGATGACAAAATGTTCCCAATTTTTGACGTTTCAATTCAACTCGCTCTCTTGCAACCTGTCTATGATGGACCCTTTCTCGTAATATCTAGGAAACCAAAGTTATTCGTCCTTCAGCTTGTCACCAAGCAGGATACTGTTTCCATAGGCCGCCTGAAGCCCACCATCATTGCAAATGTTCACCTTTAGCACCCTCTTACCACTTAATCTCCCACTATAACCCTTTATGGTTCATGATGTCCCCCAAATAACTTCTAAATCGCTGTTATAAACACTCCTGATCTTTGATACATAAACTTTACCTTCCATTTTGTTGCCTCCGGCCTCACATGTTGCAGGAACTCTCTTCGGCAGCGGTGGTCAGTCAGGAGCAAATCTCTCTAATACTGGTCGCCTCGTCAGCGAAAAACCGGACTCAAGACTCCCACGTCTCGCTTGACGCTATCTCGGGAGGAGTCAAGAAACGGATGACCTTCGCTCCATCAACCGCCACTCGTGACTGTGCAGGTTATTTGTTAGAAAATATTTTTCACCAACAGCGTGGTAGATTACTGAGGTGCACGATAGAAGGCGATATATATGTGCTACAATTAATTGGTGTTTTGGGGGAAAAGAGGTTTAACTCATACACAACTTAGATTAGTAAAACAACTGATCTATAATCATAGCTGGGCGCGACCCAATTTTTCAGGTGCTACTTTGACTTTGCCGCCAGATCTGGTGCGACTGCGATTTTTCGACTCTATTTTTGCCCCCCCCCCTCAGTGCGACTTGCGACTTTGTGACTGCGACTTTTTTTCCCCGGTGCGACTTCGTTAAATTACAAAGTAAACTTTAGCGCGATAACAGAAACATGTTTTTATAAGACAGAAAAACACATTTATTTTTTTTAGTTAAAACACAGCCTAAACTAATATCTACAGGTCCTCCTCCTCCTCCTGCTCTTCCTCCATGTCTCCTGGTGCACCTTCTCCCCGAGGAGCTCCATGTTCTCTTTGAGAAACACAAGCTCCTCATAGTTGACCTCATCCAAGGAGGACCTTTTGTCCATGAGGACGTCCCTGGCCGTGCTGAATAGCCCCTCCACAGCTGGGGAGGGGGGTATTTTACTTAATGTATAAGTCCACCCACACCTCCCTGTGCTGGTAGGAGTAGAGGGACCAGGCCAGCTCGCCTTTAGAGGGCACCCTCTCCTCCATGGGTAATTGAATAAAAATAAAATAAACATGATTGGAGCATATATTCTCTTATATTGAGTCCTACATCCAAGTAAATGTTTACACAATTGCTTGAAAAAACTCCTTGAACAATACATTCAATAAGAAAATGGCTAACAAATTAACCAAGACCCCCTATATACATGTTAGTATTGGAAATTGTTCTAGTTCAGCTACTTCTCGCACTTGCACTTACACTGACGTGTGCACTTCAATTGGGTTGTTGACAGGTATCATGGACATTTGAGCTGTTGCCCCAATGCTCGCTTGAAAGACACTCCTTTTGACATATTGATCCAAAGCATCACCAGTTGGGGAAATTCTCCCCACGTCCCTAATCTTCTGTGAGAACAACCTCATTCGGACGAGGTCAACACCATTGTCCTCGTTTGATTCATTTGAGTACAGCCTACAGACAAAGTTTGTTGTCACTTCTTTCAACCTTGGCGATCTTTGGAATGGACTGTTGACAGTAGTTGCAACTTGCTCTATAAAGGATAGCACTTCGTGCATTAACGAACAGCAGGATCGCTTATCCTTAAACTTGAAGGAAGAAGTACTGTCTGATCCAGTGAATGCGGGGAAAAAGGCTATGGCTTTGCTCGTTGTCGTACCCAGGTTTGTGACAATAATGTTCAGGCAGATTATTTTGATTATGTTTTTTACTTTGAAGGAGATCCAGATTTTATGCGGCCGGATTGAGATTCTTGATGTGGTGGAAATTACTCAGAAGGATTATGACAACATCTGTGTCTCCAGTATACACCATCCCAAGTGACGAAGATTGGAGGGCGTGGAGGAGATGTACTAAGACACGCGTGTCAGCTTCCTCATGGTTGCATTGATCCATCGGTGGACTGTTTCCAACATGGTAGACCTAATCATCTGCAGTGATGTAGACATTCTTGTCATCTGGGAAATGTTCATCTGTTATCTTTTTTTGACAAGAATGACAGTTCCTTCTTGTTATCCACCTTCGCCAGAAAATTTTCCAAATTGTCTGGGAGTTTGGCAGTATAGTAATGCCTCTGGGCATTCATATAATAAAAACCTCCTGGGAAACTTAAATATATATATATATATATATATATATATATATATATATATATATATATATATATATATATATATATATATATATATATATATCATCATGTATTATGTATAAAATTCAATTTTTTTGTCATTTAAATAATTCATGCAATCATTTAACTTTGTTAATTTAATCATTCAATTATTTTACTTTAACTGTTAATTTTATCATTCATTTATTTTACTTTAATTTTGTCAATTTAATCTTTCAATTAATTTACTTCAACTTTTGTAAATCAAATCATTTATGTTAAACTTAATAATTAATTAATTCATTTATTTTACTTGTCAATTCAATTAACGTATACTGTTCCAAACAACATCTCTTAAATTTCACACACAAAAAAACAAACACACGTTCCCAGCTCGATCAAAAGAGCACGCTATCCTGCTCACTCCACTCGCTGTTTTCTTCGTATAAAGGTTGGTAACCATTCCTTCTACAAATATTCATTTACCTCCAAACAAATCATACTTAGTTAATTCCAATCTCAAATTCTTTGCAAACGACCATACGAGAGTAAGTCCTAATTATATTTACTTCTCATTGCAGCCCCATTTCAGTCCATTATAGATACTCTAATTTACTACATAGGTACTCTACATCAAAGATACTCTAAATTATTTACTATATTAGCATAGATACTCAATATTATTTACTCAAAGATACTCTATATTATTCACTACATTACTACACGATATTATATATTATTCACCTTATTGTTTCACCATATTATTCACCATATTTACCTAACCTTCCATTTCTTATGTACATTCGTTGATTTTATGAATATATTTAGATTTGTGTAATTGTCTTTCTTAAAGCCCAAGTCATTATTCCAAAAAATTATTTCGCTGTCGCCTTTAGGCCTAAAGCTAACGGCAGACATCTTCGATCAAACAAAATTTATGGTTATGGTTTTTGAAACGCTATCTAGGCTGACTTATTAACCGAAGATAAATCACATTGATAACTATACACTATAGGCAGTATCAGATATGCGTGGTCGGATGCCTGTTCCTCGTTTTGCCCTTGTGCCTCCTTTGATCGTCAGTGCACGATACTGGTCCCAGACAATATCAACTCTTGTCGATCGCTTCAGGTCGAAATATGAATTAAAGTCTTGCTTTGGACAGGTGTACCAGGAAGTGCGTGCATAAGTACTCCACCGTCAATAATAATGAAGTCGTAAACATCTGACGCAACTAGCTCCTCGTCGACAGAAATGGCACTACTTGTACTGGCTTCCATGATATATACCAACAATATATACCAACAAATTTGACTTGTTACAAAAGTTCAGGGACCCTTCGGATTACAATGCAGGTAGGTATAGGGAAGATTCGTGCTGAAAAATATCCCCCAAATCCCACCCGCGGCTGGCTAGTACAAGAAAAGCTTGACCAAAAAGCTCTGCATGACGTTTGAAGTGCTGCATTTTCAGCATAATTGCAGACTTCTTTTGTGTTTTCTTCTCATGGAACAAGAGTAAGTTGTTTCGCTTGATCGGTGCTGTCAGATGTGTGTCATTTAAGTTAAGCATACTCTGTCTGAAGTTGTTGTACTGCTCTTGTCCATGGACTCGACTTTATGGACAGACACGGCAGCAGCCGCAGACTCTCACACCTTGTTGTCTAATGTAACCAGGTCTCCACTGTGCTCCTCAAAAGGATTCCCATTGCTTAACAACACCTCCATCAGATGTTTGACATGGGGTAGAAATCCGTGTCGATATGCATATCCTTCCTCATGATGAGGGAGTTTTTCATCGTCATCATTATTATTTGCACCAGTAAACTCCTAAAAGACACGGCTGATTTCTGGGCCAGTCATGATCCAGCGTTCCAGCATGTCACGGTTCTCTGTGAGACAAATAATACCACCTACTCCTTTCACCATTTTGTTGGCTTGATCGATGTGTAAGGATGAGAAACGGGGATTGCTTCGAGTTATTGTCCAGTGTCCCTTCTTAACTCTTCCGGGATGCTAACTGGTAGACCTTCCAGGTCTCGGATAAATATTGGAATCCACCTGGCGTAATTCTGGTGATCTAGAACAAAGAACAGAGGCACAAGCTTCTGCAGGGTAGTAAGCATGAATTCTATCTTCCGCTCCTGATGTGCCCGGATGAACATGAATATAATCTGTTGGTACTTGAGTACGAGTAGCCAGAATTTGAACTTTGGACTCTGTTGGGAAGCTACCACGACCCAATCCTCAAGAGCCATCTCGCTTCCACTGTCTTCGTATGCTCGCTTCAGAAGGTGGCAAGTACCATAACAGTGATTTGATGGGCATATCTTATTCTCATTACATTGGATGCATTCAGTAAAGTTGTAATGGCTGATTCTGTCTTCACTAGAATAGCTTTTTCAGGGCTTCAGGCCATCCAGACCTACGCAGCAGATCTCCCATGGTGATCTACAAAGCCGTCTCAATGGGGAGCCCACCCAACATAACCACAAACTTGTCTTCCCCGCAAATATCAAGGAACGTTCACTGCATTTTTTGGCGAGGGCATAGAGTGTTTGGTCCACTACCAACACAAGGACTTGGTGTGGGTTGAGGTGCTCAGTTGTCTTTTTCACCAGTTCCATTCCATGTCGAATCATTTCTGGAATGGCGGCTTTTTCATGGAAAAGTGGTAGGAGGGCTTCAATGCATTTTTCCGGTTGTCGAACAGTATCTGATCGAGCAGCATGGTAGGAAGACCACATCGATGGAGTGTGTTTTTCTGTATCACAAGCCATATATAAGATATCATTTACTGCACCATCCATGCCTGATCGTGCTGTTTCTACTCATCGAATGAACTCGTTGCCACTGGTTGCACAGCTTTTACAGGAGATAGGATGACAAGATTTCAGACCACAGGTGGTACAAACGTATATGAACTACGCAAGATCGGTTCACTGCTGTGTGTTCCTGTTTTCTGTGAGTTGACGCGTAGATATTCTTGGTCCAACCCAGGCGTCTGTGATGAAGGAAACTGAAATAGTGAAATACCACTTCCATGGAAGGATGGGTTTGCAGTGCGTGATGTGGGATTGTGATCCAAGTTATCCAGTGCAACTGCGAAAATGCCATGATGCAAATTTGTAGGACAGACTATATTAGCGTTGTTCCTTGCATGATCTGCAATAGCATGTGCAAATCTAGATTCAATGCTGAGGACTTTCTTATATGACACGCTCAGAGCATACTTGTTTAGTAGTTCTACCAGCTTCTTGCTTGAGAATGCAAGTTGAGGGCCAGGAACACTACAAGTGGAGGCTTACAATTCAAGTTCGCAGAAAGAGAAGTCATATTTAGCATGATCAACTGACTCGCAGAGAGGATCTTCCTGGAATTCTCTTGTTCTGGTGATGATTTGTGTCCTGCGAGGTGTTGACAGAAGAAATACTGTATACGTTGTGGAACAGATGATTTTTCGCAACTATTGAGAAATGAGCCATCAAACCTGAATTCAGTGTAGTGACCCAAAACAGCTTTACGGAGAATTGATGCTAACATTAGTAATGTACGTGCTTCCTCATCTGGTGATGAGTTCTATCTGATATGACCTTTTTAGCCATATTCGAACAAATGATGAAAACTCGGTCTCGGATATCTTTCTCCTCTGTCAAATTCGGAAAGTGTTCTAGGGCTCTTCTCTTTGGGCATGTCCGGCTCACGGTCTTCCGGATTCCATGTTGTTCTAATCTCTCGGTCATCATATCTGTTAGATCTTGCAATGCAGAAATTCTATGACCTCCAGTGACTTCTTCCTTTATAAATTGAAGCAGTTCATTTTCTTTTGTGGCCTTGAGATTTTCGCTAGCTGTGTCTTGTTTACAAATCGCATCGTAACGGCAATTGAACCTTGTGTAGCAATTCCGATGGTACTTGGCTTCAATGGCGACCACATCGCCTTCGGCAAGGAGTGCTACGATACGCTCTTATCCCAGCGCGACTACCTTGTATGTACTGTTAGGCGAGTGTACTCTTCTGGAAAGAATAGTCTGCTGCATTTGTTTCATCATCACTGAAGATACACCGATTACGATTAATAACTGCATGAGTCCGCTGGGATCTTTTTCTTGCAGGAGGAAATCTTTCATTATAACGTTTTTTTGCCTGGTCAAGTGTTGATGCCCTATAAAGCTGACAACAAGATTTATGCCAAGATGCACGATTCTTCTGCATGGATTCTTCATCTGGAAGTTCTTTGTCTGGATGGGGCAGCAGCACCAATTGCTCTGAACTGACTTGCAAGTCTGATGATTTCTGTTTTGGGCTCCCTCTCCATGACTGGTGACTGGATTCGCAAGAGGACAAACAAGCACTTACTCAGTTTACTTATGGCGCAAAATACACAACTGCCATATCCTTGCCACAGCTACCTCAGAAACAACATGGAAAGAAACAAAGAAAAACAAAATAATATTAAATAACTGCTGTCTGTACAAGGGGCGTCGCAAATAAAATTTGGTATCACTTGATATATTATAAGAAAAGTATTATCTGGAAATACAAGTGGGTATGCAAATGGAGACGTTTTTCCACCTGTGAAAAGAGACCAAAAAAATAGTATATGAAGAACACAATTAGTGATCAGTTAGTCCGTTATGAATCATACATAAAAACATAGAAATAGAGACAAAAATCACCATTTTAGGTTCAATAGTACAAAAGTTATGAGGCGTAATGCGAAAAAAAAAGGCTGAAACTTGGCAATCTTGGATTTTGGTGGCGATTTTTTTTTCTTATCTGACTGCTTGCAGCTCGAAGCAGAATTGTTCTATAGACCCATACCTTCAAATTGGTACTAAAAACAAAACTTTTGCATCAATTTGAAATGAAAAAAAAATACCCATGCACGGCACCCTACTAATATTAAAATACGAGAAAATGAGATTAATTCGCACGATGAACGCCACAAGGCATAACACGTTCTCGAACGTTTTTTAACGACAAGACAGGTTTAAAACTTGGTTCACGCCTTAAAAGTGTATGTAATTTTACTAATTTATAATAAAATTCAGAATGACGCATTGTCAGTCCCCAATATTTGGATCACAAAATTGAATACATAAGAAAAGTTGTACAGATTTATGTTATCCTTCACATATACTTGATATTTGCTATAATAAAGCCCACAAAAGTTTTTTAATTAAGTACTAGTGAGAAAGAAACCCGTAGGAACATCCTTAGTTTGTCTTATTTTAGGGATTTTGAAACCATAAAGTCATTGTTGAAACATTTTAATGTAAACCTTGTTTTTTCCTATAATAATACACTGAAAAGAATGTTAATAAAAAATAACACTAATCTATGTAACAACATAATATATAAATTCCATGTTTGGATTGTCCCTCTTTTAATATCGGCAATCTAGCAAAGATTTGTAAGCACGTATTAAACAACATAAGTATTCTTTAAATACTAGGCAAACATCAAATACAATATTTATTCATTTGAATACAAACTCTCATCAGATAAAATGGACCGAGAGTTTTGTGATCGCCAGATCGAAAGATTTCTTTTTACGAAATCTTTTAGAATCTGCGATTATACAGCTTACTTCTAATTTTAATTTTAACCTTAGGCTGGCATGTATTTTTTGGACCCTTGTATTACAGAAATTTTCGAGAATGACCTTAAAGATAAAATCACTGACCTAATTAATAATTAGCTTTTCTAGTTATTCCTATAGTTAATATATTTTCTGTTTGATTCATGATACGGTTCACCTCTTAGAAATTGTTTTTGTTTCGGGAGGCTTATTTCTCCCTATATTCTTCATTTGTCATATATGCGCGTTTATAACTTTCATAGTTATTCCTATGTTTAATATATTTTTGGTTTTATTCTTGATAATTTTCATCTCTTATAAATTGTTATTGCTTCTCAAATATAAGAATTATGAAATTGTAATCTTATTTTAGTTCGACGGTTTGACTCCCCCTCCTCTTTAACGTAAACCCCTTTTTTCAATGATCACCTTCTGTTTTGAAAGGCTTAATTCTTTGATAGGGTTGGTATCTAGGTACCTGTTAATGCCCTTAGAATCCCAATGTCCCTATCTATCATATACGTCAGAGTGTCTGCTTTGTAAAAATTTCTTCTTATGTTTCTTTTTTCTTTAGACTGCATTGTAAAGGACGATCACTCGAAAGGCCTGGCAGATCTCCCGTTTTTCACTTTCCTTCGTGGCTGTTGACTATATATATATATATATATATATATATATATATATATATATATATATATATATATATATATATATATATATACGCGCTTGATGTTTTATCAAGAATTCTTCTCAATCTAGATATTAACCTACCTTTACCCATCTCTCGAATTATTAAATTAGTTCGCTCATGTGTAACTAATAATTTATTTTCAGCTGAAGATAGATTTTTTCCCCAAAAATATGGCTTGAGCACGAAGAACCCCCTTTCTTCAATCCTATGCAATCTCTTTATGGAAAACTACGAAACGACTCTCCTCCCTAGAATCCTTTCCTAACCTCTTATCTGGTTCTGAAATGTAAACGACATCCTATCGGCATGGCCCTTAGACAATAATAATTTCAATTAATTTTTCCACAACCTGAATTTGTCACACCCATCGGTAAAATTCAAAGTAAATGGGAACAGAACAACTCTTTACCTTTTCTTGACGTAAAAATCGACTGTTTAAATAATTAGATACAGTGCTAAATCTATCGAAAACCTATAAATTCAAATGATTACATATATTTCTTCTCATTACATGGCAAATCTTTAAGATATCTGTCCTTTCTTCCCTTTTCCCCGGAGCCTATAAAACATGCGAACCAATCTTCCTTCAGGATGAAGTTAACCTGTAGATTGCTTTGTGTAGGAAGGGGGGGGGGGGGGGGGGTGAAAGAAAAATATAGAAAGAAAAGTAGCGAAGCTAGTCTCGAACGAACTTCCCGCGTCGCTGTACAGCCGTTAGCGAGAGCCTTAAACCACTCGGACATCCTAAGTCCCCCCCCCTCCCCAAGACTCATTCAAGCAAAGCATTTAGGCAGCTCGCCTGAACTTCTAGCACGCTACACAGGCTCCCTCCTAGAAGCGGAGCGAATTTGAGGGATTGAGGAGAACGGCGTCAGGAAATGTTATTCGAGGACTAATGTTCTCCATCGTCTGGGAACCATTGTAAATAGCTCTGTTAGGAAAGGGTGCGAAGAAAAATAAAGAAAGAAAAGTAGCGAAACGAGTTCAACGCGCTTCCTATGTCACTGGAGTGCCGTTGGCGAGAGCCTTAAACCACTCAGCCATCCTAAGTCCCCCCAAAAACTAATTCAAGAAAATCATTTAAGTCGTTCGCCTGAACCTCTCGCACGCTACAAACCCCTTTATCTGGAATTTCATCGAACTAAATTAACCAATTTAATTCATAAACAAATGCTATTTAAAAACACGAAAAAAACCATTCCATTCCACTTCCACACCGCGAAGGGACGAATTTTAAAAAATTCATTACTTTCCACTATGCTCAAGCCTTAGCCCCTTTAAGATGGTATTCGAGCGGAAATGACATGAATATTACATTTAAATATTCAAATGCCACACAAAAATCTTTCACTAAACTACGTACCATAAACCAAGACGCTGGCTTATACCTTATACCATGCCATAATTGCAATTTTTCATACATCGGAGAGTCGGGCGACTTTAATAAGAGAACATCAAGCATATATAAGAAGAGGTACAATTTCGTCAAGTCTCCTTACGCACATGCAAAATTTCGACCATAAAATCGATTTCAACCAAGCAAAATTTATTTATAAATTAAACTTATATTGAGATAAGAATTGTAGAATCTATCATCATTAACAAAGTTGATAATTTCAATTCATCCGAAGTGCAATACAAATTTAACAAATTTATCTCCAATAAGCCCCCTACTTGTATTTATAAATTCCTGAAGCAATTGTTCTTGGAGACTAGTAACTTTCCCCTGAATCCACCCAAAATCTTTATGTTTTTCTTGTTTGTTTCCTCTGTTTTCATTTTGTTTAGTGCTTTGTCCGCCTATATATACGGGAGCTGCTTGCTTTGCTTTTTATTACTCAGTCGAAAATTCCATTAATTATAACTTTGCCAAAACCTGTTCTGTTGTTTTAAATCAATTTATTTGATTCAAATATTGTGGTTTACTATTATTTTTCATATATATATATATATATATATATATATATATATATATATATATATATATATATATATATATATAACTTTGATATATCTAATTTGGTTAGATATAGAAATCTACATATTATGCTTTTTTATTGCCGAACAGAGGCGGGCATGACATTGATGAACTAGCAGGGTTCTTGGAGGCTTTTTTCCCCTATGTTCTTAATGATAACGCCCTTGTTAGTTTTATACCTAATTTCAAAATTACTTAAATATAGCTACAGAAGAATATCAATTTATAATAAGTGAAAGTATGTTGTCATTGTATATATGCGATACTTACTTTGTCGCGTAGTTTTGTATTTTTTCGAGTTCAACTATATCTATTCATTATGTTTCTTGCCAACTTGGTAAATATCTTTCATGTTTTCCTCTATTTTTTAAATACGGTAACCCTTACTAAAAGTGTTAGTTTGCCACCATAGTTTAATATGTGATAATTGTATTTCTTACTATATCATGAATCAAAATAGGTTGACCATACAATATAGTCAGGCCCCAATTAAAGCTACAGCTAAAAAACATAAAATTCAACATATGACAAAAGCTATAAGGACCTATCAGGGTTAACCTGAAGATCAGCAGCGCCACTGATGGGACACAAAATATTTTGTCGCATGTTCCAATATGTTTCAAGGGGACTGTTTGTGGGGGACATATCACTGTGGGGGGAGCCACCTACAATGATCCTGAGTTTTAATCGATTGGGGGGGGCGTAGCCCCCCAGTATATAATCCTAATTGTTTATGAAATAATGGGTAAATGTTGCGAGTATTGGCGGATGCGATTCTAGCTTATTTTGAGGGTTGCCTCATCAGAGGATGGGCCTATGATCCTGAGATGGTAATTGTGAAGACTATGGGCAGATCGTAGGCCTAGTTTTTTTGGGCTATTTTGGGCTACTTTCCGGTGTTACTTTTTTAGAGATGAAATCAAAGAATTTTATGGCTATTTTCATTTTTATACTGGGGGGCTGTGCCCCCCAGACCCCCCCCAAAGGACTTCTGTTCGCTCTGACTCCAGCGTCTTAAACTTATGTAGCATCCCTTGCAGCAGATATGTGGTGCAAAACTTTTATCTTGATCTCTTAGCCTTACTCCAAAATATGCATGATACAAAGATTTAATTACAGGAGGGATTGTACTTTGCTGCTCGGGAAAAGTCACTTTGCCGCAAACATAGCAAAATCTGTCGGGGCTATTCTTACATTTTCTGTTCATTTTTAACTCAACCACTATTATTATTATTATTCTTATTATTATAATGCTAAGCAATTTTTAACCTGCAAAATATAAACCTATTTGCATAATTACTTAAAATGTACACAAAATTTACTGCGAATAGAGCAGTGCAAAAACTATTGAAATTTGATGTAATATAGGAGATGTATAAACTATAAAATTATTATCACCCCCTGTATCGCAAAAACTGGAGGTGATAGAGAAAAACGGATGACAGATTCGGATTTAGAAGGTCAATTTTATTAAGAAACACTATAGAAAAACTAAGGTACATTTTTGACGCAGACCAGTGTTATTTAATGTTTACAATGAAAGTTACTCCACTTTTATTCATAAGAACTATAACTTTACTTACCCCTTTTGGGGTCCTCACAGATTTAGTGTTATATAACAGGACAACAGGCACATTTATCAGTGATTTAACAAAAGCTAAGTCTGATATAATGAAGTAAAAAACCAATTTAGCAAATCAGTCTGAAAATATGAAATTATCTGATTAAAACACTAATATTAGAACAAAAGAAGGGGGAAATGTAGGTATTACACCGGGAAGTTGTTGAGGCCTTCTTCTGGTGTTCTTAAAGCTGTCTAATGAGAGGAGGACAACACCAAAGGAGCTTCAGCTCGTAGGCCTACATCCAAGGCTGGGCTGGGTTGCTCAGAAACAGTGGATCCTCTAAAGGAGGCGACCCAGCCTAAGATTTGGATCTGGAGGAAGGAAAAGGCTTGCGTGTCGCATGGCACCAAACTTCTTCCTATAAGTCCTTGAAGGTGAGCGACAGTGCTCAGAGTTCTGCCTTGGAAAGTCTACAGCCATTCCTGTGAGGTTCTTCATTTTTTAAGAGGGCTGGCCCCCGTATCTCCTCTAACCTAGGCCTGGAAGTCATATTCTTTCAATGGATTTGCCATGGATTCTGGGCCAATGGGGAAGAACTATGGAGACTTGCCTCCTCTTGTTTCCTGTTTGCAAACTTTTTTACAGGGAACCACCACCACGGGATGGGGGCCAGGCAAGAGGATGTGCCATTTACACCCAGCATGATCTCTCCATTCTTCTCTTTGCTTTAGACACCTTTCAGGCAGTATCAGTGCAGCTGCATCTGGATAGGAGGTATACTGTTTTGTGTAAATTCCACCATCAGCTGACTTCAACATGGGTGTCCTTGCTGAGTTGATTGCAGAGCTGGAGATAGCGTGTCCTAAATGTGGATTAGTTTACACATCACTTCCTGAGAATCAGTTCATTTACCTGTCTTTATCTATCCCTGTGCTCTCCAGATGTAGTCTGATTTTTGGTGAGTAGTAGTTGATGAGCATCTTGTTATTGCTGGAAGATGTTCTTGCTGTGCTCTACATGGATTACTTTTTTATATCTTTTGGTTTGGCCCAGATCTCAATTCTGGAGTGTCAACTCCAATAGGGATTGAACCCCATCTCTCGCTATGCCAAAGTTTCAGTTTTCCTTGACCCAGACAGATATAAAACTTTAATTCTACGCATATTTTATCTCGGGTAAAAGAAAAGTGTACCTAATTAATCACCTTTTACCTTACAAAGGTTTGCTACACATGTTATTTGGAGGGATTGTCATTCCTTAGTGGAACTGCTTATCTCTACTTCTCTTTATTGCATACCCTTTTTTACACCATTCCGACTTTTACTCTTATTATCTAAACATGTTCTGGCAGCTCTGCACATTCAGTCCTTTTACCATAACTTAGCCCAGTGGCAAGATATACAGCGATGTCTATATATGCTGTGAGGGCCAAAAGCTCTCCAGCAAGGGTTGGTATTAGGTACAGGGTTTAATGGCTCATCAACTATTCACTGCTTCTATTGCACTAATAAGGTGGCCATGCTGGCACCATATTTATTCAATTTTCTGATTATATGGGGACTTTTCCCTTAACCTCCCAAGGCATTGCAAGGTGAGGTCATAGTATATAGCTTGTATTAACTTTTACTTTATTTATAGTTACCCTGGTGACAAGTGAACACAAATAGTGGGCAATCATTAATGAATGGAGAGCTCTTCCTCCAAGCATGCCCTCATCACCTAAGGTGTTGAGAAAGATGATACAACATAGGGCCCATCTATCATCCCCCATTGAACCATACAATTGTGTTATCAGTGTTTATCCCCTCTCAAAGAGTGGGTTCCTCTCCTTTCAGTGATGGATAGGTCCCCTGCCAATTCAGCGGGAGACTAGGCCAAGAATTGCACATCAGCCCTCGGGGGGGCTCCCTATAGGAGAGGGCAAGTCCAAAAAGACCAAGGTGAACAGAACCTCTGAGATGCTGGGTCTCATCATTGAGGTATTACCTGGCATCTATAAGCATGCCAGCTTCAACACTTTCTATTTATTTGTTTGACTGGTAGCAAGTTATTGTCAAAGGACACATGTTCCATCAGCATCAGGTTCTTGTCTACTTGGTAGAGAACTGGTTACCTATTTCTCAGTTGGTCCCCGTTGGATGAATGTGTCTGTCCATGAGGTGGCTATAATATGTGCCCTCTAGACACCTAATGGCTTGCCAGTGCAGGAAACAAGACTCATATAGGACCACAGAAGAGCTGGGCAACCAGGGAGTAGTCAAGGTTGAATGTGGGATGAAGAAACAGGGAAGGGCCTTGAGCCATCTCCTAAAATCTTCACATCCTGTTTAATTGTGGCAGGTTCTATAAGTCAGTGCATGCATGCTAGGGGGACTCACTACTTGTAGATCTGCCAAGTTGAGTTAATCAAAAATCTATGCAATCTTTGCAAGGGTCTTACATGAAATGCAATATATCTCCAAATCTGTTATTTGTTGTGAGCTGCACCCTACAATTCTCTAACTCATCTACTTATTATATTATAAAAATAAAAATAGCTTATTATACAGCGGGAGGATGGGATTCATTTGCAATTTTTATCTGCTAATTTCACACATATATTTTTTTTACCTTCATTGTCTTTTTTTCCTTAAAAACAATAACCATTGTTGCAGAATAATTAACTCTGGGAGCCCCTCAATTTGTGGAAGAAGCATGGAGTCATCCTTGCAATCCACATGTGAATGACAAACAAGGAGATATAGACTTCCTCATTGTTAGCATAAGGATGGTAAAAAAGGTCAGAAAGGAGCTGGAAGATTCAGGATATGACTGAGGCAACAATGGAGAGAAAAACACATGGTTTCTGATATGACTCCACCATAACGCTTGAATTTGCCCCTGAAATGCAGAAGATCATTAACAATGATTCCAGAATGTTGCTCTCTCATTGCAAGGTAGAAAGGTGTAGATGCATAATGACATTCACTACTTTTCATACAAAATAAGCAAGGGACAATTTCTGTCCACCTGTGGAGATGCAGGAAAAGTGACTCAAACAAACCAAGAAGCTGACCTAGAAGTTGAAACAGCTGTTGGAGCCAGCCATACTGTGCTTCTCTGACAAGAAAAATTTTGCCAAGTCCAGAAGATCAACTTCCAGAACACGAGGTGGCGCACTGAGTCATGCAAATGAAGTTTCTAGTGGCAATCATGGTCTTGGCGGTATCAATAGTGAAAGTGATGTCATGCCACCCCACTACTTTTTTGAGGGCCTGAGGCTAAACACTGATGGCTACATCTGTGTTCTGAGTGAGGTGGATAAGCCCTGGATCGACTAGTAGCTGCATGGAGGCTTTATGTGTGGCAGCAAGACTTTGTGCCCTGCCATACCAGCCAGAAGACCCAGGCCTGTCTGTAGAGAATTTCTTTAATCACACAGCACTTGACATTTGGCCTCTCAATCAACTTTCTTGACTGCAACCCAATCATCGGCCAGGATGAGCGCAGCCTTCAGGGGCCTAAAACAGGAGATAGTGGTGAAAACTTGTGGCCGGTTCTCAGGAGATAGTGGTGAAAGCTTGGGCCGGTTCTAAGGCTGTCATTGAAGCTACAGGCAGGTTCTTTGAATGAGATCAACATAACAACATGAAGACAAACCCAATTTTAATGAATATATCTCAAAAAAATAAAAACAATTTTATTTTTGCCTGAGACAGTCATCATGCCGCCAAATACCAACTGTTCCTTTTACATATAAAATATATATTCATAAATCGTAATTCTGCATTTATATTTCACCGTATTTATTTATAATTTATATGAGTATAATCAATTTCTCCTCTTGAATTAATCTGAATATGCCTAAATTTAAAAAAGGATGGGAGATTTATTCATTTGCATCCACACTTATGAATTAATATTTAGGTTCACGTAATAAGAAGGACAATGTACTTCCACAAATTCATTTATATTTTTTATAAATTATAATTTTACTCCCTTTATTTTAATATTTGTATATATTTTCTTTATAGATAAAAGATGAAGTTCTCAATTTCCCCCCGGAAGAAATACACAAGAAATGGCAGGATAAATTTGACAAAGGGCAACTTGCCCCTCAGGATCTGAAGAATTTCTGGAAATATTATGTTCCAGAAATATTTTCTCCAGAGGTAGGTAGATATAGCTTGATTCTGTTCAATTTATATTTGAGTGGTACACCTTTAATTGCATTCTTAGGGGTTACAGCAATACTGAAATCATTAGTGTAAGGTTATTATTACTTTTGTTCTTCCTAATTCTTTAAGTCTTGTTTTGCTAACTGCACTCAGTAAAAGAATTACAATTAATTACAGACTAAGTGTATTTATATTTAGTGTTTAACTCTGCCCCATTGCCCACAGCACTCAGACTGGATTGAGACTACTTGCTCTGTATTCTTTCCAGACATTTTCATTCTAATTTTTTTTTATCATTTTCTCCAAATATCTTCCCACCCATTTTCTTGGATGGCAGCCATTTTGTATGCTTGTCACCAATCAGCTTTTGTCCATTCATTCCTGGTCAGGCCCAGGAAGGGTAGAGATTGGTTCTTCCTCCCACTTGGCACCTATTGGGGTTGTGGTTTTTAACATGCCCTCTTCCCTTTCTACTGCTTCCATCTTTGACTCTTTACCTCTTCGCTCACACCTTCTAAAGTGCTGTGAGTATTGAATTTGGTTGCACTGGAGCCATTATGTCAGGGTACATGGATGATGCCAAGCATGAGTGGGGGTGCTTGCATGCTATCCCCCCCCTCCTTGTTTCAAGTTGTGTTGTTTGTTTTCACAGTCATGTGTTGAGTGGGGGTTGCTACCATTTGTCCCTTATACCCAGGATGTATGTTTGTGTACTTCTGACTAGACCTCAAGTTCCTGGAGAGACTAGCTTCCTCCATTGAATTTAGCTGTTTTGGGTGTCAGGTGCTTGGGCGGGGGAGGCTGGCCTTCTTGTACCTTCCTTTTTTTTTCTGTTTTTTTGGGGGGGAGGGGCAGGGGTATTTTTCTTGTATTTGTTTAGATTTTAATCTAGCCATTACGTATGGGCTTTGGCAGCTTATATCCTTGAAGTCAGGAGTTGGCAGGTGGGTGCCACTTAAGAAAAAGTCTTCTCAGCTGAGCTGGTACCAATAAACTGCTTGGCATGAGAAATTATGTTAGGTCTTGATCAGAAGTGATTTGTAATCCCTAAGAACTGACAAACCATGCTAAGGGTCTTTGAGTCATTAGGAATCTTCACTTTTCCCCTTGGTTTGTAGTTTGTCATGCCATGGCTACTGAGTTCGGAATAAGTTGAAATTGTTTTCTATTGGGTTCCTGGACATATAATAGTTACTCTTGTGTTAATGCGCAGAATAAAGCTCTCTCTTTGCCCTAGGGTATTTTCCCCCTGCGCTCAAGTGGGGTGAAAACTTAACTCTCAATATGGAGTGGAAATAAAGGGATGTTTGCATTTTTTCTCTCTCAAGCGGAACAAGGCGGGGGGGGGGGAGTACTCACAGCAATCCCAGCGGCACAATGAGTTGCTGACACTGAAACTCCACATCTTTGCACAAGGCTCCCTCACTCCTACACACTTTGCTCACTCTCACTTACTTGGACTTCCTTTCCAGCTCCACTTTATGAATGCATTTAATCACAAGTAAGTAAGTAAGTTCATGCACATGTGGTTTACCCCTAAAAGTCTGAAACCCCAAAATGGGATAGATGTGAGCGTCTGTACGCAGGATATAGCCCACCAACCCCACTTTTTTTTCTTTAGTGCTCAACAGTGGCAGAAATTACTGCCCTGGCATGCTTTCCAAAGTTATTCAATATTTCCAGCATTTCAGGCTATGTTACTCTCAGAGGTCTTGGGGTGAATGAGGAACTAAAATACAGTACCACTCTCTCTTAACAGTTGGAGGGGGCTCCCCTACTAACCTTCTGAATGTGGCAAAGGGGTTTCTCTTTTGGCATCTCATTATAGAGATTGCCTCCTGTGCTTTCTCAGGGCACCTACAAGACTTCTCAGTGAGTGGGCACTTCTCTCTCTCTCCTTTTTTGATGGGTTTGGGTGTTTCCCCCTTACCCCATTTTGCAGAGAGAGTTGCCTCTGGACCAATCTCTTCTTGCAGTGTGTCTCCCTTTGGTTTCTCTAGGGCCCCTCTAAGAACATGGCAACACAAAATATGCACCACCTTGCTCCTCACCACAAACCCTGTAGTGGGTAAGAGGTGGCATCATCCACTTGGCCTTGCCTATGCACCTTATCAATCAGAGATTTGTTAAGTTGATGGGAGCTGGCATGCCCCCCCCCTCTCGCCAATGAAGATCGCATGTCAGCCCCAATGATGTTTTGTGATGGGCCATAGTTTCTTTTAGTCCCTGCATGGGGGTCCCCTGTGTAGCTTTTAACCTTGGTACCTGTAGGAGCTGGAAATTCTCAGGCCTGAATGTAAATTAGGGAAGCCTTGCTCCTGGGTTGAAATGAACTCTTTGATGGCACTTGGGGAAGTCATTAGTGCGCTTCCTCTTCACTCCCTCAGCATTCCTTTTTACTATCTAGGACTATCCCTTCAGGCCTCTGTCTAGGATTAATGGCCTGACCTCATGCATTATCAGAAAAGAGGCTTTGGAACCTCTATAAATAATACCCTCTACCACACCTGCAGGTTACAAGAGATTAAGCTTTGAGGAGAGCTGGGTGTTGCGGCGCGAATAATGGGAATATGGGTTTTGTCCCACCAACCACTTCCCTTGGGTAATGGACACATAAGAATGGCCTGCGTGTGTGAGTGGGCTTTACTTCCCTGTTGACTGCCAGGCCAACTAAAAGTGTCAGGTACTGTCTCTGGTTCTGCCACAACAGAGCTTCAGATCCCAACCATTCTCTCCAAAGAAAAAGTAAAGCAACAGGAAAAATCAATGAGGACAAGGGATTCCTCTCCCTACACAGGGGCTATGGGGATGGATAGGTGGGTCTACTGCTGTTTTGGCAAGTGACCATGCCAAGACTGGTATGTCTGACACCGAGGTGCCTTTGAGTGGGGAGGCCAGGACAAGATAAAAGCTGAAAGTGGTCAGAGTAGAGCCTCAATTACATTGTGGCCCCTCATTCAGAGATTACTTGGGGTTTTTAGTTATTGTCCCAACTGAAGGCAACAAGTTGGCCAAAGGCCACATGCTCTATCAAAGGAGCCTAAAATGACCTGTTTTGTGGATGGGAGCCTTCTAGTAAATGAGTCACCCTTCTAAGCTGGCCATTTTTAGTGCCCTTTGGGCACTTGATACCTTGTGGTGAGTGTGGCTCTGCACTCCTCCACCAGGAATTTCATGAAAGGAATGGTTTATGTGAGGGAACTCATAGCTACTGATAAAAAAAACATGGGAGTGCCTTGAGTCCCACCCCTACCCCCTTCATCACTTTCGAGCATGACAGGCTCCCTGAGTTGTGTGCCAGTTGGTATTGCTACCTCATGAAAAAATTTGTGCCACTACCGCCAAGATGCTACTACTGCCACCAATTTGGCCATACAAATTGCTCATGCAAAGTAAGTTGCTCCAAGGCTGTACATGATAAGTCCTTGCTCCATCAAAGCAATGTGGTTCATATCTCCTGGAGAAGGACATCCTGGCCAGTCAGGCTGTGTATCATCTCTCCTTATGCCAGCCTAAAGACTTGGTCTTGCCAGCCCAGCGCTACCTAGGACATCTTATGTCTCAATATCAAAAAAGGCACCCTCTTCTCCTAGCCCCTCCACCAGCCCAGCGCTACCTAGGACATCTTATGTCTCAATATCAAAAAAGGCACCCTCTGCTCCTAGCCCCTCTACACCTTCAAACACATTCGTTTCTGCACCCATTTGGAGTTATTCAGGTGGGCTCCACCCCCCACAGGCACTTCCCTGGTAGAGCTGGGGGTAACGAGGGTTCACACCCATCCTATTTTAAAACCAAGCCACTCCACTCTGCCTGATCATTTTCCATGAGCTTCCACAGTCATTAGACTTGGAGGAAGCAAACCCTCCCGAAGGTGGTCATGAAGACTCTTGTGTGACTCAAAACTGTCCCCAAAAGTCGGGCAGCACCAATGGAGCTTTGGCTTATACACCCTTCATCCAAGGCTGGACTGGGTGGCTCACAGATGCTAGACCCACTAAAAAGAGTGAGGTAAACAACTCTTGCAAGCCCAACATCCCCCAATAAGTCCTTGAAGGTAATGGCACCTAATTTGGCCAAAAGTGCTCTGATGTATGCCTTGGGAAGAGTCCGCCCATTCTCATGGAGATCTTCACTTTGAAGAGGGTCTCCTGGTGGGTACCACCTTTGACTATTTGTTGCCATGCCTCTGCTCCCAAAACTTCCACAGTATTGGGAGTATTGCATTCAAGCTTTTTGGATCACACTTCATGTCACACTGGATCTGTGCCAGTTTTCTAAGTCGCAAGAGGGGGTCTACTTCCCCACTGTATCCCCTCTGTTTAAACTCTGGGGCTCTATCGGGCCCTGTATCTGTCTTCACAGCTGAGTTGATTGCAATACACTGCTCTGTATGGGAGATAATTTGTTGTCTGGTTCATATACCAGATTGTGACCTTTGATTATTTGTTGCCATGCCTCTGCTCCCCAAACTTCCACAGTATTGGGAGTATTACATTCAAGCTTTTTTGGATCACACTTCATGTCACACTGGATCTGTGCCAGTGACTAAGTCGCAAGAGGGTGTCTACTTCCCCACTGTATCCCCTCTGTTTGAACTCAGTGGGGCTCTATCAGGCCCTGTATCTGTCTTCACGTCTGAGTTGATTCCAATACACTGCTCTATATGGGAGATAATTTGTTGTGCCTGGTTCATATACCAGATTGTGATCTTTAGAGATACAAAGCGCTCTGAGTGCTCTTGGTCATTGGAATCTCCACGCCACCTGGTATGTAGTATCCTTGATGCCACAGTTGCCACAAACCAGGTAGATTTTGAGATTATCTTCTGCTGGGTTCCTGGACATATGGGGAATGAGGTTGCCAAAAAGTCCACAAGGGCTGGATTACTGGACTAGTTTCACTTTTCCTCACCCAACTATATGGCAGGTATCAGGGCAGCCCTCCATGTGGGCAACCAGACCAGCACATATGTTACATTTACCATGTATGTGTACTAGACTGTACTATTTGACTTTTTTTTGTATGTGGCTACCCTTCATTTTATTTTACCTTTTTTTTTTAGTGTTGGGTGTATGCCAAGGGACTGCCGGGTTCTGAGCATTCCTTTTTAACTTTTTTGTTTGTTTGATTGTATTTTTCCCCCCTTTTTAATATAACAACTTAATCTTAGGCTGTTATTTTTTTCTGGCTGATTGTCCCTTTGGTGTCTGTTACTAGAATTGCACTAAAAAAAAACCCCCCTGCAGGATGCACTGCCATTTGATGGAGCGCTCCCCTGCACCTTACTGCCCCAATGAATGCATAGCCTCCAGACACTCTAGCACATTCATGTGAGGGCCCCAGTATGGTAAATCTTCACTCATGTTACCTTATAGGTGATGGGCCTGAGCTAAGCCTCTTGGAGAGTGGGGTGATTACCAAGGATGATTTGCCACTGAGTTTTGGTACCACTATTGGGGCAGTCAAATGGGTTTCTTAATTTGGCTTGGCAGCTGCCTGTTTGCTTCTATCATGACTACAACAGAGTAGAAAGCTCTCTTCTTGCTTGATTGTAGACTGGGTAAATGGTGATCAGAGATTTCCTCAAAGGTAAAAGGAATCTTGGAGCTGGATTCAATATTTTTTATTTAGCGGGAACTTTGGAATCGTCTTCAGATATCTTTTCTTGATAAAAGAAGTCATCCTTAAGCGCAGTCCATCTCTTTTTTACATCAATGACCTATATACATGAATGCAGTATTTTAACATGGATTTATACTTAATTTATATATTTGATTAGTTCCCATTATATTAAATTTATTATCTCTACTTAGATGAATTTATTTTAACAATTCTCACACTATTATCAAGTCTTATAATTGCTATATAATAATTTCATCAAAATCAGGATGAAGGAATGACTCACTATTTAGGGCCCTCAGATAAATAAAGATTTTCATATAGGACCAGTTAATACATTAAATATTAATTGAATATACAAACACATTTAATTAATTCAATTCTTTTTTAAGATTTTTACAAAATTTATTCAATCTCTCAATTGTTAGATCATGGATCCTAAGCAATTAAAAAATTTAATACATTTCTTCAATAAAATTGGGCTAAATTTTAGAGCGTTTTAAATTTTAATTTACAGTATATTGTTTTAATTTAATCAAAGATATATATACCCATTACAAAAGCAAATCAAATCCATTGCATTGTAATAATAAAAATGTTGTCAATTTTAATCAGATTTCTTCTTACAAACATATAGTATTTAATTTTTTCATTTAAGTCCCCTTGTATGGTTACCAGATGTACCAATTTGTCTTATTTCAAAAGCTCTAGAATACATATTCTATTTTATTGTCAATTCAACTTGATTTACATTAAATACATTGAGGAAATTAGATTGAAATTATTATTTATAGAATTTTTCACTGTTAACTATATTCATTAACTCAAAATTACTAAATTCCAATGTTTCATTTATTTTTAAAGTTCCTTCTCATAATTTGAAAAAAATTTACTTATTCAAACAAAATGTAACTTTTAAGGAAAATGTGGAACATTTGAAGTATTTCAACTTGCATTTAAGTTATGCAACATTAGTAGATATTTAGATTTTACTTTGACGGTATTTGCTTATTTAATTTTAATTAGTTACATTCTCGGTTGGGTATTGAACATCAAGAAGTGATGATTTTAGTTAGTATCAGCTAAAATTCAAACTAGCTTTCCTCGATTATTTAAGTGATCTGGGCAGTAGTCTTTTAAGTGCTTGTTTTTAGACTTAATTGCATGTTTGCCTGCTTGCCCAGCTCTCTCAGATTAGGATACAAAAATCAGGTCTTTAAAAAGACCACCCGTCCTATGGATAAAAATTCGGTCTTATGACCCACTTCTTTCTTAGGACTTTTGCAAAGGAGTGCGAATGAAATCTCAGGGGACCAACACTCTTTTGAGAGCACTCTTCAGATTCTCCTGTGTCAAATGTTTTTATGGCTCAATGTGTTAACCCATTATAAAATTTTATAAAACTACAAAATGATAATTTTTGAGGTACTTTTGTACCATATTTAATTCTATAATTTGGTTCTAACTAGTGTTTGGAATTAACTGGTTAATATTACCTTTAACCAGTTATTAACCGATTAACTGGATACTTATTGTACTAAAACTGAAAATGTGACAGGATAATGAAAAATTATATGAATCATTCATATATTTATTTAATTATAATTTTGAAAAATTAATAAATTAACAATTATTTTTTAAATAATCTCTCAAAAAACATTGAGTCTTGTGTTGCTTCAGACATACTAGATCTGAATTTTGTTAAAAATTGACAGGCAGCTGAAAAGGCTCTTTCGGCCTGAATGCTGGTTGCTTACATTGACAACTAAGAATTATATAGTTTTCTAATATTGTAGGTTCTAGTTGTAGTTTCCAAACATTTAAGTTAATTTAGTATGCTGGAATTAACTAACTAGTTTTGTTGAGTTAAGAATTTCTAGAGCACTATTGTATTCGCTTAAAACATCGTCCCTTTCATTGTTAGTCACTCTATCCCCACTTTCTTGTGATTTGTGCAACAATTCTTCCCATTCTTGAGGTTCATTGTATAATCTCCCGTATAGACATTCACAAAAATTTCTTATATTTGCCTTCAAAATGAACTTAACAAATTTTGTCTTGTGTAACAACAGATCTGGATCATGAAAAAATAGTGCAAGTATGGCAGCATCGTTTTGACATCTACTAGCGATGGTTTCAGAAAGGCATTGATGTAATTGGGTAGTGATAACATTTTTCATACTCTCCAGGTTTGGCAATAGAAACTGAATCAATATTGCTGCTTTAACCAAATTTGAGTTTTCAGAGCACATATTCTTCAAAACTATTTGCACAGGGTTGAGTGCATCAGTAATATTTTGCAGAGTAAGCCATTCAATATCAGTTATTTCTGTGGAGCCAACTACTCTGAGAGCTTTAGGAATACAAATTTTTAATTTAAGAAACCTTTCCAGCATGTTTTGCAATCTAATAAATGTTTTAATTCTGTTCCATGTTCACCTTTTACAAAGTCTCATTTTTTAAGGGTGATTTACAAAATAGTTTGCATATCTTTTATTTTATCAATAATATCTATAATTTTCATTAACTTCTATAAAGCAAGAATCCTCATCATTTGTATTGTTGTTGAGGAAATTTAATTTATTTTCAGATAAATCACAGTCTTCGTCAGTATCATTTTCAATATCTGGGGCTGGCTCTTCATTCTTAATTTTACTTTTTTTGCAATAGAGTACATCACCAACAGCTATATGAATCGTGTGAGCAATGCACTGCTGATGAAAATGGTTCAATTTTATTTACAAGTTTCACCATTACAGAAACTCCATCTGTTGTACAAACAACTATGCAATGATTCAGTTCTTATTCAAATTTCTCTATTTTTTTTTAGAAATTAATTCAATAAGTTTTGAACTGTTTATTGATCCATTCAATTTCACAAGACCTAGCGACCAGTGTTTGCTTTTGTCATGAACTTTGATATTAAGAAATTGTCTGTTTTGAAGTGATGTATATTCGTCTAAAGTTAAAGAATATCTCTCTTATTTTGACTTGATTCATGAAATAAAAAAGCAAATCACGTTTCTTTTCATCAGCATAGTTAAACACCATATTTCTAACACAAGAGGTATTGTATCGATAGGAGGAGATTTTCTATATCTAAAGTTTTTGAAACTCTCCAGAATAAAAACACTATTGGCAATTATGTTAAAATAATGCCATCTTGACTAGCTAACTTTCCAACATCTTGGATAGTTTTTGTTTTCCTCATTCATCTCAGTAACTATTTCACTATAAACAGTTTCAAATGATATGTGAGAGATGGTGTGGAACCGCTGGCACATTTTATACATTTTGCTTCATCTTTATCTTGTTTATCAAAACTACACCAAACATCTAACCTTTTTTCTCCAGCATAATTTGGGAAGGGTATCACCACTCAAACAAAGAAATAATGTACGTAAGTAATAGTTTCTAGCGGTTACCTACCAGGTAAACTAAACACAGATTCTCGTACATCTGGCTTACATAGATTCACTTTGTTAGTTGTTTAATACCCTGTTCATGGTTAACAATAGAATTGCAAATAAATTAGATTTAAATAACAATAAATATATTGTTTAATTAAATCATTTATAGGTTAAATATGATCTGTCCTTTTTTTGGTTTAAACTAACAATAATCTGCTTTTATCAGCTTTCATACAATACATTACTTGATGCACAATTAATTAACAGTTAGTGGTTATTAACCACTTTTTGTTAACTGGTTTTAATTGATTAACTGAATAAATTTAACTGGTCACAAGTCCTAGTTCAAACACTACAACCTAACTACAGCAACAAGCAGTCTCTACTGCTTGTTTCATGGACAATGCTACTTGCCTGGCATTGTAAATTTCTGGCAGGTACCTGGCTTCCTCAGCTTTTGAGTTTTGGTTCCATACTCAGATGCTGCTGCATACCTGTCATTTTGGTCCACTTTTCTCTCCTGGGTTGTTATTGTTATTTTAATTTAAAATATCTTAAAATTAGCCTACCACATATTTCAACAACTATACCCCAGCAGGCAGTCATAATGCTAGTGTCTTAAAGAAAATTGCATGTCTTATTTTTTTGTTTTATAGTTATTTTGATGTTTTTCTAACTTTAAAATCATTATTTTAGCTTTTTTTTTAGGTGCCATACCCTTGTAGGGATGCCAGAAGGGGGCTCACTTGAATAAAAAAAAATAAAAGTTTAAATTTCCCATTAAACTCTGTTCTTACGGAGATATGCAGAAGGCAGTATGAATTGGTGGTAAAACTCATTAAGATATTCTCACTCACTTTCCCATATAGAGAAATAATATGAGGGCTTCATTTCATATTAATGTATAATTATTTTCTTTTCTTTCAACAGCTGGAATGTGATTGCCTTAAAATAGTTTATGATGAAGAAATGGCCCAAAAAATTCTTTTCAATACTCTTGAGCAATTTATGTATGGAGGTGATCCTACTCAGGTCTTTCAAGTAAGTAACTGTTTAATGTTCTCAAATATTTAGTGAATTTAGTGTTAAATCCATGGCATGTTCAGATACAACAAAGCTCATCAAGCCACTCAAGTGAGTTCAGGTCTGGCCAACTCCTCTGAGAGTTTGAGGTAGCTCTCTGCCCGGTGGCATTCATGTTATACCCCCCGTAAGGGGCGCGGCGATTTGCCATCCTGGCCGCCGTGCTGACGGGATCCAGCGCTCCATCCGGCCCCAGCTTAGCCTCTCTTCCTTCCTTCAAAACACTTGTTTCCTCTCTTTTCACACAACCTCTCCCACAACTTTCTCTGGTCAGCCTCTAATTTCACAGGGTAGATGCTGACCTTCCTTTCAGCCAACCGTCCCGCATCAGGGCTGAGGGGGTGGGGGACAATGTTCCCTAACCCCTGAGCTCCGGTCTGGGGTGGCTGGTTTTTAACAACCTGCTTCATCCCCACCCATACCTTCCTCACATCCCTTTTCCTCTCCTCTTCACAATCTATATATTTTACGCCGTGTCTAAAGTGGAGCTGCCATGCCGATGGACTGTCAGGCCACCAGGCGGGAGGGGTGGTCCCAAATGGCGGCGCCTGGCTTGTAAGCACCTCTCGCAGTGCGGGCTACTGCGAGAGGTGTGCGCTATTGCATCCCGTGTTAAAAAAAAGGGTCACCATGCCCAATGATGAAGACCAAAAAAAAAAAAACTCAACCCCCAACTTTCCCTGAAACATCAACGGAGCTGCCCTCGGGCAGCTCCAGCAATAAAATGGAGGTCCCCCCCCCCCTGTGCTTGCACAGGGGACCCTCCATATTTCTCTAACCAGAGAGGAGGCTTACTCCTCTCCTTCGCCTACGGGTGCAGGGGACTCCCCCTCACCCCCTTCTCTGGAGGTGCTTTCGGGCACCTCCCTTTTCCCAGTGGCAGTCCCCTCTTTTCTTTCCAAGGGGACTGCCAAGAAAGCCAGCAGGCAGCCCTTAGCCAGCCGCTCCCCATCGAAGCGGCTCGGTAGGGCAAACCCCCTTAGGGGGGAGAGGGAAGCCAGGCCCCGACAGAACTCTTTCATACTCTTCCGTTCAGAACCTTCACTCTTCATACCCCTATTCATCAGCTCCTCACTCACAGGTCTCATTCAACTCAGGGTACACTCTTGCGAAATAGACAAATCACTCGCATCCTCTCTATTCTCACTATACCATCCATCCTCATCCAAATCACTTTCATCAAATCGCCCATCTTCCAACAGTTCCAACACATCCTCCCAAACCAACCCTTCATTCACCTGTCATCCTCATTCACTCCTTTCTTTTCCCATTCAGCCATTCACTTATTTTTTGCCAAACTGTATCAAGGAACTTTCTCATCAATTGCTTACATTCATTCACACCATCATCACCATACCTCTTTCTCATCATACTCTCAAGCCTATGTGCATACATGTTCACATTTTCACTCTTTCCCAGGTGAACCTTCTCAAATTAATTCACACTTTTATACTTCACACTTTTATACTTCACACTCTCCGGGTATTTTAGCTTGCAATAGGATTCAAACTCCCCGAAGAACTCTCCTACAATTTAAACCTATCAACTTTCGGGAGTTCCCTAATCAAAATTCCTTTCCCCACATTCGCTTCACTCTCACTCATGCCAATCATACCATCACTCTCTCCTTCATCCGAGTACAACGAGTCCACACTCTTCCCTCTCACCTTCCGATCTTTCCCCCTTTGACCCAGTCTTTCTTCCTCTCTTGCATTCCACTCTCTTCCATTTTTGACCCAGTCTTTCTTCCTCTCTTGCATTTCACTCTCTTCCATTCTCTGTCCTTCCTATCACTCACAATCATCCTGTCCTCTCTAGATTCGCACGCACTCCCATTAGTCCTATCCCATTCAGTCGGAGCAGGGGTCGAGGGTCCTGGGGCCAGTCTTGACCCCTTCATCATGTCATAGAGGTCCTTCATTCATTGGTTAACCTGCTTCTCTCTCTCAGCGATTTCTTTCTTCATCCTGTTCCCCGTCAGGTGCGTGGTGATTTGTCATCCTAGCTGCCATGCTGAAGGGACTCAGCACTGCGTCCGACCCCAGCTTAGCCTCTTCTCCTTCCTTCAGACACTTGTGTTTTCCCCCTCTTTCCTCGCTTTTCATACAACCTCTCCCACAACTTTCTCTGGTCACCCTCTAATTTCACAAGGTAGATGCTGGCCTTCTTCTCAGCCAACTATCCCGGATCAGGGCTGAGGGGGGAGGGGACAATGTTCCCTAACCCCTGAGCTCCAGTTTGGGATGGTGGGTTTTTAACAACCTGCTTCATCCCCACCCATACCTTACTCATATCCCTTTTCCTTTTCTCTTCACACTCTTATCAATTTTACGCTGCATCCAAGGTGGAGCTGCCATGCTGAAGGACTGCCAGGCCACCAGGCGGGAGGGGTGGTCCAAAATGGTGGCACCTTGCTCTGCCAGGCCTGTATTCACCCTTCGCAGAGCGGGCCACTGCAGGGGCAGATTGGGGCTCAGCATCAAACACCGAGCCCGATTCTGCTCCTGTGCAGGGTCGTCGCCAGAAGGGTCAGGCTGCTAAGACATCACAAGCAGTGGAGGGATCTCCTCCTCAGTTGGTGCCCCCATGACTGCTGGAACCTTGCAGAGGCCGGCCCATCTGGCCTGGCAGCTCCTGCTGGGGGAGGGGAGAAGCAGGTCCATTCCCCGCCCTCCTCTCCTAAAAAGACAGACGTGGCCGCTAACATCCTTGAACGCGACCAAGCCAAGATCGACAAGTCTAGCCCCGGTCCTCCCCTGGGTGGGGATCCAAAAATAACGCCAAAAGTGTGCAAAGTGGGCCGCAATTACATTGCGGCCCCTCATTCAGAGGTTACCTGCTGTTTTCGAACCCACTGGCTTCAAATGTTTCTTAGTTATTCACTCCACTGATGGCAGCATGTTGGCCAAGGGCAACATGATGCATCAGAGGAGAGCTTTAGCTGGTATAATTGGTACCCGTGACCCGTTTCTCGGATGGAGGCCTTCTGGCGAATGCGCCGGATCCCTTTGAGGTGGCCAAGATAAGTGCTATTTTTACACTTGATGGCAACCTGGTGAGTGTGATACTGCACTCTACCATGAACTTTGTGAAAGGAGTAGTTTATGCGAGGGAACTCGTGGACTACTGCATAGAAGATATCACTCTAGAGCTGGCTGACCATGGGGCGGTCAAGGTCGAGTGTGTGATGAGAAAACAGGGAGGGGTATTGAGACCCACCCGTATACTCTTCGTCATGTTCTACTGTGACGAGCTTCCTGAGTCGGTGCTTGCTGGTTGGTACCGCTACTGCGTGAAGGCATTCATGACACTGCCGTGGCGGTGCTATTACTGTCACCGCTTCGGCCATACGAATCAATCTTGTAGACGTGCAAAGTTGGGGTCACCCGAAGTCTGTGTAAATTGCTCCAAGGTCGCACACGATAAGTTTAAATCGTGTGTGGCCAAGTGTGTCAATTGCGGAGAGCTGCACCCCGTTTCTTCAAAGCAATGTGGTGCATATCTCCCTGAGAAAGAAATCCTGGCCGTTCAGGCCCAGGATCGAATCTCATTCCGCGAGGCTAAGGACTTGGTCCTGGCGCGCCCGGCTCTGCCTGGGACGTCATATGCCTCAATAGTTAGAAAGGCACCCTCTGCTCCTTGCCCATCCAAGCCAACTAGCACGGTTGTTTCCGCACCCATTCGGAGCTCTTCTGCGGGCTCTACTCAACCCGGGCGCTCCCCTGGTAAAGCTGGCGGCAAAAAGGGTTCACACCCAGCCCCGGCTAAAACCAGCGTGACCGTTTCCCGTAAGGCGAAACGGCCACGCGCCTCGAACGAGTCGTTAAACTCACAGGGGGCAACACCCCTGAAGTTGGTCGCCAGGCGGGAGGGGTGGTCCAAAATGGTGGCACCTTGCTCTGCCAGGCCTGTATTCACCCTTCGCAGAGCGGGCCACTGCAGGGGCAGATTGGGGCTCAGCATCAAACACCGAGCCCGATCTCAGTTGAGGAGTTTAGGTCGGTGATTAGGCCGTTGAGTTCTTCTCCGGCAACCTCATCGCCGTGGGCCTGACTACTATTCCTAGGACGACTGGCCGTTTTGCACGCCGACTACTCCCATGGTGGTCGGCCGAGTGTGAGACGGCCCTCAAACATAAGCGTTATGCCTACTTGCGCTATAAGAACCGCCCGGACAATTTCACTGTCGGTGAATTCCGTCGGGCTAGGGCTAGGTTCCGGAATATTTCAAAGCACGCCCGCTGTTCTTCTTGGCGGGAATACGTGTCTTCAGTTAACGGGAAGACCCTTTTAGCAAAGGTGTGGAAGCGAGTCAAAAGGATCCGGGGCAATTTCTCGCAGGACCCTCTTCCCCTTCTCCAGGAGAATGGGACCGCAATCTCGGACCCCGCGTCCGTGGCGGAATCCTTCGCGACCGCTTTTTCCGCATTCTCTTGCATTTAATGCACGTCGTGATGGCGCGGAAGGCCGTCGGCTGGACTTTACCTCCAGCGGCGTAGAACCCTTCAACGACAGGTTTACTGTGAGTGAGTTGCTCTCCGCTCTTGCTTCGTGCGCGGACACCGCCCATGGTCCAGACGATGTTCCGTACGCCATGCTTCGACACCTGGGTGAGTGAGGCATGGCCTTTCTGTTAGATTTGTTCAACAGGATCTGGGTGGAGGGTCTTCTCCCAGATTCCTGGCGAATCGCTACTGTGCTTGCCTTTCGCAAGCCGGGGAGAGATCACTACTCCGACCGGTTTCCGCCCAATCTCTCTAACCTCTTGCGTGTGCAAGTTGATGGAGAAATTGGTAAATGTTACATTAGCCTTTTTCCTGGACAGCGGAGGCCATCTGTCTTCTGCACAGTGCGGCTTCCGAAACTTCCACTCCACGTCGGATGCTCTGCTCCGACTGGAAAATGCCGTCTGCGAGGCTTTCCTTCGTAGACAGCACTATGCCACGGTCTTTTTCGATCTGGAGAAGGCCTATGATACCGCATGGCGATACGGTATCATGGAGACCCTCCACGCGATGGGGGCAAGGGGACGCCTCCCAATGTTTATATCTGAATTTTTGCGAGATCGTCGATTCCACGTACGGGTGGGGGGAGCCCTCTCCCGCAGGGAAGTGTCTTGAGTGTCACACTTTGCCCTGACCATCAACGGCATCACCTCGGTGATGCCGGAAGATGTTCTCGCTACGCTCTACGTGGACGACCTTTCGATCTCTTTTGGCGCGGCCCAGATGCCAACTCTGGAGCGTCGTCTTCAACAGGCATTGAACCGCGTCTCTCGCTATGCCGACCGCACAGGTTTCGGTTTTCCTTGGCCAAGCCTAAGGTGGTGCACTTCTGCCGCCATCCACGGCTTCACCCCGACCCAGATTGGTTTCTTAATGGGGTGCGCCTGGATGTGGTTGAGTCGCACCGTTTCCTTGGTCTTGTATTCGACCGACGCCTCACCTGGGATGCTCATATTCGCAGCCTTAGGGTCTCTTGTACCCGCGCCATGGATATTCTCTGTTCCGTGACGTTCAGCGCTTGGGGCGCTGATAGTGCTACTGCCCTACTTTTTTATCGATCCTTTGTTCGTTCGAAGCTCGACTACGGATGCGAGTTTTATGCATCCGCAGCTGAGCGTTTATTGCGCAAGGTGGATTCGATCCACCACACCGGCCTTCGCTTTGCGACCGGTGCCTTCCGCACTTCCCCCATTCACCAACAGCTCTCACTGCATCCGCAGCTGATCTCGACTGTGCCAATGCCGCCGAGAGACGTCAGTCATACCCTACCCCTTTGGGTATAGGGCCAGGAAACTCCTTGGTGAGCTAGATATAGTTCTCGGGCCGGTGGCGCCCCTGGTTCTGCCCAGGACGCCACCCTGGAGGGTACCACATTTGGCTATTTGTCGCCACGCCTCTGCTCCCAAAGCTTGTACGGTGCCGGGATTATTGCGTTTGACCTTTTTGGAGCACACCTCCTGTCACGCGCGAACTGTGCCAGTGTATACGGGCGGCTTCCACACTGTATCCCCTCTGTTTGAAGTCAGCGGGGCTCTACCAGGCGCTGCGTCTGTCTTCACGGCCGAGCTGGTGGCAATACACCACCTGGTACGGGAGATTACGCGACGTGCCCGGTTCAGGGATCGGATTGTGATCTATAGCAACTCACAAAGCGCCCTGAGTGCTCTCGGGGCATTGGAATCTCCGCATCCCCTGGTTCGCGATATCCGTGATGCCACAGTTTTGGTGAGCCGGGCAGATGTCGAGATTATCTTCGGCTGGGCTCCTGACCATTTAGGAATTGCGTGGAATGAGCGCGCTGATGAGGGCGCTAAAGAGTCCGCAATGACTCTGCAACCGGACCAGCGTTTCGCTCTTCCTTACTCCGACTACATGGCAGGAATATGGGCAGCTCTTCGGACTGCTTGGCAAAGAAGTTGGGAGACGGTCAAAGGGAACTTAAAGTTGCGTGCCATTGCGCCGCGACTGTTCCCTTGGACCTATCCCCCAATGCCACAACCGCTTCAGCTCGCTTTCTGTCGTCTCCGAATCGGACACACTCGTGTGACGCATCACTATTTGATGGAGTGCTCGCCTGTGCCCTATTGCGACGACTGCGTCGTCCCCCAGACTGTTCGGCACATCCTTGTTGAATGTCCCAGTCTGGGTGATCTTCACGCACGTTACCTGTCCCGGTACGGGGTTGGGTGGGGTCGCTACCGCCTGTCCCTTGTACTCGGGACGAGTGCGTGCATCATGACTGGTGGACTTGTTGACTTTTGGGGGGAGGCCGGCCTTCTCCCTTGTATTTAACTTGCTTTTTGTTATTGTTGTTTTTTTTTATAGGTCACAGGCTCTTGCGCCGGGGGGAGGGGGACCCCCTCCCCCCTGACCCTGGAGCTTGCTCCTTGATTGTTATCCCCTTTTTATTGTTGTTTCTGTTAAGTTTTTATTTTTTAAGTAGCCTAGAACTGGGCTGTTTGTTTGCGGTGACTTATGCCAAGTGGGCAGTCGCCAGATAGCCCCTTGAAATATAAAAAAAAATGTTGAATGTCCCAGTCTGGGTGATCTTCGTGCATGTTACCTGTCCCGGTACCGGGATGGGCGGGGTCGCTATCGCCTGTCCTTTGTACTCGGGATGAGTGCGTGCACATTGACTGGTGGACTTGTTGACTATTTGGGGAAGGCCGGCCTTCTCCATTTCATTTAACTAGGTTTAGTTGTTTTTGTTATTGTTTTGTTATTGTTATTGTTTTGTTATTGTTATTGCTTCATAATTGTTATTTCTTTTTATTCTTGCTTTCTTTTCAAATTTTTTAAAGTAGCCTAGAACTAGGCTGTTTGTTTATGCCGACTTATGCCTAAGTGGGTGGTCGCCAGATAGCCATTTAAAAACAAAAATTTAACTGGGACAAGCTCCCTGAGTTGGTGCACGCTGTTTGTTATTGGTCCCATGTGAAGTCATTCTTGCTCTACTTCCACCACTTCAGCCCGTTCAAAGTTGGGGTTCCCCGAAGTCTGTGTAAGTTGCTCCTCGGTAAGTAAGTCCAAATTGTGTGTGGCCAAGTGTGTCAATTGAGGAGAGCCGCACCCCGCTTCTTTGAAGCAATGTGGTGTATATCTCCTTGAGAAGTAAATCCTGGCCATTCAGGCCCAGGATTGTCTCTCATTTTGCGAGGTTAAGGACTTGTTCCCTGCACTGTCAAGGCTGTCCTATGCTTCAATGTTAAGAAAGATGCCCTCTGCTACGGGCCCCTCTATGCATACAAGCACAGTCATTTATGCGCCTATTTGCAACTATTCTGCAGGTTCCACCAACCCCGGGCACATCTCTGGTAAAGCTGGCGGCACAAAGTGTTCACACCCAGCCCTGGGTAAAACCATGACTCCCCCTTATCTCCCCCGTAAGGGGCGCGGCGATTTGCCATCCTGGCCGCCGTGCTGACGGGATCCAGCGCTCCGTCCGGCCCCAGCTTAGCCTCTCTTCCTTCCTTCAGATAGCCCGATTTCTCCCCTACCTCGTCGCTTTTCATACAACCTCTCCCACAACTTTCTCTGGTCAGCCTCTAATTTCACAGGGTAGAATGCTGACTTTCTTCTCAAGCCAACCACCCCGGATCGGGGCTGAGGGGGGGAGGGGACATTGTCCCCTAACCCCTCAGCTCCGGTTTGGGATGGGTTTTTTTTAACAACCTGCTTCATCCCCACCCACATCTTCCTCACATCCCTTTTCCTCTCCTCTTCACAACCTATATTTTTTACACCGTGTCCAAGGTGGAGCCGCCATGCCGAAGGACTGCCAGGCCACCAGGCGGGAGGGGTGGTCCCGAATGGCGGCGCCTGGCTCTGCCGGGCTTGTAAGCACCTCTCGCAGTGCGGGCAACTGCGAGAGGTGATGAGCTATTGCGTCCCGTAATCAAAAGAGGGTCACCATGCCCATGTATGAAAAAAAACAAAAACCCCAACCCCCAACTTCCCCAAAAACATCTACGGAGCCGCCCTCGGGCAGCTCCACCGAGAAAATGGAGGTCCCCCCCCTTGTGCTTGCGCAAGGGACCCTCCATAATTCTTTAACCGGAGAGGAGGCTTACTCCTCTCCTACGCCTACGGGTGTAGGGGACTCCCCCTCACCCCCTTCTCTGGAGGTGCTTTCGGGCACCTCCCTATCTCCAGCGGCAGTCCCTCCTTTGCTTTCTAAGGGGACTGCCAAGAAAGCCAGCAGGCAGCCCATTGCCGACCGCCCCTCGTGCAAGCGGCTCGGTAGGGCAAACCCCCTTAGGGGGGAGAGGGAAGCCAGGCCCCTTCGGTCGCTTCCCTCAAAAGACCTGCTGGCAAGAATTTTGAACCTTGCTGGGGTCAAGGCCTGTGCCTCCCCACACCACCTGACTAGTGACAATACTGCCAAGGGGACCTGCGATGTCCTGGGAGGGGATGGCCAACTGGAGGCCCCTCCTGTGATAGACATGGTCCTTGAGGAGACCCAGCCCCAGACGGTAGGGCCTTCCATGGGGGGGAATTCGGGCTCGGCGCCAAGCACCGAACCCGAATCCGCCCCTATGCAAGGTCCTCCTCAAATGGCTGAGGGCTCCGAGGCAGTAGAAGGAGGGGAGGGATCTCCTCCGACAGGTGCCCCTACGACAACCAGGACCTTCTCCATTTCGGAGAGGGACCTGGCTGAGGCTGGTCCATCTGGCCTGGGGACTTCTGCCGGCGGAGGTGAAAAGCGGGTTCATTCCCCGCCCTCCTCTCCTAAAAAGAAAAAGACTAAAAAGACTCAAAAGACGAAGAAGACTCGGGGCTCCTCTCCATCCGCGGGGGCTGCGGGGACGGATGGGTCTGCTGCCACTTTGGTAGGCGACCAAGCCAAGATCGGCACATCCGGCCCCTCTACCCCCTCGTGTGCGGAGCCCATGACTACGACTAAGACCAAGAATGCACAGGGCGGAGCCTCGATGACATCGGGGCCCCTGATTCAGAGGTTACCTGGCGTTTTCGAGCCCGCTGGCTTCAAACGCTTCCTCGTTATTCGCTCCACTGATGGCACCATGTTGTCCAAGGGCAACATGATCCATCAGAGGAGAGGATTAGCTAGTGCAATTGGTAGAGAGCCGAAGGTAACCCGTTTCTCGGACGGGAGCCTTCTGGCGAATGCGGCGAATCCCGCCGAGGCGGCCAAGATAAGTGCTCTTCGGACACTTCATGGCACCCCGGTGAGTGTGACGCCGCACTCTACCATGAACTTTGTGAAAGGAGTAGTTTATGCGAGGGAACTCGTTGACTACTCCATTGAGGACATCACCCTAGAGCTGGCCGACCATGGGGCGGTCAAGGTCGAGCGTGTGATGAGAAAACAGGGAGGGGCCTCGAGACCCACCCCTACACTCTTCGTCACGTTCGACTGTGACAAGCTCCCTGAGTCGGTGCGTGCCGGTTGGTACCGCTACCGCGTGAAGGCATTCGTGCCACTGCCGCGGCGGTGCTATTACTGCCACCGCTTCGGCCATACGAATCGATCATGTAGACGTGCAAAATCGGGGTCACCCGAAGTCTGTGTAAATTGCTCCAAGGTCGCACACGATAAGTCCAAATCGTGTGTGGCCAAGTGTGTCAATTGCGGAGAGCCGCACCCTGCTTCTTCGAAGCAATGTGGTGCATATCTCCTTGAGAAAGAAATCCTGGCCGTTCAGGCCCAGGATCGACTCTCATTCCGCGAGGCAAAGGACTTGGTCTTGGCGCGCCCGGCTCTGCCTGGGACGTCATATGCCTCAATAGTTAGAAAGGCACCCTCTGCTCCTGGCCCATCCAGGCCAACGAGCACGGTTGTTTCCGCGCCCATTCGGAGCCCTTCTGTGGGCTCTACCCAACCTGGGCGCTCCCCTGGTAAAGCTGGCGGCAAAAAGGGTTCATACCCTGCCCCGGCTAAAACCAGGGCTCCCCCCTCTTCCCCCAGCGTGACCGTTTCGCGTAAAGCGAAACGGCCACGCGCCTCCACCGAGTCGTTAGACTCACAGGAGGCAACACCCCTGAAGATGGTCGCTAGGCCATCTTCCGGGGTTCCTAAAGCTGTTCCCCGAAAGGAGGACAGCAACAAAGGAGCTTCGGCCCCTTTGCCCACGCCCCGAGGTGGAGCGAGTGGCTCGGAGACGGTGGTTCCTCGAAAAGAGGGCCCCCCGCCTCCGAAGCCGCAACGCCCGCCTAAAGTTTCGAGGCGGAGGGAGGAAAAGACTCGCATGGCGAGCCCAACCTCCCCCAATAAGTCCTCGAAGGCGACAGCGCCTTCAGCGCTTTGTCCGGCCAACAGCGCCCGGGGTTCTGCCCCCGGGAAGCGTA
Source organism: Ceratothoa steindachneri (assembly GCA_963969495.1). Lineage (NCBI taxonomy): Eukaryota > Metazoa > Arthropoda > Malacostraca > Isopoda > Cymothoidae > Ceratothoa > Ceratothoa steindachneri. Next base: position 64,159,047 of record OZ018317.1, on the reverse strand, counting down.
CGGCCATTCCCGTGAGGGTCTTCAATTCGAGGAGGGCCCCCGCGTCTCCTCAGAGCTAGGCCTGGAGGGCATATTCCTTCAATGGAATTGCCGTGGACTCCGGGCCAACTGGGAGGAGCTGCGGAGGCTCGCCTCATCCCGTTCCCCGTTAGCTATTTTTTTGCAGGAGACCATGCTAGGCGCGTGCCCCCTGCCTGCCCTCCCGGGGTATAAGGGTCTTGCGACCCAACCACCGCGGGACGGCCGGGCTGGGGGATGCGCGGTTTACACCCGGCATGATGTCTCCGTTCTTCCTTTCTCTTTAGATACCTCCTTTCAGGCAGTGGCTGTGCAGCTGCACCTGGATAGGAGGTATACTATCATTTCTGCGTACATTCCACCGTCAGCTGACTTCGACGCGGGGGACTTTCGCCGCGTCGTGGCACGGTTGCCGAGGCCCTATCTCTTGCTTGGAGATCTGAACGGCAGGCATCCTCTCTGGGGAGATTACACCATAAATCCCAGGGGACAAGTCCTTGCCGATCTGATCGAAGAGCTTGAGATGGGTGTCCTAAACGTGGATGAGTTTACGCATCACTGTCCGAGAACCGCTTCATTTTCTTGCCTTGACCTATCTTTGTGCTCTTCGGATGCACAGCCTGATTTTGATTGGGGGGTGGTCGATGACCTCCATGGTAGTGATCACTTTCCCATTCAAATATCATTTTCAGGGCAACTGCCGCCTGAGAGACCACCTCGGTGGTGCTTGGCGCGGGCGCGGTGGCCTGCATTTCAGGAAATGACTGAATTCTCTATCTCAGTCAAGGAGTTTAGGTCGGTAGATGAGGCCGTCGAGTTCTTCTCCGGCAACCTCATCGCCGTGGGCCTGACTACTATTCCTAGGACGTCTGGCCGTTTTGCACGCCGACCACTCCCATGGTGGTCGGCCGAGTGTGAGACGGCCCTCAAACAGAAGCGTTATGCCTACATGCGCTATAAGCGCCGCCCGAACGATTTCACCGTCGCTGAATTTCGTCGGGCTAGGGCTAGGTTCCGGTATATTTCGAAGCACGCCCGCCGCTCTTCTTGGCGGGCATACGTGTCTTCACTTAACGGGAAGACCCCTTTAGCTGAGGTGTGGAAGCGAGTCAAAAGGATTCGGGGCAAGTTCTCGCAGGACCCCCCTCCCGTTCTCCAGGAGAATGGGACCGCAATCTCGGACCCCGCGTCCGTGGCGGAATCCTTAGCGACCGCTTTTTCCCCATTCTCTAGCCGTGATGCTGCTCCGCCAGCATTCAATGCACGTCGTGATGTCGCGGAAGGCCGCCGGCTGGACTTTACCTCCAGAGGCGGAGAACCCTTCAACGACAAGTTTACTGTGAGTGAGTTGCGTTCCGCTCTCGCTTCGTGCGCGGACACCGCCCATGGTCCGGACGATGTCCCGTACGCCATGCTTCGACACCTGGGTGAGCGAGGCATGGCCTTTCTATTAGATTTGTTCAACAGGATCTGGGTGGAAGGTCTCCTCCCAGACTCCTGGCGAATCGCTACTGTGCTCGCCTTTCGCAAGCCGGGGAGAGATCACTCTACTCCGACCGGTTTCCGCCCAATCTCTCTAACCTCTTGCGTGTGCAAGTTGATGGAGAAATTGGTAAATGTTAGATTAGCCTATTTCCTGGACAGCGGAGGCCATCTGTCTTCTGCACAGTGCGGCTTCCGTAAGTTCCACTCCACGTCGGATGCTCTGCTCCGACTGGAAAATGCCGTCTGCGAGGCTTTCCTTCGTAGACAGCACTACGCCACGGTGTTTTTTGATCTGGAGAAAGCCTATGATACCGCATGGCGATACGGTATCATGGAGACTCTCCACACGATGGGGGCGAGGGGACGCCTCCCAATGTTTATATCTGAATTTTTGCGAGATCGTCGATTCCGCGTACGGGTGGGGGGAGCCCTCTCCGGCCCAAAGGAGCAGGAAGAGGGTGTCCCGCAGGGAAGTGTCCTCAGTGTCACACTCTTTGCCCTGAGCATCAACGGCATCACCTCGGTGCTGCCGGAAGATGTTCTCGCTACGCTCTACGTGGACGACCTTTCGATCTCTTTTGGCGCGGCCCAGATGCCAACTCTGGAGCGCCGACTCCAACAGGCATTGAACCGCGTCTCTTGCTATGCCAAAGCGCACAGGTTTCGGTTTTCTTTGGCCAAGACTAAGGTGGTGCACTTCTGCCGCCATCCACGGCTTCACCCCGACCCAGATTTGTTTCTTAATGGGGTGCGCCTGGATGTGGTTGAGTCGCACCGTTTCCTTGGTCTTGTATTCGACCGACGCCTCACCTGGGAGGCTCACATTCGCAGCCTTAGGGTCTCTTGTACCCGCGCCATGGACATTCTCCGTTCCGTGACGTTCAGCGCTTGGGGCGCTGATAGGGCTACCGCCTTACTTTTTTATCGATCCTTTGTTCGCTCGAAGCTCGACTACGGATGCGAGTTTTATGCATCCGCAGCCGAGCGTTTATTGCGGAAGGTGGATTCGATCCACCACACCGGCCTTCGCCTTGCGACCGGTGCCTTCCGCACTTCCCCCATTGAGAGCCTGTTGGTCGATGCTGGGGAGATGCCACTCGCTCTGCGCCGCGTGCAGTGCATCACTCGCCTGTACGCGCGAGCCCGGCGCCTCCCCCAGTCGCCAACAGCTCTCACTGCATCCGCAGCTGATCTCGATGGTGCCTATGCCGCCGAGAGACGCCAGTCATACCCTAAGCCCTTTGGGTTTAGGGCCAGGAAACTCCTTCGAGAGGTAGATATAGCTCTCGGGCCGGTGGCGCCCCTGGTTCTGCCCAAGACGCCACCCTGGAGGGTACCACATTTGGCTATTTGTCGCCACGCCTCTGCTCCCAAAGCTTGTACTGCGCCGGGAGTATTGCGTTCGATCTTTTTGGAGCACACATCGTGTCACGCTGGTACCGTGCCAGTGTATACGGATGGCTCCAAGTCCCAAGAGGGGGTCGGCTTCCACGCCGTATCCCCTCTGTTTGAAGTCAGCGGGGCTCTACCAGGCGCTGCGTCTGTCTTCACGGCCGAGCTGGTGGCAATACACCACTCGGTACGGGAGATTACGCGACGTGCCCGGTTCGGAGACCGGATTGTGATTTATAGCGACTCACAAAGCGCCCTGAGTGCTCTCGGGGCATTGGAATCTCCGCATCCCCTGGTTCGCGAAATCCGTGACGCCACGGTTTTGGCGAGCCGGGCAGATGTCGAGATTATCTTCTGCTGGGTTCCTGGACATGTAGGAATTGCGGGGAATGAGCGCGCCGATGAGGGCGCCAAAGAGTCCGCGAGGACTCTGCGACCGGACCAGCGTTTCGCTCTTCCTCACACCGACTACATGGCAGGAATACGGGCAGCTCTTCGGACTGCTTGGCAAAGAAGATGGGAGACGGTCGAGGGGAACTTAAAGTTGCGTGCCATTGCGCCGCGACTGTTCCCATGGACCTATCCCCCAATGCCGCGGCGGCTTCAGGTTGCTTTCTGTCGTCTTCGAATCGGACACACTCGTGTGACGCATCGTTACTTGGTGGAGCGCTCGCATGTGCCCTATTGCAACGACTGCGTCGTCCCCCAGACTGTTCGGCATATTCTTGTCGAATGTCCCAGTCTGGGTGATCTTCGCGCACGATACCTGTCTCGGTACCGGGATGGGCGGGGTCGCTACCGCCTGTCCCTTGTACTCGGGACGAGTGCGTGCACCATGACTGGTGGACTTATTGACTTTTTGGGGGAGGCCGGCCTTCTCCCCTTTATTTAAGGTTCCTTTTTTTGTTATTGTTTTGTTTTAGATTGCACTCCTGCACCGGGGTGAGGGGGACCTCCCCCCGCTGCCGGAGATTGCTTCGATTGTTAAGTTTTTCAAATTTATATTGATTGTTAAGTTTTCATATTTTAACTTTAAAATAGCCTAATTCTAGGCTGTCGTGTTTTTCGGCGACTTATGCCCAAGTGGGTAGTTGCCAGATGGGCTCTATAAAAAAAAAAAAAAAAAAAAAAAAAAATCCCCCTTATCTCAGCATGACCGTTTCCCTGTAAGGAGATACGGCTGTGCGCCTCCAAGTCATTCGACTCATAGCAGGCAATACCCTTGAAGTTGGTTGTGAGGCCATCTTCCAAGGTTCTTAAAGCTGCTCCCCAGAACACTTTGTGTCGCATTGGATCCATACTAGTCAATACGAATTGCTCCATGTTCCAAGAGGGGTTAATCTTCCCTACTTAAACCCATCTGCTTGAATTCTGTGTGGCTCTACCAGGTGCTATGTTTCTTTTCAGATCCAAGCTGGTTGCCATACACTGTAATTAAGTAAACATTTGTCATTTGATTGCTAAAAACAAAGTGATCAATGCACACTGAATTGTGGACTATTTGACTTCTCGGAGTAGGCTACCATTATATTTTATTAGATTTGTTGTTTTTTTTTGGCCCCTTTGTTTTTTAATTTAGCCTAGCATTAGGCTATAAGATGATTATGGTGACTTATTCTCTAGTAGGCATTCACCACTTGGTCCTTGATCAAAAGAGTGATTGATCACTCTTGCAATCCTTGAACCTTGAATATTTTTGCTGCTTTTCAAACCCCTCTATGGCTTACTCATAGCCTGTAGCACCAGGTCCTTCTATAAGTGATTTCTTGTAAGACTTATGATTGATTTTTTTAGTTGGCATTTTTGCTGGTTCAAATGGGAAACAAAGCATTCTTTACTTTATCTCTGACAATACCATAACTTATGCTATCTTTTCTTTTTCCATACTTCTATCTACTTATTTTTTTCATTACTCCATTATCCATTACTGTCTTTGAGCCTTAATTTTATGATGTAGATATTTTTCTACATAATTTACTATTTCATAACTGGCATTCAGCGACAATATACCATGCTATCTACCTGGTCACTACAACATAGATTAACTACAATTGGTCAGTATTGGCTGCAGCATCTTGTCCACAGCATCTCTCATAGCTATGAAAGCTCAATGGGGTGGATAAAATGTGGCAGCCTTGTGTTTAATATGGCATAAATAGGTTTAATGGGGAGTGTTCAGGGTATTGATGATGATTTTAGCTCATAATAAATGATAAACTAAATAATGTGTATATTTGTATTCTTTGGATGATCTGAATTTGATTTCTTTCAGACAATTAAAGAACATGATACACCACCATCTCTGTGTGGAAGAGTTTTCAAGACCGGTGATCCTACATATGGCTGCAGAGATTGTGGCATGGACCCAACTTGCGTTCTGTGTGCTGAATGTTTTCAGAAATCTGCCCACAACAAACATAGGTAATGAAGCCACTGCCGTGAAACTGGTGTGCATTTTATTTCTCAGAATATTGCTGATTTGTACTTTGAAGTTTTGAAATACATCTCTTTTATGCCATGATACCAGTTTTGTTGTATGGCACTCCATTTAGACAACACTTGAAGAAAAAGGCTACTCCAAGGTGCCATCCTCTCCCCCACCCTCTTCATCCATGACATACCCCTTCCCACTACCAAAACACTCAAAATAAACATGTACACAGAAATCTAAAAAGGTATCTATCTACAACTCCAAAACTGGTTCACACTAATCAGAATGTACGCCTCTCCTCAAAAATATAGTCCTCCACTTTACCCTTGACCTAAAAAAACTATCACCCAAACATCTTTCTCCATAACCAACTTCTCCCCTCTCAATCTTAACCCCACACTTATTGGCATCACACTAGCCCCATGCAACACCTTTGCTCAACCAAAAAATACCTCAAAAGCCCTGTCCAAACTCAATGCCCTCAGAACAATCACAAATGACAACTTTGGACATTGCAAAGAAACCCTCTTCTTCAGACAGTTGATCCTTATTATACTGAACTACACCTCCCCAGCCTGTGCACTAATCATAGCTATTAGACACACAAGATCAAAAAGTGCAAAATAGTGCTCTCCCAATTAAGCACCACCTAAACATGATAGGCACACAGTTTTTCAGTAAACTTCGATGCTCTCTCCATATGTAGCCATTCCCCCAGAATCCCTCAAACTATCTTCATTGCCCTCTACTTCCAATTATTAGTTAATCTACTCTCAACTATACTAAACCAGGACAATATAAAACACAGCCACTTTACCTGCATAGCACTTTAAAACCAGCAACAAAATGCCATATTACATCCCTGACTCCCCAACCCCTGCACTCAATATCCACAAAGTTGAATCAACCCCAGATCGCTGAACTAGTTTCACTATCCCCCCTGCGATCAGGATCATCACCCTATCTTATATGAATGCAAAAGCAACTGCCTCTGCTGCTGCCTACATGTGCTATAAGCCCCGCACGAACGAGTTCACTTGCAGTAAATTTTGTCGGGCTAGGGCTAGGTTCTGGTATATTTCAAAGCAAGCCTGCCGCTCTTCGTGGCGGGCATACATGTCTTCACTTAACGGGAAGACGCCTTTAGCTGAGGTGTGGAAGCGAGTCAAAAGGATTTGGGGCAAGTTCTCGCAGGACCTCCCTCCTGTTCTCCAGGAGAATGGGGGCACAATCTTGGACCCCACGTCCCTGGCGGAATCCTACGCGACCGCATTCTCTAGCTGGGATGCTGCTCTGCCAGTATTCAATGCGGGTCATGATGGCGCTGAAGGTCACCGACTCGAATTTACCTCCACAGGTGGTGACCCCTTCAATGACAGGTTTACTGAGTGAGTTGCGCAGACACTCCTCATGCTGTGGACGATGTCCCGTATGCCATGTTTCGTCACCTTGGTGAGCGAGGCATGGCCTTTCTGTTAGATTTGTTTAACAGGACCTGGGTAGAGGGTATCTTCCCAGATTCCTTGTGAATCACTATTGTGCTCACTTTTTTCCGCCCAATCTCTCTAACCTCCTGCAGCCTTCTCCCTGTTATTTAAAATTCAATTATGGATCGCTGTCTTCTTTGGCGGGGGAGGGTGGGCCTTTCCCCATCCACAGAGCTCGCTCTATATATTTTTTCAATTTGTTTGTTTTTCTTTTGCTTTTTGTTTGTATTTTTTGATTTTGTTTTTCCTTTTTTTTTAATCTGGCTTTTAATATTGCATAGATGATGATTGGGAGATGCTACACACACTGCGCTATGCATAGAGTGCATTTCTTGCCTGTACGTGCGAGCCCGATGACTGTCAGTTGCCAACAGCTCCCACTGTATTCACAGCTGATCTCGACGGTGCCTCTGCCACCGAGAGACTCAAGTCACAATAAGCCCTTCTGGTTTAGGGCCAGGAAACTATTTTGATAGCTAGGTATAGCTCTCGTTCCATTGGTGCCCCTGTTTCTGCCAATGATGCCACCCTGGAGGGTACCCCCTTGACCATTTGTCACCATGCCTCTGGTCTCAAAGCTTCTGCAGTGCTGGGAGTATTGTGTTTTGCCTCTTTGGAGCATACTTTGTGTCACGCTGGAACCATGCCAGTGTATACGGATGACTTCAAGTCCCAACAGGGGGTCGGTTTCCACACTGTATCCTGGCTGTTTGAAGTCAGCGGGGCTCTGCCAGGCGCTGTATCTCTCTTCATGGCTGAGCTGGTTGCAATACACCGCTCGGTATGGGAGATTACTCTATGTGCCCAGTTTAGAGACCAGATTGTGATTTATAATGACTCACAAAGTGCTCTCAGGGCATTGGAATCTCCGCATTCCCTGGTTTGCGATATCTGTGATGCCATGGTTTGGCGAACTGGGTGGATGTTGAGATTATCTTCTGTACAGTTCCTGGACATGCAGGAATTGCGGGAAATGAGTGCGCCAAAGAGTCTTCGAGGACTGGACACCAGACCAGCGTTTCGCTCTTCCTCACACCAATTACATGGCAAGAATACGGGCAGCTAGCTCTCTGGGCTACTTGGCAAAGAAGATGGGAGATGGTCAAAGGGAAACCCAAAATGGTGTGCCATTGCGTTGTGACTGTTCCCATGGACCTACCAATGCCGTGCTAGCTTCAGATTGCTTTCTTTCGTCTTTGAATTGGACACACTAGCGAGACTCACTGGCCTTGGTGAAGCACTCACCTGTGATGACTGTGTTGTGCCCCAGACTGTTCAGCACATTTGCGTTAATTTCCCACTCTAGGTGATCTTCGTGTGCATTACCTGTCCCAGTACCGGGATGAGTGTGGTCACTACCGCTTGTCCCTTGTACAGGGTGTCTACTGCCCTTGAAGTCCTTGAAAAGCCGTTGAATTGATTTTTTTGCCCTTGAAGTCCTAGAAAAGTCCTTGAATTTGATGAAAAACATAGATGGTCCTTGACTTTAAAAATAAATCATTGAGTGATTGTTCAAATGATTTTTCAAATTCACTATTTATATACTTTTTAATGTCTATTAGGGAAATAGTAATATTTAAGTTAATCTACTCACTAATGTGAGTGAATATATGTATGCTTTGGATGCATTGTACTTTATGATGGATGCTCGCTATACTTCTGTGACTGTCACTTGGATGCCTTTTTCTTGTTGTTTTTTTTGTACTGGTGAGTTGATTTTGATTATGCTTTGCTTATGACCCATTTTTCCCTTAACTACCTCACCTTCATCAATGTCCCATAATTTTTATTTCACTTTTTAATTTAAAGAAAAAAACAATGGCTAAAACCCATCCTTGATAATTTTTTTAAAAGTCCTTGAAAACCTTGAAAAGTCTTTGATTTCAAAATCACCAAACAAGTAGACACCCTGTTGTACTCAGGATGAGTTCATGCACACTAACTTGTGGACTTTGACTTTTTGGAGGAGGCTGGCCAGCATCCTCCACTTTATTTGTCCTTTCATTGTCTGTTTCTTTTTGTAGGTCGCATATTCCTGCGCCGAGGGAATGGGCCTACCCCCAACGCTGGAGCATGCTTCCTTGTCCTTTTGATTTTTCTTATTTTTTTTAGTCCTTGTTCTTTTTTATCGGTTATTTGTCATTTACATATTGTTATTTGTTTTTTAATATAGCCGAGTAGTAGGCTGTGTTGTGTATGGTGACTTATGCCTAAGTAGTCAGTCAGCAGATGGGTTACCATAATTAAAATAAAAGCTACCTACAGGAACCCCCCAAATATTGCCCTATTTCATTCTATCCTGTCTCTTCTTGACTCTCTTAGCACCTCTTTCAATGTAACTTCTCTAGGAGAGCCTTCTTAAGAGCTGCTGTGTTCAATTAAAGAGAACCTTGGGGTGACAAAGTTAGTAGGTGTATAGATTGTTTTTTTATTCACTTCACTGGGCCACCATTCTACCCATAGATGTCTGAATAGTGCTGTGTAAGTTTTTTTTTTTATTATTAAATCTTTGTTTATATTTTTTTAAATTAGTAAAAGATCAATTTATTAATTTGATATTAACATTTTACCACTACACTTTTTAATAATTATATGCAAATCACTTTTTTATGATAATTTACAAACCATATGATGTATACTCTTAAATTTTGGTATGGGTAGAGTTTATTACATTCAAATTTGCATGGCACCAGACGAAGAATGACACCAGCATTCTCTATGCTGGCATCCACCCAGGCCTTCTTAAACATCTCAAAATAAACATGTTGCTTCACCCCCCCCCTCCCTCCCTTGCATGAAGATTTGTTTATCTGCCCATTGATGTTATTCTCACCCACACTATCACCAAAGCTCTTGAAACATATCTGCTGTTCAACCGGAATCTCATTGTTATTTTGTTCCCAAACACTCATTCTGTGCCTTGTGCGTGGCCTGGACAATGAATAACTTGTCATCCATCCACAGAACTGCAGGCTTCAAGTCATCAAGGAGCCTTTGGATCAGGAACTTTGCTCTTTCAACTCTGCTTTTTGGTGGTATTGGAGAGCAGATGTCCTCTAGCTATCTTGAATGGATAAAGTTTAATAGATTATCTTTCAACAATTTTTGCATGTTCACATGGCTCACTTAGGCTTCTAAAGCAAGTTGCCTGGCACTCCTTTGGATTTCACCTGATCTTGTTCATCTGGTTCTGATTGAGGGTTGGGGTCCTCACTGATCAGGGTTGGGTGGTGCTCACTCTTGGAAGATAACTGGTTCTCTCTTTAAGCCATTTACTACTTCAATATTTTGAAAATATTGCCCACTGTCTTCCTGCTTCTATATATGGAAGTACTTGATTGTTTCACATTTTCCACTCATAATTGTAAATGGGTGGTGATTTTTACAAATTTACACTTGGCTCACAAAACTCAAACATCCTGAAAGGAACCTACAAGAATTTATTGATGGTATCTAAACATTTCAAATGATTTGTAAAAAGCTGTCTACAACTCATGTTTCCACCCTGTAATTGGATTAGTTATTGTCAGCATATTTTGATCCTGTCTGAAGAAATTGTTTCTGACCTCCAAGATTGAACACAGGATGTTGAACATTTGCAAACTGTTTTTGATTCTTCACCCAAAATGAACAATTAGATTGAAGGATGGTACAGACCAAGTTGGAAATTATTTGAAAATAACATTTCATTTTTCCTGTGGTATATTTGCATAAATTGTTACTCTCACACACTACTTTGTGAGTTCTTTATATAAACTATACAGATGAAATAGTACATCCAAAATCATAATGAAGATAAAATCCTTCTGGATTTCATTTTTATTTTGTGACTTTATAGCCAACAATTTGATTCATTGTTGCAAGGTGGGAGGAGCTTCAGGATGCCAGGAGCATCCTACTATTCCTTAGTGCTTCATGTAGTCTCCTTATTAGGCTACTTGGGATATGGAATCTCTTCACTTAAAGTGCCAGATGACCCTCTCAGCATTTTTTAAGGAAATAAAAATTAGCAATGTAATAATTTAGGAATTTAAAAAAAAAGTTGTACTCTGCTATGCAGGTTGTGCATATAATTTTGACAAACCCTTCTACAACCAGGGCAGTTGTAGAATTTGCCATTCCTCTAAACAACATAGAGTTCTTCAGGAGGTCCTCCACCAGGGTACGGGTTTGAGTCCTGCTACCAATGATTTTTATTCATAATAAAGGTGAAAACTGGGGTGGAACTTATCCTAAAAAGAAAGTGCTCTATAAATCTCTAAACAACAAAAGATTCCCAAAATGGACAACACCTTCCCTAATATAAAAAAAAATACTTACAATTATGGCAAATCATATTTCTCTGAAAAAAAAAAAAAAAATAGATACTAGATGATATTTGATTAATGACCACTTGGCTAACAAAATGTGCTCCAACCTGGGATGGACTGCCTCTCTTTTCCTTCCTTAGGTCCGCCAGTGTCCTTCAACTTTTTTTTGTCATTCCTCTTTTCTCCCCCTTCCCCTTCAATCCTGGCTGTATAAGATTGTTCTGTTCTATTACACAGTTTTTTTTATTTTGAGTAAAAAATTCATTCCTTGCTCCATTTAGCTGTTTCTTTTACATGTAGTTGGTACTCTTATAATGAGATCCCTAAATTGTTTAATTTAAATGTACTCATAGTTATAATCTATCCCAATGTTTTTCCTTTAAGTATTCTGAACCTAAAACTATGTTTACCACTTCAGATACAAGATCAGTACATCTTCAGGTGGAGGATATTGTGATTGTGGTGATGGAGAAGCCTGGAAAAGTGATGTCTTTTGTAATATTCATGTGAAGGGGAAAGATGCTCAGCCTCTGTCACCCAAAATCATAGAGAAACTCCCTACAGATTTGGTAAATAAATAAAAATGGACTTCAACTCCCCCTCCCCCCTGCTATTTGGCAGAGGCAGATTGGGAGGATGCATTTCTCACTCTAAGTGTCCTGAGACCAATATTGTCATCACATCCTCCCAAATCCTTCTTGTCAGGGTTTGAGGCAGGGAAAGATAGTGACTGCTGACCAGGGGATGTGGGATGTAGTAGTAGTTGTAAGTTATGCCATCCATCCCTTTTCAATCATGGACCAGCGCCCCACCTGCCCACCTTAAAGTGCATAAACATCAGATGCAATCCTTGACAAATCCTGAGGTGACCAGGGACTAGTCCTAAATGGGGGAAGTCAATGTTGTATTGTGTTTTTGCCAACAACCAGCAAGTAGAGAACCCTTTGTGAGTAAAGGGGGAGGCTGACACTTGTTCTACATTGGGTGCCTGTGGATATAAATGCCCATTGGGTATGTTCAGAAACTAAACAGTGGAAATGTGAAGGTTACATAGTTGGAAAGAAAGATAAGTTTTGTGGTTGGCTATGTGTTGTTTGACACCTGTAAGGGTTTACCACCCTAATGATAAGCTTGGCATTCGCCAAAGAGCCAGCCAGTTCCTTCACATGTCCTGGAGTTGAGTCTGCCTTGCCACGATTGAGCCTAGTAGCTAGGTGGGGAATGTGGGCTAACACTGGAGTCTGCCTCCTTGCTTTTGTTTTGTTTTTAGTTTTTTTTTTTTTAATTAGCCTATTAATCTATTAATAGGTTAAAATTAATTCCAGTGACTTATTCCTTTGGTGGCAGTTGCCAGATTGGTGAATTTAAAATAAAAAGTAATTAGATGCTAGAAGTCAAACTCCATACTTGGTCTAGAATGCAATAGCTGGCATCTTAAGGGGGCCATTCTTCCTTTACTACATGGGGAATTTAAAAAATACTGGATATGTTCACAGGCAATCTAAAAAATTAATTCAGTATTTGTAGATGATCAGATTGACCACATTGAAAGGCTCTTATATTTTTCTCTTTCAGGTTAAAAGGATCCACTTTCTTTTTGACACTGTCCTTCAGTATGCCAAGCATTTGCTTACCCACAATGATAGTTATTCCCTGCCCACTGAACTTGAAATTAGAGATTGGGAAGGTGAGCCTGGAGGGAAAGCAAAATCTCTCTTTGAAATCAAAGATGCCTATGTAACTATGCTCTATAATGATGAGACGCATACGTATGATCAGGTTAGTGATCTGTAATCATTTTTCTTTCCTTTTCATTGAGCCTTCAGGGGAAGGGGTGTAGTTCTAAATCAACATTTTGCTATGAATATGAGGAGGCGGCAATGTAGGCAGTTAAACCTGCCACTGCATATGCATCAATGGAGGTCAACATTCTACCATAAAAAACACAATCACCTGATACCCAAAAGAAGGGGGGGGGGGGTTACCATGCTTGCCTTTTTCAAGTTGGAGTGTTCATTCCACCGCAGCTAGCTTCCACCCATTTTCTCTAAATTCCATTATGCGCAAGTTGGAAAAACTGATAAAGGTTACGTTAGCTTATTTCCTGGAAAGCGGATGTAGCCATGATTTTTCTATTCTGACTTAGGGAACTTTCTCTCTGTCGGATGCTCTGCTCCAAATTGAGAATGCGCTCTGTATAGCTTCCTTGTAAGTAGCACATTGCCATGGTGCTCTTTGATCTGAAGAATGGCAATGAGACCACATTGAGATACAGTATCATCGAAACCCGCCATTCTATCGGGTGGAGAAAAGACTGCCAATTTTTTCTTATATATATATATATATATATATATATATATATAAAATCACCTGTTCACTTTCTTTCTACCGGTATTCACCTAACTTCCCTGAAACTCTTCCTCCTCCCTTACTCATCAAAATCTGAAACAAAAGGTGGCCCTAGGTCAGTTGAGGTGGACAATAAAAAAAAATTAAAAAAAGGAACTCCCATGTTCTTCCCTCCTCTAAGTTCTCTTCATCTTACTGTGCACCCAACCACCACTAATCATTTCTTTCACAGTCATTCCTCATTAACGCTCTTCTAACCATTCCACATCTTTCATCATCGCCCAATCATATTCTTTCTTACCCTTCTAGTAACATGGCGTAGCTCCACCCCTACTATCTTCTGTCATCAAGTCTTAATCGTGTCCATCTTCCTCATCTTTCACTCCACCAATGCCATCCAGACAGTACTTTTCACATGTAGTAACTGGCACTTGTAGGTGCACACCATCCAATTACTCTGTACAAATCCTTTCAACTTTTTCTCGGGACTACATATCGTCAAATCCATTGCAAGCTTATCTAATACATTGGATAAATTCTCCCATTCTTTCGCAATCTTCTCATAACCTTCCCTCAACTATCCACTCAAAATTGCATTATTCATTCCAGAAAACTTATCTTTCAATGTTCTTTCATTCACCTTTCTAAAGTAAATACAAATCTGCAGGCTTCCATCCTGCTTTCTCCAACTCTTCACACTCCTTTTCTATCTCTTGAGCATCAGGAGGAGGAAAATGATGAGTCCTCTTCTATATGGTAGTCATTAATCAACCCATTCTTAAATTCCATTAAATGGGCATTGCCAAAATCATCTCCCTTGCTCAAAGCACCTCTTTATCTCACAACAACCTATAAAACTTCTGCTTCTCGCATTCACTCAGTCCTTCATCTAATTTCACTCTAGCAACCAACTCTTCATACTTCCAATCTTTTGACCACACTGTTCAAAAATATGCTCTCATTTACCACACAGACTACTTTTTCAACATTCTCCACCTCATTAAATGTACCCAACTTATCTCCAGCATGTATTCTTAAGATTTTCTTTTGTACACCAGGCGATACTTGTATGCATACCCTCGCATTCTTCAGATCAATCACCCCATCAAAAACATGTGCAACCCTTAGTACCTGATATTCTCCTCATTCCAACCTTCACACAACCAGTGGTTCTCAACCTTTTTTTGCCAATGGCACACCTAGGAGCACATGAAAATATAGCGACCCACCTGGCTAAATATAAATGAAAAATATTACTAAGTCATAGATGGCATATAACTGTAGGCTGCTATCATGCCACTGCACAGACTCTTCATAGACACAGAATGATTAAAACTAAATTAAGGAAAACAGATATTAACTTGCAGTGTTTCGAAATTGATCAGTCAAATGGTCAACTTCTTTAGTGAGATTTGTGCCTGGCTTTTCCTCAGAATTTCCTCAATGTTTGGTCGAATATGAGACAGATCCTCATTTCTTCTTCATTTGTATGTAATTCTCACATTTGTTGTTTTTAATGTTGTTTAATGTTGAGAAGCCTAATTCGCATATATAAGAAGTAGAAAATTGTAATAAATTGCTAAAGCTCATTTAGATAATAATGGATGCTCCTCTTAAATTGAAATCCAAAATGTATCAATGAGCAGAGTCAAACATTTTAATTTTAACCCTCAATCACTAGAAAGGGTGACCAATTCCTCTTTTTGATGTAACTCAAAGTTCAATATTTGAAGGAAGATTTATGAAAGAATCTCTAATGCAATCATAATTTTCTGTCTTTAATGATGGATAATAATTGTTGATGCTTTCGTCCATTGCTGTCAGATGAGTAACCACAATAGTGATCATTTCTTTAATGTAGGTAGACCGCAATAAAGGAAAAATATCAAGATTTCCAATGATTGCACTATTTTTATAAATCACAATTTTCTTCAACTTGTCTGTTGAAGTGCCAATATTTTAGTTTTACCTTGCATGCTACTGTTGGTTTTATTTAGTTCACTATATATTTCTGTTAAGTATTACATTTTAGACATTCAAAATTTGCAACTAAGGTTTTCACAGAATTTATCCCGTTTTTTCCTTTACAAAAAATGATAGTAATTCCTTGTGCAATTTAACACAATTTAATACTATGCCTTTCAACAGCCATCAAACCTCAGTATGCATTTATAATAATTTAACATGCTGAAAGTCCATTTCTTTGCACAGTTGTTCAAAATATTGTGACTTCAATGGCCTAATTTTTATATAATTGACCATTTCAACAACTTGATGTAACACAACCTTTAAATCTTCCTGCTATATTTTTGAAATGAGAACTTCTCTATGTAGAAAGCAATGAGTACAAATGAGATTTGGATTTTCTTTTTCTGCGAGGGATACAAATCCTTTAATACAGCCTGGGCTGTCAGGCATAGGGCTCCAACACAGGAATTTACTAAACAAATTCACTTTTTTGAGGTAGCTTGTCACCATATAAAAAATATTTTTTACCTCTTGTAGTTGTGGACATTTCTTTACAACATAAAAATTGATTGATTATTTCATTCCTATTAATGAAATGTACAAATGCAAGCAGTTGACTTTTATGACGGATGTCAGTGGATTCATTCATGGTTAAAACAAAATTAGAATTCTTCACTTTTTCTAAATAGTATCTTCAATATTTTTTGATATATCTACGATTCTTCTATGTATTGTATCATTTGAAAGCGGAGTATTGTTCACTTCTTTCTCAGCCTTTTCAACAATATGAATTTTACCATCTTTTTGCAAGCTGGGAGGAGGACCGACTCAGCAAGCATCTGAGATTTAAATTTTAATGCTATTATTTCAGCCACCTGTATTAATGCTAGTTGGGCTCATTCAGACATGGGCATTATTTTTTTCAATTCAAAATAACTTCGCTGTTTTAATTTCTACTCTAACAATCTTTGAAAATAATCAAGCTTTCAGAGATGAATGTTTAGAAATAGAATGTCTTTCTAACTTATTTGGTACCATAGATTTATTTGACATTGTTTCACCACAAACTACACATGATGGACTGGGTTTATCAATGTCACCAACCAATAAAATCCAAATTTCAAATAATTATCACAATATTGTTGATTGTTTCTTTTTGACACTGAAGGTTGATGGTGTTCGCCTCTGGACTTACTCATCACTAACATCTTTCCTTTTCAAATCTTTATCCATTATGAAAGGGGTCATAAAATATTAACTACACTTACTGCTGTTTAATGATACACTGACTCAAATTAAAGACATTCTGAAATATTGTCTGAAGTAGCCAAATACTTCATTTAACTTGGTTGCCAATATAGGCAATCAGAAATTTATTTAAATATATATATATATATATATATATATATATATATATATATATATATATATTATGTTAAATTCATCTTGTTCTGTATATAATTTAACAGTTTAATAATATACAAAACAAATTAGTTAAGTTAAATTTGAACTTAAGACAAGTATTGAGCAATATCCAGTCACATGATCAATATTAAAGATGAGCGAAGCAATAAAGAATGTAGAATTGTTACCATTGTGACATTTGGAAACATTTCACTTATCCCTAAATGAACAAGGCTAAGTGATGCAACATGTTACAGTTGTGATCATGTGGATTTTTAAATTTTCTTAGTGCAGCATTCAAAATTTCACAGCACACTGGTTGGGAACCACTGCACTAGAGACTGTAGCCGTCCGAAAGCAACACTAACCCCGTGTTCCATCCTTATCCTAGAATTTATGAACCTTGAGAACCCCAAGGAAGAATTGATACGATTTGATATACAGTCCTTTACTTTACAAAAAATTACAGTGATAATTACAAATATAATTACAATTTATGTTTACTAAAAATAAACACAGGTGCACACCCAAACAATCAACCTATTCTGAATTCAATTGCCCCCCAAAAAAGTGTGCACACTACAAAATGAGGCCAAAATTCCCCAATCCAAACAAGACAAAAAAAACCTACGACAGGCGAAGAGATCAACAACTTTATATAACTATATCCACACAACAACCAAAATGACAAGGAAGACTGAATTGACAAAAAGTAGGTACGGGGTTATCACTTGTCCATTGAGGTGGGGGGTGGTGGTAGTAGGCCAAAAAAAGGGGAATATGCTTGTCTGTCAATGGAGATGGGCAGTGCAGGTTGCAAGAGAGGCAGGTAATGCCCTCTGTTTCAGGGCTGGGCTGGGCCGAACACTCGCCTCTAGAATTCCTCTCACAGTCCGCAAAAGCTTCACTCTTAGTAGACACAGGATGCAATACTAGAAAGAGCCAGAGAAATTTTGGTATAGCGTTTCCAAAGAAAAATCTGGTTGAACTTTGCTATCCCTCATTGTTAAAATTAATGTTAAGCCTATTAGCATTACCTCATTCTTTGGCCTGTTTGTTAAAATAATTTTAGCAAAGAACCAATCTTACCTAAGTATAATATCCAAATGTGCTGGACAAATTTTAGGACACTCCTAACTTTCACAAAATTATATAAATATTTATATTTATATACTGAAAATGGAAAACAATCGGTTAATATTATTTGTATTCATAATATAAAAAATCGGAAGGCAAATAACAAAATTGTCTACCCACACACTCACACAGGGGTAAGGAAATATATATGTAAAGGGGGGTGGGAGAATGGCCCTACAGACACATACACACCTACATACACACACAAACACACCTGCTCCCCCACAACTCCTCCCTTTTTTAATAGCAATTTCCTTCATCAAATTCACTTTTACCCTTCCATCCTAATTCATATACCATTGACACCTCCAACTTCCATTCCCCTTATATCCCCTACTCCATATCTATCATAATACCTTTCGGAACTTATACTCAACTAACATATTGCACTTCTTATTCGCACTATCTACCACACAAAACTCATCCTCTCTCATTTGAACAGTACCATTTAAAACTTTTTCCTTCAATCTTGTGATAATTGGCACATCCTGCTTATCCAATCCATTTAAATGACACCCAAGCATAAATTCCATTAACATTCATGCCTTCAAATGCTTCTTGAAATACCACATTCATCTGTCAACCATTATCTTTTATCCAAGTATCTCTTGCCCTCCACATTTAACGATACCACTTACATTTATTCTCTCTCTCACTCCAATACACTCAACATATTGAGAACCCACGCTCACATTCATCACCCTCAACACTTGCACACCAGAGGTTTCCAGTTCATCCCCAGCTTAGCCTCTCCTCCCACTACTAACCCACACCTCTTCTTTTTGTATCAATTCTCATTCTTTTTTTTATTCTGTTACTTTCTCTACACTTTTATCGGCGCTTCCTCTACTGCCACTGTAAGGGGCATGGTGCTGTTTACCTGACTGCCATCTGATTGGACTCTGCTCCTTCCAGCACCAGTTTAACCTCCCTCTGCCTTCTGCTAACACCTCTCCCGCAAAGCATTTTATTCAACTAGATAGAGCTGCTCCCTCTGGCCTCTGACCAGAGGCTCATAACTAGTCGTAGCGAGGCCTGATTCTTTGAGACTAGCCCCGGTTTACCTTCCCCCCATAATCATGGCAGAATATTTGCAACTACCAACCTTTCCCCTCCTGTCACTTTTTGGTGGACTGGCAAGAAGGGGTGGAACTCCAGTCTGTTTGTTCTGCAGATTTTTGCTTGAACCAAGATGGGATGGGGTAAGTGATAATGACCCACCAGGATACATCTGCACTGTCAGCATATGTTAACCCCTATGCAGGGATGTCTGTGGGCCATCTAAATAGAGCCCAGCCCCTGTGACTACACACCAACTGTGTTGTATAGAACTGGCCCATTGTCTGCAACAATGTGCATCTGCAGTGGTTATTGGAAATAAGAGTTCTGGTGCCTTTCTCAGGTTTCTGGCCCCTTTGCCAATCAAAAATAGTTATAGAACGTTTGCATACAGTAAGCTCTGTTTTTGTCCTAACAAATTCTTTATTTCTAAAATCAACCCCCAAACCCATTAAGTTGAAAAATATAAGTAAATTGAACAACAGAGCATCCCCCCTCCCTCTACAACTCTCCCCTATGCACTCCCTATTTTGTTAACTATTAATCTTGGCGCAGGGACTTCCCTCTCACTCCCCTCAACTGATAGAGGAGATTCACTTCTATCCTTTCTGGAGCTGCCCTTTGGGTAGCTCCACCTCTTCTAAGGAGGTGGCTCCTCCTGTGTTGTTTCAGGGGCCCCTCCGTCTCTCCTAGTGGGTTTCCCCTCTACTAGATACTGATTTTGGGACTTCGCCTGTACCCCCTTATGGAGTGTTGCCTTTGGGCTACTCTAGTCTAGTGGTGGGCCCCGCCAAATTCTCTTAGTGGAGAGGGCACTTTCCCTCTCCAATTGTGACAAGTTTGGGATATTTCCCTTTACTTACTGTCAGAATTGCCTATAAGCATCTCCACTTGCAGCAAGGGTGATGCAAAGGATGCGCCTCCTCGGTTCTTAGTCACCCCAATGGGACCAGGTAAACCATATCACTCCTTTAGAGGAGTAAAAGACATTGTCATCCCCTGCGTATTGCAAAGACCAGCCACTCTGAGATTTGTCTCATTAATGGCAACCAGCATGTCCTTTCCCTTTCTTTTCCCAATGCAGGTCGTCATGCCGACCTGTGACGTTCATATTGGGATGCCTGATACCTGGTGAGGGTGAGGGGGGGGGGGTAGTTGGAGGCCCACCCAGAGGTGACCCTGCCCAAGATGGCAGCATCTTTCAATGGTGCAAACCATGGCTCAGTGAGTCTGCTCCTATGCAAGCCCCTCATCAGGCAGTACAGATAGAAACAAGAACTACATGAAATGAGCGACCTCCTCCACCTGCTGTTTGCTTGATGGCCAAGATCTTGTCCATCTTGCAGAGAGATTTGCCCAAAGCTGGTCTATCTGACATGGGGGCTCATTATGGGCGAAGAGGAAGCAGGTTCACTCCCAACCCTCCTTTCCATAAAAGAAGAGGAAATCAAAGAGGACAGGTGATTACTCTCCCTCTGTGAGGGCTCCAAGAATGGATGGGTTCCCTGCCTCTTTGGGAAGCGACCAGGCCAAAATTATCATGTCTGGCGCTGAGGCACCCTTGGGTAGAGAGCACCAGACAAAGACCAAATTCGCAAGTGCATTAAGGGTAGTCCTTCATTCATAGACCACCTGGCTTTCTTGACCTCACTGGCTTCAAATGCTTTCTAGTTATTCGCTACAGAGATGGCAGCATTTTAGCCAAAGACCACATGCTCCATCAGGGTATAGCATTAGCTTGTAGAGAGTCTCAAGTTTCTTGGATGGGAGCCTTCTGGTGAGTGTGACACCACACACTACAATGAACTTTCTGAAAGGAGTGGTTTATGAAAGGGAACTTGTTGACTAGTCCTTATAACAGCTGGCTGACCAGGTAGTGGTCAAAGTCCACCATGTGATAAGAAAACATGGTGTGACCTCGAGACCTACCCTTATTTTGAATGGGAGGTGGTCGATGACCTTCCTGGTAGTGACCACTTCTCAATTCAATTATTATTTTCTGGGCAACTAATGCTTGGAGTGGGTGTGGTGGTCCACATTTTAGGAAATGACTGGTTTTCTGTCCCAGTTGAGGAGTTCAGGTTGGTGGATGTGGCTGTGGCTGTTGAGTTCTTCTCCAGCAACCACATCGTCGTTAGCCTAACTACTATTCCCAGAACATCCGGTAATTTTGCATGCTGTCGGCTTCCTTGATGGTCAGCTGATTATTATCAATTTCACAGTTGGTGAATTTAGTTGAGTAAGGGCTAATTTTCAGTATGTTTGGAAGCACGCCTGCTGTTCTTCCTGGTTTGCATATGTGCTTCACTTAATGGCCAACCCCTCTGGCCGAGGTATGGATTCAAAGCACATTCTTCCAGCCTCACTCCTGTTTCCCAGGAGAATGGGACTGCAATCTTGGACTCCTCATCTCCAGGGGGGGGGGGGGAGACCTTCAATGACAGTTTTAGTTGAGTGAGTTGCATTCTGCTCTCATTTCATGTGTAGACACTCCCCTAGTCTGGATGATGTTCTGTATGCCAAGCTTCTTTGATACATAATTGAGTGAGTTATGTTATTTCTTTTAGATGTTTAACAGGATTTGGAGAGAGGGTATCCTTCAAGACTCCTGCCAAATGGCTACTGTGCTCACTTTTCGCAAACTGGGTAGAGATCACTCTACCCTTGCTGATTTCTGCCCAATTTCTGTAACCTGTGTTTGCAAGTTGGAGAAATTAGTAAATGTTAGACTAGCCTTTTCCTGGACAATGAAGGCCACATGTCTTCTGCACCATGCAGCTTCAGCAAGTTCTACTCCACATCGGATGCTCTGCTCCTGGTGAAAAATGCAATCTGCTGGGCCTTCCTTCGTAGACCACTATTTCACTGTCTTTTTTGATCTGTATAAGTCGTATGATACTGCATGGTCTACTGTATCATGGAGATCCACCACACAATGGGCCTAGGTAATGCCTTCAGAATTATTGCCTATGGGTGGGGCATAGGGCTCTCTCCAGTCTGACCGGGCAAGAAGACGGCATCCCACAGCAAAGTCTTTCAATACTCTATGCAGACTATTTAATCTCTTTTGGTGCTGCCCAGATCTCAATTGTGGAGCATCAACCCCAACAGGCAATGAACCGTATCTCTCGCTATGCCAAAGCACACATTTTTTGGTGGCTAAGAGTAGGGTGGTGCATTACCTGACCCAAGAGCTCAGTGTAGCTCTTGGGGGGGCTGTTGGTGCCTCTGGTTCTGCCCTGGTCACCATCCTGAGAGCCTACTTGTCTATGATGGGGTGATGCCACTCAATCTGCACCATGCACAGGGCATTATGTGCCTCATGTCCAATTCCGGCGCCTCCTTCAGTAGCAAATGGCTCTCACTGCATCCCTGGTTGATCTTGACAGTGCCAATGCTGCTGAGAGACTACATTCATACCCTAAGCTCTTTGGCTAGTAAACTCCATCAAGAGCTTTGTGTTACTCTACCTTGCAACCTAAAGTTGCACGCCATTGCGCTGCAAGTGTTCCCATGGACCTACAGCACAGTGCCACAATGCCTTCAGCTCATTTTGTCATCTTTGAATTGGGCATACTTGTGGGACCTACCTCCATTTGATGGAGAGCTCTCATGTAACTTAGTGCAGTGACTGCATTTTCCAGACTCGGCACATTCTTATTGAATGTCCCATTCTGGATGATTATCTTACACATTACCTGTCCCAGTACTGGGTCAATTGGGGTCATTATCACATGTCCCTTGTCCTTAAGATGAGTTTGTGCACACAGACATGTGGACTATCTGACTATTTGCTGAATGCTGGCCTGCTACATTTTTTATGGCCACATGTTCCATCACTAATGAGAGTTGGGCCTCCTCCTGATGCCAGAGCATGCTTCCTTTTTTGTTTTGTTTGGTTTTGGTAATTTTAAATAGCCTGGCACTAGGCTTAAATTTTAAATTACCACAACTTGTGCCCTTCAAGGCAGTTACCAGATGGGTGTGTTGACCCCTCGCCCCTCCCTGTTTTTTATGCTTTTTTTATATCAGCTTAGTTATTTTTTTCACTGGTTATACCCTTGTCACAATTCAATCATTATTATACAAATAGACATGACAAGGGAGCCAATGTAGATTAATAAGCTGTAGTTGCATTCTTTCTCTACTTACAGGTGATCGAAGCTTTGATGAGAGCAATTAACTGCAGTAGAAGAGAGAGTTTTACATATGCCACCAGTATTGACCGCGAAGGACGATGCATCGTTCGTTGTTCAACCTTCAATCAGTGCCAACAAGCAAAGGAACACATGGATCGGCCAGCCAGTAGAAACCTGAATCGACCACTTAAAGTAGAGGTACCAATTCTTTAAAATCCAACATTTTTATTATCCGCAGGGACTAGTGAGGAATAATTCATCCACTAGTGTCTGCTGTATTTTGTTAAAAGTATCAAGGAATTAAAGGGCCGAGAGGCCTTAATAAATACACTGTAAATATCCTATAACTCAACATAAACTCCATCTACAATAATTCATGACTCTCTACCATTCACTAAACCACCTCACTCACTGATCCTCTCCTAAACAATGATAAAACAAAAGGCTATAATTCATCAAGATTAACATCAAACACTCAGAATACAATCTTATCAACCTATATGAGATTTACTCCCAAACTACATACACTAGTATCGACCCACACAGAACTTTCCAACCTCTTAATGTCCTCTTCTTATGTGTTCCTGGACATGTAGGGATTGCATGGACTAGACAACTAGCCTAATCATTTCACTCTTCCTCACACTGACTACATGGTTGGAATCAGGTTAGTTCTCCATGGCACTGTGACTTTTTTACCCTTATTCCTCTGTGGATTCAGGTTGCTTTCTTTCATCTCCAAATTGACCACACTTGTGTGCTGCACTGCCATTTGATGTAGTGCTCCTCTCCATCTTATTGCGACAACTGTGCTGTCCCCATATTAACCTTGAAAACAAGCTCCCATGGTTTGCTATCTTCCAATGAGCCAATCACCTTTAAAGACTGACTGTCCACTGGGTAACTTGTGGTCGGTGTGAGTTGCTGTTCTATGTTGCAAACCCCATTCTTTCTTTAACACACCAGGGTGAACCTTTAAAGTCCGAAAACCTGAGGCAGGATAGGCGGGAAGGCTGGATGCAGGATACAGCACACTAACCCCCATTATTTTTTCTTTAGTGGTCACAAGTGTAGGAATTTTGGTTGTTTGGTAGCTATTCACAAACTTTTGCCAAAATATCAGACTATCTCCCTCTGTAAATACTCTCCTGCCCTTGGTGTTGGGGCGGATGAGGAGCCAAGATAAAACACCACTGACAAGTGGAGGGCCTTCCCTCCTACCTTATGAATATTGCACAGGAGTTTCCCAGCTTTGGAGCTGCCCCTGATCAGCAAAACTTCTGGCAAAGAGGTGCCCCTCCTCCATATTCTTTGTCAGGAGCCCCTACTAGACCGAGTGGAGAGGGCGATTCTTCCACTCATTCGTTGATTGGTTCAGAAGTTTCCCCATTGCCTTCTTTTGCCAGTTACTTCCGGGTGACTCTCACTTAAGGCTGGTCCCACTTTAGCAGGTGCCTGCTAACAAAGAATGTGTGACCTCGGCTCCCACCATTCCCGGCGGTGTCAGGTGAACCACCAATAAGTGATTTAGAGGGCTAAGAGGCGGCATCACCCCCTGGGGCTTGCCCACGCACCTTGTTGATCTGAAGTTTGTTGAGTTGTTTGGTATCAGCATGCTGGGACCAGTGATGGGTCATAGTCCCTATTAGTCGTCAGGGGAGGGAGGGGGCTGGCCATTTAGAGAGCCCTCCTAATGTGTGGATGGTCTCGGGAGGGGGGGGGGGAGACCCTCAGGAACCACGGCTGCTGGTAAAGAAGATGGGAGACGGCCTAGGGTTACTTAGGTTGTTGGCCATGTTACGCCATGACTGTTGCCATAGACCTACCCCCCAATGCTGTGACGGCTTCAGGTTGCTTTTTGCCACCGAATTGAGCATACCCATGTGATGCACCACCATTCGATGGGGTGCTTGCCTGCACTTTATTGCGATGACTGCATTGTACCCAGGACTGTTTAGCACATTCTTGTTTAATGTCCCAGTCTGTGTGTTCTTCATACACATTACCTGTCCCCGTAATTGTACAAGCTGGGTCCCTGCCGCTTGTCCCTTGTACTTGAAGCAGGTTCTATATAGAGACATGTGGAATATCTAACTTTTTGGAGGAGGCTGTCATCGTCCATTTCATTTGATTCTCTTTGTTGTAGGTTGCATGTTCCTGTTGCAGGGGCCATGCTGGCCTTCCCCCCGATGCTGAAGCATGATTACTTTCAGTTCTTTGCTTTTTTTTTTTTTACCTTATTTTATTTTTGTAGGTTTGTTATTTGGTTTTGGCATAAGGTGATTACAGGAACTTTTGCCCTAGTATGCAGTAGCCAGATGGGCTCTTAAAAACAAACAGAGGTTACCCCACCCGAGATGGTAGGCTCTTCCAAGGGGGCAAACCTTGGCTTAGTGCCCAACACTGAACCCAAGTCTGCCTCTCTGCAACCCCCTCCTCAGGTGACACAGACCCCTGAAGATTCACAAGATGAGGGACCTGCTCCCCCATCTGGTGTCCCTTTGATGACCAAGATCTTTCCCATCTCAGAGAATCATCTTGTGAGGCTGGTACATCCGGCTTTAGGGGAGAGAAGCAGTTTCACTCCCTGCCCTCCTTTCCAGAAAAAGAAAGTTAAGAAGAAATCAGAGCACAAGGGATTCCTCTTCCGTTGCTAGTGCTCTGGGGACAGATGGGTCTGTTGCCGTTTCGGCAAGCAGCCAGGCCAAGACCAGACTAAAGTCGCAAGTGCATTGAGCAGAGCCTCGATTATGTCTGAGCCCCTCATTCAGAGATAACCTAGTGATTTTGAGCCATCTCGCTTCAAGCACTTTTTAGTTGGCCAAAGACCGCATTATCATTCAAAGGAAGGATTTAGCTAGATTGATTTTTAGAGAGCCTAAAATGATGTGTTTCTGAGATGGGAACTTTCTCTCAAATGTGAGAGACCATTCTGAGGCAGCCATTATTAGTGCTCTTCAGACACTCAACTACTCACTGGTGAGTGTGATGCCACACTATCATAATATTTGTGAAGAGTGGTTTATGTGAGGGAACTCATGGACTACTCCTTAGAAGACATCACTAAAGAGGTGACAGAGCAGTCAAGGTTGAGCATGTGATGAGAAAACAGCTAGGGGCCACAAGACCAATCCCTACATTCTTTGTCACATTTGATCTGACAGGCTCCGTCAGAGTTGATGGATGCCAGTTCGTATTATTACTGCATATAGGCATTTGCGCCACTTACACGGAGGTGCTACTACTGCCAATGATTTGGCCATATGAATCGTTAATGTAGACTTGCAGTCAGGTTTACCTGGTGTGTGTAAGTTGCTCCAAGGCCATACTCAATGTCCCTATCGTGTGTGACCAAGTGTGTAAATTGCGGAGAGCTGTGTCTAGCTTCTTAGAAGTAATGGGGTGAGTGTCTCTTGGAGAAGGAATTCCTGCTCATTTATCTAGTGGATCGTTTCTCCTTTTGCGAAGCTAGGGAGTTTGTCCTTGTGCATCCAGTTTCCTTCTCCTCTGCTATTGGCCCCTACAGGCATATGAGCATGGTTGCTTTCCTTCCCATTCAGAGCCATTCTGAGAGTTATACCTACCTTGGGCACTCCCCTCGTAGAGCTGGTGGCACAAAGGGTTCGCACCCAGCCTCAGCTAAAACAGGGCTTCCCACGGCCCGCTAGATGTGCACTATATATAACCCCCCCTCAAAAAAAATTCGCATGACCATTTTCCGTCAGGCGAAACAGCCACGTGCCTCCACCGTGTTGTTACTTTCATGGGGGAAACCACAGAAGATGGTCATGAAGCCATCTTGGGGGGACTCATAAAACTGTACCCCAGAAGGAGGACAGCACCAAAGATGTTAAGACTCCTACATTCTCACCCAAGGCTGGGCCAGTGGTCTCAGATGTGGGACCCCCACTTCCAAAGCCGCCCGCCTGCCAAGGGATTTGAGACAGAGGGTGGGAAAGATGCATAGCGATAAGTCCTTGAAAATGACAGTGCCTTGTACTGTCAACAGCACCTCGAGTTTTGCCTCCTGGAGTACACGACCATTCCTGTGAGGGTCTTCATTTTGAAGAGGGCCCCCATATCTCCGAGCTATATCTTAATGCAATATTTCTTCAATGGAATTGCCACAGACTATTGGCCAACTGGGAGGAGTTGTAGAGGGTCATCTATTCCTCGTTAGCTATTTTACAGCAGACTCTTCTGTGTGCATTACTCCTGTCCACAACCCAGAGTATAAGGCTTTTGTTACCCCACCACCATGGGGATGGGGGCTGGGCAGGAGGATAGCGATTTACACCTGGCATGATTTCTCCATTCTTCTCTGCTTTAAATACCGTCTTTCAGGAACTAGCAGTGCACTACACCTGGATAGGAAGTATAGTTATATTTGCATACATTCCACCATCAGCTAACTTGGATATGGGGGACTTATGCCATGTCGTGGCATGGTTGTCTTTGCCCTTTCTACTGCTAGGGGATTTGAACGGGAGACGACCCATCTGCTGAGACAACTCAATGAATCTGAGGTGTTAGGTTATTGCTGTCCTAGCAACAAACTCGAAATGGATGTCCTTTATTTTTTAACCTTGATCTTTTCCTTATCCTCTTCAGATTCACAGCCAGAGTTTGGGTTGGGGGTGGTTGATGACCTTAATGGTAGTGACCACTTGCATTCAATTTCATTTTCTGCTCCATATTTCAGGGAAAAACTGATTTCTCTGTCCCTGCCAAAGAGTGTAGGTTGGTGGATGAGGCTGCTTAGTTCTTCTCTGACAACCTCATTGCCTTTCGCTAGTTATTATTCCTAGAACATCTGGTCACTTTGTAAGCCATCCTCTTCCTTGATGGCTGGATAATTGTGAGGTGGTTCTCAGATAGAAGCATTATGCTTATATGCTTTATAAGTGACGCCTGAATGAATTTACTGTAAGTGAATTTTCAGCTAGGGCTAAGTATGCCCACCTCTCTTCCTGCTGGTAATACGTGTCTTCTTTTAACACAAAACCCCCTCATACAGTTTTATGGAAGTGTGTTAAAAGGATTCAGGGCAAGTTTTTGCAGGCCTCCTCCTATCATTCTCCAGAAGAATGGGACTGCAATCTCAGACCCGCAAGTCTGTGACAGTCTTTCGCAGCCACATTTGCCAAATTCTCTAGCTGAGGTTTTGCTCTGCTAGCTTTCATTGCATGTCCTGATGTTTAAGGCCACTGACTGGACTTAACTCTCGAGGCGGAGAGCCTTTCAATGACATGCTTCTGTTGTGTGAGTTGCGTTCTGCTCTTGCCTTATGCACGGACACTGCCTATGGTCGGTACAATGTCATGGATACCATGCTTCACCACCGATGTGAATGAGGCATCTCATTTCTGTTAAATTTGTTGTATGGGATGTGGACAGACGTTATTTTCTGCCCAATCTCTCTATAACCTCGATGTGCAAGTTGATGGAGAAATTGATAAATGCTAGCCTAGCCTTTTTCCTGGACATTGGAGGCCACCTCTCTTTCACACATTGCTTCTCTTCATGTTCGATTCCACATCAGATGCTCAATTCCGACTGAAATGTGTGTGTCAAAGATTTAGATAGAGGTTTGAAAGGTATGGTATCTATTTTACTGATGATACTAAAGCCATTCCTGTAAATTAGAAAGATTTAATTTTTTTTTAGAATTGTTTATAAACTAAGAATAAGCTTAATATGATTCAAATTATGCTCCACCTTTTACTCTGTGTACTCTGAATAAAAATATTGAACAAAAGACTAAACCTACTGTTTATATCTTTTTTTTTCTCTTACATATGTTGGTATTATTAGTCTGACTTTTAAAACTATCTTAGTCTTTAGGTAACTTCTCAATAATGATGAGTCTTATTTGACTTTTGTAGAACTGTTTTCTCATAACATTTTCTTCTTTAGGTCGTCCACACCTTCATTATAGCTCATCAGGTGTTTGCATCTCGGCTGCTTTCCTGGCTACATACTATCCTGAAATCAGGCCAAGCCTTCAGACAAATATTTAATGATATTGTTACAAAGGTGAGACATGTTGATATGGTTATTGCTCTCTGAATGGCTTACTTAATAAACTGAATTGTATTTTTCTTACCTCTTTCTTTTACTTGTATGCAGGACAACTGTAGCCTTATTCAGAGCATATTTGAGTCAGACACACAGATGTGGAAGACTGCTAGAATTCAATGGCACAGACTCTTCATATCTGGAATGCTTATGGAAATCGAATCCAAGAAGATATTTGCCCGGGTATGTGACCACTGTATTTATTTGGAATGAATCCAGTCAGAGATATACCCTGCAAGTAGACAATAGAAGAAGAGTCAAGAGATTTGTGTAGCAAGATGCCACTCTGTTTTATTTAGCATTTTGTGCTTTTTGGTGCATGATCAGGCGATGAGGCAAAGTGGGGCTTCCTTATGATGACAGAGCAAATAACTTTGGGCCTTATTGTGCACATTCTAATATGAGATTAGATTATATATATATATATATATATATATATATATATATATATATATATATATATATATATGCCTCTTGTTTTTCAAATAATCTATACTGCCTATGTTTTTGCAAAAAACAAAACAAAACCCTAATATAAACTAGATATCTCCTAAGTTCTCCAATTTCTGTGATTTGGTTCTATGTTGGTATATGCTGATAACTGGTTGTTCGTGGCTGAATGAGTGGGATTTGGAATGTTGATTGAAATCTTTGTAATGACATGTTTCTGATTACAGAAAAGTTAACCTTTTCACTGCTGGTATTTGAGCAGTGCGTATGATGAGAGCGTGTTTGCAAAAATTGGCACAAATTATATAATCTCTCTTAAAGGCTAAAATATAAAGAAATATTAAAAGTTTTTATTTCAAAATAATATTTTGATGCTCACTAAATACTATAAAAATAAAATAAAATCATGATTTTTATCGAACAAACATATGAATACCTCAGTAATATGTTTTATATGATAAATTTGGTAGCAAGGTTCAATACAGAGGCCTGGTTTATCACTGCAGGTTTCATTAATGAATCGTGTATCCTTCCTTATGCCATGTAAATAACACACAACATCGTTTGAAAGTAGTTTGCTTCTTCTCTGTCTTATGATGAGCAATAAAATGCCTTCCTATCAGTCTTGGTATAACTGCATGTGGTTTGATGGAATCATGGATTGCTGTAAGCTTTGATTATTGCCATGAAAAGTCGAGATAAGTGCCTTTTCTCTCTTTGACAAAATTATAAATTCCCAAAGCATCTAGAACTTGACCTGAATAAAATGTAAAGCCAATTTCTTGTACCATCTAAGTGTTTTTCTTGCTGAGGAATAGTAATGAAGAATCTTATCTGTTTTATCAACAAAACCCATGTTCTTGTTATAACTATGTATGTATGTAGGAATATTTACGTTCACCGAACCTCCTTTTCATCTCCTACTTACAGTGACTTCATCATTTGTATGAGAAGTAGATAGCATGAACACATTTCTTTTATCTGCATATTGCAAAGCTAAAAGATCTTTGGTTTCAAATGTATTCTTTTTTCCCTATGCCAATTTTCACTCCTTGTAGCTTCCGAGGCACTCCTCTATATTGTTCTGTATTGTTCCTGTTGCATCAGTTTTATTGTCCTTGAGAAACTTGAATAGCTTAGGAGTTGTATAATAGTCTGTGTATATGTGGTGTCCATTTCCTAAGAAGTCATCATCTTGACAACTACAGATTCAGTTTTTTAAAAGTCTTCTCTAGTGTCCATTTTACCTGTATAGAGTTTTGATCGCATTGCCACACCACTTGCATCAACCAGTTTGAAGATTTTTATGCCAACCCAAGAGTGCTTGGTTTTTAAATATTGGTGAAAAATTAACCTGCCCTTCCATAGAAGTAGGGATTCATCTAGGCTACATTTTTTTGAAGGAGAGTATTTTTCATTCAATGCATCCTCAAGAAGTTTCAATAGAGGAGCAACCTTCTTTAGTTGGGTGTCCTTTAGCTGTAAAGACTCATCTTCAAAATGCCCAAAGCGCAAAATGTTGCAAAATTATCATGCAACATCACTGCTCGAAAAGTTGGAGTTGCCATATATTCATCTGTTGACCAATAGGAATTGATAGTTGGTTTATGAGTAATTCCTGAGTAAACATAATCCAATGAAACTTTTCATTTCTCCTAAATTTATTGGGTACCACTGCCTGTACCTAGATTTTGGTGGCAAGTCAGATGTTTGATCAAAAGGTTTTTCAGAAAAATCATTTGTCCCAACTCACCATGAATTTGAATATACTATTAGGAAAAACCTGACAAAAAAACCTTAAAAATTTTTCATGCTTTCAAAATTAAAATTGAACTTATTTTAAACCATTAAAAAGTTCACATTTCATTCCACCAATGTTATCACCAAGATTTTTCCAATTATAGAAAATGTCACCTTTAGTTTCTTCTTATTAGGCTCTACTTATTTGATTTTGTTCATCATCGGAAGCATTATTTTCTTTGAAATCCCTAAGATATGTATTATCAATCAACTCATTGTCAAATGCATCTTCTTCACTATCATTATCATTTAAATCACTAAAATCAAAATTGGAATCATTGCCATGCACAGCTTCATGAACATCACTCTGCGCAACTTTTCTCTTGAACATTTTGAAGGGCACTAATTAGCAAATAAAACGAACCTTCAGGACGTGATCATGTGAAAAGTTGCCAGATACTTCTAGAAACAGTATATGACTGAATACAAATAGCCATGTACAATGGAAACATCTGTAGAATATTATTTAAATCATCACGGATGTGCAACATCACTGATGGGAGTTTTCAATGATGGCTGAGATATGTCACATGCAGTAAAAGGGTTAAGCCACACAGGGTGGTGTATAAGCTACTGGATGGAATTACAATTTGGGTCAACTTCATGCTGTAGGTACACATGTTTGGATGGACCCCTCATTAAACCTTATGATTTTCCCACTGACACATTAAAGGCCTCAAAAGGAGTGGAGATTGGTGGTAAAACTCCATTCAAAGGGTGTTACCCTTAAATAACTGCCATTTCAAGTATCTAGTATGTTTGATATTGGTAGAGATGAAGCCAGTTGTCACCGCAAGATTTTAAATGGTAGGAAAGTATCAAGGGGTGATGAGAGTATCAATGAATTCTAATGGTTTGAGTGGGGAATGTGCTGTATGAGAGTATGCTTGTGCTAACAGTGTTAGTGAGCCAACTACATGGAAAGAAATCTTCAGTGAGGACTGTAAATGGACAATTTAAGAGGTATGCTTGATATATAGGTATAGAGGGTAAGCGAGAGGGAAAATGCGTGGATAGGAGGAGGTATTTATGCCCTGATGTGGTGTATGGGTATGTAAGAAAAAGAAAAATGGATGGAAATACATTTGTGATGAGGACATACTAGTGTGTCAGGAAGTGCAAAGGGTTGGAAGAGAGTCTTAAAGTTGGTTTGATTATGTAAATTAGTTTTTGAAGAAAGGCTTACTGAGGAGCAATTGGATAATATTGTATGGTAGGTAGACATAGAGGGAGTTTGGGAGGGGCCATACTTGGGGCTTTATGCCCAGGGATGAACCCTCGCTACAGCACTTAACACTTGATCACTATGAAGTGCCATGTTGGTGTGAAAAAATTGTTGATAGCTTTATGGTTCATAGTTCTTGAATGGTTGCAAGAGGGTGGTGTTTTTTTATTAATGGTTGTTGCATGCCAATCTCACTTTGTAGCCAAGTAGTTAATAATGCAATTATTGAACCTTCATCAAGAAAAATGATTTCTTTTTCTGTTCAGGTGTTTACAAAGCATTACAGTCAGATGATGAAAGACTTTATTGAAGATGACCATGAGCATTCAGTGTGTG
Organism: Ceratothoa steindachneri; assembly: GCA_963969495.1. Taxonomy (NCBI): domain Eukaryota; kingdom Metazoa; phylum Arthropoda; class Malacostraca; order Isopoda; family Cymothoidae; genus Ceratothoa; species Ceratothoa steindachneri. The sequence goes on along the minus strand of OZ018317.1, from coordinate 64,125,979 downwards.
TAGTTGGGCTCGCTGTTCAACTTTTTACCATGCCCACAATTGCTCATATGCTCATAGCTGAGGAAGATGTCCTCGCCAAACTTCTCTATGCATTCCTGTCTGAGTGTCGAAAAAATCTGAAGAATGGTAAGCACATTTTTTTCTATTAAAATGTTTCTGTACATTCTCCTCTTTATTTCTCAGTGAAATCAAGATTTTCATTTTAAAATCCAAATTTTATAATTTTAACCATAATAATTGGCTATAATCCTTTAGAAACTTGGAGAATTCCCCTTACAACTGCATAAGAAAGCTCATGAAACCCCTTGGTTTGCTGTCTCCCCTCCCAACCTGAGTGCAAACAAGTGCTGGGGAAGCTGGTAATTCCCCTTCTCCCTCTTTGCAACCATTTTTTTCTGAGTTTTGCCCTCTTTATTTTCTCTACATTCAAGAGGGGCAATCCTCACAGGACCCCCCTCCCATTCTCTATGAGAATGGGACTGCAGTCTCGGACCCCATATCCATGATTTACTTTTCAAGACTGCATTCTTGACATCCTCTAGCCAGGATGCTGCTCTGCCAGCATTCAATGCAAATTGTGATGTTGTTGAAGGTGACCCCATAAGGGGCACGGCGTTTTGCTCTAGTGGCCGCTGCCCTGGCGGGACTCAAAACCCCGTCCGGCTACAGCTTAGCCTCTTCTCCTTTCAGACAGCCTGTGTTTCTCCCCTACTTCTTCACTTCTACAACCTCTCCCACAACTTTCTCTCGGCCTCTATTTTCACAGGGTAGATGCTGAGCTTCTCAGCCAACTATCCCTGATTGGGGCTGAGGGGTGAGGGGACAATGTTCCCTAACCCCTGAGCTCCAGTTTGGGATGGTGAGGTTTTTAAAAACCCGGTTTATCCCCACCCCATACCTTCCTCACATCCTTTTTCCTTCTCACTTCACTATCTATTTTTTTAAGCTAAAGAAGTTTGGATGATGATGTGTATGATGACACGATGGCCATTTGGCATAGACAAAATGATGGGTGCCTTTGTACTTTATTGGGTATAAAATTGGTTAGGGGTTTTAATGTTGAAGCCCACTGACATTACAATTTGGGAAAGTAGTCCTTCGTGTTCTGTGCATTCAAAAAAATTCCAAATGATATTTTCACCTCCCCTCCCCCCTCCCTCCCATTACAGCTCACTTTTTCTTTTTAAAACTTTTTATTAATTCAAGTGTAGCTTTGTGTTATATGAATTTTCTTAAAAACATTAACTATGAAACCTTTTGAAATTTGCTTCTTTTTTTTTTAAAGAAAAAGACATTTTTTTCATATATTTGAAGCTTTTATCAGTTTTTTCTAAGAGTTCAGAAAATATAAATATGATGATCAAATGTTTTAGAATTAAAAAGTCAAACATTTGAAGTTCAGAAAATATATTAAAATTATTGTATAGGTTTTTTTATTCATATATATATGTATATATATTTAGGTAAAAGCAAATTTAGATGGGGAGGGGGAAGTTGTGGATTGTCACTAACTATAATTTAAGAAGGGGATTTTTTTGCGTATTTGAATAATAATTGGATCTTAGTTTGGTAATGACTTATGTTTTTTTTTATCAAAGTTATTTCTAATAATTCTTTTATAATATCAAAAAACAAAATGGTGAAGTTCAGAAATACAGTAAACCCTCGATATAACGAATTTCGGATATAACGAACCAAATTTCCTGGCCGAACTCCATCGGGTTTAACAGGCAAGCGTTACGACCAGCCTGAGTGAGTTTTGGTGTGTCACATGTCTCCTCTAGTGCAAGGTTCGTATCAATACTATGTTGTGTAGTCCACTTAACTCTATTAGTAATTACATACATATTACATATCCATAACGAACTTGGTTTGTTATTTCCATTGCTTTTAATGCCCATCATGTTTAACGAATGACCCCCCTGCCCCATATAGTTCGTTATATCGAGGGTTTACTGTAAATATAAGTAGCAAAATTTTGTGAATTTTTTAAAACCTAAAGAATTACAAATGGTGAAATTCAGAAAATTTATTTTCATAATTGGTAAAGTTCAGAAAATTTAAAAAAATTTAACCATGGCTGCTTTTTTTAGATTTTAAATTTTGATATCAGTAGCAAAGCGCAAGCTTCCCCTGTAGGGGGGAGTGGCGAAGCCATTGCCTGTTTTTTTCTATATATCAAAAGAATTCCCATGGAAGTTTTTTCTTGCATTTAGCCTAGAAAATTAGCATGGATCTGAAAAACCTAGACTGAGTAAATTATTATTAGATATGTACTGGAAACCTCTTAATTTTTTTTAGACCAAAACTCTATTGCTAGAGCCAGATAGACCATAGGGCAAAGGTCTGTCTGTGAAGCGTAAGGTCCTTCTTTAAGGAGTGGCGCAGCGCTCCTCTTGTTATATAATACTTAGTAAAAAAATACATTCATGCCCTATATATACAGTGAGACCACAAAAATTCTTCTTTTTTTAATTGCTTATTACTGTCATAATTACAGGTTCACAAATGAAGTAAAACACACTCAAAAGAGGATATTTTAAAGTTTTATTTATTTTTTTTATATCTTGGATATGAAATCTGTACTTATAAAAAAAAATAATGTGGGTTATTTGTCAGACATGCAATGTGCTTTTATCTCAGAAGAGATGATTAAACATGGCTTGGTAGTTGCCACCCAATTGTTTTTCAGATGGCAATACAGTCAGAAAAGGACCATAGAGCCAAAAACAATTTGCAGGATTTTGCAAAATGGAAACATCATGGCTCAATTAAGAACATGCATAAAAGCAAGTCTGGGCATAGCAAAGGTGTGTGAACCATTGAAAATATTGATTCAGTCGCAAATGAGCTTGAAATGAACAAGAAATCTATGGGACTACTATCAGCTGTGACAGGAACCAAATGAGAGACCATTTGGAAAATAATCATGTTGGATTTGAGAATGAAGTCATTCAAAATTGTGTTTGCAACAGCTTAGCAAACAAGACTACTGGCGTGTTTGATGTTTTGTGAATGCATTAAAACTAATGAACAAAACCAGCTAAGATTAAGTGATATAATATTCAGTGATGAATAACACATCTATCTCAATGGGGCCATCAACAGATAGAATTACTGGTTTTGGTCACAAAACAAGCTGAATATACACATGTAGAAACCTCTGTTTTAGCCAAAATTTACTGTCTAGTGTGTTTTGAGTAGTATCAAGGTTTATGGTCCTTATTTTTATGAGGACCCTGAGACAAGTAGACTGCTTTTAGTAATTTCAGAAAGATATTTATAAAGTTTTGAAAACTGTTTTAGAACAAGAAAACTGCAGTAACAAATGGTTTTAGCAAGACGAAGCAACAGCCCACACAACTAGACAATTGCTAGAATGTTTAAAAGATTTTTTGAACAAAGAATCATTTCTCATCACTCGCAGTTTCCCTGATCCACAAGATCTCTCGATCTATCACTTATGGACTTTTTCTCCGGGGAATTGTCAAGGACAAAGTATTCGGGTAAGAGCCATTTTCTATTGAAGAATTAAAGCAAGTGGTGGTACAGTTGCAGCATTTTGGAAAATGTAAACAAAAACTTGTTTTCCTGTTGTGTGAAATGTAAGAATGTCAAGAGATGTCACTTTGAACACATGTAGAATATAATAAAACTGCATACTCTCTATTTCATTTGTGAAGCTGTAATAATGACTGAATAATAAGCAATTAAAAACAGGGTCAATTTTGTGGTCTCACTGTAGTAAGCATCTACTCATTGGTTGTATCCAAGAACTTCAGAATTTTGGGCCTTTTTTTTATTTTAGATAGGAATAAGACTACTATTCCTTTTATTGTATTAAATAAGTCTTTTATTTGATGCTTTTTATATTTTGAAAATTAATGTTTTTGTGGTACATACAGGTAAACTCTCACTGGAATCTAAGAATCAGCATACAAACAGGTTCAAAAGGATACAATATATCCTTTTTGATTTTAAGTATCTTCTGGGTTTTAAGCCTGACATTTGGACCACAGAATTACGTAGAGGATTTCTTCATGGGTTTGAAAAGCTGCTTACTTTGCTGTCCATTATGCAGGTTGGTGTCTTAACAGCATCGTTTCTTTACTGATGTACTCTCATCCCAAATTATTATTATTATTCCCCCTGTCCCAGCGGTACCACTGTGCTCTTTAAACTCTACCCACTCTGTAGGCTGAGAAAATAGTTGGGTTGTCATGTCATTTCCAAGTGGATATGACATGACCACCCTACCTGGAGTGAGACCATCATGCTTGGATGTAATCCTTGTGAGGTTAAGCTGCAATTGAACTCAGACTTCCTCACTGTTGAATGGGCTGATAGCACGGGGGTGCGGAGGGGTGCTATAAAATTCTCACCATGCAACAGCCTCCTTCCATGGTAACCTGGTCCTTCTGGACAGTCTTATTTAAGGCGCAGCCCCACTTTGATAGGGGCTACAGCACAGGAGGTTGTAGGACCAAATGCTTTCTCCCTTGTTCTCCCAAGCGGTCGGAGGGAGCAGAGGTCATCCGCTCCTGGGGAGCAATACAATATCATCATTATTCTCACAGATTGTTTCACCTTTAAAGAAAACATGAATACAGAAATGGCTAAGTAAATTTCTTCGTCCACTCCAATTGACATTTTAATCACTCATGGCAGGTTAATGTAGGAAAAAGGTTTGGAAGCCATTGAAAATTAATTTTTGCTTTTATGATAGGGGATGGAACCCATGGTGCGACAGGCGTGGCAACACATGGATTTTGAACCTGAGTGGGAGTCTGCCTTTAACCTGCATTTGAAGCTCGCCTCAATCCTCCCACTTGTCATTGAATGGACTGCCTCAGATCAGGTTGTCCTTGTTAAATCATTCAGGTTAGCAAGTCCTTTTATCTTCAGAAAATAAGCGTGTGTTATCATACTGGTGAATAACTAGAAGTACTTTCCTCTTCTCTCCCCATAGACTTACTTTCATCCCATCACCTGATTGCTAAGTGTCTAAGCTTACAGGCTGCTGGTCTGGCAAGCTGTGTTACCAAATCTCCTGTGAGCACGACAAAATAGTTGCAATATCCAGTCAATCTCTCTCCAAATTGAGTAGATGTTTGCAATGTGAGGGGTGTATGCGATGAGGTGTGGTGAATGCGTTCAAAAGAAGAAGGTTAGAGATGTTTGCACTATTAGCCAAAGGGGAAGAAGACTGAGTTTGATTGAGTGCCATCAGGGGCAAATGGTTAGGCTAGGGTTAAAGATGGTGTGGTTGTGCCTTCCATCATATGTGGGCATGATCCTATTTTTAGGAATGAAATAGTATAATTTGAGATTTGCCAAGGCTTCACCTCGGATGCCAATATTTGCAGCCTTAGGGTCTTGTAGCTGTGCCATAGACATTCTTCATTCCTTGACCTTCAGCAATTAGGCTCTGTTTTTGTTATTCTATCGACCCTTCATTCACTCAAAACTTCCCCGTAAGGGGCGCGGCGATTTGCCATCCTGGCCGCCGTGCTGACGGGATCCAGCGCTCCGTCCGGCCCCAGCTTTGCCTCTCTTCCTTCCTTCAGATAGCCCGATTTCTCCCCTACCTTGTCGCTTTTCATACAACCTCTCCCACAACTTTCTCTGGTCAGCCTCTAATTTCAAAGGGTAGAATGCTGACCTTCTTCTCAAGCCAACCACCCCGGATCGGGGCTGAGGGGGGAGGGGACATTGTCCCCTAACCCCTGAGCTCCGGTTCGGGATGGGGTTTTTTTAACAACCTGCTTCATCCCCACCCATACCTTCCTCACATCCCTTTTCCTCTCCTCTTCACAACCTATATTTTTTACGCCGTGTCCAAGGTGGAGCCGCCATGCCGATGGACTGCTAGGCCACCAGGCGGGAGGGGTGGTCCCGAATGGCGGCGCCTGGCTCTGCCGGGCTTGTAAGCACCTCTCGCAGTGCGGGCTACTGCGAGGGGTGATGAGCTATTGCGTCCCGTGGCAAAAATAGGGTCACCATGCCCATAGATGAACAACAAAAAAAAAAAACCCAAACCCCTTTAACTCCCCCTTGCTCATCGACGGAGCCGCCCTTGGGCAGCTCCACCGAAAAAATGGAGGTCCCCCCCCCTGTGCTTGCACAGGGGACCCTCCATATTTCTCTAACCGGAGAGGAGGCTTACTCCTCTCTTTCGCCTACGGGTGCAGGGGACTCCCCCTCACCCCCTTCTCTGGAGGTGCTTTCGGGCACCTCCCTTTTCCCAGCGGCAGTCCCATCTTTTCTTTTCAAGGGGACTGCCAAGAAAGCCAGCAGGCAGCCCTTAGCCAGCCGCTTCCCATCAAAGCGGCTCGGTAGGGCAAACCCCCTTAGGGGGGAGAGGGAAGCCAGGCCCCTTCGGTCGCTTCCCTCAAAAGACCTGCTGGCAAGAATTTTAAACCTTGCCGGGGTCAAGGCCTGTGCCTTCCCATACAAGACTGGCGACACTGCCAAGGGGACCTGCGATGTCCTGGGAGGGGATGGCCAATTGGAGGCCCCTCCTGTGATAGACATGGTCCTTGAGGAGACCCAGCCCCAGACGGTAGGGCCTTCCATGGGGGGGAATTCGGGCTCGGCGCCAAGCACCGAACCCGAATCCGCCCCTATGCAAGGTCCTCCTCAAATGGCTGAGGGCTCCGAGGCAGTAGAAGGAGGGGAGGGATCTCCTCCGACAGGTGGCCCTACGACAACCAGGACCTTCTCCATTTCGGAGAGGGACCTGGCTGAGGCTGGTCCATCTGGCCTGGGGACTTCTGCGGCGGAGGTGAAAAGCGGGTTCATTCCCCGCCCTCCTCTCCGAAAAAGAAAAAGAAAAAGACTAAAAAGACCAAAAAGACTCGGGGCTCCTCTCCATCCGCGGGGGCTGCGGGGACGGATGGGTCTGCTGCCACTCTGGCAAGCGACCAAGCCAAGATCGGCACATCCGCCCCCTCTGCCCCCCCGGTTGCGGAGCCCCTGACAAAGAAGACTACTACCAAGAGTGCACAGGGCGGAGCCTCGATGACATCGGGGCCCCTGATTCAGAGGTTACCTGGCGTTTTCGAGCCCGCTGGCTTCAAACGCTTCCTCGTTATTCGCTCCACTGATGGCACCATGTTGTCCAAGGGCAACATGATCCATCAGCGGAGAGGATTAGCTAGTGCAATTGGTAGAGAGCCGAAGGTAACCCGTTTCTCGGACGGGAGCCTTCTGGCGAATGCGGCGAATCCCGCCGAGGCGGCCAGGATTAGTGCTCTTCGGACACTTCATGGCACCCCGGTGAGTGTGACGCCGCACTCTACCATGAACTTTGTGAAAGGAGTAGTTTATGCGAGGGAACTCGTTGACTACTCCATTGAAGACATCACCTTAGAGCTGGCCGACCATGGGGCGGTCAAGGTCGAACGTGTGATGAGAAAACAGGGAGGGGCCTCGAGACCCACCCCTACACTCTTCGTCACGTTCGACTGTGACAAGCTCCCTGAGTCGGTGCGTGCCGGTTGGTACCGCTACCGCGTGAAGGCATTCGTGCCACTGCCGCGGCGGTGCTATTACTGTCACCGCTTCGGCCATACGAATCGCTCATGTAGACGTGCAAAGTCGGGGTCACCCGAAGTCTGTGTAAATTGCTCCAAGGTCGCACACGATAAGTCCAAATCGTGTGTGGCCAAGTGTGTCAATTGCGGAGAGCCGCACCCTGCTTCTTCGAAGCAATGTGGTGCATATCTCCTTGAGAAAGAAATCCTGGCCGTTCAGGCCCAGGATCGACTCTCATTCCGCGAGGCAAAGGACTTGGTCCTGGCGCGCCCGGCTCTGCCTGGGACGTCATATGCCTCAATAGTTAGGAAGGCACCCTCTGTTCCCGGCCCATCCAGGCCAACGAGCACGGTTGTTTCCGCGCCCATTCGGAGCCCTTCTGCGGGCTCTACCCAACCCGGGCGCTCCCCTGGTAAAGCTGGCGGCAAAAAGGGCTCATACCCTGCCCCGGCTAAAACCAGGGCTCCCCCCTCTTTCCCCAGCGTGACCGTTTCCCGTAAGGCGAAACGGCCACGCGCCTCCACCGAGTCGTTAGACTCACAGGAGGCAACACCCCTGAAGATGGTCGCTAGGCCATCTTCCGGGGTTCCTAAAGCTGTCCCCCGAAAGGAGGACAGCAACAAAGGAGCTTCGGCTCCTTCGCCCACGTCCCGAGGTGGAGCGGGTGGCTCGGAGACGGTGGTTCCTCGAAAAGAGGGCCCCCCGCCTCCGAAGCCGCAACGCCCGCCTAAGGTTTCGAGGCGGAGGGAGTAAAAGACTCGCATGGCGAGCCCAACCTCCCCCAATAAGTCCTCGAAGGCGACAGCGCCTTCAGCGCTTTGTCCGGCCAACAGCGCCCGGGGTTCTGCCCCCGGGAAGCGTACGGCCATTCCCGTGAGGGTCTTCAATTCGAGGAGAGCCCCCGCGTCTCCTCCGAGCTAGGCCTGGAGGGCATATTCCTTCAATGGAATTGCCGTGGACTCCGGGCCAACTGGGAGGAGCTGCGGAGGCTCGTCTCGTCCCGTTCCCCGTTAGCTATTTTTTTGCAGGAGACCATGCTAGGTGCGTGCCCCCTCCCTGCCCTCCCGGGGTATAAGGGTCTTGCGACCCCACCACCTCGGGATGGCCGGGCTGGGGGATGCGCAGTTTACACCCGGCATGATGTCTCCGTTCTTCCTTTCTCTTTAGATACCTCCTTTCAGGCAGTGGCTGTGCAGCTGCACCTGGATAGGAGGTATACTATCATTTCTGCGTACATTCCACCGTCAGCTGACTTCGACGCGGGGGACTTCCGCCGCGTCGTTGCACGGTTGCCGAGGCCCTATCTCTTGCTTGGAGATCTGAACGGCAGGCATCCTCTCTGGGGAGATTACTCCATAAATCCCAGGGGACAAGTCCTTGCCGATCTGATCGAAGAGCTTGAGATGGGTGTCCTAAACGTGGATGAGTTTACGCATCACTGTCCGAGAACCGCTTCATTTTCTTGCCTTGACCTATCTTTGTGCTCTTCGGATGCACAGCCTGATTTTGATTGGGGGGTGGTCGATGACCTCCATGGTAGTGATCACTTTCCCATTCAAATATCATTTTCAGGGCAACTGCCGCCTGAGAGACCACCTCGGTGGTGCTTGGCGCGGGCGCGGTGGCCTGCATTTCAGGAAATGACCGAATTCTCTATCTCAGTCGAGGAGTTTAGGTCGGTAGATGATGCCGTTGAGTTCTTCTCCGGCAACCTCATCGCCGTGGGCCTGACTACTATTCCTAGGACGTCTGGCCGTTTTGCACGCCGACCACTCCCATGGTGGTCGGCCGAGTGTGAGACGGCCCTGAAACAGAAGCGTTATGCCTACATGCGCTATAAGCGCCGCCCGAACGATTTCACTGTCGCTGAATTTCGTCGGGCTAGGGCTAGGTTCCGGTATATTTCGAAGCACGCCCGCCGCTCTTCTTGGCGGGCATACGTGTCTTCACTTAACGGGAAGACCCCTTTAGCTGAGGTGTGGAAGCGAGTCAAAAGGATTCGGGGCAAGTTCTCGCAGGACCCCCCTCCCGTTCTCCAGGAGAATGGGACCGCAATCTCGGACCCCGCGTCCGTGGCGGAATCCTTAGCGACCGCTTTTTCCGCATTCTCTAGCCGGGATGCTGCTCCGCCAGCATTCAATGCACGTCGTGATGTCGCGGAAGGCCGCCGGCTGGACTTTACCTCCAGAGGCGGAGAACCCTTCAACGACAAGTTTACTGTGAGTGAGTTGCGCTCCGCTCTCGCTTCGTGCGCGGACACCGCCCATGGTCCGGACGATGTCCCGTACGCCATGCTTCGACACCTGGGTGAGCGAGGCATGGCCTTTCTGTTAGATTTGTTCAACAGGATCTGGGTGGAAGGTCTTCTCCCAGACTCCTGGCGAATCGCTACTGTGCTCGCCTTTCGCAAGCCGGGGAGAGATCACTCTACTCCGACCGGTTTCCGCCCAATCTCTCTAACCTCTTGCGTGTGCAAGTTGATGGAGAAATTGGTAAATGTTAGATTAGCCTATTTCCTGGACAGCGGAGGCCATCTGTCTTCTGCACAGTGCGGCTTCCGTAAGTTCCACTCCACGTCGGATGCTCTGCTCCGACTGGAAAATGCCGTCTGCGAGGCTTTCCTTCGTAGACAGCACTACGCCACGGTGTTTTTGATCTGGAGAAGGCCTATGATACCGCATGGCGATACGGTATCATGGAGACTCTCCACACGATGGGGGCGAGGGGACGCCTCCCAATGTTTATATCTGAATTTTTGCGAGATCGTCGATTCCGCGTACGGGTGGGGGGAGCCCTCTCCGGCCCAAAGGAGCAGGAAGAGGGTGTCCCGCAGGGAAGTGTCCTCAGTGTCACACTCTTTGCCCTGAGCATCAACGGCATCACCTCGGTGCTGCCGGAAGATGTTCTCGCTACGCTCTACGTGGACGACCTTTCGATCTCTTTTGGCGCGGCCCAGATGCCAACTCTGGAGCGCCGACTCCAACAGGCATTGAACCGCGTCTCTCGCTATGCCGAAGCGCACAGGTTTCGGTTTTCTTTGGCCAAGACTAAGGTGGTGCACTTCTGCCGCCACCCACGGCTTCACCCCGACCCAGATTTGTTTCTTAATGGGGTGCGCCTGGATGTGGTTGAGTCGCACCGTTTCCTTGGTCTTGTATTCGACCGACGCCTCACCTGGGAGGCTCACATTCGCAGCCTTAGGGTCTCTTGTACCCGCGCCATGGACATTCTCCGTTCCGTGACGTTCAGCGCTTGGGGCGCTGATAGGGCTACCGCCTTACTTTTTTATCGATCCTTTGTTCGCTCGAAGCTCGACTACGGATGCGAGTTTTATGCATCCGCAGCCGAGCGTTTATTGCGGAAGGTGGATTCGATCCACCACACCGGCCTTCGCCTTGCGACTGGTGCCTTCCGCACTTCCCCCATTGAGAGCCTGTCTGTCGATGCTGGGGAGATGCTACTCGCTCTGCGCCGCGTGCAGTGCATCACTCGCCTGTACGCGCGAGCCCGGCGCCTCCCTCAGTCGCCAACAGCTCTCACTGCATCCGCAGCTGATCTCGATGGTGCCTATGCCGCCGAGAGACGCCAGTCATACCCTAAGCCCTTTGGGTTTAGGGCCAGGAAACTCCTTCGAGAGGTAGATATAGCTCTCGGGCCGGTGGCGCCCCTGGTTCTGCCCAGGACGCCACCCTGGAGGGTACCACATTTGGCTATTTGTCGCCACGCCTCTGCTCCCAAAGCTTGTACTGCGCCGGGAGTATTGCGTTCGACCTTTTTGGAGCACACATCGTGTCACGCTGGTACCGTGCCAGTGTATACGGATGGCTCCAAGTCCCAAGAGGGGGTCGGCTTCCACGCCGTATCCCCTCTGTTTGAAGTCAGCGGGGCTCTACCAGGCGCTGCGTCTGTCTTCACGGCCGAGCTGGTGGCAATACACCACTCGGTACGGGAGATTACGCGACGTGCCCGGTTCGGAGACCGGATTGTGATTTATAGCGCCCTGAGTGCTCTCGGGGCATTGGAATCTCCGCATCCCCTGGTTCGCGAAATCCGTGACGCCACGGTTTTGGCGAGCCGGGCAGATGTCGAGATTATCTTCTGCTGGGTTCCTGGACATGTAGGAATTGCGGGGAATGAGCGCGCCGATGAGGGCGCCAAAAAGTCCGCGAGGACTCTGCGACCGGACCAGCGTTTCGCTCTTCCTCACACTGACTACATGGCAGGAATACGGGCAGCTCTTCGGACTGCTTGGCAAAGAAGATGGGAGACGGTCGAGGGGAACTTAAAGTTGCGTGCCATTGCGCCGCGACTGTTCCCATGGACCTATCCCCCAATGCCGCGGCGGCTTCAGGTTGCTTTCTGTCGTCTTCGAATCGGACACACTCGTGTGACGCATCGTTACTTGGTGGAGCGCTCGCATGTGCCCTATTGCAACGACTGCGTCGTCCCCCAGACTGTTCGGCATATTCTTGTCGAATGTCCCAGTCTGGGTGATCTTCGCGCACGATACCTGTCTCGGTACCGGGATGGGCGGGGTCGCTACCGCCTGTCCCTTGTACTCGAGACGAGTGCGTGCACCATGACTGGTGGACTTATTGACTTTTTGGGGGAGGCCGGCCTTCTCCCCTTTATTTAAGGTTCCTTTTTTTTGTTATTGTTTTGTTTTAGGTTGCACTCTCCTGCACCGGGGTGAGGGGGACCTCCCCCCGCTGCCGGAGATTGCTTCGATTGTTAAGTTTTCATATTTTAACTTTAAAGTAGCCTAATTCTAGGCTGTCGTGTTTTTCGGCGACTTATGCCCAAGTGGGTAGTTGCCAGATGGGCTCTATAAAAAAAAAAAAAAAAAAAAATCACTCAAAACTTGACTACAGATGCAAGCTTTATGCATCGGCAGCTGAGCAGAAATTGCGGAAGGTGGACTCACTCCACCACAACTATCTCTATTTGGTGACCAGTGCCTTCCACACTTAACTCATTGTGAGCCTACTTACTGATGCTGGAGAGAGACCATTTACTCTTTGCTGTATCCCATGCATTATGGGCTTTTACACACATGTCCAGCATCTCTCTGTTGTCAATGGCTCTCACTACACCCATGACTGATCTCAATAATACATATACCTCTGAGAGACACTATTTGAGTCTATGGCTAGGAAACCCCTTTGAATGCTTGATGTATCTTCAGGCCTGTGATGCCTCTGGTTCTGTACAAGATGCAACACAGGAGGGTACCACTTTTTTTTATTTCTCACCATACATCTGCTCCCGAAAGTTCTACAGCACTGGTAGTATTGTTCAACTTTCTTGGATCACATTTGTGTCTCACTAAACCATGACAGTGTGTATGGCTGGCTCCAAGTAAGAAAAAGGGGTTAGCTTCCACACCGTATATCCTCTTTTTGAAGTCAGCAGGTCTCTACTGTGCGTTGTGTCTATCTTCACGGCTGATCTGGTTACAATGTACCCCTCAATAGGAGAGAGAACAGGTTGTGTCCAGTTTGAAAATCGGATTGTGATCTATAGTGACTCACAAAGCACACTTAGTGCTCTCAGGCCATTGGAATCTCTGCATTCTGTGGTTCTCAATATCAATGACGCCATATTTGCAGTGAGGTGGAAGGATACAAGGTTGGCAAAACCCCCAATTTTTTTTATTCTACTGGTTTTATTCTAGGTTTTTTAGAAACTGGTTTTTCAAAAAACAAATGCTACAAGCATTGGAATTACATAGAAAAAGAATAGCTATCTCTATTTTGTATAATAATAATTCATTAGTTTAATAATTATACTATAGTAAGAACAGATCACTGATTGAGAATTATGGGTACCCATGATATCCATAAGCTGTAGGAGGAGAGATTAATTATGAGTCGGTATCAGAGAAATAACCTTAATTTGATACATATTTTTTTTAATTATAAAAAATATACATTGTGAATAAAATAATAAGTAGCATTCATTTCTTAAAACCCCCCCATTAATTTAAAATTAAAAAAAAGAAGTTTAAAAAAATTTAACTTGAAAAACAAAAAAAAACTGGTAATAAAACTTAGTTTTTTCTCTGTCTGGTTTTTTGATTTGCTAACCCTGGAAGGATGTTGACATTATCTTCTGCTGGGTTCCTGGACATATGTATGTGGATGGCAGGGAATGAGCCCACTAATGAGGGTAGCAAGGAGTTTCAGAGCCAGGCAACAGGACCCATTAATGATTGGTAGAGAGACAAAGGTCACCCGTTTCTCAGATAGGAACCCTCGTAATGAGGGTTTGCATTCCTGACCGCCGTGCTGATGGGACTCAGTGCCCTGTCCGGCCCCAATTTGGCATCTTCTCCTTTCTCACTGCTTGTGTTTTTATCCTACTTCCTCATTTTCCCTACAATCTCTCCCACAACTTTCACTGGTCAGCCTCTAATTTTCAAGGCTAGATGCTGACCAGCTTCCTCTCACCCAACTATCTCAGATTAGGGCTGAGGGGGAGGGGACAATGCTCCCTCAACCCTGATCTCTGGCTTATGGTGATGGGTTAACAACTTGTTTCATACCCACCCACACCTCCCTCACATCCCCTTTCTTTCTCCTTTCAATCTTTATCGACTTTATGCCGAGCCCAAGGTGGAGCCACCATGCTGATGGGGCTGCCATGCCACTAGGTGGGAGGAGTGGCCTCAAATGGTGACAGCTGACTTTGCCAGCCCCATACTCGCATCTCGCAAAGCGGGCTACTGCTCCGGGTGATTAGCATATGCATTCTGTAAAAAAAAACAGGGTCACCATGGCCAATGATGAAGACTACAAAAAACACATCAACTCTCCCTTTACCATCATCGGAGCCACCTTTGGGCAACTCCATTGAAAAAATCCCCCCTCCCTGTGCTTTCACAGGGGGCCCTGCAAACTACTTCTAGTGGAGAGGAGGCTTACTCCTCTGCTATGCCTATGAGTGTAGGGGACTCCCCCTCACCCCCTTCTCTGGAGGCGCTCTTGGGTGCCTCCCTCTTTCCAGTGGAAGTCCCTCCTTTTTCTCAAGGGACTGCCAAGAAAGCAGGCAGGCAGCCCATAATTGAACGCTCCCACCCGGGAGCAGCTATATAGGGCTAACCCCATTTACTAGGTTGGAGGGAAGACAGTGCCTGTTGGCCCATGTCCTCCAAAGATGTGCGGGTGCACATATCAAACTTACAGGGGGTCACTACATCCGCCTCTAGCTTTCCCGAAGGATGCCAGCTCGCTGGTCCAGAATACCCTAAAGGATACCTCAAAGGAGACCCGTTATATCTTGTAGGGTGAGGGCCACTTGGAGGCCCCCCCTAACATGTACATGGTCCATGAGGTGATCCAGCCCCAGACTGTAGGATCATCCATGGGATTGACCTTTGGCTTAGTACCAAGCACTGAACCCGAGTCCACCCCTGTTGAGGGTCTCCGAGGCCCTACAAAGAGAAGAGGGATCTCCTCCTTTGGCTGGTGCCACTGTGACAATAGGGACCTTCTCCATATCGGAGAAGGATCTTGCCGAGGCCGGTCCATCTGGCCTGGGGGATGCTGCCAGTGAAGGGTAGAAGCGGGTTCATTTCCCGCATAATCACCACCTCATGATATCAGACACAACTTTTATAACTCATCTTTTAAACTTCTTACTACAAAACACATTACAGTGCAATCAGCTCGCAGTGAGCCCCAAGGGACTTGTAAATAATCCATCCATCCATCCATCCCCACCCTCCTCTCCTAAAAAGAACAAAAGTCGAAAAAGACTCGGGGCTCCTCTCCCTCCGGGGGGCCTCTGGGATGGACGGAGACACTCCCGTTTCGGTATGCGACAAGACAAGATCGGCATGTCTGGTCCCGTCGCTCCCCCATGTAAGGAGTCCCAGACGAAGAACTGCACAGAGCAGAGCCTCAATTACGTCGGGGGCCCCTCATTCAGAGGCTCCCTGGCGTTTCCGAGTCCGTTGGCTTCAAATGCTTCCTTGTTATTCGCTCCACTGATGTCAGCATATTGGCTAAGGACGACATGATCCATCGGAGGGTTGTCTAGCTAGTGTGATTCGTAGAGAGCCGAAAGTCATCCGTTTCTTGGACGGGAGCCTTCTGGCGAATGCGTCGACCCCTCCGAGGCTACATGAGGAGTGCCCTTCGGACACTCCTTAGATGACATCAGCTTACAGCTGGCCGACCATGGAGAGGTCAAGATCGAGCATGTAATTAAAAAACAAGGAGGTGCTACTACTGTCACCGCTTCGGCCATACTAATCGCTTCTGTAAACGCACAAAGTCAGGGTTACCCGAAGTCTGTGTAAGTTGCTCAAGACCGCATGCAATAAGTCCAAATCGTGTGTGGCTAAGTGTGTCAATTGCGGAGAGCTGCACTCCGCTTCTTGGAAGCAATGTGGTGCGTATCTCCTTAAATAGGAAATCCTGGCCGTTCAGGCTCAGGATCGTCTCTCATTTCACGAGGCTAAGGACTTGGTCCTGGCGTGTCCGGTGCTGCTTGGGACGTCCTATGTCTCAATGTTAAGAAAGATACCCTCTGCTCCTGACCCTTCCACGCTTACGAGCACGGTTGTTTCCGTGCCTTTTGCAGGTTCTACCGAACATGGGCGCTCCCCTGGTAAATCTGGTGGCACAAAGAGTTCACACCCAGCTCCGGCTAACACCAGCCCCCCTCCCCCTCGCTTCACTGTTTCCCGTAAGGCGAAACTGCCGCGTGGCTCCACCCAGTCGTTAGACTCGTAGGAGGCAACAGCCCTGAAGTTGGTCGTAATGTCATCTTCCGGGGTTGCTAAAGCTGCCCCCGGGAAGGAGGACAGCACTAAAGGATCTTGGGCTCGTTCGCCTACACCCAGTGGTAGGCTGGGTGTCTCGGAGATGGTGGATCCTCGAAAGAGGGACCCTGCCTCCGAACCCTCCCGCTCGCCTAAGGTTTCGAGGCGGACGGCCGAAAAGACTCGCACCGCGAGCCGAACCTCCCACGATATATCTTAGAGGGCGATAGTGCCTTCAGCGCATTGTCCGGCCGACAGCCGCCGGAGTTCTGCCTCCGGGAAGCGTACGATCATTTCCGTGAGGGTCTTCTCTTCGAAGAAGCCCCTGCATCTCCTCTGAGCTAGACCTGGAGAGCATATTCCTTAAATGGAATTGCAAGAGACCATCCTGGGCGTGTGCCCGTTGCCTACTCTGGGTATAAGGGTTTTATGGTCACACTACCACGGAGTAGGGGCCGGGCAGGAGGATGCGCGATTTACACCCGCATGATGTCTCAGATCTTCACTTCGCTTTATATAACTCCTTTCAGGCAGTAGCTGTACAGCTGCAACTGGATAGGAGGTATAGTTATTACCGACTTCGTCGCCGGGACTTCCTCCGCGTCGCGGCATGTTTTGCCTTAGCTCCTTCTCTTGCTCGGAGATCTGAACGGTAGACACCCCCTCTTGGGAGACTAGTCGATTAATCCTAGAGCTCAAGTCTTTGCCGACCTGATCGACGAGCTTGAGATGGGTGTCCTAAATGTGGATGAGTTTTCGCATCACTGACCGATAATTGCTTAATTTTTCTGTCTCGATCTTTGTGCTCTCCGGATCCACAGCCTGATTTTGGGTGGGGGGTAGTCGATGATCTCCATGGTAGCAATCACCTTCCCTTTCAAATATCATTTTCTCGGCCGCTGCTGCCTGAAAGCCCGCCCCGGTGTTTTCTTGGCGCAATTCCGCATTTCAGGAAATGACTGATTTCTTTGTCTCAGTCGAGGAGTTTAGCTCGGTAGATGAGGATGTTGAGTTCTTCTCCGGCAACCTCCTCGCCGTGGGTCTAACTAGTATTCCTAGAACGTCTGGCCGTTTTGCACGCGACCACTCTCGTGGTGGTCACCCGAGTGTGAGACGGCCCTCAAATAAAAGCGTTATGCCGACATGCGCTATTACCGCCGCCCGAACGACTTCACTGTCGGTGAATTTTGTCAGGCTTGGGCTATGTTCTGGTATATTTCGAAGCAAGCCCGCCTCTCTTCTTGGCGAGCATACGTTTCTTCACTTAACAGGAAGACCCCTTTAGCAGAGGTGTGGAAGCGAGTTGAAAGGATTCGGGGCAAGTTCTCACAGGATAATCGAATCCCTTGCGACCGCTTTCTCCTCATTCACTAGCCGTGATGCTGCTCCGCCAGATCCAATGCACGTTTTTATGTTGCGGATTCCCGCCGACTGGACTTTACCTCGAGAGGCGGATAACCCTTCTACAGGTTTACTTTGAGTGAGTTGCGTTCCGCTCTCGCTTTGTGCGCGGACACCCTCCATAGTCCAGAGGATGTCATGTACGTTATGTTTTGACACCTGGGTGAGCGTGGCATGGCCTTTCTCTTAGATTTGTTCAACAGGATCTGGGTAGAGAGTATCCTCCCAGATGCCTGGCGAATCTCTACTGTGCTCGCATTTTGCAAATGGGGGAGAGATCACTCTACCCCGGCTGGTTTCGGTGCAATCTCTCTAACCTTCTGCGTGTGCAAGTTAATGGAGTAATTTGGTAAATGTTAGATTAGCATTTCTGGACAGTGAAGGCTATCTGTCTTCTGCACAGTGCGGCTTCAGCAAGCTCCACTCAACGTCGGATGCTCTGCGACTGGAAAATGCCGTCTGCGAGGCCTTGCTTCGTAACAACACTACGCCCTGGTATTTTTCGACCTGGAAAAGACCTATGATGCTGCATGGCGATACGGTATCATGGAGGCTATCCACACGATGGGGACGAGTGGATGTTTCCTAATGTTTATATCTGAATTTTTGCGAGATCGTCGATTCCGCGTACGGGTAGGGGGAGCCCTCTCCAGCATTAATGGCATCACCTCGGTGCTGCCGGAAGATATTCTTGCTACGCTCTACGTGGACGACCTTTCGATCTCATTTGGCGAGGCCCAGATGCCAACTCTGGAGCGTCGACTCCAGCAGGCATTGGACCGTGTCTCTGGCTATGCTCAGGCCGATTTTCCTTTCCCACCTTTCCCAAGACTAAGGGTGGTGCACTTCTGCCTCCATCCGCGGCTCTACCCTGACCCAGATTTGTGTCATAAATGGGTTTGGCCTGCAAGTGATAGACTCGCACCGTTTCCTTGTATTTGACCGACACCTTACTTGGGAGGCTCATATTTGCAGCCGCGCCATCGACATTCTTCGCTCCGTGACTTATAGGGCTACTGCCTTACTTTTTTAATCGATCCTTTGTTCGTTCGAAGCTCCACTACGGATGCGAGTTTTATTCATTTGCAGCTGAACGACCTGTGCCTTCCGCACTTCCCCCATTTGCAGCCTACACTTGTCGATGCTGGAAAGATGCCACTCGCTCTACACCGTGCACAGGGCATTATTTGCCTGTACGCACGAGACCGGTGCCTCCCCCAGTCGCCAACAGCTCTCACTGCATCTCTAACTGATCTCGATGGTGCTTATGCCGCCGAGAGACGCCAGTCATACCCTAAGCCCTTTGGGTTTAGGTTTAGGAAACTCCAAGAGCTAAGTATAGCTCTCGGGACGCTTCTGCCTGGGACGCCACCATGGAATGTACCACCTTTGACTATTTGTGTCCACGTTTCCGCTCCCAAAGCTCTACAGTGCCGGGAATATTGCGTTCTGCCTTCTTGGAGCACACACCGTATCACGCTGGAACCGTGCCAGTGTATATAAATGGCTCCAAGTCTCAAGAGGGGGTCTGTTTCCACGCCGTATCCCCTCGGTTTGAAGTCAGCGGGGCTCTCCTAGCGCTGCGTCCGTTCTTCATGGCCGAGCTGGTTGCAATACACTGCTCGGTACTGGAGATAACGCGACGTGCCCGCTTAGAAGACCAGATTGTGATTTATAGCCACTCAAAGCTCACTCAGTCCTCTCCGGGCATTGGAATCTCCTCATCCCTTGGTTCGCGATATCTGTGATGTGCCACGGTTTTGGCAACCCGGGCGGTTGTCGAGATTATCTTCTGCTGAGCTCCTGGACATGTAGGAATTGCGGGGAATGAGGGCGCCAAAGAGTCCGCGAGGACTGGGCGACCAGACCAGCCTTTCGCTCTTCCTCACACCGATGACATGGCCAGAATACGGGCTACTTGGCAAAGAAGATGGGACGGTCGAAGAGAACTTATTGTTGCGTGCCATGGCGCCGCGACTGTTTCCATGGGCTGACCCCCCAATGCCCCTACGGCTTCAGGTTGCTTTCTTTCGTCTTAGAATTGCACACATTCGCGGGACGCAACGCCATTTGATGGAGCGCTCGCCTGCGCCATCCTGTGAAGACTGCGTTGTCCTCAGTCTGTTTGTCACATTCTTGTTGAATGTTCCCCCAGTCTGGGTGATCTTCGCGCACATTACCTGAGCGGAGTTGCTACCGCTGGTCCCTGATACTCGGGATGGATTCGTGTATACTGATTTGTGGACTTTACGAGTTCATGGACGAGGCTGGCCTCCTCTCACTTTATTCAACCTTTTTTTTGTTTCTTTTTGTAGGTTGCATGTTTTTGCGCCGGGGGGAGGTGGGCCTATCCTCTGTTTTTAATATAGCCTAATAGTAGCCTGTTGTGTACAGCGACTTATGCCCAAGTAGACAGTCGCCAGATGGGCTACCACAATGAAGAAAAAAAAATTTAAAAACTGTTTTTATATGTATTCTATAACACAACTCCTTCTGAATACGAGAATACAAGTCTGCCTTAAAAAATATTGAAACAGATCTAGAACAAAAATCAACAACCAATAATCAGGCATACACATTTTATCAAAAGGCACGACTGACGTGTAGTACTAGGAAAATTTTTCTAGGTGAAAAAAATTAGGCTAACTGCATAAGTTGTCCTGAAGGATTCATCAATTATTGCTATAATTTTTGTTCTTCAATACATTATTCCCCTCCCCTATTTTTATTGGGGATCATTTTGAGCCCCTTCGCATTTCATTATGGGCTAATGAAAGAACAAATTTGAGGGGAGCTTCAACCCTCTCAGTTTTCCCTTCCCCCACCTAGATCTGTGCCAGTTGCCAGATTGTCCTTTAATAAATTAATAAACACAGACAAAATGTAGTCTCTAACAATTAAGAAATTTCTTAATTTTGGCCTTGATAAAAGCAATGTATTTAAATTTATAACTTCATGGCACATCTTTTCCTGCATTGCTTTTCTTTCTCTTGTGTGAACAGTACACCTATGCAGACTTGTTTCCTAAAGTTCACTCTCTGTGCATTCAAAAGATGGTTAGAGTGTCTTGTTCCCCACTGAAGTGCGCCCACCTGGGAGTGTCCACTCTAGCATGGGCAAACATGTTGCAGCCAACATCTAGAGGATTGCATGCTTTTCTTGGCCCAATTCCTGCATGAGGATCTGTGGCTATATATCTTTAATACATCATTAACTTGGCAACTGCCATGGTTTGGTATCCATCTTAATCAGTATTTCCCAAGCAGTGATAAAAAATAAACAAATATTAATTTTTTGTTTTTCACTTGCTTTATTTTGACAACTTTACACACATCTCTTTTCAAATTTTCTGAGGGAGAAACTTTTTTTTTTGCCTTTTAAAATAATTGCACACCCTATCCTGTCCTGAAGTTAGTGGCATTGATGCTCACCAACCCAACTTTGTTGGAAAGCAGTTGATGTTAATTTAATTTTAAATTTTCAATGTCTCCCTCTCTTATCTTTTTGGCAGAGGTTTAATAGCTTTTAATAAAGAAATAAACATCTTTTCAGAATGTTGTTGAAAGTGTTGGGTGAACAAACGACTGAGAACATGCGCCACAAGTATGTTCGGGAACTGTTGCACTATTCTGTCTCTTGTAGTGAATATGATGTGGCCAGTGCGCCTGTATCCCTTCATCTTCCTTTGTCTCGTCTCATAGCAGGACTGATCCTTAAACTTGAAAAGTATGGTTTAAGTTATAACTCAGTCGATTTTAACATCAAAGGAAAACCTACCCCTGAACAGCTAATGGAACCAGTTCTCAGGACACAAGTTATGATTGCGCAAGTAAGGAAGTGAATTTTAAATATATTTAAGCTTTGTTTCAAACTTAAGCTATTGTCTTTCAGGGCTTACTCTTTATCCATGACCAAGGATTGTTTTCTTTGATATCTAACGAAACAAGGCTTACCGCAAGGAAGGCCTGGCCCTATGTGTGTTCTTCCCACTCTTAGGCCAGGCCTGGGGAAGCTGGTGCATTACCCGGGTCCCTTTATGCACTTTTCTAATACTGTCCTCTTCTCTGCCCTTTTTATGATGCCTGTCTCCCACATTGGGATGTCTGCAGTCACTTGGAGGTTTCATTCACCCCCCCCTTCTTTTGCACGATTGGACCCAATAGACATTTATTTTTAGATGGATTTACTTATATTTCGTCATTAGCTTATATATTTTTATAAGGCCTAATATACATCCTTGGGTGATTTACTTAGATCTTTCCATTGGCCAATATATTCAGTGGCTAGCTATATATATAGCCACTGAATATATTGGCTAAGGCAAAGATCTAAGTAAATCACCCAGGGATGTATATTAGGCCTTATAAAAATCTATCAGCTAAGGCCGAAATATAAGTAAATCAATCTAAGAATAAATGTCTATTGGGTCCAGTCGCGCAAAAGAAAGGGGGATGAATGAAGCAAAGGGAGGAGGAGGGCCCACTTATGTTGAGATTTTCTGTGAGGTCCGGGACTAGGCGAAGCATTCCAACTTAAGGGACCTGGAACTCTTGCAACTTCCAACTGCTGTGTTGGAGGAGTCTGTGAGGTGAGAGCTCCATTCAGTGCGCTGGAAACTGGGACACGCTCTCCAAAACCCACACTTCAGGATGGTCGTGAGGGTCAAGGCTGGCTGCTGCTACCTCACAAAGCCAGATGTAGAGTACTAAGGAGCTGGAAAGGAGCAAGGCATCTTCAATCACAGATTTACTGCCACACTCAAACATCATCAACGCTTCCCCCCCAACACACACACACCCATTCACACTGAGTCTTAGCTGAATGACTATTCAGCTTCTTCTTCCACACCTTCAATTCACTCTTGCACTTTATAATTCTATTATCATATATTCACTTTTGATTTCCAAGAGAGCTCTAGCTAGCATGATTGATAGAGAGCTGAAGGTGACCTGTTTCTCGGATGGGATCCTTCTGGTGAATGCGTCCAATCCCTCTGAAGCAGCCATGATTAGTACCCTTCCGACACTTGATGGTACGCCAGTGAGTGTGACGCCGCACTCTACCATGAACTTTGTGAAAGGAGTGGTTTATGCGAGGGAACTTGTGGACTACTCCATAGATGACACATCACTTTAGAGCTGGCCGACCATGGAGAGTTCAATGTCGAAGGTGTGATGAGAAAACAGGGAGTTCCCTCGAGATCCACCCCTACACTCTTCGTCACGTTCGACTGTGACAAGCTCTCTGAGTCGGTGCGTGCCGGGTGGTATCGCTACCACATGAAGGCATTCACGCGACTGGGATGCTACTACTGCCATCGCTTCGTCCATTTGAATCGGTCCTGTCGACGTGCAAAGTCGTGGTTACCCTAAGTCTGAGTAAATTGCTTCAAGGCCACACACACTGTCAAAATCCTGTGTAGCAAGGTGTGTAAATTCCTGAGAGCCACACCCCGCTTGTTCAAAGCAATGCGGTGCGTTTCTATTGAGAATGAAATCCTGGCCGTTCAAGTCCAGGATCTTCTCTCATTTCGCGATGTTAAGGATTTGTTCTTGGCGTGTCCGGCACTGTCTGGGACGTCTTATGCTTCAATATTTAAAAAGACACCCTCTGCTCCTGGCTCATCCAGGCCTATGAGCACGGTCGTTTCCGCGCCCATTCGGAACCCTTCTGCGAGTCTACCCCCGTTGGTAGAGCTTACGGCACAAAGGGTTTACACCCAGCCCTTGTTAAAACCAGGGCTCCCCCTCCTTTCCCCAGCGTGACCTTTTTCCATAAGGAGAAACCGCCGCGTGCCTCCACCGAGTCTAACGTTAGACTCACAGGAGGCAACAACCCCTGAAGTTAGTCGTGAGGCCACCTTCCGGGGTTCCTAAAGCTGCCTCCTGAAAGGACAGCACTCTAAGAGCTACTATGCCCACATCGAGTGACTCGAATGTGGTGGATCCTCCAAAAGAGGGACTCCCGCCTCCGAAGCCCCCCTGCCTGCCTAAGGTTTTGAATTAGAAAGGAAAAGACTCGTATGCCAAGCCCAACCTGCCCCGATAGGTCGTCAAAGATGATAGCGCCTTCAGCCCATTGTTCGGCCAATATTTCCCGCATTTCTACCTCCAGGAAGCGTACGTCCATTCCCATGAGGCTCTTCTCTTCAAAGAGCCCCCCAGCATCTCCAGTTAGGCCTGAAGTGCATATTCCTTCAATGGAATTTCAGCATATTCCTGGACAACTGAGAGGTGTTGCGTAGGCTATCTCTTTTTTTCCCCTTGGCTATCTTTTTGCAGGAGACCATGCCTTGTGCGTGCCCCCTGCCCACCCTCCATGGTATAAGGGTTTTGCGACCCCACCACCATGGGATGGGGGCCGGGCGGGAGGATGCGTCATTTACACCCTACATGATGTTTTCGTTCTTCTCCTTGCTCTACATACCTCCTTCCAGGCAGTAGCTGTGGAGGTGCACCTGGATATGAGGCATACTGTTATTTCTGCATACATTCCACCGTCAGCGACTTCGACTCGGAGAACTTCCTCCGCCTCGTGGCACCGTTGCCGAGACCCTTTCTACTGCTCGGGGATCTGAAAAGTAGTCATCCCCTCTGGGGAGACAACTCGATCAATCCCAGAGGTCAGGTCCTTGCCGACCTGATTGACGAGCTGGTGATAGGTGTCCTAAATGTGGATGAGTTAACGCATCACTGCCCGAGAATCGCTTCATTTTCCTGTCTCCATTTATCTCTGTGCTCTCCAGATGCTCAACCTTTCCCATTCAAATATCATTTTCTGGGCTACTCCCATCCTAGAGCCTACACTGGTAGTGCCTGGTGTAAACGCCGTGGTCCGCATTTCAGGAAATGACTGATTTCTCTGTCTCATTTGAGAAGTTTAGGTTGGTGGATGAGGCCATTGAGTTCTTCTCGGGCCACTCATCGCCGTGGGCCTAACTACTATTCCTACAACGTGGCCGTTTCGCACGCCGACCTCTCGCTTAGTGGTCAGCCGAGTGTGAGGCTGCCCTCGAACCGAAGCGTTATACCTACATGCGCTATAAGCACAGCCCGAACGGTTTCACTGTTGGTGAATTTCGTCAGCTAGGGCTAGGTTCCAGTACATTTCGAAGCACGCCCGCCAATCTTCCTGGTGGGCATACGTGCCTTCACTTAACTCGAAGACCCCTCTTGCAGAGGTGTGGAAGTTTGTCAAAAGGATTTGAGGCAAGTTCTCTCAGGATCTCCCTCCCATTCTCCAGGAGATTGGGACCGCAATCTTGGACTTCTCATCTGTGTCGGCGTCCTTCGCGACCGCTTTCTCTAGTCTGGATTCTGCTCCGCTATCATTCAATGCGCGTGGTGATGTCGCGGAAGGCCGCCAATCGGACTTTACTTCCAGAGACGGAGAACCCTTCAATGACAAGTTTACATGGAGTGAGTTGCGTTCTGCTCTCACTTTGTGCAAGGAAACCGCCCCTTGTCTGGACGATTTCATTGATGACATGCTTTGACCAATAGGTAATCGAAGAATGGCATTTCTATTAGATTTGTTAAACATGATCTGGACAGAGGGTATCCTGCTTATACTCTTGGAGAATGGCTATGGTGCTCACTCGTCGCAAACTAGGGAGAGATCATTCTACCCCGAACAGTTTCTGCCCCATCTCTCTAACCTCGTGCATGTGCAAATTGAATGAGAACTCAGCATTGTTATACTAGCATTTTTCTTGACAGCGAAGGCTACTTGTCTGCTACACAGTGTGGCTTCTGCAATTTCACTCCATGTTGGATGCTCTGCTCCATCTCGAAAATGCTATTTTGGGACTATTATACCACTGTTTTTTGTTCTGTAGTCAGACTGACACAGAATGCTGATGCAGCATCAGTGAGACCCTTTACATCATGGGGCCAGGTGTTTGCCTTCCAATCTTCATATCTTATTTCTTACTATATTATCAATTCCACATACTGATGGGGGTTCCCCTCTCCAGCCTAATAGAGCAGGAATAGGGTGTTTCAAACGGAAATATTTTCAGTGTCGCACTATTTATCTCAGCATCAACAGTATCACCTCAGTGCTGCCGGAAGTTGTTCTCGCTGCACTCTGTGTGGACAACCTTTTGATATCTTTTAGTGTGGCCCAGATGCTAACTCTGGAGTGTCCACTCCAACAGGCATTGATTTTCCTTGGCCAAGACTAAGATTGTGCGCTTTTGCCACCATTCATCGGGTTCCTCTAGAAGTTGTGGATTCGCACTGTTTCCTTGGTCTTCGACTGACGACTCACCTGGAAGGCTCATATTTGTAGCCTTAGGTCTCTTGTATCCGCACCATGGACCTTCTTCATTCTGTGATGTTCAGCACCTGGACTGCTGACAGGACTACTGACTTGCGTTTCTCTCGTTCCTTTGTTCTTTTGAAGTTTAACTACAGATTCGAGTTTCATGCATCTGCAGCCGAGCGTGTATTGTGGAAGTTTGACTCGACCCACCACTGCCTGGCGACCAGTGCCTTACGCACGTCCTCCATTGAGAGCTTACTTGTCTGCTGACGAGATGCCACTCCCTCTGCCATTTGTACAGTGCATTATGCTCCTGTATGTGTGATCTCCGTGCCCCCCTCAGTTGCCAATGGCTCTCACTGCATCCACAGCCGATCTCGACGATGCCTATGCGACCGAGAGGCGTCACTCATACCCTATGCCCTTTGCACTTAGGGCTAGGAAACTTAGTTGAGAGCTCAGCCTAGCTCTCGGGGCCAGTGGCGCTTATGGTTCTGCCCAGGATGCCACCTTGGAGGGTACCACCTTTGACTATTTGTCGCCACGCATCTGCTCCCAAATCTTCTACAGTGCTGATAGTATTGCTTTCAATATTTTGGGAGCACACTTCGTATCACACTGAACCGTGACTGTCTACACTGCTGCCTTCAAGTCCCAAGAGGTGGTCGTCTTCCAACTGTATTCTTTCTGTTCCGTTTGAAGTCAGCGACGCTTTACCAAGTATTGATTTTATCTTCACGCCCCAACTGATTGTAATACACCACTCGGTAAGAGAGATAACGCGATGTGCCCGTTTTGAAACTTGAATCTCCGCACCCCCTGTCTCGCGGTACCCGTGACGCCATATTTGCCTCAAGGTGGAAGGATGTTGACATTATCTTCTGCTGGGTTCTTGGACATGTGAGGATTGCGGGGGATGAGGGCGCCAAAGCGTTCGAGAGCACTGACCGACCAGACCATTATTTCAACCCTTTCTCACACTAACCACATTGTAGGAATTGGTAAGCTTTCATAGCTGCCTGGCAACGGGAATCTAAAGGTGCATGCCATCGCACCTTGATTGTTCTCGTGCAGGTATCTATCTACCTCTCAATGCCTCGGCACCTTCAGGCTGCTTTCTGTCATTTTCGAATTGGGCTCATCCCATTTGGTTGAGCACCCCTGCAACGACTATGTGGTCTCCCTGAATCTCCCAGTCTGTGGGTTCTGTGTGCACGCTGCTTTTTCCTTGTACCTGAGACAAGTTTGTGTGCACACCGACTTGTAGGCTATCTCACTTTTTCAAGATGGCTGGCCTCCTCAACTTATTTAATTTTTCTTACTGCTTTGGGTGCATGCTCCGCCCCCTGGGTGAGGCGGGCCTCCCCCTCCTATGTCTTATATGTGCCTTTAAAAAATGGATCTGACGTTTGGAAGATCACATCTACTCCTAGCCCCACCATCTTCAGGTGCATTCCCTCCTTACCCCAATGCTTATAGGAGAATCTTCGACTATATACCTTGTACACATTTTCCCTTTCAATTTCACTTAATCGATCTCCTTTCAAACTTCCTGCATGATATGCCCTCATTGGTTTTTGCTTTACAAATTTGGAAAAAATGAGGATGTACTCTTCCACCAGAGCTCTCTCCAGAAGAAATCTCCCCACCCCCTGCCCACTACTCTCCTTCCCATGCTTTTTATGTGGCCAGCAGTCACACTCGCTTCAACTGGCAACTCAACTCGCGCAATGGTACAGACAAGAAGGTGGTCTGAAAGCTCCCCACCGGCCGGTCGGGGTAACACTTTGAGGTAGCTCTGAACTAGGGGTAGCACCCTATGCCAGGGGATGCATCATTATCATCATCCCCTCTGAGTGGCGTCAAATAATCCGAATGAGTGGTAAGCAGTGTACAAAACGAACATGTGGGTGGGATAACTTCTTCCCAACTCCCTTGGTTTCTGGAATGTGAATCGTGTTCAAATTTGAGTACTCGGCCATAGTAATAAATAGTACACATAATTTTACCTGTGTATGGTTTTGATTTCGCTCACGTGTGGGGTAGGAACGACACCCATACAGTCTTCCGCCCCCATGCTGCAAAACACTATTAAAGCTGGATATGGGCCACTGGCCTGGAAACTCGAGCATCCAAAATGTTTGTTTCTGCGAGCGTAATTTGTAATAAGAGGAGCTGTCACAGATCTATTCTAGTTATGAAGCTGTGTTCATGTGCACCAACCCCACTTTGGGTAAGGGTATTTGTTTTATTGGCGTGCCTCACAGTTGGTTTGCTTTGTTCCTTTTCAGGTGAATGCTGGGATGTGGCGTCGGAATGGGTTCTCATTGACCAATCAGATTTTCTTTTACCACAATGTTCGCTGCCGCCAAGAGATGCTGGATCGAGACGTGATGCTGTTGCAGGAAACAGCCACTCTGATGGACGCAAATGAATTCTTAATTCATCTTCTGAACCGTTTTAACCTCATTAATTGGGCGAGGTCGAATTATGAAGTAACCTTGATGAAGGTGGTTATTTGATGCATGAGTTAATGTTTTTACCAAGTGCTCTGGGCAGGTTCCATGCCTCTTACATTTCACATAATTGGTTTGCCTTTTTTTTTACTGTTTAAGGTTGAATTTTCCCCTATTGTACTGCTTGTCTTTCTGATTTCTTTTTGTCTTCATTAGTGAAATTACTTGCATGGGGTTTATAAAATTCCCTCACCAATTATTGAAAATAAATTAAGCTCCTTTTAACCCTTTATGTCCTGAATTATCATTGATCACTAAGAATTTTTTTTGTTATTTAATTTTTTTTGTTATTTAATCTTAAACAAAATAAGCCATATATATTCACCATGACACAAGGTGAAAATTATTCTCAATTCAATACATGATACTCCTGAAATATATGGCAAATTTTACATCTAGTTTATATTCAAGTATGGTGATATTCATAAAAACAAAAATGTTTTTGTCATTTATACAAAGGTAGGCTTTTCGTAGAGTACATTTAGAATATGGTATTGATTGAATTTCTTTTGAAGCACAAAATTCACATCTACTTTTAGCAAATTCAGGCCAATGTGCTCCTCTGTTTTCAAGTCTAATGTTGTTAGAAAAAGAGAAAGATTCCTTTTTGAGGTGCTTGAGTATTTAAGCTTGTGGGGAATCATTTTCTTTAGAGTCCCTTGGCGTACCTCTGTTTTTATTGGAATTTTTCCCCTTGCTAATAAACCTTTAGTTAGGTTCCTTTTGAAATCAAGGAGTGGAATTTTGCCAAGAAGTTCACAATAAACAGCATATGCATTCACAAGTACAAGTTCTAAAAAAAAATTAAACTCTGAATTAGTGGATGGAACACCATCGGGTTCTTCATCAGAACTATCTTCTTTTGGATTGTCTATATCAGAAGGGAATTTGGCCAGAATATAATTCATTTCACTTTGTTAATCTTCTCGATGACGTGGTTCTGTAATAAAGTAAGAAAATGTTTAATTATATTGTATTTCAATTATTGAAAATATAGTAAAGCTATTATTGAAATATATATGTATCTATACAAATAGATTTGCATACGAAAATATTTCTATATACATATATACAAATAAACTTTCTACAAGAAAAATATATAGTTCATAAATATCAAAACACTATTCACAAATTACATTTATTTTAATTATAAAACCCTAAAAATATTAAAACACAACAGGTTTCAAGAATCACAATCTAAAAGATTACTCATAAAAACGAAAGAAATAAGCATGTGCGCTACTATCCTGCTGGTACTTCTGAATCCATCATAGAATTATGTTTATTATTAGAATAAAGTACGTGTTTGCAAATATCATTTAAAGCAAGCTTAGAGTCTTAGTAATCTAGAAAAGAGTATAAAAAATTCTTACCTTGAGAATGCTGATAGTTGGGAAAAAATATATTTTATATACTGATTTCCACATGTCACTATGATCAAAGAAGTGATCTTACTCAAATAAATTCCCTATGACAGGCATAAATGCAGTTGTAGCTTGGAACGCCTTGTATTGAGATGCTAAGAAGTTACTGTATATTGATAATTTAAAGTTCCACTGAGACTATTGCTCATACAAAGTTGTAATGTTGGAAGTTTTTAAACTGGTACTTTTAAGTACCAACAGGACATAAAGGGTTAATATGGTGTATTTTGATAGCTGAGACTAGTCTCCTGTGGAAGAGAGATCCAAAGTTTTGATTTTTTTTTAGTTACCAATTTTGGCCATTTTACTCAGTCAAGATTTAAGCAACACTAAATTGGCCCAGCCCCGCAGGCAGCTTTCCTGTATAGCCTGTTACACTTGATACCTGGCGGGTGGGCTGCAAGCTCTCCCAGTCCGAGTGCAAATTTGGGAAGCCATGTTAATCGGATGACTTGAACACTGATGGGGCTGGGAAAGTTTCTCTGGTGCACTTTTCCCTCGCCCTCTCAGCACTACTTTAGCTTTTTTTTATTATTATTAATTATTCTTATTATTTGTATTTTTTAGAATTTATTGATTATTAGTAGTATTAATTATGAACATTATTTAATATTATTTTTTAGCATAAATAGGTATTATTACAACTATCTCTTCAAGATTTTCTACCAGGAGGACTGTTTCCACCTAGAAAGAGTTCAGTCCTGTAGTGATGGTGACTCGGTGGACTGCATTCCATCCTGGGATCACATAGATAGCACCAGGGTATGATAATAAAAAGTGATCACCCACCTTACTTTTTAGTGGACCCGCCTATCTCTACTTCTCTTATTGCATAAGTGCCTATCCCCTTCCAAGCTTTCATCCTATTATGAGTCTTCGTCAAGTGGCAGCGTATACTGTGAGGTTCTTTCCTGATGCGAGGGCAAAAAGCCCGCTGCCTAGGCTAGTATTAGGTATAGGGTATGACTCTGATCGCCTTCCTCCAGTACACATATAAGGTGGTTACTCTGGCACCATCCTTTA
Source organism: Ceratothoa steindachneri (assembly GCA_963969495.1). Taxonomy (NCBI): domain Eukaryota; kingdom Metazoa; phylum Arthropoda; class Malacostraca; order Isopoda; family Cymothoidae; genus Ceratothoa; species Ceratothoa steindachneri. The sequence continues at coordinate 64,095,047 of OZ018317.1, read as the reverse complement.
TGGTTAAACCCTGATGACAATTTCACCTGAAAGGTGGGCTGTGTTAGGAAAGCCCATCGAAGCTAGACGGAGTGATTTTGTGTAAATGATCACATTTTTGAATTTCTGATCCTATGGAAACTTTCTCAACCTCTCAAGTCATTGGTGTTCACCTTATCACTCCTATCTGTTTCTTCCAATTCTCGATGCTGGCAACTATTTGTCAGCTTAACTTCTTTAAAATCAAATTCCGTAAACAAAATACTTCGCCAAATAATAACTGGTTAACCAATGATTACATAAAGGAATCAACAACTTTACCAGAACCAAAATTTTGAAACCTCCTAAAAGACAATAGCAAACTCAGAAACACAGGAGCTTCCTCTCAATACAACTTATCCACATGACTGCAACTGCTAACTAGCCAAAAACCAAAACAAATTAGCATATCACTACTCACTTTGAGTGACGTCATCAATATAACGTCCTTCCTACCTATCATAATTTTATGACAATTTCCTTAAACAACATATATAATATACAAATTTGGATAACTTAACCTACGAAGAGGTGATGAGTAAAACCCCTATTCCTATTACATTCCACCACCAACATTCACACAATCATCATACATACGCTTCTACCTCTACTCTTACAATTGGGAGGTCGTATCTATGTTCCATGTGCCCTTTTTTCTAATTATGATAAAATGGTTACAACTTAAGGTAACAGTGGAAAAGATTAGAGATCCGCATCCAAGCCTGGCCTTGCCCTCCCTAGGTATCGTGGAGGATGAGGCAATGTGAGTTGCCAACCCGACTTGTGGAGGGGGCTCTCCTCTTACCGTTCATATAGGGTAAATGGCCTTCCCCATCTTTGGAGCTGCCTTTGGGTAGCTCCACCTCTGAAAAGGAGGTGCCTTCAATCCTATTGTACTGGATAGGAATCTTACTCCGTTCATATGTTTATGGGTGCAGGGTTTTTCCCCTCACCCACTACTGTAGAGTCACCCATGGATGACTCCAAAGAGGGAGGAAAAGATGCGCATAGTGACCCCAACCTCCCTCGATAAGTCATCAAAGGTGAAAGAGCCCTTTTGACCAACATTGCCCCGAGTTCTGCCACCGGGAAGTTTACAGCCATTTCCATTAGGGTATTTTCTTCGACGAGGAGGGCCCCAGCATCTCCTCCAAGCTAGTCCTGAAGGGTATATTTCTTCAATGGAAATGCTGCAGACTTCAGGTCAACTGGGAGAAGCTGCATTTGGATAGGAGGGATACTGTAATCTCTGTGTACATTGCACCGTCAGCTGACTTTGACTCAGGGGAACTTATTCCACATCATGGCAGGGTTTCCCAGGCTCTTTCTACAGCTCAGAGATTTTAACATCAGACACTTCCCTCTTGAGACACTACTTGATCAATCCCAGCGATCAGGTCTTTGTCAGCCTGATTTCCTAGGTGTACTAAATGTGGATGAGTTTATGTATCACTCTATGCTCTCTGGATGCACATGCTGATTTTGAGTTTGCAGCTAGTCGATGACCCATGTTAGTGATCATTTTCCCATTCAAATATCACTTTCTGGACTGCTGCTGTCTCGTTCTCCCAGTGGTGCTTGGCGCCGGCTCCATTGTCTGCATTTCAAGAAATGACTGATTTCTCTGTCCCAGTCAAGCAGTTTCGGTCAGTTAACGAGGCCGTTGATTTTTTCTCCAGCAAACTCAACATGGGGCAAGTACCATTTCTAAAATGTCTGGCCATTTTGCACGACGACTGCTTCTGCAGTTTTAACCAAGTGTAAGACGGCTCTCAAACAGAAGCGCTATGCCTACATGCGCTCTAATCGCTGACCAAACAATTTCTCTGTCAGTGAATTTCGTTGAGCTAAGGCTAGATTTGGATATGTTTTGAAACTCACCTGTTGCTCTTCTCGGCGGATATACCTGTCATCACTGAATGGAAAGACCCCTCTATAAAGGTGGAGAAGTGAGTCAAAGCAGGACCCTCCGAGTATTCTCCAGTAGAATGGGACTGCAATCTCGGACCCTGTCTTGGCGGAGTCCTTCACCACTGCTTTCTCTGCATTCTCTAGCTGGGATGCTGATCTGTCAGCATTCAATACACATTGTGATGTCACTGAAGGTTGCCAACTGGACTTTACTTCCAGCAGCAAAGAATCCTTCAATGACAGGTTTACATTGAGTGAGGTACGTTCCGCTCATGCTTAGTTTGCATACACTGCCCCTGGTCCAGACAATGTCCCACATGCCATGCTTCGACACCTGGCTGAGTGAGGCATGGCTTTTATGTTAGATTTGTTCAACAGAATCTACACAGGGTATCCTCCCAGATTTGGCTAATGGCTATGTACTCACCTTATGCAAACTGGGGAAAAATTATTTTACCCCGGCCAGTTTCTTCCCAATCTGTAACCTCCTGCATGTGCAAGTTGATGTAGGAATTGCTAAATGTTAAAAGACATTTCCCTGAACAGCGGATACCACCTATCTTCTGCACACTGCAGCTCTGCAAGTTCTGCTCCATGTCTGATGCTCTGCTCGAAGGCAAAATGCCATCTGCAACCCCCTCTTTTATAGATTGCACTGTCCTATAGTGTTTTTCGATTTGGAGAAAGCCATTAATACTGCCTGGTGATGTAGTATCATGGAGATTGCCTATACAATGGGGGAGAGGGGATGCCACTCAATCTTTATTTCTGAGTTTTAGTGAGATTTTCGATTCTACATACCTTTGGGGGGTATCCCTCTCTGCCCCAATGGAGCATGCATAGGGTGTCCTGCAGTAGTGTCCTCAGTGTCTTGGTGCAGCCCGCATGCCAATTTTGGAGTGTTAACTCCAACAGTGAAACGAACAGGTTTTGGTTTTCCTTGGCCAAGAATAAGGTGGTGCACTTCTTCCACCAACCACGACTCCACCCTGACATCTTAGTTTTAATAGTACAAATTCCAGGACTGACTTACCCCCACCCCCCTTTAACTCTCTTTTACGAGGAAGACCAACCCCTGGGTCGGTTCACAGGTCCCTAAGAGAAAAGATTGTGTTTTCCTGGATATTTTAGGTTTGGGTAGTCTTAGAATAGGTGTTCTTTATTGTTTTGACTTTGGTTAATCTAATGCATGTTGGTCTTGTGGCAATGTTTATTCTAGATTTGAAAATGAAAAAACTTTTTGCCTTTCCAAATATTCCCCCATATTTTTGTGCTTAAATCTCAATATCATATTTTTAGGGCTCAGATGAAGATAACTTGCGCCAGACTGTGGCATTGGCCGAGGAATTCCTTACTCTTGTATTGCATTTGGTATCTGAGAGGTATACTGTAGGCATTGGCTGTGTCACAGATGAGGACTGCATCAAAAAGGAGATCATCCAGCTCCTGAGTATCGAACCGATGCCCCACTCCATGCTCAACAAGGCTCTTCCTGAAGGTGTTAATCACGAAACTGGAATGGAGAAGGTAACTTGCAAATACTGTTGTACCAGTCTCTTTTCAATTGTCCATTATAATGTGAAAGGTCTAAAAGTTGGTGGAATGGATTAGTATTTGAGATAGAAAGTGATTGTGTAATTGAAAGGATCTGTAGTTTATGATGCGAGGCTCTTGAAAGTGAAAGGATAAGTGATATTTATGCTCATGATCCACACAACTCCAATTTTCCCTTTAGTTTGAATTTGTTTTTTACCAATATCAGGACCCCGTCTGGCCCCAGCTTAGCCTCTCTTCCTTCCTTCAAAACACTTGTTTCCTCTCTTTTCACACAACCTCTCCCACAACTTTCTCTGCTCAGCCTCTAATTTCACAGGGTAGATGCTGACCTTCCTTTCAGCCAACCGTCCCGCATCGGGGCTGAGGGGGTGGGGGACAATATTCCCTAACCCCTGAGCTCCGGTCTGGGGTGGCTGGTTTTTAACAACCTGCTTCATCCCCACCCATACCTTCCTCACATCCCTTTTCCTCTCCTCTTCACAATCTATATATTTTACGCCGTGTCCAAGGTGGAGCCGCCATGCCGATGGACTGCCAGGCCACCAGGCGGGAGGGGTGTTCCCAAATGGCGGCGCCTGGCTTTGCCGGGCTTGTAAGCACCTCTCGCAGTGCGGGCTACTGCGAGAGGTGATGCGCGATTGCATCCCGTGTAAAAAAGAGGGTCTCCATGCCCAATGATGAAGATAAAAAAAAAAATCCCTCAACCCCCAACTTCCCCTGAAACATCGACGGAGCCGCCCTCGGGCAGCTCCGGCAAAAAAATGGAGGTCCTCCCCCCTGTGCTTGCACAGGGGACCCTCCATATTTCTCTAACCGGAGAGGAGGCTTACTCCTCTCCTTCGCCTACGGGTGCAGGGGACTCCCCCTCACCCCCTTCTCTGGAGGTGCTTTCGGGCACCTTCCTTTTTCCAGCGGCAGTCCCCTCTTTTCTTTCCAAGGGGACTTCCACCAAAGCCAGCAGGCAGCCCTTAGCCAGCCGCTCCACATCGAAGCGGCTCGGTATGGCAAACCCCCTTAGGGGGGAGAGGGTAGCCAGGCCCCTTCGGTCGCTTCCCTCAAAAGACCTGCTGGCAAGGATATTAAACCTTGCCGGGGTCAAGGCTTGTGCCTCCCCACAAATGACTCTTGACGCTGCCAACGGGACCTGCGATGTCCTGGGAGGGGATGGCCAACTGGAGGCCCCTCCTGTGATAGACATGGTCCTTGAGGAGACCCAGCCTCAGACGGTAGGGCCTTCCATGGGGGGGAATCCGGGCTCGGCGCCAAGCACCGAACCTGAATCCCCCCCTATGCAAGGTCCTCCTCAAACGGCTGAGGCCTCTGAGGCAGCACAAGGAGGGGAGGGATCTCCTCTGACCGGTGCCCCTTCGACCACCAGGACCTTTTTCATTTCGGAGGACCTGGCTGAGGCCGGTCCATCTGGCCTAGGGGCTTCTGTCGGCGGAGGAGAGAAGCGGGTTCATTCCCCGCCCTCCTCTCCTAAAAAGAAGAAAAAGACAAGAAAGACTAAGAAGTCTCGGGGCTCCTCTCCATCCGCGGGGGCCGTGGGGACGGATGGGTCTGCTGCCACTCTGGCAAGCGACCAAGCTTTAAGATCGGCACATCCGCCCCCTCTGCCCCCCCGGTTGCAGAGCCCCTGACTAAGACTAATACAAGAGTGCACAGGGCGGAGCCTCGATGACATCGGAGCCCCTCATTCAGAGGTTACCTGGCGTTTTCGAGCCCGCTGGCTTCAAACGCTTCCTCGTTATTCGCTCCACTGATGGCACCATGTTGTCCAAGGGCAACATGATCCATCAGAGGAGAGGATTAGCTAGTGCAATTGGTAGAGAGCCGAAGGTGACCCGTTTCTCGGACGGGAGCCTTCTGGCGAATCCCGCCGAGGCGGCCAAGATAAGTGCTCTTCGGACACTTGATGGCACCCCGGTGAGTGTGACGCCGCACTCTACCATGAACTTTGTGAAAGGAGTAGTTTATGCGAGGGAACTCGTTGACTACTCCATATGCCTCAGTAGTTAGAAAGGCACCCTCTGCTCCTGGCCCATCCAGGCTAACGAGCACGGTTGTTTCCGCGCCCATTCGGAGACCTTCTGCGGGCTCTACCCAACCCGGGCGCTCCCCTGATAAAGCTGGCGGCAAAAAGGGTTCATACCCAGCCCCGGCTAAAACCAGGGCTTCCCCCTATTCCGCCAGCGTGACCGTTTCCCGCAAGGCGAAACGGCCACGCGCCTCCACCGAGTTGTTAGACTCACAGGAGGCAACACCCCTGAAGATGGTCGCTAGGCTATCTTCGGGGGTTCCTAAAGCTGTTCCCCAAAAGGAGGACAGCAACAAAGGAGCTTCGGCTCCTTCACTCACGCCGCGAGGTGGAGCGAGTGGCTCGGAGACGGTGGTTCCTCGAAAAGAGGGGCTCCCCCGCCCCTGAAGCCGCAACGCCCGCCTAAGGTTTCGAGGCGGAGGGAGGAAAAGACTCGCATGGCGAGCCCAACCTCCCCCAATAAGTCCTCGAAGGCGACAGCGCCTTCAGCGCTTTGTCCGGCCAACAGCGCCCGGGGTTCTGCCCCCGGGAAGCGTACGGCCATTCCCGTGAGGGTCTTCAATTCGAGGAGGGCCCCCGCGTCTCGTCCGAGCTAGGCCTGGAGGGCATTTTCCTTCAATGGAATTGCCGTGGACTCCGGGCCAACTGGGAGGAGCTGCGGAGGCTCGTCTCGTCCCGTTCCCCGTTAGCTATTTTTTTGCAGGAGACCATGCTAGGCGCGTGCCCCCTGCCTGCACTCCCGGGGTATAAGGGTCTTGCGACCCCACCACCGCGGGATGGCCGGGCTGGGGGATGCGCGGTTTACACCCGGCATGATGTCTCCATTCTTCCTTTCTCTTTATATACCTCCTTTCAGGCAGTGGCTGTGCAGCTGCACCTGGATAGGAGGTATCATTTCTGCGTACATTCCACCGTCAGCTGACTTCGACGCGAGGGACCTCCGCCGCGTCGTCGCACGGTTGCCGAGGCCCTATCTCTTGCTTGTAGATCTGAACGGCAGGCATCCTCTCCTGGGAAATTACTCCATAAATCCCAGGGGACAAGTCCTTGCCGATCTGATCGAAGAGCTTGAGATGGGTGTCCTAAACGTGGATGAGTTTACGCATCACTGTCCGAGAACCGCTTCATTTTATTGCCTTGACCTATCTTTGTGCTCTTCAGATGCACAGCCTGATTTTGATTGGGGGGTGGTCGATGACCTTCATGGTAGTGATCACTTTCCCATTAAAATATCATTTTCAGGGCAACTGCCGCCTGAGAGACCACCTCGGTGGTGCTTGGCGCGGCGGCCTGCATTTCAGGAAATGACTGAATTCTCTATCTCAGTCGAGGAGTTTATGTCGGTAGATGAGGCCGTTGAGTTCTCCGGCAACCTCATCGCCGTGGGCCTGACTACTATTCCTAGGACGTCTGGCCGTTTTGCACGCCGACCACTCCCATGGTGGTCGGCCGAGTGTGAGACGGCCCTGAAACAGAAGCGTTATGCCTACATGCGATATAAGCGCCGCCCGAACGATTTCACTGTCGCTGAATTTCGTCGGGCTAGGGCTAGGTTCTGGTATATTTCGAAGCACGCCCGCCTCTCTTCTTGGCGGGCATACGTGTCTTCACTTAACGGGAAGGACCCCCCTCCCGTTCTCCAGAAGAATGGGACCGCAATCTCGGACCCCGTGTCCGTGGCGGAATCCTTCGCGACCGCTTTTTCCGCATTCTCTAGCCGTGATGCTGCTCCGCCAGCATTCAATGCACGTCGTGATTTCGCGGAAGGCCGCCTGCTGGACTTTACCTCCAGAGGCGGAGAACCCTTCAACAACAAGTTTATGTGAGTGAGTTTCGTTCCGCTCTCGCTTCGTGCGCGGACACCGCCCATGGTCCGGACGATGTCCCGTACGCCATGCTTCGACACCTGGGTGAGCGAGGCATGGCCTTTCTGTTAGATTTGTTCAACAGGATCTGGGTGGAAGGTCTTCTCCCAGACTCCTGGCGAATCGCTACTGTGCTCGCCTTTCGCAAACCGGGGAGAGATCACTCTACTCCGATCGCTTCCCGCCCAATCTCTCTAACCTCTTGCGTGTGCAAGTTGATGGAGAAATTGGTAAATGTTAGATTAGCCTATTTCCTGGACAGCGGAGGCCATCTGTCTTCTGCACAGTGCGGCTTCCGTAAGTTCCACTCCACGTCGGATGCTCTGCTCCGACTGGAAAATGCCGCATGGCGATACGGTATCATGGAGACTCTCCACACGATGGGGGCGAAGGGACGCCTCTCAATGTTTATATCTGAATTTTTGCGAGATCGTTGATTCCGCGTACGGGTGGGGGGAGCCCTCTCCGGCCCAAAGGAGCAGGAAGAGGGTGTCCCGCAGGGAAGTGTCCTCAGTGTCACACTCTTTGCCCTGGGCATCAACGGCATCACCTCGGTGCTGCCGGAAGATGTTCTCGCTACGCTCTACGTGGACGACCTTTCGATCTCTTTTGGCGCGGCCCAGATTTCAACTCTGGAGCGTCGACTCCAACAGGCATTGAACCGCACCTTTCGCTATGCCGAAGCGCACAGGTTTCGGTTTTCTTTGGCCAAGACTAAGGTGGTGCACTTCTGCCGCTATCCACGGCTCCACCCCGACCCAGATTTGTTTCTTAATGGGGTGCGCCTGGATGTGGTTGAGTCTCACCGTTTCCTTGGTCTTGTATTCGACCGACGCCTCACCTGGGATGCTCATATTCGCAGCCTTAGGGTCTCTTGTACCCGCGCCATGGACATTCTCCGTTCCGTGACGTTCAGCGCTTGGGGCGCTGATAGGGCTACCGCCTTACTTTTTTTTATCGATCCTTTGTTCGCTCGAAGCTCGACTACGGATGCGAGTTTTATGCATCCGCAGCCGAGCGTTTATTGCGGAAGGTGGATTCGATCCACCACACCGGCCTTCGCCTCGCGACCGGTGCCTTCCGCACTTTCCCCATTGAGAGCCTGTTGGTCGATGCTGGGAAGATGCCACTCGCTCTGCGCCGCGTGCAGTGCATCACTCGCCTGTACGCGCGAGCCCGGCGCCTCCCTCAGTCGCCAAAAGCTCTCACTGCATCCGCAGCTGATCTCGATGGTGCCTATGCCGCCGAGAGACGCCAGTCATACCCTAAGCCCTTTGGGTTTAGGGCCAGGAAACTCCTTCGAGAGGTAGATATAGCTCTCGGGCCGGTGGCGCCCCTGGTTCTGCCCAGGACGCCACCCTGGAGGGTACCACATTTGGCTATTTGTCGCCACGCCTCTGCTCCCAAAGCTTGTACTGCGCCGGGAGTATTGCGTTCGACCTCTTTGGAGCACACATCGTGTCACGCTGGTACCGTGCCAGTGTATACGGATGGCTCCAAGTCCGAAGAGGGGGTCGGCTTCCACCCCGTATCCCCTCTGTTTGAAGTCAGCGGGGCTCTACCAGGCGCTGCGTCTGTCTTCACGGCCGAGCTGGTGGCAATACACCACTCGGTACGGGAGATTACGCGACGTGCCCGGTTCGGAGACTGGATTGTGATCTATAGCGACTCACAAAGCGCCCTGAGTGCTCTCGGGGCATTGGAATCTCCGCATCCCCTGGTTCGCGAAATCCGTTACGCCACGGTTTTTGCGAGCCGGGCAGATGTCGAGATTATCTTCTACTGGGTTCCTGGACATGTAGGAATTGCGGGGAATGAGCGCGCCGATGAGGGCGCCAAAAAGTCCGCGAGGACTCTGCGACCGGACCAGCGTTTCGCTCTTCCTCACACTGACCTCATGGCAGGAATACGGGCAGCTCTTCGGACTGCTTGGCAAAGAAGATGGGAGACGGTCGAAGGGAACTTAAAGTTGCGTGCCATTGCGCCGCGACTGTTCCCATGGACCTTTCCCCCAATGCCGCGGCGGCTTCAGGTTGCTTTCTGTCGTCTCCGAATCGGGCACACTCGTGTGACGCATCGCTTTTTGATGGAGCGCTTGCCTGCGCCCTATTGCAACGACTGCGTCGTCCCCCAGACTGTTCGGCACATTCTTGTCGAATGTCCCAGTCTGGGTGATCTTCGCGCACGACACCTGTCCCGGTACCGGGATGGGTGGGGTCGCTACCGCCTGTCCCTTGTACTCGGGATGAGTGCGTGCACATCGACTGGTGGACTTATTGACTTTTGGAGGGGAGGCCGGCCTTCTCCCTATTATTTAAGCAGTGTTTGTTTTTTTGTTTTGTTTTGTTTTTTGCATTTGTTTTTTTTTTCCTTTCCCCCATTTAGGGTGTTTTTTTTCTTCGTTTAATTTTATTTTAAAGTAGCCTAGAACTAGGCCAATTTTAATACGGCGACTAATGCCCATGTAGGCAGTCGCCAGATGAGCTCTAATAAAAAAAACATGATCTACCTCTTCTAAACCCATGCTGAGCATCATTTATTAACCTACTCTAGATGGTCAGAAATTCCCTTCTTAACTATCTTCTCAAGAATTTTACAAACTAGAAGTTAAGCTTACTAGTCTAAAGTTAATTGGGTTCTCTTTACATCCCTTTTAAAAATTGGCACTACATTCGCTAATTTCCAGTCATTAGGTATTTCTCCAGACTCTAGTGATCTAATAAATATCTTCTTAAGAGCTACTGCATTGCTATCTATGCTTTTCTTGAGTAACCTAGAATGATTGTTGTCTGGGCCAGATGCCTTACTCATATTTAACTCCAATATAAGCCCTTTAATTATTTCCATGTTCACATTAATTGTATTGAACACTACTTCCCTTGACCTAGAATTATCATCAATTAATTAATCTGGATTCTCTTCTGTAAATACTAAAGAAAAGTGATAGTTAAAAACCTCTACTATTTCCGCATAATCGTCTTTCAAAACCCCTTTATATTTAATAGGCCCTATTTTATCACTGATTGATTTGTTATTGATTCTATAATAGCTAAAGAATTTTCCTGGATCTTTATTATTATTTTGATCTAAATTAATTTCTCTTGCTCCTTTGCTTCTCTTAATAATCTTATATAACTCATTTCTGGTTGACCTATGAGGATTTAAATTGTCAAAAATACTTTCTCTCTGTAATCTCTGGTATGCCCTTTTCTTCTCAGAAATTTTCCTAGCTATCTCCTGATTCCACCACAACGGCTTCCCACATTTCTTCCTAATAGCCTTCATTGGAATACACTGCTCTTGAACTATGTTTAATATAGTCTTAAAACTGTCCCACATCTCATAAGTATTCTTTCCACTTAATTCTATATTTCACCTAATAGGATTTATCAAGTTGCGTAATTTATTGTAATCGCCTCTATAAAAATTTGGTTTTGTGGAGTGTGTTGATGTTCTACCTTTCACTTTTCCTAAGTTAAAACGAATCTTCTGATGATCACTCTTTCCTAATGATTGCCCGACAATCAATTCCTGAACTAGGTGATCATCATTTGAAAGAACCAGATCTAAGATATTGGCACCCCTTGTTGGCTTATTAACAAATTGAGTCCAAAAATTATCCTTAAAGCATTCTATAAACTTACAACTTGTTCTTTCCCTTCCTATAATATTTTCCCAGTCTACAGAATTTAAATTCAAGTCACCAAGAATTACCATATCTACTTCACATCCTTTACTTATTCCCATGATCATTAGATCATCAATACAGTCAGTCTGTCCGGGTGGTCTGTAAAAGGCTCCCAAGTGTATTAGCCTATTTTTACTGACCCTAATATCTATCCACAGTGACTCAAGTTCTCCTTGCTTTATAGAATTATTTAGATTTGAAGAAATGCTATTTCTGATATAAATAATCAAAACCACCATCAGTCCTATCTCTCCTTTGACTAATGTACATATCATAACTCTGTAGTTCAAATCCACTCACATTGTCATTAAATTTATTTTCATTAACCCATGATTCTATTCTATATACACATATTATATTTATATCTTCCTCAATAATATAACTAAATAACTCTTCCTTCTTATTTCTATGACTAAGAGCATTGGTATAAAGACAACTCAGCCCTCCTATCCCTGAAGCACCTCTTTTAGCCTGTATATCTTCCGCTCTATCTCCTCTGCATCTCTTTCCTTTCACTGCCCCTCCCTGTGCTCTTGTATTTACCTGACCAATATCAGTAACTAGTTTCCCACCTGCAAAGACCTAACAACACTATCTAACTCATGCCACAACACATCAACCCCAGCCCGGCTTAGATAGAGTCCATACAATGCCTTATTCCCCCAAAAGCCATTCCATACATCTTCTACAAACACTAATCCTTACTCCTCACACAGGCCTTTCACATACTCATTCAGTCCATTTACACAAGACAACCATTCTACCTCCACATCCAATATCGGAAGCACACCTGAAACAAGCCTTTCACTCTCCTTTCACTCATCCTTTCAACTAACCTTGTGTACCTCTCTCGTAACTCACATGAACTCACCTTCTTTACATCATTTACTCCCACCTGCTTAATCACAACTGCATCCCTCTCACACCCAGACTATCATATCTCTCAGACATCATTTACACTAGCACTCGGCAAATAAACTCTCACTCCCTCTCATTTGCTCACACTCAAGTTCCTATCTTAACATCTAATTTGAGAGTCATCCATCACAAGCACCTGTCATGCTCCTACTCCCCCTCCCTCATCTCATTCAAACTAACACTTACTTCACTTTCTGCCACATCCACATCATAAAAATCACTTTCAACCTCTTCCTATCTTAGGTCATCAAATCTGTTTAGCAACCTCACAGGTTCCATGTCCCTCTTACTCACACACCTAACCTGTCCTAACCTATATATTCTATCCATATTTACCCGCCATTCATCTTCATTACATCAGACACTCCTATCTCTCCAGTCCCTAGTTTAGGCCTGTCTTCCACCCTCCTAGTCTCAGCCACATTCTTCATGCGTACACTCATGTTCCTTCTTACTTCATGCACCAACTTACTTCATGCACCAACTTACTTAATCTCTTGCATTCATCATGCAACTGACTCACCTCCTTTACTAAAGTCACATTTGTACGAGTCACATAACACACAGGGCATTCAGATACATTTTCTTTTCTTTCAACACCACAAAAATCACAAATTGCATACACACTGCTTACATCCAAGGGCATGCTCACTTCATCCAAAGCAACAGCCATACTAAGAAAATTTTTCAACACCCTTTAATTAAGTAATCAAGAAAAGTGTCAACAAAAATGGGGAGAAAATTAGGCTTCTCTGAAAGGTAAATAAACTCAGCTATTTCACGATTTAATTTAAAAGTATTTTGTCTAACACTTAATGTTAACTATACTAGGAATACTCTCCAGTGTTGTGAAAACTACAATTGAAACATAATGACATCTAGTCATTATGGCTCGATGTTAAGGAGGGGAAGGATAAACTTGTCATAAGTTTATTATATAGACCATCACATCTTAGGAACCCTTGTGTCCTCACTGGCAGGAGATAAAATCTGCATGTAGAAGTATAATGGGTGATTTTAATTATAGAAATATAGACTGGGAAGCTCTAGTAAGAGATCAGGAGGCTGACAAATTTTTGACTATTGTGCCGGATAATTTTATTTGGTTATAAACCAACCCACTGGTAGTAATAATATATTGAATTTAGTTTCAACAAATAAGGATGAATGCATTAGTGATACAGTGTAATTTTGGGAAATAGGATAAATAAGGTTAAAATCACAGACTTTAGAAAAAGAATTACATTGGTCTGAGGAGGTACCTGGAGATGGTTGTTTGGGGACTAGTGTATCAGGTCAGGTTAGAAAATGTGATTTCACTGAGAGCAGGTGAGGGGGAAGATAACCCTCAGGTTTAGAGCAATGGTTTTGATGAGGAATATGAGACAACAAATGATTAAACATTTAATTACTGGACAGAATATGAACATTCCATATAGGGAGATTAGATCCAATTCTGTCAAGCCTAAATAGATGTTGGATAAAATTAATCATTATATTGGGATTAGAAAGGGCATTTATAGGAAAATTTAAAAAAATGGTGAGATTAAATGAGCTAGCTTAGGATATTTTAAAGTTAATCTGGGTAACCAAGAGAAATTTTGAAATTAAATGACAAATAAGGTGAAAGAATATCGCAAAGGCTCTGTTCAATTATACAGAATTAAGACAAGAGATAAAATAGACCCACTTAAAATTACAGATGGAGAGTTAGTGAGTTATAGTTATGCAATAGTTAGGATGCTAAATATATATTTTCTTTCAGTATTTACACTCCACTATACTCTGATTGTACCTGAGGGAACCTTGATCTTCAAGTTAATGCTGAGGAGAAATTAGAGGATATTTTAATTAAAAGGAGTGTCAAAAGAAATTGATAGAAGCAAATTTAGTAAAACACCTGGCCCTGATGAGTTTTTTCAAGGATTTTGAAGGAATGTAAAATGTGTTAAGTGAGCCCCTAGCATGCCTATTTATAAAAGCGCTAGAGGCTAGATTGTACCAACAGCATGGAAGAAAGCTAATGTGATATCTATATTTAAGAAGGGGGATAAAACAATCATGTCTAATTACTGACCAGCGAGTTTGACATCAGTGGTGGGAAAATAATGGAATCTATAATAGCGAAATATATTAGAGATCACTTAGATAAACATAATTTGATTAATGAATCTCAACCTACCTTTACTAAGGGTAAATTGTGTTTGACTAATTTACTATCTTTTTATAGAAAGGTTTATGATGATGCTGATGGAGATGAGAATGATGATATTGTTTACTTGAATTTTAGTAAGGTTTTTGACAATAGGACTTTTGAATAAAGTTAAAGAGCATGGGATCTGTGAAAGTATTTATAGGTGGTTTTAGTCATGGCTTAGTGACAAATAGCAAAGAGTTAGTATAGATGGGATTAAATCTGAGTGGAGGAATGTTACCAGTGGGGTTCCTCAGGGGTCATTGTTTGAACTGTTGTTATTATTGATTTATATTAATCTTGACTTAGGTATAACTTGTGACCTGAGGAAGATGATACTAAGTTAGGTAGGATTATAAGGTCTGACTCTTATACTGAAGTATTACAAGATGAATTTAACATAAGCAAGTGTAGTGTACTTAGTATAAGTAGGTGTAATCCACTGAGTAATTATCATCTGAATGGGAAGAAAGGTGTTCTAGTAAGTTCTGACCTCCAGCCTAGAGAGCACTGCATAAGTGTTAGGAATAAAACTAATAAGGTATTGGGGTTTTTTGGGAGGAGTAGAAGTAATAGGAGTGCTGATGTCATTCTGAAACTGTACCTGCCATTAGTTGGCCTTATCTTGACTATGTGGTACAATTTTGCTCAATATATTATAGGATGGATATTGATTTGCTTGAATCTGTGCAAAGAAGGAAGGGGTGAGGCGCTTACCTTATGGTGAGAGGCTTAGGAGTCTAAACCTACATATGTCAGAAAGGAGAAGAGTTTGAGGGGACTTGATTGAGGCATTCAAGTGGGTAAAAGGTTATACCGTTATAATAAGAGATACATAATTAAAGTTCTTATTTTTAGTGAACATGACTGAACTAGGTTATGCAGACAGGAGCTGCCTTGTATATGCTATTGATTATAATTAGTCTTTTGCAGACTTCTTTTTTTGGTGTTCTTATACTGCATAACCAGATTTTCGCTACATCCATACTGTTATTAGTATATTGGCAAAGTGTACATTTGTCAACTGAGTTACCTTCTAGTTTTCAGTCTATGTAGTTTGAGGTTTCAGTCAGCTGTATTGTAGTTAGTGTAAGTGTGTGGGATCATTGTAGGGTACTGGCCCTCGGTGACGATTTGTATGATTTTTAATGCAGTGCAAATTCATCCATAACATTTTTCTCCTGTTCTATATAATCCTTGTCTTTAATCCCTTTTTTATTTTTTCTGTTCTACCTTTTCTTTAATTACTATCTCCTTTCATTCATTGTTTTTCTCCTCAGTGGAATGGCTATTTCCTGTTTTGCCAGTTTCTTTGTTCTCCAAAAATGTTAGTCAGTTTACTTTCTGAGGCTTTCATTCTCAATCTTAGAATTTTTTAAAGACCACCTGAACAATTTGGCATTAGTTTTATTTGTAATGCCCAAATATTTTGAAGTAGAAATGGACTGCAAATGTCTTATAAATTGTACATGTGATGTGAAAACTTGCACCGATTTATTTCTTACCCTCAGGTTATCGATGATGTTGCTATTTTTAAGAAACCATCAGCTGAGGGGAAAGGATATTTTGAATTAAAAGAGAAATTCTTCTCGGAATACAATTTCTTTTTTAACCACTACTCCAGAGAGGAGCAAAGTAAATCAGAGGTAAGCTATTTAAACTAAAAAGGGTTGGCATTCATTTGATTATTAATTTTTTTTCACTAAAGAATTGGGTGTTTGCCTCTGATAGGCAAATAGGAATAAAATGTATTTGTGAACCCACTATATATTAATCCTGTGAATTTGTTAAATGACTTTTGAGTCAGTCAAATGGGACTTGCTGTTTCTAACCTGCTTGAAGGTATCGCAATGGTGTATGTATTATCATAGATTGGGTCCCCACTCTCCTCCAACACATTGGAGACGGAACTCCATCCCTGTCCCCACACATACTCTTGTTGCACATGCCAACATAATACATAGTCAGGACTTCATAAAGTGCAACCATGTAAACACTGGATACACTTGCCTTCTTCGGACCTCCCCATCAGAGAACAATATACCACAAATTGGACATGTACACCTAACACCCGCCACACATAATGTATCCGACCAACATGACCTAACGCTAGCCTAGGTTATTATGTATTGTCAAAATTTTATTTACCTTTTTCTTTGTTCTGCACAGACACGGGCTATCTCTAAATATCTGCAACACCCTAAAATGAGTGAAAACCAAAACCAAACTAACACTGACAGAGCTCTGTTTACCACCACCGTCCACCACATTAACAATAAGCTGACTCCTCATGCTGCACCATCTTCTGATGATGTCACATCCCTTTTGTTCTTAAATCATAAACAAAACTCCTCATTTGAGTATTCCTTCAAGTAATTTGAGCCATCGCAAAAATAATCTAATATTTCAATTCACTTACATTATATATCTGGCCTATTGTGCAAAGAGATCCAATTTAACTTCCCCACTACTGATCTATATACAGTTAACTCATTCTTTCCCACCCAGTAAGGGGCGTGGCACTTTGCCTTCCTGGCCACTGTGCTGATGGGACTCAGCACCTCATCTGCCCCAGCTTAGCCTCTTCTTCTTTCTGATACCCTGCTTCCTCACTTTCCCTACAATCACAACCACAACTTTATCTTTTTGGCCTCTAATTTCATAGGGTAGATGCTGACCAGCTTCCTCTCACCCAACTATCCTTGATCCGGGCTGATGTAGGAGGGGACAATGCCCCCTCACCCCTGAGCTTCGGTTTGGTGTGGTTGGTTTTTAACAACCTGCTTCATCCCCCCCCCACCTTCCTCCCCCCACCCCTTTCCTTTTCCTGCCAAGTCACTAGGCGGGGGAATGATCGCGAATGGCGGCATCCAGTTCTGCTGGTGGGTTTAAAACAACCTGCTGCATCCCCACCCACACCTTCCTCACATCCCCTCTCTTTCACCTTCCAATCTCTATTGATTTTTACGCCATGCAGATGAGCTGCCAGGTCACTAGGCGGGAGGAGTGGTTTCAAATGGTGGCAGTTGGTTTTGCCGGCCCCGTGTTCACCCCTAGCAGAGCAGGCTACTGCTTCGGGTGATGAACGTTTGCGTCCCGTGAATTACATAGTGTCACTATGCCCAATGATGAGTCGCTAAAAACAAAAATTCTATCCCTTTACCATCATCCACTGAAAAAATGGAGGTCCCTCTCCCCCCCTGTGCTCTCTCAGGGGACACTCCAAAATTCCTCTACCATAGTGTAGGCTTACTCCTCTTCTTTGCCTATGGGTGCAGGGGACTCCCCCTCGCCCCCTTCTGTCACTTTTTCTAGCATCAGTCCCCCCTTTACTTTCCAATGGGACTGCCCTGAAAGCAGACAGGCGGCCCATAATTGACCACTCCCACCTTGATAAGGCCAAGACCATTAAGATAGCTAGGGATGGCAGGGCCCATTAGCCCGTGCCCCATAATGTCCTGCTAGCCTGCGCTAGTAGTTTGCAGGGGGTCATTCTATCTGCTCCCCACTCTTCCTCGATAGTTGTCGGTTTGCCGGCATTAGATGGTGAAAAAGGAACCTCAAATGGGATTTGTTATGTCTCGATGAGGGATGGCCACATGGAGCCCCCTCCCCTCTTTGATGGACATTGTCCCTGAGGTGACCCAGCCCCAGATGGCAGGATCATCCATGGGGTCGAACCCGGGCTCGGTCCCAAACACAAAACCTGTGTCCTCCCCTATGCAAGCTCCTCCTCAGACGGCTCAGGTCCCCGAGGCCTCACGTCAGAGGAGAGTTCTCCCATGGCTGGTGCCCCTGTTACAGCCAAGACCTTCTCCATTTCATAGATCTTGCTGAGGCTGTTTCATCTAGCCTAGGGGCTCCTGCCGGCGTAGGGGAGAAGCGAGTTTATTTCCCCCCCAAAGAAAAGAAATAGAAAGACAAAAATCTCTAGGATGCTCTCCCTCCGCGAGGACGGACGGAGCCGCTGGGGGATCGGTATGCGACCAAGCCAAGATCGGCACACGGCTCCGGTGCTCTCCCGGATGGGGAGTGCCAGACTAAGACCAAAAGTGCACAATGCTATGCCTTGATTACATCGGGGCCCCTTCATTCAGAGGTTACCTGGCGTTTTTGAGCCTGCTGGTTTCAAGCGCTCCCTCGTTATTCGGTCCACTAATGGCAGCATGTTGGCTAAGCGCAACATGATCCATCAGAGGAGAGTTTTAGCTAGTGTGATTGGTACCTCGTTAGCGGCACGGCCATTTGCTTTCCAGGCCGCAGTTCTGACGGGACTCGGCGCTCTGTCCGACCCCAGCTTAACCTCCTCTTCTTCCTCCTGACACCCTGTCCTCTTAACCTGCTTCCTCACTTTCCATACAACCTCCCCACAACTTTCTCTGGTCGGCTTTTAATTTCACTGGGTCGGCACCAACCGTCTTCCTCTCACCCAACCATACCAGATCAGGGCTGATGTAGAGGGAACAATGCCCCCTCACCCCTGAGCTTCGGTTTGGTGTTGTTGGTTTTTAACAACCTGTTTCATCCCCGCCCACACCTTCCTCACCCCACCCCGCACCCCCCACCCCTTTCCTTTTCCTGCCAAGTCACTAGGCGGGGGAATGACCGCGAATGGCGGCATCCGGTTCTGCCGGCCCCATGTTCACCCCTTGCAGGGCGGGATACTGCATTTGGTGATGAGTGTTTGCGTCCACTGCTACAAAAATGGTCACCATGCCTTATGCTAACTTAAAACAAAATTAATAATAATACTCCCTCTCTACCTCCCCCTCGCGCGACTCCATCCCAAATATCTCCCCCCCCCTCCCATGCTTTCACAGGGGACCCTCCAAACCTATTTGACCAGGGAGGAGGTTTACTCCTCACCTTTGCATACTGGTGCTGGAGAGTCACCCAGGCAACTCATCTCTTCCGGCGGGGGTCCCTCCTTTACTTTACAAGGTGACTGCTAAAAATGCAGGCAGCTGGCCCGTGCCCTCCAAACTCTTGAAAGCGTGCATAGTGAGTTTACAGGGGGTCACAGTACGTGCCCCCTCTCCTTTCCGACGGATGCCAGTTCGCCGGGCCCAGAATACTACAAAAAGATACATTGAATGGTACCTGTGATCTCTAAGGGGGGGATGGCCAAATTGAGCCCCCTCCCCCTCAAATGGACATTGTCACTGATCTGACCCAGCCCCAGACGGTATGTTCTCCCATGGAGTCGAGCCCGGACTCTGTGCCAAGCACAGAATCCATGCAAGCTGCTCCTCAGACGGAAAAAAAGTAGGTTCATTCACCGCTCTCCTCTACCCAAAAGACTGGGCTCCTCTCCGTCCGTGCAAGCCACTGGGACCAAGCTAATATCGGCACATCCGCCTCCGGTGCTCCCACGTTTGGGGGGTCCCTGACAATGACCAAAAGTGCGCAAAGCAGAGCCTCGATTACGTCGGGGCCCCTCATTCAGAGACTACCCAGCGTCTTCGACCCCGCTGCCTTCAAACGCTTCCTTGTTATTCATTACACTGATAGCAGCATGTGGCTAAGGGCAACATGATCCATCAGAGGAGATCTTTAGCTAGCATGATTGATAGAGTTCCTAAGGTGACCCGTTTCTCGGACGGTAGCCTTCTGGCGAATGCGTAGAATCTTCCGAGGTGGCCATGATTAGTTCCCTTCTGACACTTGATGGCACGCCTGTGAGTGTGACGCCGCACTCTACCATGAACTTCGTGAAAGGAGTAGTTTATGCGAGGGAACTCGTGGACTACTCCATAGATGACATCCCCTTAGAGCTGGCCGACCATGGAGTGGTCAAGGTCGAACTTGTGATAGGAAAACAGAGCGGGGCCTCACGATCCATCCCTATACTCTTCGTCACGTTCGACTGTAACAAGCTCTCTGAGTCGGTACCTGCCGGTTGCTATTGCTAGCGCGTGAAGGCATTCGTGCCACTACCGCGGAGGTGCTACTACTGCAACCGCTTCGGCCATACGAATAGTTCATGTATACGTTCAAATTCAGGGTTACCCGAAGTCTGTGTAAGTTGCCTCAAGGCCGCACACGATAAGTCCAAGTGTGTCAATTGCGGAGAGCCGCACCCTGCTAATTCTAAGTAATGTGAAGGAAATCCTGGCCATTAAGGCCCTGGATCGTCTTTCATTTCGCGATGCTAAGGACTTGGTCCTGGCGCGCCCGGCGCTGCCTGGGACATTCTATGCTTCAACGTTAAACAGACACCCTCTGCTCCTGGCCCCTCCAGGCCGTTTCCGCACCTATTCGGAACCCTTCTGTGGGTTCTACCCACCCTGGGCCTCCCCTTCCTATGGTTTCGAGGCGGAGGGAGGAAGAGACTCATGGCGAGCCCAACCTCCTTGTATAAGTCTGAAGGCGACAGAGCCTTCAGCGCATTGTCCGGCCAACAGCGCACAGAGTTCTTCCTCCATGAAGCATACGGCCATTCCCGTTAGGGTCTGCTCTTTGAAGAGGTCCCCAGCATCTCCTCCGAGCTAGGCCTGGATGGCATATTCCTTCAATGGAGTTGCCGCCCACTCCTGGCCAACTGGGAGGAGCTGCGGAAGCTCGTCTCCTCCCATTCCCCGTTAGCTAACATTTTGCAGGAGACCATGCTGGCCGCGTGCCCCCTGCCCACCTTCCCGGGGTATAAGGGTTTTGCGACCACACCACCACGGGATGGGGGCCGAGCAGGAGGATGCGCGATTTATACCTAGCATGACTACATTCTTCTCTTTGCTTTAGATACCTCGTTTCAGGCAGTAGCGGTGCAGGTCCACCTGGATAGTATATACACTGTTATTTCCGTGTATATTCCACCGGCAGCCGACTTCGCCGCGTCGTGACACGGTTGCTGAGGCACATTCTCTTACTCCATCTGACCATAGCCCCCCCATCCCCCCCTCTGGGGAGACTACTCGATTAATCCTTGGGGTCAAGTCCTTGCCGATCTGATCGACGACCTGGAGATAGATGTCATAAATATTCATGAGTTAACGCATCACTGCCCGAGAACCGCTTCATTTTCCTATCTCTGTGCTCTTCTGATGCACACCTTGATTTTAGGTGGGGGCTAGTCGATGACCTCCATGGTAATGATCACTTTTCCATTCAAATATCATTTTCTGGGTCGCTGCCGCCTGAGAGCCCGCCCCGGTGATGCTTGGCGTGGTCGCATTGGTCCACATTTCAGAAAATAGCTGATTTCTTTATCTCAGTCGAGGAGTTTAGGTCGGTAGATGAGGCCGTTGAGTTCTCCGGCAACCTCATCCTCGCCGGCCTAACTACTATTCCTAGAACGTCTGGCCCTTTTGCACGCTGACCCCTCCGGCAGTGGTCAGCCCGAGGAGCAGAGGAGCCTCAAACAGAAGCGTTATGCCTAGATTCCCTATAAGCTCCGCCCGAACGATTTCGCTGTCTGTGAATTTCGTCGAGCTAGGGCTAGGTTCCAGTATATTTCGAAGCATACCCGCCGCTCTCTTTTGCTGGCATACGTGTCTTCACTTAACGGTAAGACCCCTCTATCAGAGGTGTGGAAGCGAGTCAAAAGGATTATAGGCAAGTTCTTGCAGGTCGCCCCTCTCGTTTTCCATGAGAATAAGACCTCATCTCGGACTCCGCGTCCGTTGCAGAGTCCTTCGTGACCGCATTCTCTAGCCGGGAGGCTGCTCCGCTAGCATTTAATGTGCGTTGTGATCTCGCGGAAGGCCGCCAACTGGAATTTACTTTTCTAGTCGGACAACCCTTTAATCAGGTTTACATTGAGTGAGTTGCGTTCCGTTCTCATTTGTGTGCGGTAACCGCCCCTTGTACGGACGCTGTCCCATACCTCTTGCTTCGACAGCTGGGTGAGCGAGGTATGGCCTTTCTGTTAGATTTTTTTCAACAGGATCTAGATTGACTTTATCCTCCCAGACTTAGCGAATCACTAATCTGCTTGCTTTTCCCAAACCGGCGAGAGATCACTCTACCCCTGCCGGTTTCCGCCCAATCTCTCCTACCTCCTGCGTGTGCAAGTTGATGGAGAAATTGGTAAATGTTAGATTAGCTTTTTTTCCTGGACAGCAGCTTCCACAAGTTCCACTCCAGGTTGGATGCTCTGTTCCGACTGGAAAATGCCGTCCGTGAGGCCTTCCTTCCAAGTTTGCACTACGCCACGGTGGGTTTTACATCTGAAGAATGACTATCTCAATTCCAATTCCGCGTACGGGTTGGGGGAGCTCTCTCCGTCCTAAAGGAGCAGGAAGAGGGTGTCCCGCAGGGAAGTGTCCTCAGTGTCACACTCTTTGCCCTGAGCATCAACGGCATCACCTCGGTGCTGCCAGAAGATGTTCTCGCTACGCTCTACGTGGACGACCTTTCGATCTCTTTTGGCGCGGCCCAGATGCCAACTCTGGAGCGTCGACTCTAACAGGCATTGAACCGCGTCTCTCGCTATGCCGACCGCACAGGTTTCGGTTTTCTTTGGCCAAGCCTAAGGTGGTGCACTTGTGCCGCCATTCACGGCTCCACCCCGACCCAGATTTGTTTCTTAATGGGGTGCGCCTGGAAGTGGTTGAGTCGCAACTTTTCCTTGGTCTTGTATTCGACCGACGCCTCACCTGGGAGGCTCATGTTCGCAGCCTTAGGGTCTCTTGTACCCGCGCCATGGATATTCTCCGTTCCGTGACGTTCAGCGCTTGGGGCGCTGATAGGGCTACTGCCTTACTTTCTTATCAATCCTTTGTTCGTTCGAAGCTCGACTACGGATGCGAGTTTTATGCATCCGCAGCCGAGCGTTTATTGCGGAAGGTGAACTCGATCCACCACACCGGCCTTCGCCTGGCGACCGGTGCCTTCTGCACTTCCCCCATTGAGAGCCTACTAGTCGATGCTGGGGAGATGCCACTCGCTCTGCACAGTGCATTATTCGCCTGTACGCGCGAGCCTGGCGCCTCTCTCAGTCGCCAACAGCTCTCACTGCATTCGCAGCTGATCTCGAAGGTGCTTATGCCTCCGAGAGACGCCAGTCATACCTTAACCCCTTTGGGTTAAGGGTTAGGAAACTCCTTCGAGACTAGTTATATCTCTCAGGCGGGTGGGCTCCTGGTTTTGCCGAGGAAGCCACCCTGGAGGGTACCACCTTTAACCATTTGTCGCCACGCCTCTGCTCCCAAAGCTTCTACAGCGGCGGAAGTATTGGGTTCCAGCGTATACGGATGGCTCCAAGTCCCAAGAGGGGGTCGGTTTCCATGCCGTATCCCCTTTGTTTGAATTCAGCTAGGCTCCGCTAGGTCCTGCTTCTGTCTTCACGGTCGAGCTGGTTGCAATACGCCGCCCGTTACGGGAGATAACGCGATGTGCCCGGTTGGGACATATTGTGTTTTATAACGACCCACAAAACGCCCTGAGTGCTCTCGGGGTATTGGAACCTACATCCCTTTGTTCGAGATATCCGTGATGCCACGGTTTTGGCAGGCCGGGCTGATGTCGAGATTATCTTATGCTGGGTTCCTGGTCATGTAGGAATTGCGGGAAATGAGCGCGTCAAGTGTCCGCGAGGACTGGGCGACCAGACCATCCTTTCGCTCTTCCTCACACTGAATACCGGCATCTCTCCGGGCTACTTGGCAAAGAAATTCCGAGACTGTCGAGGAGAACTTAAAGTTGCGTGCCATTCCGCCGCGACTATTCCCATGGACCTACCACCCAATTTCGCGACGGCTTCGGGTTGCTTTGTGTCGTCTCCGAATCTGATACATTCGCGGGACGCACCGCCATATGATGGAGCGCTCGCCTGCGCCTTATTGTGAAGACTGCGTTGCCCCCCAGACTCTTCGGCACATTCTCATTGAATGTCCCAGTCTGGGCTATCTTCGCGCACGTCGCCGGTACCGGGACGAGCGGGTTCTCTACCGCTTTTCCCCTGTACTCCGGACGTGTTCGTGCACACTGACCTGTGGATTATACGACTCTTTGGAAGAGCCTCCACTCTATTTTATTGTTTTTGTGGGTCGCATATTCCTGCGCCGGGGGTGGCAGGCATACCCCTGATGCCGGAGTGCGCTGGGTCGAGTACAGCGATTTATGTCCAAGTAGGCAGTCGCCAGATGGGCCCCTAAAAAATATATTTTAAAAAAATGGTTCGCCTCTGTTCACTTCCGACTGGGCTTTTCAAGTTTAGTTCAAGGCTTGCCTCCTCCATTGTATTTAGTAGTTGGCTGCACATTTGAGCCCCTGAAGGGATGTTCTCTCTCTGGCACCTGAATGTCCCCTTTACAGATCTACAAATTATCTCTGGGAGATGCCCACATTTTTTTTGTTTTAAATTTAAATAAAATTTGTTATTATTCGACATGTGTGTATCTGACCAGGCAAAATGTGAAGATTACGCGACGTGCCGGGTTCAGAGACCGGATTGTGATCTATAGCTACTCACAAAGCGCCCTGAGTGCTCTCGGGGCATTGTAATCTCCGCATCCCCTGGTTCGCGATATCCGTGACGCCACGGTTTTGGCGAGCCGGGCAGATGTCGAGATTATCTTCTGCTGGGTTCCTGGGCATGTAGGAATTGCGGGGAATGAGGGCGCCAAAGAGTCCGCGAGGACTCTGCGACCGGACCAGCGTTTCGCTCTTCCTCACACCGACTACATGGCAGGAAGACGGGCAGCTCTTCGGGCTGCTTGGCAAAGAAGATGTGAGATGGTCGAAGGGAACCTAAAGTTGCGTGCCATTGTGGCGCGACTGTTCCCATGGACCTACCCACCCAATGCCGTGAAGGCTTCAGTTTGCTTTCTGTCATCTTTGAATTCGACTCACTCGCGGGACGCACTGCCATTTGATGGAGTGCTCGCCTGCTCCCTACTGTGAAGACTGCGTTGTCCCCCATACTGTTGGGCACATTCTTGTTGAAGGTCCCATTTTGGGCGATCTCCCCGCACGTTACCTGTCCCGGTACCGGGATGGGCGGGGTTGCTACCGCCTGTCCCTTGTACTTGGGACGGATTCCTGCACACCCACCAAGTCGACTTTTAGACTTTTGGGAGGAGGCCGGCCTTCTACCCTTTATTTAAATAGTTGTTATTGTTTTTTTCTTATTTTAGTAGGTCGCATGTTCCTGCACAGGGGGGAGGCGGATCTTCCCCTGACGCTGGAGCTTGCTTCCTGCTTATTACCTTTTTTCTTGTTTTATTTTTATTGGTGTTTTTTTTGTTTTGTTTTTTTAAAGATCCTTAATTTTAGGCAATGTTGAATACGGTGACTTATGCCCAAGTAGGCAGTCACCAAATGAGATCTTTAAATAAAAAAAATGCAAGCTACATAACTTGCTTTGAATAGTCATAAATATATGCCATTACGAACTCTTCCATTTGTTGTAGCTCTCTACCCATGTTTGCCTCTTTTGTTAAGGTTGCACAACGAAATCGAAAGAAGAATTCTGGTGAGGTGCTGTGTTGTCCACCCCCTATTCCTCCAAAATTCACCGAAACCTTCATGCCACTTGTAAATGTAATGCAATGTGATATTTTTTTACACATTATTGCTACAGTTTTACAAAGGTAAATATACTTTGCTTTTATTTTGACTCTGGGGTGTGGGTTGCCTGTATCTAGGATGCATGGTTTGTGATAGGGGAAGGATTTGTGCTGACAACTGCTAGTCAGAGGAAGGTATATTCTCAACTCATGGTCATTATTACCAATTGTTCGGAAGTTGAATTTGCTAGAATCTAAAAATGGTAAGCCTTATTCATGTTTCCACTGGCCAAGTTCCATTTTTTAAGTCTGGATGAATTCAGCTAACTTGTTGGGGTTCTCAGAGAGCCAGCCTTCTGCACTCTTCAAGTTTTCTCCCCAGCGTCCTTTCTCTGGCCTGGTGTGAATGTGTGCTGTACTGTCTGCTTCCTGGTAACAATATGGGCAGATATTGATGTCTATCCAGTGCAGTATTTGACTACACTAGATGTAGATGGTATTGAGGAAGTGATCTGTATCTAAAGATTGGATGGTGTGGTGTGTGTGTGATTGTTCCAAAATAATTAAAAGTTTTGCAATTTTAAACAAAAAATGTAGTTTATTTCAAATATGTAATTTATTGATCAAATTTTTCATACTATAATTGTTTACCAAATTTCAACTAATGGCAGAACTGATAGTTTCTGGCAATAAGATCCCGATTTGGGAGGGGCATTGCATGGCTTGTGGGGGTGGTACTGCAGTGGGTGTGGTCTCTTTAGGTCCTTGGGATCATGCTCTTTCGGTTACCAACATGGTGTGGAATGGAGAGTATCGTGCGTTTGTTGTCAAAGGGTATGTTGAGAATAATTAATCTGTGATAAGATGCAGTGTGCCTTCCAGATAAGCTTTCCGCTTAGGCTTCATGATCCCATTCGGGATGGGACAACAATTTATCGTTGGGTTTTGAACTTTAGATGAACAAGGTCTGCTTTAAAGGGTAATAAAGTCCTGGCCTACCTCGGACCGTAACAGGTTTGAAAATGTGGCATCTGTGAGAGCCTCGATTAAGCAGTCTCCCAGGTATTCTGCATGGTAACATGCGGCTACCTACTTATCTCTGATCGAAGTATCCTCAGAATTTTACATAGGGGACTCCACATGCATACCTGCAAAATGATGGTTGTACAAGAGTGAGAGAGATTATGAAACCTGTACAACTTTTTGTTGCAACATTCTCGAAAGCATTGCCCCAACAGCCATTCTGATCTTCAGTGATGAAGCTCATTTCCATTTGTTATATTTGTCATACATTTTATTTTTTTCTAGTACATTATTGGCAAGTTATTTCCATTTTCTACACTTTAGATGTGTATCAAGTCATTAGACAATTTTTTTTCTAGGTTCAGTGACATAAAGAGTGGCAGTGTGACTGAGTCTCATCTGCATATTGTCCTGCATTGGATTGGATACGCTCTTCATGAGGAGGAACGTTACATCAAGGCCCAGGATCCTTACTTTCGTTTCACAACAAAGGCTCAAAATTCCTTCATCCTTTCCCTTCTGGAGTTTTTGAATGGGAGCCCAAGAGCAGCTGCTCACAAAGATATTCTTAGATGGACAATCAATAAGTAAGTGAAATCATCTTACACTCCAATTCTTTTAATCTTGACCATTATCCTGCAAAGATTCTCGAATAATTACTGTTGTTTACCTGTGCCTGTTTTGCATGAGTTTCCTTAAGGTAGTTTTGAATACATTCTTGGAAGAATCGCGCATTTTTAAGGATAGGAATCTTAGCTATTCTTTGACTCCTTCTCTGATCCCTCTAATATTTTTTTGCAACAAAACCATCTAGAATGGGCTATGATGAATCAAATAAAATATGAATAGAAAGAACAGAAGAGGAATCCATGTGGAAGACTGTAGTTGAGAAAAAACTTTAAGAGGGGATAGGAAGAGTTTAAAGGTTCGTGGCTAGACACTGATGAGTGGTGTTATTGTATGTATAGGAGGTAGTGGTATTGAGTGCGACTGGGGCTGTGAGCAAGAGGACTTTTAATATGCCCCCCGCGCCCTCTCCTACACACACACTTCCTCCTTTCACCTTATCGCTTTATGCTTTTTTTTTTCTTATTCTGCTTATTATGAGGACTTGTGATCTCACTTGGAGGTATTTGCAATACCTCACAGTAAAAATGCCTGATTCTGAGGGTCAAACCCCATTACCAAAGATGAAGCACCTTATGGGGCTGGTGCTGCTATGAGGGTTAACATGGCCGATGTCCTCCATTTTCAGATATTCCAATAATGTATGTGAAAAAATTTAACAAAAACCTGTTTAAAAATGGTTAATGAGAAATAAGTAACCATTTGATTAAAGATTCATCAAATAAAACTAAATTACATTTCCTTATACGTAGTTAATTTTCTTTCTTCTAATAGGTTTATTATTGCCTCATTGTTCTTTTGTATATATTTATTTATAAAGATGTACCTTATTAGCAAGTATTTAGGTTTGGAGACTTTTTTTTATTTGGTTATGAGTTTGTTTTCTCATCATGTTTTTGTTTATTTTGGTTTTAATCTAGCCTAGCATTAATTTTGTAAGGTAACTACATTAACTTGCGCCCATGTAGTCAGTTGGAGACCTTTTTTTCTAGTGTTTTTATCTTAATCCTGTTTCATGTCAGTTATATTAATAATTTATTTTCCTAATATCTTTACTCTCAGATTCTTTGATTATCCCTAGTTGTGTGAAACCACAATACTCATCAACTCATTTTGGGGTTTTTTAGGTTCCATGAGGTATTGCAGCTTTCCCTCGCGGAGCCAGTCGGGCCTCGGCACTCCACCTCCGAAATGGATCATAGTCCAAATAATAGCAGCTCATCGTCGGTGTGTGCGGAGAGGAAGAGGAAAGCAGACATCATGGCCGAACGGAAAGCCAGAATTATGAGCAAGATGTCAAACATGCAAAAAAGATTCATTCAGAAAAATGAATCGCTCTTTAAGGTTTGTTTGGGCAAGGCTTTATCTAGTATGTAATAATAATAAAATTGATAGAATTAAAAAGCAAGGCTCTATAGTTGAATACTAATCAAATACTTTGAAGTAATATCACTTATACTGTTGGAGTGCATCAGTACAGACTGTTACACATAGCACCCAGAGTAGTGGGACATCCTACCGCCTTACTGACCTCCCTATTTTGGGGCCAGCAGCTAATTTTGCATTCTAATCACTGCCCAGCTCTCTCCATCCCTCGTGGCGTCGGTTTAATGTGGGATCCGAACCTCAAGGGACGTAAATTGGAAATCCATCAGGTGACTTACCAGTGGTAAGTCGTCTGATTCTTAGACACTGCTACCCAAGTGTGGTGGGCAGATTTAACGTGCCTGCGTTCTTCCTACCCTTTTCATTTTTACTGGTCCATTTTTTTTTCTTTTGCTATATTTTTAAACCGACCCAGTCATGCACTACTTCACAGAAAGTTTGGTTCCAGTTAGGATAGGTGACGCAGAGTAATACCATCTGTCTCAACGGCTATCCTACACTCTCATAGTGGATCAGGCATTTAGTATTTGCCAAGCTAAATCATTGCTTCATATGGCCATTGGGGAAAAAATAATGATAAAAAATGTGCTTCATATGGCCATTGGGGAAAAAATAATGATAAAAATTGGACTCCAAACTTTTGAATAAGCTCAATAAAACCAGGGGTTTTTCAAAGAAACAAACACTATAAGCATTAGAATAACATAAAAAAAGAATAGCTCTCTCTCTCTTTTTATAATATTAATAATTAATTAGTTTAATAATTATATTAAGGTAAGAACAGATCACTGATCGAGAATTGTGGGTACCCGTGATAGCCATAACCTGTAGAAGGAGAGATTAATTATGAGTCAGCATCAGAATCAGAGAAATAATCTTAATTTGATACATATTTGTTGAAATTATAACATAAATATGCATTTTGAATAAAATAATGATAAGTAGTGTTCATTTCTTGAGAAAGAAATTGTAATTTTGAAAAAAAAACCCCAAACCTGTGAATAAACCCCGTTTTTTTTAGGGCTGGCTTTTTTGATTTGCCAACCCTGTAATGAGGACAAATAGAATGCTTGTACAACTGCAGCTACCATGGCGAAGGGATTTTACCTTATCTCATCTCCTCAGGGCAGAAATTACTGGCTCCCCTCTATCGTGTCTCATGGCCCCCTCCCCGAGAATAGAATGAGTATTAAAAAACTCATCCACTCTTGTCCACTCTCTGGAAGGCGAGTATGTGTAAATGATCACTCCTCGTTCCCTCGTTTGTGATGATGATTCACAGTAGGAAAAGAAGAAAAAGGTTGCATGGAAAATGGATACTATGACCCCACACCAAGCCGATTCCTGTACAGGGTTTTTTCCTTCTGAGTTGCTCTCAGACAAGCGCAACTTTTAATCCTGACACTCTTCTTGTCTACAGGTGAGAAGGTTTCTCTCCTCAACCCCTTTGTTAAGGTAGTCTTTTTCTTTACCAAGACAAAGAAAAGTTCGCGATGACAGTGTTGCCAGCAGTAGCGTTTCCAGTGGGCACAGCTGAACTGAGAGAACCACTTTAGAGAGGCAAGACGTAGTTTAGTAGTTTTACTTATCCCCTCACCACTTTAAAATGCCTAATCCCTTTCTTCTTTTTCAGGGGCCTGGGATGACCGAGGAGTATGGGAATGTGATCCCGAGTCGGAGACCAGATGGACTTCCATCGTGCTCCCCATTCATCTGCTTTCTCCATAGTAATAGTTTTCAGCAGTTACTGAAAGACAAAGTGTAAAGTTATCGATTGTTGACTGGCCAGCGAGAATTAGTGCAAGCAAGAAAAGGAGCTGGATAAGAGACCAGGTTTATATGTTAGCGGTGGGATGTTTCAGTGTGGCAGTGACTCCTTGACTGAAATGCCTTCGCCTTTTAAGCAACTTGGGATCGGTGAGACTAGTCAAGACAAGTGGTCGAACGAGCGAGGGTGATCTGAGCTACAGCATTCTCACTTAGTTCGGTATGAAAACCTGGCTTTATCCCCAAGCGGTAGTTGACGGTCGCGCCTACCAGCCCCTCATAAGCTCAGAACGCTCTACCAAGTCCCCCTCCCAGCCCCTGAATTGTACGGAAGAGTCTCGGAAGAAAGTGGGCCCACCTCCCTCTCCCTTATTCCTTTATTCCCCCTTCCATTAAAAACCAGTTAATCTTGGACAAATTCATTTGTAGATTTGTACGATAACGATTCTTGTATTTATTGTTTGCATGGTGGCAGTTTTGGATGAGAATTATTTATATTTATTCATCGATCGATTCTATATTATAAGGCTGTGTATACTTATTCTGGACTATTGTTCTCTGTATACCGTCGCGATTGGTTTATATATATATATATATATATATATATACACATATACATACGAGTATATAAACCCCGTGCCATGCTATTAGCTTAAAGTACTGATGATGAATGATGATGAAACGGTAATTATCGGTAGAACTGAGCTTATACTTCTATGGTGTCTTTAAGTTAATGAGTGTGACCGTGTCCTACATTTTCAGCACATTTTGTAGTGTGACTTTCATTTCAGCAAGATTTTAACTACTTTTCAAGTGTGTCACGGTATTAGCTTATTATAGAAAAACAACATACCAACCAAAGTTTATTTATTTATGTTTATTTATGCAAAAAAAAATCACAAAATCAAAACCTTAAATAAATACTTAATACTTTGCATAAGATCCTTTCTTCTGTAAAACACTTAAAATTCTCTTGTTAACAGATTCGGTCATTTTTTTTATTTCAGAGTGAGGAATTGTGCATGCGGATGTCTCAATTGCTTCCTCAAATCTTCTTATGAAGTGTACTGCTTCTCATCCTTCAGAAATTCAGAATCCCCCCATAAGTTTTTGTTAGGGCTCAAATCGGGAGAGCGAGGCGGCCATACCATCGATGGGACCTTTGAGTCCCATCGATGACAAGCATATCATTACATCTCCACTCTATTGGCGATGAAAATGGATGTGACGCTCTTGACTTTTTCCAACTCAACCTTTCCCCCATCCGTCAGGCCTGTCCATAGTTGCTCTGCTTTCATCAGTACATATTACCATCTTCATGTCGGTCTTCATGTGCTTTTGAGCCCATTCCATCCGTAATTCCTTGTGTCTGGGCGTCAGAGGAGGTCGCTTTCAGACGTAATGTTTTTCCCCATGTCTCATCAACTGGCATCTTGATTTTGACAAAAAGATTTCTTGGGCAAAAAATGCTTTCGATGTTTGTCCTGGCTTCTTCAACAGCTCCCTCTTCACATTACGAAGGTCCCGTGTAGATATAGTCTTCAGGACGCTAGAGTCCGACTCTGTCTTCCTTGGCAATGGGTCGGCCGATGGAGTTGGTTGGCTATAACTTTAGGAGGATTTCCTTTATCCATTTCTTTCACTATCGTAGTTTTTTCAGCCTCAGTGAGACCCTTAGCCTTTCCCATTCTCAAACAATCGTTCAGCAGCTAATAGCATGACACACCTGGAGATCACGTTACGTGCTACAACTCGTCAAAGAGGCCAGGGACTCAAATGAAGTTAGAGGATGGAAGTGTTGCCATATGAAGAGGCGTCGGCCTCTTCGAAAAGTAAAAACACCTAAAACATTAAAGAAATGAGTGAAGCTAATAGTGTGGCACGGTGTGTATATATAAAGTATTTGCGATAGTTGGAATTGTCCTCTTTTTCTTTTTTTTCAGTATTTTCTGTTCAGTTTCCTGGATATAAATAAAGCTAGAATTAGATTACCTTCATTGTCCTCCCTTCAAACACTCAGGCGGCTCTAGTTGAGCGGCAGGCAGTATGAAAGCAGGATTCTAGAGCCTGACACTACTTCCTGGTGGAGGGCAACATGCCACCGACCCCCATGACGAACCACCAGATGGTGCCCACCCCACCTCCCTTGATGTAAGCGTGTAATGGAGGTACCCCCATCCCAGATGGCATGGTCTTCCCAGAGGGTGAACACTGACAGGGTGAAAGATATTCCCGACTCTTAAGTCTGCCTCTGTGCAATATCCTCCTGATGCGGCGCAGGCCCACAACAACTCAAAATGAGAAGAAGGATCACCTTTCCTAAGTGGGACCCCCAAAACAGCCAAATCCTTCCCTATTGTTAAGAAGGATAATGCTGAGGCCGGCCCTGTCAGCCTCTTGTAATGTGATTAATTATTCCCTTTGCTTTCAGAATCTTTTCACATCAATTGATGCAAAATTGTAGCAAATTTTTTCAAATCTAGATTTTTTCCGATGAGTCATTTATTTTACATAGAGAAAGGACTCTATAGTTAAAATTTTGAGTCGCCAGTCTTAGGATGTAACGATTAAAAAGAAAGATAACTGTAAGAAATTGGAGCACACTAATTTGGTGATACAAGTTAACCCTTGTACTTTAGGATTTTTACATTTTTTCATGGTTTTTAATTTAACTTTTTTAAATTGCTTATTTTACTCTTTATATATAGGTTTATTTTTTGTATTATATTTATATAATTCACCAAACAAATTGATAAATACTATAGAAAATAGGAAAAATTCAGAATTGTCCTTTATCCACAAAATCTTCCTTATAAATAGGACTATGTTGGTTGAGTGGCTTTGTTTCATCTGATCAACATCAACTAGATTTATATGAATATTAGTTCCCTTGCCTGTTTACACTATAAAATCCTACAGATAACCTGTTTTGGCTTCACATAGTAAAAAGGATTCTACCCCAAATCTTGCGGTTTGAGATTAATATACATCTTTTAGCTCAATCTTCCAAGCAATAGGCTTTCATCAATAGAATTATCACATGAAGGAATATAGACCGCTTTAAAACTTTTTTATTAGGTTTATCAATTCATCTATATTATATAATTTGTTGTTTACATCATTAATGTGGGAAAATGCAAAAATATAAGCATAAACAAAAATCTATCCATCTTTATCAAATGTTTATTACTGGGCTTCTGGCAAAATATATTGCAATGTTGGTTTTTGAACAATTCCCATCAAAATCAGAATGCCTTCAAAAAGCCTAAATTCCTCAACATAAAAATCTTTCAAATTATGAAGCCTACTCCGTTTTTGTTTTGTTTTTATTCTCGATGCACCTCTTGCATCAGAAATAAACTTAGTGACATAATTGTTGGTCACATCACAAATATATTTTCTATTACTACAGATAAAAAAAAAATTCTAAAATTTTGCTTGCTTCCATATCTGGATTTACTTTGCAACAACCATTATTCTAAAACAAATGGATTTCGTGTTGCACTGAAAGTATGCCAGGAATCACTTGCAGTGACATCACTGTCAGGCAAATCATGCCTAGATTCGTTGTCTAATTTCTTTCAGTTACTGTTTTTTTAACCAATCAGTGTGTTAATGATGTATATGGTTACAAATTACACAGGAGAACAATTTTAATGACTTTCTCTGGTGACTTAGATTTATCTGCTAATTTTAATTCGGTTTTTCAGGCTGATTTCAAATATATAATCCATTTTTACCTATATGCTATAGTTATTCTGTAATTTCTATTTTCTCATTTCCCCCAAAACTGCCCTCTGGACGGACAGAGAGGGTGCTTGTAGAAAGCAAATACTTCACAGTACATAGGAGTAAGATAGTAATAAGTGTTATTGTGCAAAATATTGACATTATTATTTCTTTTTTCAGCTCTCATGCTAGAGTGATGGCTTCGTCAAGAGGAAATTGCATTAATGATCCAGGAACCTTCTGCTACATATGTGGCTGTTACATGCTAGTTCGTCAAAGGCGCAATATATCATACTTTGTGATCAGCACTTATAAGGCCTATTTGATGTTCCTCTTGGCGATCAAGATAATAAGTGGGCCCTACATGCTGTTTGCCATAGTTGTGTAGAACATCTTCGTGAGTGGATGAAAGGAAAGAGAAATGGTCTTCCTTTTGGAATCCCCACGGTGTGTCAAGAGCCAAAGGATCATGTATCGGACTGTTATTTCTGTCTGGTGAATACTAAAGGGATTAGCAAGAAAAATAGGCACAAGATCGACTACCCCAACATTCCCTCGGCGATCCGGCCAGTACCTCATTATGAGTCTTTACCAGTTCCGATTTTCAGTGGATATGCTTCCTCCCAGGATGAAAATGATGTACCTGATATGGATGTCCATGAAATGGATTCAGTCTGCAGATTCATCATCAGATGCTGAACAGTCATTAGCTCCTCACTGTTTCAATCAAGAGGATTTGAATGATACGTATTTGGCGCTCTCCAAGAAAGCAGCAGAACTTTTAGCCTCCAGGTTGAGTGAAAGACATTATGCTTGACAAGTCGGTATGGGTATCATATTACCGAACAAGGGAGAGTACATTTGTTAAGTATTTCTCTGACAAACAATTTGTATACTGTCACGATGTTAGTGGTCTGTTTACCGAGTTGGGACTTGGCACCTATAGCCCTGTTGAGTGGATACTGTTTTTGCATAGCTCCAAGCGTAGCCTCAAGTGTGTCCTTTTGCATAATGGCAATGACTTTGATGCAGTTCCTCTCCTTCACTCTGTCCATCTGCGAGAAACTCACGATGACATAAGTGGTCATTGATTTACTTAAGTACCATGAACGCAATTGGATCATATGTGTAGACCTCAAGATGGTCAACTTCCTCCTTGGCCAGCAGAAGGAATATACAAAGTTTTCATGCTATATCTGTATGTGGGACAGTCGAGCCTGTGACAGACACTGGTCCCCAAAATATTGGCCAGTTCGGGAAACTTTGGAAGCAGGAATGCCAAACATTGTTAATGAGACAATCGTAAGTTGAGAGAAGATCGTTTTCCCTCCACTTCATCTCAAACTGGGGTTGATGAAGCAGTATGTCAAGGCATTGAGCACTGACAATGATTGTTTTCAGTACATAGTATCGGCGTTTCCTGCTTTGTCATATGTACAAAAAAATAAAGGCAGGACTATTTGATGGTCCCCAAATCTGAAGACTTGTGAGTGATTCTAGATTCGTGAACACCATGAATGAAAAAGAGAAGGCAACCTGGCTCTCATTTCCTGCCGTTGTTTGTAACTTCTTGGGAAACAAAAAAGCGCATAACTACGAGGATCTGGTTACTAATATGCTTTTAGCATATTTTGATCTGGGATGCAACATGAATGTGAAGCTGTATTTCCTAAATAGTCACCTTGACCGATTCCCAGAGAATCTGGGAGCCGTGAGGGGCGAACAAGGGAATGCTTCCATCAGGATTTGATGACGATGGAAGAGTGCTACCAAGTTCACGGTTAGACACATGATGGCGGACTACTGCTGGATGATTTGAAGAGATCAGCTAGAGAAGAGTTACAAACGCAAACTTTTGCCTAATTGAAATCAAGAAGAGGTCCTCCAGTCTGATGTACGGTCATTAATAAATTAGCATCTATTTGATTACAGTATTTGTAATCCTAATGTGTAATTCAAGTTTCTTCTCATATGCAATAAAATGTTTGTGCAAAAGAAACTGCTTTACTATAAATAATGCAAAAGGATGATTCAAAATTACTTCAGGGCATGATGATAGGCGTGATAAAATGAAAATTATTGTATAATATTAAGTTATTGATATTACGAAAAATCTGTAGCATTTAGAGAGAGTCTGATTTCAGATTTGAATTCAGTATGCTCGAATTCGGTAGGAAAAGGTACTTTTGTCAATTCACCAAATACATTCTTGCCTAGTGTTATCACCCAATCCGAACTTATAAATCTAATATGTGCACACCACAGATTGTAGCTTAAGACGAAAGAGTTGTATATCTACATATGTGCATTCTACTGTATCTTTTCAATTTGTGAATTAATTGTGTTTCTCAGTTAAAGGGTTAAGGCATCAAATACGAGAAAGATAGCCTATTTGATGGAATTATTTGCTTTGAGTTTTTGAAGGAGTTTTTATTGCTAGACTCAACTATTGAGTGTTGGATTTGAGTTGCTTATCAATCATTGTCAAGATATACATCTTCAATCTCTTGTGAGAATGTGTAGTATTGCTTCGGGTATAATATAGTCTTAATTTTTTTATCTATATACTTTCAAACATGTAAATTCTGGACTTGGTTTGAATTTGTTACATTCTGTGCTAGGTGGACCAGAGATATAAAGTGAGTAATTTGGAAAAGTGTTAGGTTTTAGTTGTTGCTGTTCCTCAGGCTGCGTCGCTGAACAGCCCTGAGTACTTGAGAAAGGCTGCAGCCTGGACTGGGCTTTTCCAGAAGGCCCTCATGAAGTGTGTATTATGTTTTTGGTGTGTGTGGTTGTGTGCAATGCAATTTTCTGTTGTGTTTAATAGTGTGGGGTTCTGTGTTGCAGCATGGAAAAACATACACAATTGAATCATCCAGCCTCTTCTATTAGTTTTGAAGGGCTGGGTGGTGTCCATTTCACAGCCTAGCCAGGTGGACTATGTCTTCAGTTGGGATGGAGGATTCGGAAGGGTAGATTTCTGGGGACTGAGCTTGCAGCCTACTGTTTTCTTTTTGAGTGATTGAATGTGTGGATATGTTTCTAAAGCTGGTTTATGGTGGGAATGGCGCGAGTATTTGTGTATGATATTGTGTACTAGGTGTTGTTTTGATGTTCCTTGGAGTGTCTCAGTGTTCTGACTTATAGTGTTGTGGGTTTGTAGAGGCTACAGCAAGTGTTTGTGTACCTCTCATGTCTAGGTGGTCCTTGACTTTGAGGACTGGTTTTGTGTTCTAAGTGGTCTGTTGGTTTAGTAGTGACTTTTAGGGCCTTGTTTGTATGGTTTGTATTGTGTTGTGATGTGTTTCAGAGAGGTTAGAGGCCAAGGCAGGGCATGCATAGTCCATCACTAGCATTTATATTGTTTGTATACTGTTGTTGGGGTTTCTTTGTTGTGTTCGAATGTTGTAAGGGTAAGAGATCTGAGTGTGTTTAGTCTTGGTGTGTATTTATTTTTAGGTTTGTGGTGTGTTGTTTGAATGACATTGATATATTGTATCTTACTCCAAGTATTTTCGGTGTATGTAGTAAGGGGGTGTTGTTCATAATGACAGTAGGTGTGTAGTTATGTTGTGCTGTCTAGCTAGTGAGAAGGGTAGCCGTAGATTTGGCTGGGGCTATCTTGAGAATGTTTGTGATGAACCATGTGTGTTTAGGTAGGGTTGAAGGAGTTAGGTAGCCGTGTCTGCATTTTGGTGTGTACATGTGATTATGTTTATGTTGGGAGCTGGGGTATGGGATGTCATGCTTCTACAGGTTGAATAGAGTGGTGAAAGTATGGATTCCTGTGGTACACGGTTTGTGAAATTTCTAATGTGTGATTACCCTCCAGCAAATGACACATTGGCATGTCTAGTCTCATAAAAGGCTTTGTTAATATCTAGGGTAGTGATGACTGTTGATGCCTTCCAAAATTCTGTGAGGAGGGTGATTGTTGAATGTAGTTGTCTGAAACTGTGTTGTGAGGGTGCTAAGGGAATGTGCGGTGTGCCTAAGTTTAGGAGAGCATTCACTCACTTTGGAGGAAGTGCAGAGTAGCTTGATGTGTGGGTGTCAAGAAGTGTTTGGTAAGTATTATGATTTAATCTTACTTCCAGATGTTGGGTATTGTATTTTGAGTAGCTGTTGTTTGCTATGTTGGTGAGTGTTGTATGCTTTCTGGCCCCAAGGTGTTTAAGGTGTATGTTGCTGTTGTTGTCCTGGCCACAGGCAGACCAGTGTTTGAGGTTATGAATGATGTTTGTCTGGCAGTTTGTGTTGGGTGCATAGTCTGGGCCAGTGGGGAAGAGTTGCCTACCTCGTATTAATTGATGCATGTCAATGTGGTGTTTGTGGTGTTGGCTGTATGTCCTTGTGTAATGTTCCTGTTTGAGAGAGTGATGCTGTTTCGTGTTTTGTAGAGTTTGCTCGAGTTTCTTTTATGGTTAATAGTGTTGATATTCTTCTGCCAGGTTAGTGTTTTTTTGTTCTAGTATTTTTTTGTGTTCAATATTTATATTTGGAGTGCAATGTCATGTGTGGCAGATTTATTCTTTAGTGTATCACATTGCTTGATAAGGTCTTGAATTTCTGGTGTGATTTTGAGGTTTTGTTTTTCTGTGCCTTCAGGGACTTGTTTTCTAGTAGAAAGCTTGGCAAGTTCTTTCCTCTCACTCACCAGCTTTGATTTCTCCTTTATCTATCTTGAGTTGTAAAACAGTTGCCAGATAGGCTCCTAATTTTTTTAAAAAAGGAGTTGTGAAATAATGCATAGCTTGTTTTTTCAATTAATTTATCTTTGCATAATCATTTAGTTTCTCTTTAGCTAATTGATTTTGAGAATTGTCCATGTGGTGTTAAAAGAAACAACTCCCAGTGTCTGATGTGCATCTTAAATAAATAAATGATTGTGACTTGGGCCAGGAGATCCATTAGGCCCAACCTACCTTAAGGTGGCCTATTATTTTCTCACTTTCTTTTGCAAATTCTAATTTTTACATTCTTGGGCTGTGATGCATGCCAATGGACCAACTTTGAGCAGCAAGGTTATGAGACTGTTGGCTAATGATATTTGCTGCACACGCTTTCTTTAATTTTTATTAGTAAGAAAATATTTTGTTTCTTTTAACAGGAAACACCCGCATCTGAGGCAATACCTGCAGACATGCCTTCATCATTGATGGACATAAGTACTCTTGTGCCAGAAAATATGATTGCAGTTGGACCTCATCAAACTCTTTCACCTTACAAAGAAAATATGTAAGAATATTGTTCTTGGTTGATGTAAAACTGGTTTATTTTCCATATAATTTCAAATGCTGTCTTGAAATAGAGATAACAATATAATAGCATAACATTCATGGTTCAAAAAAGCCACATGAATCAAGGGACATCAAAGTTAATCCCCCACCCCAACATTCCTCTATAAACTAAATCCAAAGGATAGTGTCCATAACATGACCTCGAAGTTATCACCATTCAAGGCTGATCAAAAGCTCTACCATGCAACTGCAAGTAACATGGGAATTTCTTTTTCCATCTTTGGACTGTACATTATAGGCTTAAAGAATGCCCATACAATCTGCCAGCACATGTCATAGGAAGTGACACATTTTTTTCCTTGATAATGGGTCAGGTGTTCACAGACCCTTTTCACTCAATCCAATTAATCTGCGTCAATGTGTGAATCAAATGGGTGTAAAGAATGTGATGGGAAAAGGTAATCTTAAAAGAGAATAAGCCTTCGTGGGGATGGAATGAATAGAATGCAATCAGATGCAACTTGCTGTGGTAAGATTAAAGAGAGGGTAATAATGAGTGACATGATCCATTGG
Organism: Ceratothoa steindachneri; assembly: GCA_963969495.1. Lineage (NCBI taxonomy): Eukaryota > Metazoa > Arthropoda > Malacostraca > Isopoda > Cymothoidae > Ceratothoa > Ceratothoa steindachneri. Next base: position 64,055,066 of record OZ018317.1, on the reverse strand, counting down.
TTTGGTATGGATGTGTGAGCTCGATAATTAGGTAGTTAAAGTTGCTATTTTTAAGGGTGAAACTGTGTGTAAGCCTGAGAAAGAGGTTGCCTCACTTGAAATGAGTATTGGATGGGAATAGTTATCAGAGTTGTTGTTTATAGCACCCCTGGAGCAGATGGCATCTCTGCTTCCTCCCAGCCCTTGGGAGATTAAGGAAGTGTAAGAGAGGTTTTATATCGGAATTAAGGCATGGATTAGGGTGAAAAATGCCCAAAGTGATTTAGGATATTGTTTGGTGATGAGTATTCAGGGGTCTTTTGAGGGTGGTGTGGATGTGTTTTAATAGGTTGTGGTTTGGTGGTGGTAAGTTGCAGAATGGGTGTGCTGGGGCTTTCCCCCTTTTTTTCTTTTCTTTTTGTATAGGTGGTGGTTGGGGTGGGTTGTGTTCACTGCTCTGCTGAGGTGTGCGGTTCTGATCATGGAAAGGGTTGGGTTCCATATGCTTGTGATGCTAATGAATTACTTGTCTATTGTGGTCACTCTCTCTTTCTGTAGTCTGACCCAGCAGGGGTGTAGCCGGTTACACTTGGTACCTGGAAGTGCTGCATGCCCTCCCGGCCTCAATGCAAATTATGGAAGCTTTCACTTGGTTTATATGAACACTCTGATGGGGCCTTGGAAAGTTCTTGGTGCGTTTCCATCCTTGTTCCCTCTCAGCACTACTTTATATATTTTTTATTGTATGAGTATCCCCTCAACCTTCTTTCCACCTGCATTTGGTACCCCGGAGGCACTGTTCTCACCTGGAATAAGTTCAAATTAGGGACGCCCCACCACTGGGTTGAATAGAAATCTTTTACAGTGCTGGGTAAGTTGTTGGTGCGCTTACTTCTCGCTCCCTCTCAGCATTCCTTTTTCTCTACAACTATTCCCTCGAACCTGACCAGCTACCTCATGCTTTGTCAGAAGAGAGGCTTTGGAACTTCTATAAACAACTGCTTTTAATGCTTTTAGGTTGCAAGAGACCAGGCCCTGAGGGGACCTGAGCATTGGGATGGGAATATCGGTTTTGTTCCAATAACCAATTCCCTGCATTCAATGGGCTGATCACCTCCTTGTGCCTTTTATTGGGCACATAAGGCTCTATTGCTTAAGGGGGGGAGGGGGTTACTGCTTCTTTGGTAACCAGGCCAACTAAAAGTCTTTGGGTCTGCCACAACAAATCTTTAGATCGATCCTAGCCGTCCTATCAAGGATTAATACGTCCCAATAAGGATATCCTCACTGCCAAGTTGTGAGATGCGACCTTTGGGAAATGACCGGCCAATGGTAAATTCTGGTCGGAATGAGTCTCTGTCCTAGGTTGCGAACACCCTTCTTTGACACAGAGGCGGAAACCTGACACAGGATAGGCATGGGCGGCTGAACGCCTTCGTGGTCACAAGTGCAGGGAATTGTCGATTGTTCTCCAAAGTTTTCAACATTTCTGACTACGTTTCCCCTTCTGTAAATCCTCACCCGACTTTGGTGTTTGGGCAGATAAGAGGCTAAAATACAGAACTACTCCGACAGGTGGAGGGACTCCCATCCTACCTACCTAATATGGCAAAAGTGTTTCCCCCCTTTGCGGATTCGGGCAGGCCCCCCTCCCCCTTCCCATGCTTTCTCAGGGGCCCCTCTAAGACTTAGAGCAGAGAAGGCGCTTCTCACTCTCCTTTAATGGTTCCTCCCACCCCTTTTGTTTAGTTGTCTCCTCCGGGCGACTCCACTTGCAAAAGGTGTCCCTTTGCTCTCTCAGTCTCGCTAAAAAGACGGTTATACAAAGACGCGCCTCCTCCCGTTGGGGTCATGTGACCCTCAACAAGCCCCTTAGAGGAGTAAGAGGCTGCATCGTCTTCTGAGCCTTGCCATGCACCTTGTGAATCCACCAGGATGGGGGGGAAGCCTTTAAAGTCCCCCCCCTAAGGTCGAGATGGTCGCAGAGATGACCCCTCTCCAGATGGCAGGGTCTTATAAAGGGGTGAACCTTGGCTCAGTACCAGACACAGCATCTGAGTTCCCCCTTCCCTTCTGCAAGGGCCTCCGAAGACTCAAGGAGATGAGGAGTCCCCTCCCCCACCTGGTGCCCCTTTGATGGCCAAAATCTTTCATATCTCGTAGAAAGATATGGGCTGGCTGGTACCCCAGCCTTGGGGCCTTTTGGGGTGGGGGTGGGGGCAGTTTTACTTTCCGCCTTACTCTCCAAATCCCCCCGGCAACTTCCTTGTACTCGGGACGGGTTCGTGTACACAGGTTTGTGGACTATCTGACTTTTTGGAGGAGGCTGGCCTCCATTTTATTTGGCTTTCTTTGTTGTAGGTTGCATGTTCCTGCGCCGGGGCATGCTTCCTTGTTTTTTTGGTTTTTGTGTGTGAATTTTAGAATAGCCTAGCACTATCCTAGAATTTTAATTACGTTGACTTATGCCCTTAAAGGCAGTCGCCAGATTGGTGAAAAAAAAATGAAAGTGTTGATAGGTTGGAACCCATTCCTTAGATCGGTTGACTGCTCGCGATCTTGATCTAAAAAGAAGCGTTGGACAGAAAGGGGACTGATATGACAAGTGGATGAGTGTGATTTGTTTGCTGGTATATGTGTGGTGGCTTTCTCTCTGGGGATAAATACTGAGAGAGATTCTACAGCACATAGCTATGAAAGGCCAATTCAACAGGGGGAAAAATATCCAACACTGCTTAATGGTACTTAAAGAGTATTGGGAGAATACTTTCTCTTGCATTGTTATGCTCCACCCTCAGTTTTTGTTTATGCAGTGCTCAGATGGTTGACGACGATGCATATTCATTTCTAGTAAAAGCCGTTGTTTGACACCTTTTCTTTTTAACAGCTATACCTGCATTCTCTGTCATCAAGATGATTCTGCTCTTCCTGCCTCCTCGAGCCAAGCCGGCAATACCTGCGCTATGGTTTTGGGCGCTCTTGTTCAGCGCTCAACCGTCCTGTCACGCGATCGCCTTAATATTGCTCACATCCTTCGTCCCGAGACTCATGACACACTTTTGTTGCCTATTAACCTCCATTGGGGTGCTCATATATCTTCGTGTGGACATGCAATGCATGTCAAGTGTTGGCAGGGATACTTTGATGATGTCATGTGTCGCGAACGAAGAAAACCACATAGGTAAGTCTACTATCCTTTTCTTCCAAGATGTTCTTCACTATTTCAATATATTAGAATAAATCAAACAACTAGACCCAAGACTTTACTCAATTCATTAAATATGCAAAACAGAACATAAAACATGAGTAACATAAAAGGTTGTTAGTAATTAGTTACCATTGAATTAAATTTCACATCTCTAATATCACCACACAATACATCCAGACGAATTTGCCAATGAAGAATGTGGTGTCCTTTACCCACCATTCACTCCACTTTCTTGGTCACCAGAAACCATTCTAAGACTTTTTAAAGGGTTTTAAGTCTCCTAAAGGAATTGATACAAGTATATTAAAATGGCAAAATTTATCTTAAATTGTGATTAGGGCACCAAAATACCATGAAAACTCTGAGTCGAGGTATAAAGGTCCCTTCATCAATGCCACTTTCCCACAAAATTGGGAATTATCCGAGTTTGCCTATAAATTATTTTGATAGGAAAAATATAAGGGTTTTACCTCAACTCCACACTCTCAAGTCAAAGTCTAGTGGAAAGGCCCTCCCAATGGGACACGAAAGACCAGACTGAGGGTTGCGCATTTAGCATCAGGGCTCACTAGGGAGGGTGGGGCAGAAGAAGGTGCACCCCCTCCCAATCCACAAATAAAAGGAACAAGAAGAGGACTAAGGTTTCCTCTGCCTCCGGGGAAGTTTCAGTGACCAGGCCAAAGCTGGCTTGGTTGGAGGGGGCAAAGCCTCTGTGAAAAAGAAATGACGCAGTGGAGTATTAGCGACGTCGTGGCCCCTAATCGAGTGGCTACCCGCGTCTTCGTGCACAACGGCTTTAAACATTTTCTGTCAGTTCACTCTACTGATTGAGAGCATATCCAATGGATACATTTTCCATCAGCGGTCAGGTATTAGCCAAGGTTCTTGGTTGGCAACTGATGTCGCCCTGTTCTCGGACAGGACCCTTCTGGTGAATGCGCCTAACTCTGACCTGGCGGCCACTTTAAGTGTTCTTTGGTCACTCGATGATTCACCTATTGAGGTGACAGATACTGCACTCTACCACGAACTTCGTGAAAGGAGTGGTCTACACGAGGGGACTACTGGACTACTCCATATATGACATCACCTTAAAGTTGGCCGAGCGTGTGATGAAAAATCAGGAGGAGCCTAGAGACCCACTGCTACACAGTTCGTCACGTTCGACCGTGACAGGCTCGCTGAGTTGGTGCGTGCTGGTTAGTATCGCTCCCGCGTGAAGGTCGTAGACGTGCAAGGTCGGGCTTACCCGAAGTCTAAGTTGCTCCAAGGTTGCACACGATAATTCGGTATCGTATATGGCCAAGTATGTCAATGCGGAGAGCTGATCACCCTTCTTTGGTGCTTATCTCAATGTTAAAAAGGCACTTTCTACCGCTGCCCCTCCAGGCCTACGAGTTAGGTCGTTTCTCATCCCTTTCGAAACCCTTCTGTAGTTTCTTCTCACCCCAAGCGCTCCCCTGCTAGAGCTGGTTGCATAAAGGGTTCAGACCCATCCTTAGCTAAAACCAGCAGTCCCTTCCCTCAGCGTGACCTTTTCCCGTAAGGCAAATCGGCCGCGCGCCTACACAAGAGTCATTAGACTACACCCCAAAAGAGCTTGGATTCGTACACTCCCATCTAAGGCTAGACTGGGTTGCTCAGATACGGTGGATTTTCCAAAGAATGCCCTCTTTCCTCCGAAGCTGTCCTGTCCTGTCCTGCCTGCCTGCCTGCCTAAGGTTTCGAGACGGAGGGAGGAAAAGACTTGCATAATGAGACAAAGTTGTTCCCATAAGTCCTCAAAGGCGACAACCCCTTCAGCGGTTTGTTCAACCAAACAGCGCCCGCAGTTCTCCCTCCGCCATCTCCATGAGTGTTTTCTCCTCGTAAAAGGCCCTGCATCTCCTTCCAGCTAGGCCTGGAGGGCATAGCCCGGTATATTCCTTCAATGGAATTGCTGCGGACTCCCGACCATCATTAAGCAGCTGCGGAGGTTCGTCTTCTCCCGTTGCCTAGTAGTTATCTTTTTGCAGGAGACCATACTGGGTGCTTGCCTCCTCCTCCACTCTCGGAGTATAAGGGTTTTGCGACCAAACCACCACGGGATTGGCGCCCGGCAGGAGGATGCGCGATTTAATTATGTCTCTTTCAGGCAGCAGCAGGGCAGCTGCATGTGGGTAGAAGGTATACTGTTATTTCTGCATTGTACATTCCATCGTCAGCCAATTTCGATGCGGGGGACTTCGGCCGCATAGTGGCATAATTGCCGCAGACCTTTCTACTGCTCGGGGATTCGAACGGTAGTCACCCCTGGAAGACTACTCGATCTATCTCAGGTGTCACAAGTGGGGCATTCTCTGTGAGATCAACCAGAAAAATTGCAAATTAAAAACCTCATCTCTCAGATTTTGTTGAAATTTGGTTTATAGTAGGTTCTGGGTCCCTTAAAATAATAAAATTGACAATTATTAAAATTAAAGTAAAAACACTAATAACAATATATAGAATTAAATAATACTACCCAGTGTCCAGTGTAATTTTAAAAAAAAATAATAGAAAGTGAAATTCTAACATAAACTGATTTGAACATCACATATTAAAAGTTATTGGAGTAAACAAAAAATAACTTATTATATTAAATTGTAAAAAACCTGAAAACAAATCAGAATGAACAAAGTGACTAACCTTTATCGTGGGAGTTGAGAAATCAACTAACTAAACATATAAAACTACTAGCGAAATTTGGTCAGTTGGCTAATTAATCTATTGAAGTGTTGGTTGGTTATATTGTGAATAGTTTAATTGAGGAGGAGTAATTATTTAGGTTTGGATTTATTTTATTGATATATAGTGCCTCTAAGATTTTCAAATTGAGAGAAGTTAAGGCTGAAGATAATATGGTAAATGAATTAGAATTAAGATGATGATGGTGATACTCAGAATGTTGCCTGATGGAAGAGGCTTCAGGTTTAGAAATGGGAATACCAGTCCTATGAGACTAACCCAAGTGCTTCGCAATCCTGCATTTGAGTTGTAAGCCAGTTTGGCCTACATAACGACTGTGGCAGGTCCTACGTGCATAATTGTAAATTATACAGCTTGCGATCCTGTATAATTTACAATTACCAGAAAATGACAAAGAATCCAAATATGAAAGTTTTAGAACTCTAGGTTGAAAAAAAAAAAAATCATACATTTTCTAAAATTTGAAGGGTATCAAAATTAAAAAAAAAATTATAAATGAGAAAAATGAAGGCATATGCTTGGGTATTAGAATCAGTAAAAAAAAAAAAGTGTTTATGCTAGTATTTTTCATGTAGTTAACACAAAGTGAGCACTATATTTTTAAGTTGTCCATCAATTCTACATATTTTTCACCCTTAACCTCTTAAAATGATCTATAGAATTTGAAATTATAATTTTTTTTGCATATAGAAACAATCATAAAAATGTTTATGCTATTACATTTCATGTAACTAACTTATGTTGACACAATATTTATAAATTACAGGTCAGTTTAGGGGGGTTAAATTGTTTCTATACAAATGCTCGTAGTCTTAGAAACAAGAAGGATGAGCTATTTAGTTATATTAGCAATGAGGATATAGATATATTATGCGTTACTGAATCATGGGTTAATGAAATAGAATTTAGTGACACTATAAGTGAATTTGATTTTCAGGGCTATAATATGTACATTAGTCAAAGGACAGGTAGGATTGGTGGAGGAATAATTATCTATATAAAAAACAACATTGTTTCAAGTTTAAATACTTCAATAAGGCAGGATGGAGTTGAGTCACTTTGGATAGATATTAGGTTCAGTAAAAATAGAATGGTGCATTTGGGAGCTTTTTACAGGCCACCTGGGCAGACTGATGATATAGATGAACTAATGATAAGGGAAATAAGTAAGGGATGTGAAACAGATGCAGTTATTATTGGGGACTTCAACTTAAACTCTGTGGACTGGGAAAATATGATAGGTAGGGATAGAACAAGTGGCAGGTTCATAGAATGCTTTGAGGATAATTTTTTGAATCAATTTGTTAACGATTCAACGAGGGGGGACAATATATTAGATTTAGTACTTTCTAACAGTGATCATTTAGTTCAAGAATTGACTGTTGGGGAAGCATTGGGAAATAGTGACCATCAGATAGTTCGTTTTAACTTGGGAATTGAGAAGGGTAAAATAACTGAGAATGCTGAAAAAGTTCCAAATTTTCATAAGGGAGATTATGTAAAACTTCGAAGCTTGCTAAATTTGGTAGACTGGGATATAGAATTCAGAGGTAAAAATGCTTATGGGATGTGGGATACTTTCAAGCATATAATAAATGTAGTCCAAGAACAATGTATCCCAATGAAGGCCATTAGGAACAAAAGTAGGAAACCATTATGGTGGAATCAGGAGATAGCTAGAAAAATTTCAGAGAAGAAAAGGGCATATAAAAAATTACAGGTAGAAAATAATATTCAAAATTTAAGTGATTATAGAATGGCTAGGAATGAGTTAAATAAGATTATAAAGAAGAACAAAAGGGTGTCAGAAATTAAATTAGCTCAGGATAGCAACAAAGATCCTAGAAAGTTCTTTAGTTACTATAAAATTAATAACAAGTGTGGCAGAGTTAAAATAGGACCTATCAAATATGAAGGGTTTGTGAGAGAAACTGATGAGGAAATAGTTGAGGTACTAAATGGTCATTTTGCATCAGTATTTACAAAAGAGAAACTAAATAGTCCTATGTATAGTACTCATAGGTCAGGAAAAGAGGTGTTTACTAACATTTGTGTGGATCGGAGGATGATAAAAGGACTAATAGGTGATTTAGATACTACCAAGGCCTCCGGCCCTGATAATATTCATTCTAGGATACTTAAAGAAGGGGTAGAAAGTATCTCAATAGCTCTGGACAAGTTATATACTAGGTCATTGGAATATGGAGAAATACCCGATGATTGGAAGAGAGCGAATGTAGTCCCCATTTTCAAGAAGGGTAGTAAAGAGGATCCAAATAACTTTAGACCGGTTAGCCTAACTCCTGTAGTCTGTAAAATTCTTGAGAAAATAGTTAAAAAAGGGATTTGCCAACATCTAGAGAGGGAGGGGTTAATCAGCGATGCTCAGCATGGGTTTAGATCAGGTAGATCATGTTTGACTAACTTACTAGACTTTCTGGAGTTTGTAACAGATCAAGTAGATAAGGGAGAGAATGTAGATATAATTTACTTAGATTTTAGTAAAGCATTTGATAAGGTACCACACAGGAGACTAGTTCATAAATTAAAAATGATTGGGATATGTGGGGGTGTTTCAAATTGGATAGCTGAGTGGCTGAAAGACAGGAAGCAAAGGGTAGTGCTAAATGGTGTAAAGTCAGAGTGGAGGGATGTTATCAGTGGGGTTCCTCAGGGATCAGTTCTCGGTCCATTATTATTTGTCATCTATATAAACGATCTTGGGGAGGCAGTTAATAATAAAGTGTCAATTTTTGCGGATGATACCAAATTAGCAGCTGTAGTTAAAGATATTGATGATAATTTTAAAGTGCAGGGGGACTTAAATAAATTGTTATCCTGGGCACATAAGTGGCAAATGACTTTCAACCTTGATAAGTGCAAAGTTATTAACATGGGAAAAGATAATAGAGAATTTAACTATGAAATGGATGGGCATTGGCTGAGCTCAGTAGAGGATGAGAAAGATCTAGGAGTAGTAATAGATAAGTCATTAAGGTTTTCTAAGCAGTGTATTGAAGCAAGAAATAGGGCAAATAGAGTGCTGGGTTTTATTAAGAGAAATGTCAGTTACAAAAGTAAGGAGGTTATTCTTAAACTCTATAACTCTTATGTTAGGCCACATCTAGAGTACTGTATACAGGCATGGTCCCCACATTTTAGACACGATATTAACCTTCTTGAGTCAGTGCAACGGAGGGCAACAAAGATTATTCCTTCCCTCAGGCACCTTGAATATGAAGATAGACTGAGGGTATTAAATATGTTCTCGTTCGAAAGGAGGTGTGTGAGAGGGGATATGATTGAGCTGTTTAAAATTTTTTCCGGGATAGATAAATTGGATGTTAGCAAGTTTTTTGAGTTAGATGATGGAAATCGGACTAGAGGTCACCACTTGAAAATTAAAAAGCAAGGGTGTAGGTTGGATTTAAGAAAATATTTTTTCACCAATAGAGTGGTAGACTTCTGGAACAAATTGCCGCAGAGGGTAGTAGGTAGTCCAAATCTAAATGTATTTAAGAGTAGGTTCGATGAGTTTATGGGAAGGGAAGGTTGTGATGGTTCCTAAGTTTTGTATATATTAATATTGTTTGTATATATCTATAGCTGCATGATTTAGTTCTTGACAAGCCTTGATTGGTGATACCCTTGTTTCTGGATGCAATCCTCTGGATGTAGTTTTCCTGGGAGTTTGGGTGCCTTGAAAAAGAGGCCGCTTGACTCGGATGACCTATGATGAGCCCTTGTGGCTTTTGTCATCCGTTATATTATATTGTGGGGGACTTTGATTTTGTCTTCCCCTGGTGATGGTGCTTTTTGTGGGTGGGTTTTGACGGAGGCGGATGACCTTTGATAGGCCCTTGTGGCTTTTGTCATCCGTGTAATTATGTTATGTTATGTTAGGAATTTATTTTAGCTATCAGTTTGACTTGACCTAAATCTCCAAGAATAAAAAAAATGATATTTCACTGCTAATCTTCACTGACAAAATAATTACAATAATGATAGGGAAGACCTGTTAACCTAATACAATTTTGGCATATTCGCTACTTTCATCAATTTCTTCCTGAGGAAAAATATATTTAATTCTGCTGCCTCCTCTTAGTGTAAGACAACTCATGACAGTTAATATATGATGTCCTGGCAGTGCACATTAATCCTTATTTGATAGATAATAATATGCACTTGCTCCTGATGACCCAGATGGATGTAAAAAAGTTCACCGTGTAATCATCAAACTCCTCACAATATTCCTCCACAATTCCATACCAAACATTCCCGTCATAAATGCACACATTTTAGGTTATCAACCATTGCAGGTTCATTAGTAATATGACTTTTCCTTTATCTTTTCTCCAATGCCACTTGAAATGAGATACACCAGTTCTTTCTTATCTTGTTTATGGGAACAAATCTATGATATTTCTGAGTTCCCAGAATAGCCTTACTATTCTTGAATCGATGTTTTAACCGTTGTTCGGCATCTTTCAAATCAGATGTAGTTACAAGGAAAAATTTTATTGTCTTGCTCAAGTTTTCTTCACAAAACTGAAACGTCTTCTGGTGTAATAATTTGCCTCTCTGTAGTTCTCATCAAACTGGCACGAGCAGTAGCTCTCTTCACTGTTTCCCCAATCCCATCACATTCATTTTTTCCATGGGATTTAGTAAAGTGCCATTCACAAGACAAACCAAAATCTTGTTCATGGTAACAGAGATTTGTGAAGTTGTATCTGTTCTTATATTGGCCAGCACATCCATCCGAAAAATAGTACACCTTCAGTTGTGGGCATCTGAATTTAACATAGTTCATAAGCTTTATTATAAATGAGTAAACCATTATAGTGTTGTGTTTTAGTGATGGAGATAAGAAACACACACTAAAATGGTTAAGTTCCTGGTCTGCAGATGATCTATAATAGATGACCTCAGGTGATTTCAGAGAAATCACCTAATATAACTGCCTTGCTCTGAAGTGGTAGTGTTTCTTTCAACTGTTTTAAGTACTGTGATTGCTGCTGTGCCACAAAATTACCAACCATGCGGGATATTAATGCTTAATGATAAGTATTTATGAAGTGGCTCAACTTTGTCTACCATTGTACAACGGTCAATATTCACCCATTGCTTGTAAGATATTTCATTTGGAGCTGATTTTACAGTGTCAAGCAACTCAAGAAAGTTCAGAACATCCTCTTTTCTTGGGCAATCTTTGTAAAGTTGCATCATGCAAGCCTCTCTCTCTGTACTGCAGGCACTGTAATCCATAAGATCTTTGTATGAGAGACCTTTTTCTCTCAATGCACCCGCTGTAATTTTGGGTTTTGATGATATGTTCAGACACAGACAGAATGAGTCCCACCACTACCGGCACCACACAATATGACGGCCGTAATTTTGCAAATGTGGAAAATCCTATTTTGGGATTCTTTTTATCATTTTTATATAGTCGAAATAACTTAAATTCCCAAGGACCAGTCGTTTTTGCACCTTCAGCACTGATGACTTTCACACAATCCTTTTTGCCAGGACACACAAACAACTAAGCTCATCTGACTCATAGAATCTTCTAGATATATCTTTGTGTTCTTCAGATATTATTTTTCCTTTGCTCATTATTGGAATCTTTGAAAGGATTCCAAATTCTGATTTTAGTGAACAGCTTTTTTTCACCATATATGATGTAGTTTGAAAGAAACTAGTATTTTTTTTCAATTGTGTATTGGGAGAGAGTCAATATTTCTAGTTTGTGATTATGACATTTGCTCTTCATGAATGACTGTGTCAATTCATTCATGTTTCTAGATGTTTTTCAGATTCTGTTTCAGGTTTTGAAGCATCACTTACCCACTCGCTAATATGAACACCATAACTGACTTCTGGCCTCTTCAAGTGTTTCTGGGCATCTGATAGCTTACCATGAGCAAAATTTGCATTTTGTGTAGACTAAAGAGCATTATTAAAGAATAAATAATTCAAAGTAAAAGCTTGCCAATTATCAATTTTGTTTTATACAGTACCTTAAATTCTATTCAATGGACCATATAGATCAAACACCTTTCTGGTGAAATATAAAATATATTATCTTAGTACTTACTTTTTTTGTCTGGTGTTTGGTCCAAAAGTGCTAGAACTGGTTCAATTGAAGTTGAAGGATTTTCTTCAACCAAGCAATCACTGTCCAGATCTTGAATGAAGATATATTACTCAAATCACTGATTGAAGATGATTCAATTGAGTCTTGCTCAGTCTCATTGTTTTCAGTGGTTCTAAGTATTGTGGGGTTTTTCATTATTAGTGTCCAACAGTTCACACACAACTCCTTTTTTTTTTTCAATCTTCCAGCACATTTTTCATTAAGTACATCAGTCACTTTTCTAAGATTGATTGTTATGCGCTTCTTGTGTTTTTAGTAGGGTCTTGGCAGTATTTCAAGTGCCGAACCATTGTATTTTGGTGAATAGGCCCTTATAGCCCAGATGCAGATTTCACTAAGTAATTTCTATAAATCTATAATTTTAAGATATACAATTAGATGACCCTTTTTAGAATATAGTTATACATAATATTTTAATTATTGATATTTTTTGAGGCTCATTGACAAACAATAACAACCCATCATGCACACTGCTGGCTGAAACTGTACTAACTTGTAGACTAGGAACTACAACTATCTGTGTTGATTCTGTACGAGAACAACATGTTGCAACAGGATTGTTTAAGCTACATGTGAGCTTTGTCTTCCCCTCTCACTACTTTAACTATATATTATTGGCAGTGAATTACAATTTTTATTGAATTCTTAAAGTTCCAGATGAATTTGATATCAAAGCTATAAAATTTCAATGAATTGACAAACAATTTGTTAATATGGTGTTCATTTACATGTTAATTACGTGTTATAGCTGTTTCTAATATCCAAGAGCTCTACCTTTGTTTTTTTAGATTAAAAAAAAGGTAATTTTAATTTCTATTGGTCAAATTACGAGCTTTTTTTGAAAAATATGTAGAATTGACCAACAACTTATAAATATGACGCTCACTTATGTGTTAGTTACATGAAAACTGCTAACTCTTGGGCTGGTCGCGCATTCAGTTCTGCCCAGGACGCCACTTGTAGTGTACCACCATTTATTTGTCCCCCTCTTCTAAAGCTTTGCGTACCCGCGATTACTTCGTTTGCCCCTTTTTGGAGCGCGCACTGTGTTTCTGGATCCATGCCAGTGTAAAGGGATGGCTCCAAGCACGAAGATGGGCTTAGCCTACACCCTGTCTCCCCTCTGTTTGAAGTCAACAGGGCTCTCCCAGGCGCTGGTTCATTAGACCGTTTGTGTTATGCCCTGTGGAGGCCAACTTGTGAATTTTTCTGAGTCACAAAATGCCCTGTGTGCTCTCGGTGCATTGGAATCTCCGCGCCCCTCGTTTCCTGATATCTGCAACGTCACGGGTCCTGCGACCCGTGCGCATGTCGACATAATCTTACACTTGGTGCCTGAATGTGTGGATTGCAGGGAATACGGGTGCCAAAGAGTCTGGGAAGACTGGGCAACCAGACCGGCGCTTCACTCTTCCTCACACCGATTACTGAACAAGAATCAGGGCAGCCCTCAGAGCTGCTTGGCCAAAAGATGGGAGACATCGAGAGGAACTTAAAGATGGCTGCAATTGCGCTGCCACTGTTCCCATGGACCTATCCCCCAAGGCCGCGACGGCCTCGGGTTGCTTTCTATCCAATTCGACACACTCGCGGGACGCACCACCATTTGACGGGGCTCTTTCCTGATCCTTACATTATTGTGACGTCTGCGTTGTCCCCACACTGTTCTGCACCTTCTCATTGAAGGTCCTTGTCTGGGTGATCTTCGCGCACTTTACCGGTACCGGGACGAGGCGGATCGATACCGCTTGTCCCTTGTACTCGGGACGTGTTCGTGTACACAGACTTGCGGACTATAAATGGAGCCTGGCCGCCTCCATTTTGACTTTGCTGTTGGGTTCTTCCTTCGGCCACAGAACGTGCATTTCCCTCTACGACCCCCCCCCCCGCTTCCGTCCGGTTGTTTTTTAAATATATATATACATAATGGAACCTAAATAATAAGCTGGATTGGTTTTCGGTTGCCATACTAAGTACCCCATTATATTAATCTCAACAACTAACCGACACTTAGACAAATATTCATCTTTCACACTCCAAAATGTATATTATTAACGATACTGATTACCTCAAGTTGTAATCAAATGTTACTTCTATTTTGCCAATATCACCATGAAGAGCAGTTTTCCTGAGCTGGTTTTAAGATTTAATTGGTTGATCTTAAACTTTAATAACATTATTTCACATATGCTAAGGGGACACTAAAGAGCCTTCATTATTTGCCTGTTTGTCATTATTAAGTGCACAGCTGGTTTTGTCACGGGGTAATTTGCAACTATGTCAAACATAAATTAAATGAATTATAATGTTCTAAATAACTTTTAGAATATGAGACAAATAGGCTGATGGGCATTATGCTATTGCAGAAGTGTTTTTTGTAATATAAAGGAGTAGGCTAGATGTCTTTAAATCATGTAAAAGACATTAGATGGCTGTTTTGGTGCTGGTAGAGAATTCCTGCAAATTCTGGTAAGGTTGTGAGTTGATGCAAGTAGTTCCATCACATGCACCATCATACCATAGCCATGCATGCAATTACAGTTAATTGATTCACTTTGTAGACACCACACTAAGGATATTCTTACTCTTTCACCTAAAGGATGTAACTCTAGTCTTGCATGTCAAAATGACACTGTGGCTTCATAAAATTGAGTTATTTTGGGCTGCATCTCTTGAGTAGGGGGTCTTGTGGTTTTCCATTCCACCAATGCTTCTGGTGTTCAGGATTCAGACAGTGGTTTGGAATGAAACCAATAAATACCATTATTTCCTTTCCTCAGGACGCGTCAGATAATGAGTTTTGACATTGAAAAGAATGAGTATTTGTGTCCTTTGTGCGAATCTTTATGTAACACCGCCCTGCCCCTTCTTCCAACTGTCACATCAGCCATTCGCAAATATGATACACCCATTTCACAGGAGGATCACTTATCCCTGGACTTTTGGTTGCGTGCAATGGATCATGTTGTTAACCAGAAGGCAAGTGAAGAATAATTATTTTTTTGGTTTTGGGTTGTAGGTATTTCAAGTCGAGTAGATAACTTGATCTATGTACCTTCTACATGTTTTAAATTCCCATAAGTTGTTGGTTTATTACCACATGTGATTAACTAGTGATGAGAGTATAAATAATCCTTGTTGTACAAAGGATAATGTGAAATCTGGTTGTGTGGTTAGGCATCTCTAAAAGAAATTGTTGATATGGGGTAAGAAGGGTTTTCAGCTCACATCTAGTTTGTATGTTGAAGCCGATTTCTGTCAATCTTTTGAATGCTATCCTCATTTCTCATTTATGGTAGCTTTGACCAAAAGCTAACCTCTTGTATGATCCATCCAGAGATATTAAATTAATGAATTGTTTTGATTTTGTTTTGTTTTTATGTAGCCTAACAACCTGATAAATTAATTACAACCACCGGTAGCAATTACTGCCAGATGGGCACTATAAAAAAAATATGAGACTCCTTGGAGGATCACTGGTCACCTGGTTTAATTAATGTTTTCTCGGGATTTTTGTTTCCTTACAGTCTTCTCATTTTTTTGCCTAGGATAGACACCAGTTGCTGCTGTTTCCTTTTATAGAAGTAAATTGCATTTTGCCTATCATTTTTTTCTTTTCATCTTTGACTCGAAAGTATTTTATGTGTACAAATGTGTGATGCAGTGCCATCAAGCAGAAGCCCACATACTGTGACAACCTCCAAGCATAGCAGGGCAAGAATGGGATTTGATTGCTAAGAATTTGTTCCAAGACTCCCTGTAGGGCGGGGTACCCTGTCTAGACTGGTACATCTGGTACCAGTAGTAACAACAGAACATCTTCCCAGCCCGAGTGCCAATAGGAAAGGCCTGGCTCACTAGGTGAATTGATCTCTCTGACAGGGCATGGAGAAGCTGGTGCATTTCCTCTTTTCCCTCTATGTACCCAGTAAGAGTATCTCCTCTTTACTTTCTCTAAGCTTAAGGACTCTGCGACTGTTCCCATGGACCTACCCCCCAATGCCGCGATGGCTTCAGGTTGCTTTCTGCCGTCTCCGAATTGGACACACTCGCGGGTCGCACCGCCATTTGATGGAGCGCTCTCCCGCGCCTTATTGCGACGACTGCATTGTCTCCCAGACTGTTTTGCGCATTCTTGTTGAGTGTCCCAGTCTGGATCATCTTCGCGCACGTTACTTGTCTCGGTACCCGGACGAGTGGAGTCGCTACCGCTTGTCCCTTGTACTCGGGACGAGTTCGTGCACACTGACTTGTGAACTTTGACTTTTTGTAAGAGGCTGGCCTCCACTTTATTTAACTATTGGGGGGGGGGGTAGGTCGCATGTTCCTATGCTGGAGGGAGGCGGGCCTACCCCCGACGCCGCAGTGCGCTTCCTTCTTGCCTTTTGCTTTGTTTTCTATTATTTTTTTTTTTGTCTTTGTCCTATTTTATTGTTATTTGTTATTTACATATTATTTTTGCTTTTGTTATTTGTTTTTTAATATGGCCTAGTAGTAGCTAGTAAGCTTAAGGACCTAACCAGCTAGCTCATGCCATGTCAGAAGAGAGGCTTGGAACCTTTATAAAGAACACCCGCAGGTTGCAAAAGATGAAGCCTTGAGGGGACCTGGGTGTTGGGGTGTAAATAATAGTAATATTAGTCCCCCACCCCCTATAATAACTTCTTTGCGTGTTAATGAGCTGATCCCCCGTAAGGGGCGCGGCGATTTGCCATCCTGGCCGCTGTGCTGACGGGACTTAGCACCCCGTCCGGCCCCAGCTTAGCCTCTCTTCCTTCCTTCAAAACACTTGTTTCCTCTCTTTTCATACAACCTCTT
This sequence comes from Ceratothoa steindachneri, assembly GCA_963969495.1. Classification (NCBI taxonomy): domain Eukaryota; kingdom Metazoa; phylum Arthropoda; class Malacostraca; order Isopoda; family Cymothoidae; genus Ceratothoa; species Ceratothoa steindachneri. Next base: position 64,038,177 of record OZ018317.1, on the reverse strand, counting down.
CCACAACTTTCTCTGGTCAGCCTCTAATTTCACAGGGTAGATGCTGACCTTCTTCTCGGCCAACCGTCCTGGATCGGGGCTGAGGGGGGAGGGGACAATGTTCCCTAACCCCTGAGCTCCGGTCTGGGGTGGTTGGTTTTTAACAACCTGCTTCATCCCCACCCATACCTTCCTCACATCCCTTTTCCTCTCGTCTTCAAAATCTATCTTTTTTACGCCGTGTCTAAGGTGGAGCCGCCATGCCGATGGACTGCCAGGCCACCAGACGGGAGGGGTGGTCCCAAATGGAGGCGCCTGGCTCTGCCAGGCCTGTAAGCACCTCTTGCCGTGCGGGCAACTGCAAGAGGTGATGAGCTATTGCGTCCCGTGTAAAAAAGAGGGTCACCATGCCCAATGATGAAGAAGATAAAAAAAACCCAACCCCCAACTTTCCCTGAAACAGCCACGGAGACGCGCTCGGGCAGCTCCAGCAAAAAAATGGAGGTCCCCCCCCTTCCCAGTGCTTGCGCAGGGGACCCTCCATATCTCTTCAACTGGAGAGGAGGCTTATTCCTCTCGTTCGCCTAAGGGTGCAGGGGACTCCCCCTCACCCCCTTCTCTGGAGGTGCTTCTGGGACCTCCAGCGGCAGTCCCCTCTTTTCTTTCCAAGGGGACTGCCAAGAAAGCCAGCAGGCAGCCCTTAGCCAGCCGCTCCCCATCGAAGCGGCTCGGTAGGGCAAACCCCCTTAGGGGGGAGAGGGAAGCCTAGCCCCTTCGGTCGCTTCCCTCAAAAGACCTGCTGGCCAGAATACTCAACCTTGCCGGGGTCAAGGCCTGTGCCTCCCCACAAAAGACCATGACGCTCCCAACGCGACCTGCGATGTCCTGGGAGGGGATGGCCAACTGGAGGGCCCCTCCTGTGATAGACATGGTCCTTGAGGAAAACCAGCCTCAGACGGTAGGGCCTTCCATGGGCGGGAATCCGGGCTCGGCGCCAAGCACCGAACTCGAATCCTCCCTATGCAAGGTCCTCCTCAAACGGCTGGGGATTCTGAGGCAGTACAAGGAGGGGAGGGATCTCCTCCGGATGATGCCCCTGCGACCACCAGGACCTTCTCCATTTCGGAGAAGGACCTGGCTAAGGCCGGTACATCTGGCCTAGGGGCTTCTACGGGCGGGGAGTGAGAAGCGGGTTCATTCCCCACCCTCCTCTCCAAAAAAGAAAAAGACGGAAGACCAAAAAGACAAAGAAGACTCGGGGGCTGCGGGGACGGATGGGTCTGCTGCCACTCTGGCAAGCGACCAAGCCAAGATCGCACATCCGGCCCCTCTGCCCCCCGGTTGCGGAGCCCCTGACTAAGACCCAAAGTGCACAGGGCGGAGCCTCGATGACATCGGGGCCCCTCATTCAGAGGTTACCTGGCGTTTTCGAGCCCGCTGGCTTCAAACGCTTCCTCGTTATTCGCTCCACTGATGTCACCATGTTGTCCAAGGGCAACATGATCCATCAGAGGAGAGGATTAGCTAGTGCAATTGGTAGAGGGCCGAAGGTGACCCGTTTCTCGGACGGGAGCCTTCTGGCGAATGCGGCGAATCCCGTTAAGGCGGCCAAGATAAGTGCTCTTCGAACACTTCATGGCACCCCGGTGAGTGTGACGCCGCACTCTACCATGAACTTTATGAAAGGAGTAGATTATGCGAGGGAACTCGTTGACTACTCCATTGAGGACATCACCCTAGAGCTGGCCGACCATGGGGCGGTCAAGGTCGAACATGTGATGAGAAAACAGGGAGGGGCCTCGAGACCCACCCCTACACTCTTCGTCACGTTCGATTGTGACAAGCTCCCTGAGTCGGTGCGTGCCGGTTGGTACCGCTACCGCGTGAAGGCATTCGTGCCACTGCCGCGGCGGTGCTATTACTGTCACCACTTCGGCCATACGAATCGCTCATGTAGACGTGCAAAGTCGGGGTCACCCGAAGTCTGTGTAAATTGCTCCAAGGTAGCACACGATAAGTCCAAATCGTGTGTGGCCAAGTGTGTCAATTGCGGAGAGCCGCACCCTGCTTCTTCGAAGCAATGTGGTGCATATCTCCTTTAGAAAGAAATCCTGGCCATTCAGGCCCAGGTTCGATTCTCATTCCGCGAGGCTAAGGACTTGGTCCTGTCGCGCCCGGCTCTGCCTGGGACGTCATATGCCTCAATAGTTAGAAAGGCACCCTCTGCTCCTGGCCCATCCAGGCCAACGAGCACGGTTGTTTCCGCGCCCATTCGGAGCCCTTCTGCGGGCTCTACCCAACCCGGGCGCTCCCCTGGTAAAGCTGGCGGCAAAAAGGGTTCATACCCAGCCCCGGCTAAAACCAGGGCCCATCCCCCTCTTTCCCCAGCGTGACCGTTTCCCGTAAGGCGAAACGGCCACGCGCCTCCACCGAGTCGTTAGACTCACATGAGGCAACACCCCTGAAGATGGTCGCTAGGCCATCTTCCGGGGTTCCTAAAGCTGTTCCCCAAAAGGAGGACAGCAACAAAGGAGCTTCGGCTCCTTCGCCCACGCCCCGAGGTGGAGCGAGTGGCTCGGAGACGGTGGTTCCTCGAAAAGAGGGCCCCCCGCCTCCGAAGCCACAACGCCCGCCTAAGGTTTCGAGGCGGAGAGAGGAAAAGACTCGCATGGCGAGCCCAACCTCCCCCAATAAGTCCTCGAAGGCGACAGTGCCTTCAGCGCTTTGTTCCGCCAACAGCGCCCGGGGTTCTGCCCCCGGGAAGCGTATGGCCATTCCCGTGAGGGTCTTCAGTTCGAGGAGGGCCCCCGCGTCTCCTCCGAGATAGGCCTGAGGGCATATTCCTTCAATGGAATTGCTGTGGACTCTGGGCCAACTGGGAGGAGCTGCGGACGCTCGTCTCGTCCCGTTTCCCATTAGCTATCTTTTTGCAGGAGACCATGCTAGGCGCGTGCCCCCTGCCCGCCCTCGCGGGGCATAAGGGTCTTGCGACCCCACCACCGCGGGATGGCTGGGCTGGGGGATGCGCGGTTTACACCCGGCATGATGTCTCCGTTCTTCCTTTCTCTTTAGATACCTCCTTTCAGGCAGTGGCTGTGCAGCTGCACCTGGATAGTAGGTATACTCTGATTTCTGCGTACATTCCACCGTCAGCTGACTTCGACGCGGCGGAGATTCCGCCGCGTCGTGGCACGGTTGCCGAGGCCCTATCTCTTGCTGAACGGCAGGCATCCTCTCTGGGGAGATTATTCCATAAATCCAAGGGGACAAGTCCTTGCCGATCTAATCGAAGAGCTTGAGATGGGTGTCCTAAACGTGGATGAGTTTACGCATCACTGTCCGAGAACCGCTTCATTTTCTTGCCTTGACCTATCTTTGTGCTCCTCGGATGCTCAGCCCGATTTTGATTGGGGGGTGGTCGATGACCTCCATGGTAGTGATCACTTTCCTATTCAAATATCATTTTCAGGGCAACTGCCGCCTGAGAGCCCACCTCGGTGGTGTTTGGCGCGGGCGCGGTGGCCTGCATTTCAGGAAATGACTGAATTCTCTATCTCAGTTGAGGAGTTTATGTCGGTAGATGAGACCGTTGAGTTCTTCTCCGGCAACCTCATCGCCGTGGGCCTGACTACTATTCCTAGGACGTCTAGCCGTTTTGCACGCCGACCACTCCCATGGTGGTCGGCCGAGTGCGAGACGGCCCTCAAACAGAAGCGTTATGCCTACATGCGCTCTAAGCGCCGCCCGAACGATTTCACTGTCGCTGAATTTCGTCGGGCTAGGGCTAGGTTCCGGTATATTTCGAAGCACGCCCGCCGCTCTTCTTGGCGGGCATACGTGTCTTCACTTAACGGGAAGACCCCTTTAGCTGAGGTGTGGAAGCGAGCCAAAAGGATTCGGGGCAAGTTCTCGCAGGACTCCCCTTCCGTTCTCCAGGAGAATGGGACCGCAATCTCGGACCCCGCGTCCGTGGCGGAATCCTTAGCGACCGCTTTTTCCGCATTCTCTAGCCGTGATGCTGCTCCGCCAGCATTCAATGCACGTCGTGATGTCGCGGAAGGCCGCCGGCTGGACTTTACCTCCAGAGGCGGAGAACCCTTCAACGACAAGTTTACTGTGAGTGAGTTGCGTTCCGCTCTCGCTTCGTGCGCGGACACCGCCCATGGTCCGGACGATGTCCCGTACGCCATGCTTCGACACCTGGGTGAGCGAGGCATGGCCTTTCTGTTAGATTTGTTGAACAGGATCTGGGTGGAGGGTCTTCTCCCAGACTCCTGGCGAATCGCTACTGTGCTCGCCTTTCGCAAACCGGGAAGAGATCACTCTACTCCGACCGGCTTCCGCCCAATCTCTCTAACCTCTTGCGTGTGCAAGTTGATGGTGAAATTGGTAAATGTTAGATTAGCCTTTTTCCTGGACAGCGGAGGCCATCTGTCTTCCGCACAGTGCGGCTTCCGCAAGTTCCACTCCACGTCGGATGCTCTGCTCCGACTGGAAAATACCGTCTGCGAGGCTTTCCTTCGTAGACAGCACTACGCCACGTTGTTTTTCGATCTGGAGAAGGCCTATGATACCGCATGACGATACGGTATCATGGAGACTCTCCACACGATGGGGGCGAGGGGACGCCTTCCAATGTTTATATCTGAATTTTTGCGAGATAGTCGATTCCGCGTACGGGTGGGGGGAGCCCTCTCCGGCTCAAAAGAGCAGGAAGAGGGTGTCCCGCAGGGAAGTGTCCTCAGTGTCACACTCTTTGCCCTGAGCATCAACGGTATCACATCGGTGCTGCCAGAAGATGTTCTTGCTACGCTCTACGTGGACCACCTTTCGATCTCTTTTGGCGCTGCCCAGATGCCAACTCTGGAGCGTCGACTCCAACAGGCATTGATCGCGTCTCTCGCTATTCCGAAGCGCACAGTTTTCGGTTTTCTTTGTCCAAGACTAAGGTGGTGCACTTTTGCCTCCATCCACGGCTCTACCCCGATCCAGATTTGTTTCTTAATTTGGTGCGCCTGAATGTGGTTGAGTCGCACCGTTTCCTTGGTCTTGTATTCGACCGACGCCTCACCTGGGAGGCTCATATTCGCAGCCTTAGGGTCTCAGTACACGCGCCATGGGTATTCTCCGTTCCGTGACGTTCAGCGCTTAGGGCGCTGATAGGGCTACTGTCCTACTTTTTTATCGATCCTTTGTTCGCTCGAAGCTCGACTACGGATGCGAGTTTTATGCATCCGCAGCCGAGCGTTTATTGCGGAAGGTGGATTCGATCCACTGCACCGGCCTTCGCCTTGCGACCGCTGCCTTCCGCACTTTCCCCATTGAGAGCCTGTTGGTCGATGCTGGGGAGATGCTACTCGCTCTGCGCCGCTTGCAGTGCATCACTCGCCTGTACGCGTGAGCCCGACCCCTTCCTCAGTCGCCAACAGCTCTCACTGCATCCGCAGCTGATCTCGATGGTGCCTATGCCGCCGAGAGACGCCAGTCATACCCTAAGCCCTTTGGGTTTAGGGCCAGGAAACTCCTTCGAGAGGTAGATATAGCTCTCGGGCCGGTGGCGCCTCTGGTTCTGCCCAGGACGCCACCCTGGAGGGTAGCACATTTGGCTATTTGTCGCCACGCCTCTGCTCCCAAAGCTTGTACTGCGCCTGGAGTATTGCGTTCGACCTTTTTGGAGCATGCATCGTGTCACGCTTGAACCGGGCCAGTGTATACGGATGGCTCCAAGTCCCAAGAGGGGGTCGGCTTCCACGCCGTAGCCCCTCTGTTTGAAGTCAGCGGGGCTCTACCAGGCGCTGCGTCTGTCTTCACGGCCGAGCTGGTGGCAATACACCACTCGGTACGGGAGATTACGCGACGTGCCCGGTTCGGAGACCGGATTGTGATCTATAGCGACTCACAAAGCGCCCTGAGTGCTCTCGGGGCATTGTAATCTCCGCATCCCCTGGTTCGCGATATCCGTGACGCCACGGTTTTGGCGAGCCGTGCAGATGTCGAGATTATCTTCTGCTGGGTTCCTGGACATGTAGGAATTGCGGGGAATGAGCACGCCAAAGAATCCGCGAAGACTCTGCGACCGGACCAGCGTTTCGCTCTTCCTCACACCGACTACATGGCAGGAATACGGGCAGCTCTTCGGACTACTTGGCAAAGAAGATGGGAGACGGTCGAAGGGAACTTAAAGTTGCGTGCCATTGCGCCGTGACTGTTCCCATGGACCTATCCCCCAATGCCGCGGCGGCTTCAGGTTGCGTTCTGTCGTCTCCGAATCGGGCACACTCGTGTGACGCATCGCTATTTGATGGAGCGCTCGCCTGCGCCCTATTTCAACGACTGCGTCGTTCCCCAGACTGTTCGGCACATTCTTGTCGAATGTCCCAGTCTGGGTGATCTTCGCGCACGATACCTGTCCCGGTACCGGGATGGGCGGGGTTGCTACCGCCTGTCCCTTGTACTCGGGTCAGATTCGGGCACATTGACTTGTGGACTTGTTGACTTCTTGGGGGAGGCCGGCCTTCTCCCTATTATTTAAGCAAGGTTTGTTTTTTTTTGTTTTGTTTTTTTTCTCTTTGGTTTCACGCTCCTGCTCCGGGGGGACCTCTCCCTGACGCACCAGCTTGCTTCCTTTTTGCCTTTTTGGGGTGTTTCTTTTTTCTCTCTAATTTTATTTTAAAGTAGCCTAGAACTTTGCCAGTTTTAATACGGCGACTAAGGCCCAAGTAGGCAGTCGCCAGATGAGCTCTTAAAAAAAAAAAAAAAAACTTTGGACTGCTTGGCAAAGAAGATGAGAGACGGTCGAAGGGAACTTAAAGTTGCGTGCCATTGCGCCGCGACTGTTCCCATGTACCTATCCCCCAATTCTGCGACGGCTTCAGGTCTCTTTCTGTGGTCTCCGAATCGGACACACTCGTGTGACGCATCGCTATTTGATGGAGCGCTCGCCTGCGCCCTATTGCGACGACTTCGTCCGTCGTCCCCCATACTGTTCGGCACATTCTTGTCGAATGTCCCAGTCTGGGTGATGTTCGCGCACGTTACCTGTCCCTTGTACTGAGGCCTAGTTGGTGCACACAGACTTGTGGTCACTCTGACTTTTGAGAGCTTCCATTTTATTTGACTCTGGTGTAGGTTCCATGTTCCTGGCCAGGGGGCGGCAGGCCCTCTCCGATGCCGGAGCGTGGTTCTTGCTTTTATCCTTCAGGCTTTGTGGGGGGGGGGGGGTTAGGTTATGCATGCCTTAGTTTTTTTAATCTAGCCTAGTATTAGGCTGTAACGTGATTACAGCGACTTTTGTCCCTGTAGGCCATCGCCAGATGGACTCCTTAAAAACAAAATACAATCTTCCTTCCCCCAGCATTAATTTATTGTTGCTCTACACCATTTTTGTCCCTGAGGGAAGCAGGACTCCTAAGCTAACCTCTTTGTTGCTACTCTCCTTTTTCTCTTATTTTTTTATTTTATCATTTTATGGGGGGTTTCATTATTGTGTTTCTTTTGTTACTATTTTAACATATTGTTTTTTTTTCTCTGGCTATGCCTTTGTCAGAGGGTGCCAAAATAGAAGATGGTTCATTTTTCATCTCGGTGTCCCCTCATGATTTACTCAAGTTGGTGGATGAAGGAGAAGTGAGGTAACAAACACTCAAGTTTGAGCTCTAAATGTTCTTTTTTTATGTTTAGGTAATAAAGTCGAATGACTCTACATCTTCGCTTAATTCGAGCGAAGTTGCTGCCAAAGTATTGCCAGAGGATGAAGACTTCAAAATTGTATCTGAATTGGCTGTGTCAAAGGCCTTTAGCACCCTCCTCAAGTTGAATGAAAATGAGGATCCCCCCAAGAAAGCTGACCCAAAGGCATTTTTGGCATCACTTAAAACTCAGGTAGTCTCTCAACTTATTCTTTCAATGATTATAGCCCTGCAACAAGCTGCCCCACATAAAATTGAACCTGGTATCTAGAGGGCTGACCCCCTCCCCCTGCAGGAAAGTACCCTGTGTAGGCAGTTACACCTGCTACCTGGAGGAGTAGCACATCTTCCCGACACAAGAGACGATAGGCCATGTCCCGCTCACTGGGTTGCAGTCTCCCTTTGTTGCCGTTCATCCACTTTTTTTCTACCCCCTCTATATTTACACTAGGCTTAAAGAACTTACCAGCTACCTCATACTGTGTCACAGCACTGCATCCGTACTGAGTTGCTGTTCGGGGGGGAGGGGCATACCCAGAGTAGATATACCCAGTATCCATAGGAATATCATCAACGCAGCCGGAATTAAAAATAGGAAGAGCCTCATTTCTGGGTTGAATTGAACTCTGACGAGACCTCTGGAAGCCGATGTGTTTCCTCCTTTGGCCTTCTCAGCACCTTATGACTATCCTCTCCATGCCTGTTACACTTGTTAGCCCGAGGAGCTGCACATCCTCCCGGCCTCACTGATAATTAAGGAAGCCCTTTCACTGGGTTGATTTGAACTGATGAGTCCTGGGAAAGTTGTTGGTGTGCTTTCCCCTTATCCCCACTCATCGCTGCTCTACTTTTTTTATTAGTATTAATAGCATTATTATTGCTATTATCATTCTTATTATTTAGTATGATTTTTATATTATCATTGGTATTTATTATATATTATTTATTATTATGTATTATAATGATGATTAGTATTTTTATTATTTAATAATTTAATTTATTTTTATTTATTATTATTACAGCTATCCGTTTTCTCCTGTACAGAGTTTGGTCTTGTAGCCATGGTGCTTTGGTGCACTGGATGTAATCCTAGCATCAACTAGCACAGGGTATGATAATAATAGGTGATCACCCACCTTACTCGTTAGTGGGCCTGCTTATCTCTACTGCTCTTTATTACATACCCTCCTACCCCTTTCCACACTTGCTCTTCTATCCACAGAGGTTCTGGCTGCCCGGCGCACTTTCGTCCTCTTATGAGCCTTAGTCTTGTGGCAGTGTATACCGTGAGCTCCCTACCTGCCGCGAGCGCTGAAATCTAGGTGGCTAGGGCAACTATTAGGTACCGGGTGTGTTGGATCGTCGACTCTGCTCACCTTCCTCTAGTACTCATATAAGTTCACAAGCCAACACCGTCTTTTATGATTAAAGCTCCAGGACAATGTCGCCTGAATGGCGGGCCAGATTGGCAAAGCCCATCAACCCTGGACTGGGAGTGAATATGTGTAAATGATCACATTCTGGAATTTCTGATCCTAGTTGACTTTTCTCTTAACCTCCCAACTCATAGGGAGGTCATAGTATCTACTTTCCATGAGTCCTCTTTTTTTTCTGATGCTCGGGTGACAAGAATAGTGGGACTTCCTCTAAGCGCAGCCTCGCCCTGCCTATGTGTCGGTGGGTGCAAAATAACACGAGACACTCCTTCGACCAGTAAAGGGTATCCCCTCTCATCATCTGTATGCGACAAAGGTGCTTCCCTTTTGCAATCTTTGGAGCCGCTCTTGGCCAGCGCCACCTCTGAAGAAGAAGTGGGGCCCCCTTCCAAACTTCTACCAAAGAGAAAGGCTTACTCTCCTAGGCCTACAGGTGCGGCGGGTTCCTCCTCACCCCCTTCTCTGGACCCGCCCTCGGGAGACTCCATCTCTCTACTACGGGCAGTCCTTCCTTTACTATTACAGGGGACTGCCAAGAGAGCAGGTAGGCAGCCGGAAATTGACCGCTCCTGGTCAGAGTGGCTCGACAGGGCCAACCCCCTTAGGTGGCCCCTACATTTCTGCATTTACAGTTTGCCATGGGATGGCATGCCTGCCCTGCTCTCCCCATCTTTCCCAAGGGAGGTTGCTTCGCCGGCAAGAGACAACAGGACAAAAAGTACCTCCAATGGGACCGTGATTATTTTGGAGGGATAGCCACCACATGGAATGGTGCTGGAGGTGACATAGCCGCATTTGGCAGGATCTTTCATGGTGGCAAACCTATGTTCGTTTCCAAACACCTAATCTATATTCGCCCTTGTTCAAGATTCTCTTCGCATGGCTCGGGCCTCCGAGGACTCATAATGAGAGGTGGGGCCCTGTGATAGAACGGGTTGAGGCAGCGTTAGTTTCAACCCATATCACATATTATTTAAAACCACGATGCTCCCACGTGCATCTTCGCTTCGAAGCTTGGCGCCTTATCGCAGCCACCGGATGTCAATGTTTAAACAAGGAGGTTATCGTCCCCCCCGTTCGCCCCCATACGCCGACCTCGCCAGATTGAGTTAGGCTTATGGGCAGATAAGGCATTGTTCTCAGGCTCGGCTGTGCATTCCCTCGAAGCTCCCACTCCATTGTCCCCCACGCCAAGGAGATGTCCTGGCTATTTATATGGAAACTTAACCACTAAGATGGAGATTGGAGATCCAGATTTTCGTCGCGAAACATCACCACGACCCCCTCTTACTTTGTGCGCCAAGGGACCTCGACCTCGAGATTCACCATTACTTGTCCAGAAGGAGGACAAAATCCCTTGAGTGCCAAAATTCGAGCCTTTCGTGACGCCAAGTCCTCAAGGCTTCCCCCTCGTTGTTCAGAAAGAAAACAACGTTAGAACAGCCATTGTTCGTTCGAGCCCCGTTGACAAGAAACGGTTCTCACCCTTCCCCTCGTTGTTCAGAAAGAGAACAACGTTAGAACAGCCATTTTTCGTTTTAAGCCCGTTCGCCAAGAAACGGTTCTCATCCTTCCCCCTTGTTGTTTAGAAGAGAACAACATTAGAACAGCCATTGTTCTTGAGTCCGTAGACAAGAGACGGTTCTCACCCCCCCTGTTGTTTAGAAGAGAACAACATTAGAACAGCCATTGTTCTTGAGCCCGTAGACAAGAGACGGTTCTCACCCCCCCCCCTGTTGTTTAGAAGAGAACAACATTAGAACAGCCATTGTTCTTGAGCCCGTAGACAAGAGACGGTTCTCACCTCCCCTTTGTTTAGAAGAGAACAACATTAGAACAGCCATTGTTCTTGAGCCCGTAGACAAGAGACGGTTCTCACCCCCCCCCGTTTGTTCAGAAGAGAACAACGTAGAACAGCCATTGTTCTTCAAGCCGTTCGTCGAGAAACGGTTCTCATTCCAAAGACGCCACGTCAGGATCATCTTATTCCCCCCCTTCGGCTGGAACTCGCCAGCGGACCGAAAATTCCTTCACGTCGCCTTCCACTGCACCACTAGTATAAAATTACGTAAGCCGAACGTTACCTTTGAGTATTGAACCCTTTTGTCAATTCTATCCTGTGCTTTAAATGGTTTAGCGAACCATCCCATCCCTTTAACTCTATATTTGTTTTACCTTTTTAAATCCTTTAATCCTCGGATTAGCCCGAGTCTCCACGACCCTTTCCATTCTCTGTTTATGTCAATATTTTCCGTTTTGTGTTTGTTGATAGTTATTATTAATAAAACTTTTATTAATGATAGCAATATTATTATCCTTGAGCTCAGTTCCACTTCTTAAGCATATCGAAGATACATAATATCGGCCCGCCAGACATTAACGCACTCTAAAGATAATTAAAGAAGTTCCCTCAACGAATAGTTATATATGGTATATCGTCGAGAGTCCATTCTACGACAGGCCCCTTTAACAGTTAAGACCTTTTCTATCTCGAAGAAGTATCTTGATGAGGCTGGTCCATCTGGCCTAGTGGCTCCTTCCGGCGGCGGAGAGAAGAGAGGGTTCATTCTTCATCCTCTTCTACCAAAAGGAACAGGAAGACTATAGGACCTCGTCCTGGCGCGCACATCTTCTCTTATGTCTCATTTTTTTTTTTTTGAAGTCATCTTCTGCTCCTGGCACCACAGGTCATGCCAGTAAAAGTCGTTTCCTCGCCCATCTTGAACCCTTCTGCGAGTTCTCACCCACGCCATTTTCCTGGTAGAGGTGGCGACACAATGGGTTTACATCCAGCCTTGGCTAAAACTAACCCTTCCCTTCCCAGCGTGACCGCGCTCCTCACCGAGTTGTTAAGACTCGCAGGAGACAACACCCCTAAAGCTTGTCGTTAGACCATCTTCTGGTTTATAAAGCTGCACGCCGAAAGGAGTACAGCACCAAAGGAGCTTCGGCTCCTACGCCCCCAACCAAGGAGTGACCCTCACCCACCTAAGGTTTCGAGTCGGATGTAGGAAAAGATTCGCATAGTGAGCACAACTTACGATAAGTTCTCGAAGGTGACAGCTCATTGTCTGGCCAACAGCGCCTGGAGTTCTGCCTCCGGCAAGCATACAGCTATTGCCGTGACGGTCTTCTCGAAGGGGGCTCCAGCATCTCCTCCCAGCTAGGCCTGGAGATCATATTCCTTCAATGGAATTGCCATGGACTCCGGGCCAACTGGGAGGAGCTGCGGAGGCTCTTCTCCTCCCGTTACACGTTAGCTATCCTTTTGCAGGAGAACACTGAGCGCATGCCCCTTGGCCACTCTACCAGAGTATAAGGGCTTCGTAACGCCACCACCACGGGATTGCGGCCGGCAGGAGGATGAGCCATTTACACCCGGCATGATGTCTCCACTCTTGTCTTTGCTTTGAATACCTCTTCTCAGGCAGTAGCAATGCAGGTGCAGCCGAAGAGTAGGCATAATGTTATTTATATATATTCCAACATCAGACTACTCGATTAATCCCAGGGATCAGGTCCTTCCCAACCTGATCGACGAGCTGGAGATAGGTGTCCTAAATGTGGATAAGTTTACACGTCACTGCCCTAGAACCTCTTCATTTTCTTCTCTTGATCTATCCTGGTCTTGTCCGAAATGCCTGATTTCTCTGTCCCCGTGGACAACCGCACGGACTCACCGCTCCAAGTAGACTGCGAGCCCGCAGGCCAACGCTGATAACGTCACATATGCACGTGACGTGCACAATAGTACAGACGCACACAGTTTCGCATACTGATTAATACAGGTCAACACTCTCGTCCTCTTTTCTTATTTTGTGAAGTTTATTTTTTGAATATTATATTTCACGTACATATACGTTTGAACGACATACACTTTATAGAGAGTGGTAACCATTTAGGCGCAGTGGAGAGTCTCACTCCTATGTGTTATTTACAGTGGGATTGAGTTAAGGTTATAGTTCCAACTAACCGCAACCCGCAGCTGCTCAGTAGAGGCACCTCTCTTAGTGAGGCAGTCCGCCAACTGTTGACCCCTGTAAACCCAGGACACCTCAGTGATCTCGTGTCTTTCCAACATATCTTGCAATACAGCTATGTCAATTCTGAGTTTCCTGTCGTCAACGTGTTTACACGAATACAGAGCTTCAACGAGGCTTTTATTATCCACATAGCACTTTATTCTTAGTTTGTAACACCCGGATATCTCGGACAAGAGACTTGCAAGATAGATGGCAGTCTCAGTGCAGTCAAGTAGGGCGAGAGTTTCAGCAGACAGGGTTGACTTAACTACTCGACGGATCTTTCTCCACAGTCCACGCAAGAAGATTACAAAGCCTCATTGAGAATCACCGCCAGTCAGGCAAAAGAAGCATCCGCGAAACACTTAATATAACAATTGTCAAGTTGCTGAATCGTTAGAAAGTGCAGTCTGATGTTACCAGTGATAACACGTGAAATGACCTTGTTGAGTCTCAAGAGGTCAGCAACAGTGGCAGAGTTAAAAGCTCGTTCAACTCGCAGACATCAAATGCAATGTCAGACCTGATATGAGTAGCAATCCAGTTAAGCTGTCCTATCAGTGCACGGTACTCAGTCTTTTTTGAGTTTGACAGCTCTTTACTCCAGCCCGATGGCGACTAACCGTGATGGGTTTCAACGAACATGCGTATTGAAACTGGTCTACAGCAATGCCACCGTTACTATCAGAAACATCATTCAGGCCAACATACTTGAACGCTTTCGATGCTGAGCTACCAACCAGCAAGATCTCGCTCAATTTGCTAATTATATGTTGCTCAAATTCTGCAGTGCCCGCCCAAAGGAAGTCGTCAACATACACATTATGCCATCCACTCTTCCATGACAACACCAGTAGAACAACGCAGAGTCCAGCTTGGACATAACGACTCCCAGGGCAAGTAATTCCTTTTTGATACGCAGATACCAATGTCGAGCAGCATCAGACAAACCGTACACGGTTTTCTTAAAGCTTTCACAGCTTACTGTTAGCTTACTCTGGAGGAGGACGTAGGTAGATGACTCGCTCGATCTCATTACCTTGTAGGTATGCAGCCTTCACGTCAATGGTATGGTACTCCCATTGTCTGGATGAAGCAAATGCCAAAACTAAACGCATTGCTTCCTTTGAGCAAGTAGGAGAATCTTTCCGAAGATCAGTAATATTCTCCTCAAAACCTCTCGCTACTAAACGCGCCTTAACCACTGGTTTACCGCTCTTTACTTTCTCGGTCACAACCCACCGAACTGTAATATAACTTTTTCCAAACTGTCTTTAGCAGCACGCACAGCCTCAGAATTAAATAACCATTTCTGCTTCATCACTCAATATTTTCAACTCAGTAAAGCCATCCTGTAAGTCTACGGCACATACACTGCCATCGGAGTCCTTTTGCAAATTATACCAATGCTTGCACTTGCCAGTAGCTTTACCAGCTCGGCTTAATATATTTCTTGATACTAATTCACCACTTTCAGAATGTATTACTTTAATTCTCTGGCCAACAGTAACCTTAGGTGGCCCAGGAACACCAGCAACATCTGGCTGTCTTTCACGCACATCATTATTCTCTACGTGGTGGTGAGGCTTGTCAACTCGATCACTCGAAGATTCATCCTCAGACTCCTCATGAGGCGGGTAACACTGTGTAGTACCAGACTCCTCGGGGTGCTGCTGAACGCTACGGACATCAGGAGTGCTGTCTTGCTTCCCAGTGTCCTACACTGGAACACGAGTGAGACGACAGGCGTGTGCTCGTATGTAGACACCACCATGCCTTACCAGCACTTGTTTACCGTCTCACCGTACCACTCATGGCTATCATTCCTTTTGTAGAACACTTCGTTTCCATTCTGCAAATTATCCACATCAGTTGATCGAACGTTGTGACGCACGGCTTTAGCTAGACGCTCACTCGACTCATTTTTAACAAATTCCTGCCTGGCCACATGGAGAGTATTCAGGTTATCACGCACAATTTTTGATGGTGTTGCTGGTTCTAACGCTGGTGGATCGTTCGTTAACACACTGGGAATAGCAGGGTTGGTACCAAACACAAGTTGGTTAGGTGAGAAGCCAGAGCTATTGGTGAGTGCATTCCTTGCTGCTATAGTCCAAGCCAGGGCTACTTCTAAGTCACAGTCAGTATCAGCCATGATTTTACTGACGCTGTCGCTGATCACTGCGTTCTGTCGCTCGCAAACATCATTACTCCACAGACTCTGCTGAAGTTGTCATAACCTTGAATGCTTCGCCCAAAGATCGCATGTCACTGTTATTAAATTCACAGCTGTTGTCAGACAAGATTTTTCTTGGTGCACCAAAAAGAACGATCTAACTGAAAAATACACCTCTGATGACAGTAGAAGCACATTTATCTTTTATTACAGTAGCCGTACAGTAGCGGGTCGCAAGATATATCACCAAGAAGTAGTAATGACCCCATTGGAATGTTAACTATCAGTCGAGGTTTAGGTTTCTTAAAAGGAGCAAAAACTTCACAACTATCAGTAACAGTAGTGATCGCCTCCTCTAGTTGAGTGTTCTTAATTTCTGCATTTTTAATGAGAGTAATCAATTTCGACAAGGTCGGATGGCTAAACTGCTTGTGGTTTAAGAGCAACCTGCTTGACATCACCACTATCACACGCTCAGGCGATACTCTCACGTTACTCTCGGCCTAGTCATATAGAAAGCGGCACCAGGTAGTGACCTGATGATGAGGACTTTAACCGAATAGTTTTATCGCATGCTGTTACCGTGCCAATTTGGAAGTTCAAACGCATCTTTCTTTTCTTCATTGAACGCTTGCTTAGGAACAAAGGAACATTACAGGATACCACATCAGTGGTTACAATAGCATTGATTCCTCCGATTGAACATGGAATAGTAACCCACTTTAATGAAGAATACGTGACACCATCACCAAAATTAAACATGGACTTCGATTCTTCTTCCGTCACACTGTCTCGTTCAAATTCACTAAGTTCTTTACGGTAATCCTCCAACCACGTAGAACCACACTGTCGCTGAACACCCACAATCCAGAACAGCACAACCTTTTGCTTCATTGACAAGTGTGTGTAGTTTCTTCGCATGACTTTCCCTACTGGTAAATCCTATAAATAACGATAACCGCACGGTCTCAGACTGACTATGACTTTCCAAGTAACCGCTTGCCCCACCGTTGTCGTAAGCATCTGGAAAATCACGTGCCCAATGAAACTGGGAAACACTGTTGTCCGGACCGAGAGGGTTTTGTCTTCTACTACCGAGCCGCGGACGGTTGGTAGCACTGAGTGCAAGCCGGCCGCCGCTCCCCCTCGTTGTAGCACCTCGCGAAAATGACCGCCCACATCTGTTACCGCGTGTGTAAAACGTTGCTTCACACAAACTACTCTGACATTCGAACACAGGTTCATTTTTTACCTCAACATTAGCCGGGGATACACTCGACTTTGAATCTATTTCACCGGCGAAAATTCGTTTGAGGGCGGATTTCATGTTACTATATGTCACGTCTGTAATGGCGAACATTACTAGCTGCTGTTCGTTGTCTGACAAATTACAGGCATCCAAAAGCATAAACGCCATTACCGAGTCGGGTAGAGTCATATCCTGCTTGGTAAACTTGAAGTACACGTGTTCAAACTCTATAACAAATTTCGGAACGTCCACAGCTTCAGATCTACGTGAATTATACAATTCCTGGAAGGCTGAAAACTTTCACCGCCCTTTGCCAACCAAGAATAAATTATCAAGTTTGCTCAGGAACTTCTTAACACAATCTTCATTCTTCAAGTCCGATGCATCTATCTCAGAGGACGCAGCCCTAGCCCAGCCAGATAAAGACGAATAGATAGAAAGTGCCTGCTTAGTTTTTAGTAGCTCCGTCAATTCACACCACATATCAATATCTCTCTTCCAGTTCTCATAAACTAATCACTTTCAAGTTTCGGAGGCCATTTTGTTGAACAAGACGCCATGTTGCTTACGCTCTGCTACCAGTGACAAATGACAACAACACGGACTCACCGCTCCAAGTAGACTGCGAGCCCGCAGGCCCATGCTGATAATGTCACATTCACGTGACGTGCACAATAGTACAGATGCACACCGTTCCGCAGGTTAAGTTTAGATCGGTGGATGAGGCCGTCGAGTTCTTCCCCGGCAACCTCATCGCCGTGGGCCTAACTACTATTCCTATAACGTCTGACTGTTTTGCACGTCGAACCCTTCCGTGATGTTCAGCCGAGTGTGAGACCGTCCCTAAACAGAAGTGTTATGCCTGCCCTCATGCGCTCTTAAGCGCCACCCGAACGATTTTACTGTAGGTGAATTTCGTTCAGTTCTGCCTATGTTCTGGTATGTTTCAAATCAGGACCGTGGCTCCTGGCCGCCATACGTATCTTCACTTAGCGGGAAGACCCATCTAGCAGAGGTGTCGCCACCTCCGGATGTTCAGTGCGACGAATTTAAAAAGTATCGATAGGGTGTCGGTTTCCATGCTGTATCCCCTATGTTTGAAGTCAACGGGCCTCTGCCAGGCGCTGCGTCGCCAAACTGGTTACAATACGCATCTCGTTACGTGAGGTAGCACGTCGTGCCTTGTTCGGAGAACCGACTATTATCTTTAACGACTCACAAAGCGCCCTGAGGGCTCTCGGGGCATTAGAATCTCCACACCCTCTGGTTTGCGATATCCGTGACCTCACTTGGCGCGAGCCGGGTGGATGGCGTGATTATCTTATGCTGGGTTCCTGGACATGAGAGAAGTGTGGGGAATGAGGGCGACCAGACGAGCGTTTCGCTCTTCATCACACCGATTACATGGCAGGAATTAGGGCAGCCCTCCGGGTTGCTCGTCAAAGTGGATGAGAGACAGCTAAGGGGAACTTTAAGTTGCGTTTCATTGCGCCCCGACTGTTCCCATGAATCTACCCCACAATGGCGTGACGGACTTGGTCGTTTTCTGTCGTCTTCGAATTAGGCACACTCGTGGGACGCCCTCCCATTTGATGGAGCGCTCCCCTTCACCTTACTCTGACGACTGCCTTTACCCAAATTTATGGCATATTCTTGTTGAGTGTGTCACTCCTTCGGATCTTCGCGCTCGTTACCGGTTCTTGGCCCTGTTTGTGCACTCATGACTTGACACTTTATGGAGGAGGCTGGGTGCTTCTATTTTATTTTTCGTGTTTGGTGCATGCTTGTGTTTCGGAGCTAAGTGGACCTCCCACAGACACTGGAGCATGTTGTTTTTTTTGTGTACTGTGATTCTTGTTGTAGTTCCAGTTGGTTTTGTGATGTTTTAAAGGGCCTTAGACGCGTCCAACATGAGCAAAATCTTTCCCTTTCTTTAACCTGACCAGAAATCTAGAATCCCATTGAACCCTTTTAGTGTAGGTCATGGTTAAATAGGTTCTTTAGTTATACCCCCTGTTTTTTTTCACTTTTCAGTCTTCCTATACTGTGTTTTGGTGGAGGGGGGGGGGGGTCACAATGGTATATGTGTACATACAATCTTTATCTACTGAGATTATGATTTATAGCTCTGAAAAAAATAATTTTCTTGTACTTTTTGTAATTTGAGAATTATGAAATTAAAAAGATTTTTTTGTCCGATCAGGGAAAACGTCTAGCTATGTTGAACTCGCCATATAGGCCGATTTCTTTGGACACGGTTCTTCAAGATATCCAGTACATGGTTTCACCACCTCCGGATGTTCAGTGCGACAAATTTAGAAAACTCTTCAAGTCTAGCAAAGAAATGTTGTATCCTGAATTTTCAGACCTTGCAGTCGAAATGATTAGTGGCTTCTCTGTCAGCATTTATATGGTATTTGTGTTCTTCCACCAGTTCTTTTTTATACTTTTGAAATAGCAGTTATTCAGACATTGACCCGTTTTATGGTCCTACTTGCGAACGCTTCCTGTCTTCTCTTACTTCTGTCACTTACATCTCTTTTTGTGAATATTATTATTTTATCTTGCCTGAAATTATTTAGGAATAATAGCAGGAGTAGGCCCTAAATGAGAAATTCAGGTGGTTGCATGTCCTGCCTGTTCCAGGTGGTTCCTCTGAATCATACTTGGTTTTATTTACTTCCAACAAATTTTCCCTTTATCTCTGGCTCAATCCAAAGTCAATTGGATCGTCCTTGGGATTATTGTAGTGTGGCACATAGAATATTGAAGGGTGTCAAACTCTTCGTCTTTGAAAATACACAGCAATCGCTGCATATTTTCAAATGTCACAGGTAAAGGAAGGCTTTTACATCCCGGTCTTCCATTGGCCACTTTGTACATGAAAGTGAGCAGTTGCATTTAGTATCGAGCTAAATAATAAATAGCTTCGATTCACGTTCTTCAAGAAAATATTCAAAGAAATGAAATATTTTTAATATCTTCTTTCTTTTTTACTCCATAGCATGGGCTTGATGTCGCTCCCAACTGTGAGAATCCCCGTATACCACAGATGGTTTGGGCAAGTACTGCTTACACAATTAAAACCCTTGAAGAGACTCAGAGGAACTCCAAACGGGCCCTTGTGGCCTCTCTTTCAACTAGACTTCTTGATAGTCTTGTCGCGCTAGTCAATTTTGCTGCCTATGTTCCTGTCTGCCTTGATTTTTATGAGGTAATATTTTTTTTCCTGAGCATTATTTATAATTAGACAAATGTTTGCATCATCTTTTATTATGTACAAATGCTATATGATTTGGCATGGCCCCTTCATAGGAAAAGGCCGCATATTTTCAAATTAACAATGTGTTTGGTAAAATTATTTTGTACTCTAATGCATTCCAACATCCAGTTAGGTTCGGTGACATTACGAAAATGGTATGTAATGTATATATGAACAAGTGTATCGTATATTCAAAGTTAAAACGGGTTAATTAGTAATAAGGTCGACCAGGATAATAAAACTGACCTTTTCTTTTGTTTGTTTCTACTTCTTTTTTCAGCATATGAACACAACATGTCTTCGTCTGCTAACCACCCTGATAGACTCTTCTGATATGGAAGACACCCTTTGCTTCATTGAATGGGATGCATTTAGTATGTTAGTCTCTCTGTCAATGAGTATCTATTCCCTGTTTTCAAAGGCTGAATTTACATCTGCTGGATCCCTTCAGGTTGGTCACCTTAAATAGAGAAATATTTGGTTGCTGTGAGACAGCATGGAATTTGTCTTTAACTTCCTTAGGACATAATATAGTGGTCTGCATACTCTATGTATTAACATTTGCAAGGCACCAAATAATTAGTGGTTAGTTTAGAATCTGCTTGCATGATTCACAGTGGCATTCCGCCAGGATGCCGTCCTCGCACCCCTACTTTTGAACCCATTTACTCGTGACCTTCTTCAACCACACTCGCCAATTAATTATCCAAACAAACCTTCGCAGACATCTCGATAACAGCACAACACCCCAAACCCACTGAATGAATAACTCCTACCTTTAAACAAAACCCTGTGTGTGAATCATACTCAACACACATCACCTTATATATATATACATATAGAAGAATATATTAGAAAATGAATTAGCACTGACTACCTGAATAAGGTAAACCAAATACAAATTAAGCAAACAGAAAAAAGAAGAAATAGAATCAATCAATCAAAAAAAATCAGCCAGTCTCCTAGCACATATACACTCTAATCACGAATACTCACATTTCACCTCCCTCCCCACAAAAAAAACTCGTCCTATTCTTCTATCGCCCCTTCTTTCACCTACCTACACATATAACTAATATAACAAAGTTACAAGGGAATTCTACGCTCTAAAAGCACTAGAACTACACACACACACACACACACACACACACACACACACACACACACATGCTAAAACCTGAATCTTACCAATTGGGGTACATTTAGACATGATAGAAACTCAACACTTCAGCATACCATTAAACCAATCCCGTATCAATTACCCTCTCACAATAAAACCACCTTCCCCAGATTCAAAAAAGTACCTCCAGACACTATTAACAACTCCAGTACCTCCGCCAAAGAGCAACGTAAAGGAGCCGACTCCCAACATAGCCACCTAGGAGAAATCACTACCCAAGTCACACCCACCCACTCATACACACTCTATTTCTGTCCCAGCTAAGATCAGGCTATTCGAATATCCTTCAAAACTAGGCCCACACTACACAACACCTCTTTGCCTGCCCTAACCTCGCGCAATAACGAAACATTCCATGACCTCACCAAGGGACCTACTGCTCAACTTTATATTGAACCATACAAAGGGCAACGGAGGGGAGTGGAATTTGCCTTTTAGTTTTAGTGTATGTTTTTTATTAAAAGCCTTCCATTAACCTGTGTTTTGGGGGGTTGTAGGAACACCATCACTGTAAATTATTGGGCATGTATAAGTGACATCTTTTTGTATGGAGTAATATTGTATTTTTGTGTGTACACAACTTCAGGATCTGACACCACCCTATAACAGAAAAGCTGCGCCTAATTTTTGCTGAAGAGAAATTTAGTCTCTGAGCTGAGTGGGGAAATCGGGCAGACTCGAGATTGCGAGGTTGCTGGGCGGGAACTGACTTGTAACAGGAAAATTGGGTAGTATTAATAGCGAGCACAAGTGAGTTACAAAACGGATTAAAATAATGCGTTTACACATGGTCGAACTAATTCTTATGCTACTTGAATGAGGCTAATAATTCTATTTAGAAGGAACCTAGAGTTGTGCACCATCGCACCACGACTGTTCACGTGGACATAATGCCTCGGCAGCTTCGGGTCGTGTCAAAGCCTCGCCAAGCAATTAATGTAGATTGTTAAACTCATTTTAAAATATTAGCAATTTACTATCCTCATTTAGGATCTCTACATCCTGCGCATCGCTTTCTTCGTTCATGTGGTACAAATTATGGTATGTCTTGATGAGAATGCCTTGGGGGCGGAAGCACAGATGGAATGCGAGGATGCTCCTACTCCAGAAGATGATGATGTGTCTATCTTCAACTTCGCTTCATCTGAAGGAGACCTCGCCTCTGACGGCTCATTCCTCCTTTCCATCTGGAATGCAGCTCGTCATCATCTTCAACTTCCTCCTCTCTTAGTCAGCCCTTTTAAACTACTCGAGTGTGTTAAACGCCAATGGTAAGACAATTTTTACATCAGTTAACTTTAAACCATGCCTGTTTGTGGGATGAGGGTATAAATTTCACTTTACAGAATGTAAAATATTTATTTTTTTAATTTTTCTTTAGGTAGCAACTGAAAAAAGTACAATTTTTTTAGGGGTACCAAAAGTGTATGTTCAGATGTTTTACTGATGTTCCTCTATGGTTTTTATTTTTTTCTTTTGTATCCAATAACCCATACCGGTGTAGCTAAAAAAAAATAGAATATTGTTGAAAAAGTGAATTTATTTACACAATTTAATATTAAAGTAAACTTTACATAACATTCATGTATGATAAAAGCCACAAGGGACCATCAAAAGACATTTGAGTCGATCCACCCCATCATCCCTCCATAAACTACATCCAACGGATAGTGTCTAACATCGCCTTGAATTTATCAATTAGGTGAAATATTTCTAACCTTTGTATGTTGATGGCCGATACATAGCTCATAAAAAATAGAAATCCACCATCATATACCCCGTAAAGGGCGCGGCGATTTGCCATCCTGGCTGCCGTGCTGACGGGACTCAGCACCCCGTCCGGCCCCAGCTTAGCCTCTCTTCCTTCCTTCAAAACACTTGTTTCCTCTCTTTTCATACAACCTCTCCCACAACTTTCTCTGGTCCGCCTCTAATTTCACAGGGTAGATGCTGACCTTCTTCTCGGCCAACCGTCCTGGATCGGGGCTGAGGGGGCAGGGGACAATGTTCCCTAACCCCTGAGCTCCGGTCTAGAGGGGTTGGTTTTTAACAACCTGCTTTATCCCCATCCATACCTTCCTCACATCGCTTTTCCTCTCGTCTTCAAAATCTATCTTTTTTACGCCGTGTCTAAGGTGGAGCCACCATGCCGATGGACTGCCAGGCCACCAGGCGGGAGGGGTGGTCCGAAATGGCGGCGCCTGGCTCTGCCGGGCTTGTAAGCACCTCTCGCAGTGCGGGCTACTGCGAGAGGTGATGCGCGATTGCATCCCGTGTAAAAAAGAGGGTCACCATGCCCATGTATGATGATCAAAAACCCAAATCTCTCCCCAATTCCCCTTCCTCATCAACGGAGCCGCCCTCGGGCAGCTCCACCAAAAAAATGGAGGTCCATCTCCCTGTGCTTGCTCAGGGGACCCTCCATATATATCTAACCGGAGAGGAGGCTTACTCCTCTCGTTCGCTTACGGGTGTAGGGGACTCCCACTCACTCCCTTCTCTGGAGGTGCTTTCGGGCACCTCCCATTTAGCAGCGGCAGTCCCCTCTGTTCTTTCGAAGGGGACTGCCACCAAAGCCAGCAGGCAGCCCTTAGCCAGCCGCTCCAGATCGAAGCGACTCTGTAGGGCAAACCCCGTTAGGGGCAAGAGGGAAGCCAGGCCCCTTCGGTCGCTTCACTCAAAAGACCTGGTGGCAAGAATATTGAACATTGCCGGGGTCAAGGCCCATGCCTCCCCACACAAGACTATTGACGATACTGCCAACGGGACCTGCGATGTCTTGGGGGGGGGGATGGCCAATTGGAGGCCCCCCCTGAGATAGACATGGTCCTTGAGGAAACCCAGCCTCAGACGGTAGGGCCTTCCATGGGGGGGGGGGGGAATCCTGGCTCGGCGCCAAGCACCGAACCCGAATCCGCCCCTATGCAAGGTCCTCCTCAAACGGCTGTGGTTTCCGAAGCAGTAGAAGGAGGGGAGGGATCTCCTCCGACCGGTGCCCCCACGACTACCAGGACTTTCTCCATTTCGGAGAATAACCTGGCTGAGGCCGGTCCATCTGGCCTGGGGGCCCATTCCGGCGGAGGTGAGAAGCGGGTTCATTCCCCGCCCTACTCTCCAAAAAAGAAAAAGACAAAAAAGACTCGGGGCTCCTCTCCATCCGCGGGGTCTGCGGGGACGGATGGGTCTGCTGCCACTCTGGCAAGCGACCAAGCCCAGATCGGCACATCCGGCCCCTCTGCCCCTCCGGTTGCGGAGCCCCTTACTAAGACCCAAAGTGCACTGGGCGGAGCCTCGATGACCTCGGGGCCCCTCATTCAGAGGTTACCTGGCGTTTTCGAGCCCGCTGGCTTCAAACACTTCCTCGTTATTCGCTCCACTGATGGCACCATGTTGTCAAAGGGCAACATGATCCATCAGAGGAGAGGATTAGCTAGTGCAATTGGTAGAGAGCCGAAGGTGACCCGTTTCTCGGACGGGAGCCTTCTGGCGAATGCG
Source organism: Ceratothoa steindachneri (assembly GCA_963969495.1). NCBI lineage: Eukaryota > Metazoa > Arthropoda > Malacostraca > Isopoda > Cymothoidae > Ceratothoa > Ceratothoa steindachneri. The sequence goes on along the minus strand of OZ018317.1, from coordinate 64,013,690 downwards.
GCGAATCCCGCCAAGGCGGCCAAGATAAGTGCTCTTCGGACACTTCATTGCACCCCGGTGAGTGTGATGCCGCACTCTACCATGAACTTTGTGAAAGGAGTAGTTTATGCGAGGGAACTCGTTGACTACTCCATTGAGGACATCACCCTAGAGCTGGCCGACCATGGGGCGGTCAAGGTCGAACGTGTGATGAGAAAACAGGGAGGAGCCTCGAGACCCACCCCTACACTCTTCGTCACGTTCGACTGTGACAAGCTCCCTGAGTCGGTGCGTGCCGGTTGGTACCGCTACCGCGTGAAGGCATTCGTGCCACTGCCGCGGCGGTGCTATTACTGTCACCGCTTCGGCCATGCGGATCGCTCATGTAGACGTGCAAAGTCGGGGTCACCCGAAGTCTGTGTAAATTGCTCCAAGGTCGCACACGATAAGTCCAAATCGTGTGTGGCCAAGTGTGTCAATTGCGGAGAGCCGCACCCCGCTTCTTCGAAACAATGTGGTGCATATCTCCTTTAGAAAGAAATCCTGGCCGTTCAGGCCCAGGAGCGACTCTCATTCCGCGAGGCTAAGGACTTGGTCCTGGCGCGCCTGGCACGTCATATGCCTCAATAGTTAGAAATGCACCCTCTGCTCCTGGCCCATCCAGGCCAACGACCACGGTTGTTTCTGCGCCCATTCGGAGCCCTTTTGCGGGCTCTACCCTGAAGATGGTCGCTAGGCCATCTTCCGGGGTTCCTAAAGCTGTCCCCCGAAAGGAGGACAGCTTCAAAGCAGCTACGGCTCCTTCGCCCACGCCCCGAGGTAGAACGAGTGGCTTGGAGACGGTGGTTCCTCGAAAAGAGGGCCCCCCCGCGCCTGAAGCCACAGCGCCCGCCTAAGGTTTCGAGACGGAGGGAGGAAAAGACTCCCATGGCGACAGCGCCTTCAGCGCTTTGTCCGGCCAACAGCGCCCGGGGTTCTGCCCCCGGGAAGCGTATGGCTATTCCCGTGAGGGTCTTCAGTTCAAGGAGGGCCCCCGCGTCTCCTCCGAGCTAGGCCTGGAGGGCATATTCCTTCAATGGAATTGCCGTGGACTCCGGGCCAACTGGGAGGAGCTGCGGAGGCTCGTCTCGTCCCGTTCCCCGTTAGCTATCTTTTTGCAGGATACCATGCTAGGCGCGTGCCCCCTGCCCGCCCTCCCGGGGTATAAGGGTCTTGCGACCCCACCACCACGGGATGGCCGGGCTGGGGGATGCGTGGTTTACACCCGGCATGATGTCTCCGTTCTTCCTTTCTCTTTAGATACCTCCTTTCAGGCAGTGGCTGTGCAGCTGCACCTGGATAGCAGGTATACTCTGATTTCTGCGTACATTCCACCGTCAGCTGACTTCGACGCGGGGGACTTCCGCCGCGTCGTGGCACGGTTTCCGAGGCCCTATCTCTTGCTTGGAGATCTGAACGGCAGGCATCCTCTCTGGGGAGATTACTCCATAAATCCCAGGGGACAAGTCCTATCCGATCTAATCGAAGAGCTTTAGATGGGTGTCCTAAACTTGGATGAGTTTACGCATCCCTGTCCGAGAATCGCTTGATTTTCTTGCCTTGACCTATCTTTGTGCTCCTCGGATGCATAGCCTGATTTTGATTGGGGGGTGGTCGATGACCTCCATGGTAGTGATCACTTTCCCATTCAAATATCATTTTCAGGGCAACTGCCGCCTGAGAGCTCCCCTCAGTGGTGCTTGGCGCCGGCGCGGTGGCCTGCATTTCAGGAAATGACTGAATTCTCTATCTCAGTCGAGGAGTTTATGTCGGTAGATGAGACCGTTGAGTTCTTCTCCGGCAACCTCATCGCCGTGGGCCTGACTACTATTCCTAGGACGTCTAGCCGTTTTGCACGCCGACCACTCCCATAGTGGTCGGCCGAGTGTGAGACGGCCCTGAAACAGAAGCGTTATGCCTACATGCGCTATAAGCGCCGTCGAACGATTTCACTGTCGCTGAATTTCGTCGGGCGAGAGCTAGGTTCCGGTATATTTCGAAGCACGCCCGCCGCTCTTCTTTTCGGGCATACGTGTCTTCACTTAACGGGAAGACCCCTTTAGCTGAGGTGTGGAAGCGAGTCAAAAGGATTCGGGGCAAGGTCTCGCAGGACCCCCCTCCCGTTCTCCAGGAGAATGGGACTGCAATCTCGGACCCCGCGTCCGTGGCGGAATCCTTAGCGACCGCTTTTTCCGCATTCTCTAGCCGTGATGCTGCTCCGCCAGCATTCAATGCACGTCGTGATGTCGCGGAAGGCCGCCGGCTGGACTTTACCTCCAGAGGCGGAGAACCCTTCAACGACAAGTTTACTGTGAGTGAGTTGCGTTCCGCTCTCGCTTCGTGCGCGGACACCGCTCATGGTCCGGACGATGTCCCGTACGCCATGCTTCGACACCTGGGTGAGCGAGGCATGGCCTTTCTGTTAGATTTGTTGAACAGGATCTGGGTGGAAGGTCTTCTCCCAGACTCCTGGCGAATCGCTATTGTTCTCTCCTTTTGCAAACCGGGGAGAGATCACTCTACTCCGACCGGTTTCCGCCCAATCTCTCTAACCTCTTGCGTGTGCAAGTTGATGGAGAAATTGGTAAATGTTAGATTAGCCTTTTTTCTGGACAGCGGAGGCCATCTTTCTTCCGCACAGTTCTGCTTCCGCAAGTTCCACTCCACGTCGGATGCTCTGCTCCGACTGGAAAATGCCGTCTGCGAGGCCTTCCTTCGTAGACAGTACTACGCCACGGTGTTTTTCGATCTGGAGAAGGCCTATGATACCGCATGGCGATACGGTATCATGGAGACGCTCCACACGATTGGGGCGAGGGGACGCCTCCCAATGTTTATATCTGAATTTTTGCGAGATCGTCGATTCCGCGTACGGGTGGGGGGAGCCCTCTCCGGCCCAAAGGAGCAGGAAGAGGGTGTCCCGCAGGGAAGTGTCCTCAGTGTCGCACTCTGCCCTGAGCATTAACGGCATCACCTCGGTGCTGCCGGAAGATGTTCTCGCTACGCTCTACGTGGACGACCTTTAGATCTCTTTTGGCGCGGCCCAGATGCCAACTCTGTAGCGTCGACTCCAACAGGCATTGAACCGCGTCTCTCGCTATGCCGAAGCGCACAAGTTTCGGTTTTCTTTGGCCAAGACTAAGGTGGTGCACTTCTGCCGCCATCCGCGGCTTCACCCCGACCCAGATTTGTTTCTTAATGGGGTGCGCCTCGATGTGGTTGAGTCGCACCGTTTCCTCGGTCTTGTATTCGACCGACGCCTCACCTGGATGGCTCATATTCGCAGCCTTAGGGTCTCTTGTACCCACGCCATGGACATTCTCCGTTCCGTGACGTTCAGCGCTTGGGGCGCTGATAGGGCTACTGCCCTACTTTTTTATCGATCCCTTGTTCGTTCGAAGCTCGACTACGGATGCGAGTTTTATGCATCTGCAGCCGAGCGTTTATTGCGGAAGGTGGATCCTATGCACCACACCGGCCTTCGCTTTGCGACCGGTGCCTTACGCACTTCCCCCATTGAGAGCCTGTTGGTCTATGCTGGGGAGACGCCACTCGCTCTGCGCCGCGTGCAGTGCATCAGTCGCCAACAGCTCTCACTCCTTCCGCAGCTGATCTCGATGGTGCCTATGCCGCCGAGAGACGCCAGTCATACCCTAAGCCCTTTGGGTTTAGGGCTAGGAAACTCCTTCGAGAGGTAGATATAGCTCTCGGGCCGGTGGCGCCCCTGGTTCTGCCTAGGACGCCACCCTGGAGGGTACCACATTTGGCTATTTGTCGCCACGCCTCTGCACCCAAAGCTTGTACTGCGCCGGGAGTATTGCGTTCGACCTTTTTGGAGCACACATCGTGTCACGCTGGAACCGTGCCAGTGTATACGGATGGCTCCAAGTCCCAAGAGGGGGTCGGCTTCCACGCCGTATCCCCTCTGTTTAAAGTCAGCGGGGCTCTACCAGGCGCTGCGTCTGTCTTCACGGCCGAGCTGGTGGCAATACACCACTCGGTACGGGAGATTACGCGACGTGCCCGGTTCGGAGACCGGATTGTGATCTATAGCGACTCACAAAGCGCCCTGAGTGCTCTCGGGGCATTGAAATCTCCGCATCCCCTGGTTCGCGATATTCGTGACGCCACGGTTTTGGCGAGCCGTGCAGATGTCGAGATTATCTTCTCCTGGGTTCCTGGACATGTAGGAATTGCGGGGAATGAGGGCGCCAAAGAGTCCGCGAGGACTCTGCGACCGGACCAGCGTTTCGCTCTTCTTCACACCGACTACATGGCATGAATACGGGCAGCTCTTCGGACTGCTTGGCAAAGAAGATGGGAGACGGTCGAAGGGAACTTAAAGTTGCGTGCCATTGCGCCGCGACTGTTCCCATGGACCTATCCCCCAATGCCGCGTCGGCATTGGGCACACTCGTGTGACGCATCGGTATTTGATGGAGCGCTCGGCTGCGCCCTATTGCAACGACTGCGTCGTCCCCCAGACTGTTCGGCACATTTTTGTCGAATGCCCTAGTCTGGCTGATCTTCGCGCACGATACCTGTCCCTTTACCGGGATGGGCGGGGTCGCTACCGCCTGTCCCTTGTACTCGGGACGGATTCGTGCACATTGACTTGTGGACTTGTTTTCTTTTGGGGCGAGGCCGGGCTTCTCCCCTTTATTTAAGGTTCCTTTTTTTTGTTATTGTTTTGTTTGTAGGTTGCACTCTCCTGCACCGGGGTGAGGGGTACCTCCCCCCGCTGCCGGAGATTGCTTCCTGATTGTTAAGTTTTTCCAATTTATATCATTGTTAAGTTTTCATATTTTTATTTTAAAGTAGCCTAGTTCTAGGCTGTCGTGTTTTTCGGCGACTTATGCCTAAGTGGGGAGTTGCCAGATGGGCTCTATAGAATTAAAAAAAACAAAAAAACACTATCATAAATGATTAGAATATTTCATAAGATCAATCAGAAAAGCATGTCCAATACAGAAATGTCTAACTTGTATAAAGTATCCTCATTATACGCTCAAAATTTGGTTAGGTTTCTGTGATAGAACGGGTTGAGGCAGCGTTATTTTCAACTCCTATCACATGTTATTTAAAACCACGATGCTGCCCACGTGCATCTTCGCTTTGAAGCTTGGCGCCTTATCGCAGCCACCGGATGTCAATGTTTAAACAAGGAGGTTATCGTCCCCCCGTTCGCCCCCATACGCCGACCTCGCCAGATTGAGTTAGGCTTATGGGCAGATAAGGCATTGTTCTCCGGCTCGGCTGTGCATTCCCTCGAAGCTCCCACTCCATTGTCCCCCACGCCAAGGAGATGTCCTGGCTATTTATATGGAAACTTTACCACTAAGATCAGATTGGAGATCCAGATTTTCGTCGCGAAACATCACCACGACCCTCTCTCACTTTGTGCGCCAAGGGACCTCGACCTCGAGATTCACCATCACTTGTCCAGAAGGAGGACAAAATCCCTTGAGTGCCAAAGTTCGAGCCTTTGCGACGCCGAGTCCAAAAGGCTTCCCCCTCGTTGTTCAGGAAGAGAACAACGTTAGAACAGCCATTGTTCGTTCGAGCCCCGTTGACAAGAAACGGTTCTCACCCCCCCCCTTTGTTCAGAAAGAGAACAACGTTAGAACAGCCATTGTTCGTTTTAAGCCCTTCACCAAGAAACGGTTCTCACCCTTTCCCCTTGTTGTTCAGAGGAGAACAACTTTAGAACAGCCATTGTTCTTGAACCCGTAGACAAGAGACGGTTCTCATCCCCCCCCCCTGTTGTTCAGAGGAGAACAACATTAGAACAGCCATTGTTCTTGAGCCCGTAGACAAGAGACGGTTCTCACCCCCCCTCATGTTCAGAGGAGAACAACATTAGAATAGCCATTGTTCTTGAGCCCGTAGACAAGAGACGGTTCTCACCCCCCCTTTGTTCAGAAGAGAACAACGTAGAACAGCCATTATTCTTCAAGCCGTTCGTCGAGAAACGGTTCTCATTCCCAAGACGCCACGTCAGGATCCTTTTATCCCCCTCCTTCGTCTGGAACTCGCCAGCGGACCGAAAATTCCTTCAAGTCGCCTTCCACTGCACCACTCTTATAAAGTTACGTAAGCCAAACGTTACCTTTGAGTATTGATCCCTTTTGTCAATTCTATCCTGTGCTTTAAATGGTTTAGCGAACCATCCCATCTCTTTAACTCTATATTTGTTTTACCTTTTTAAATCCTTTAATCCTCGGATTAGCCCGAGCCCCCACGACCCTTTCCATTCTCTGTTTATGTCAATATTTTCCGTCTTGTGTATTGTTGTTAGTTATTATTAATAAAACTCTATTTTATTAATGATAGCAATATTATTATCCTTTGAGCTCAGTTCCACTTCTTAAGCATATCGAAGATACATAATATCGGCCCGCCAGACATTAACGCACTCTAAAGATAATTAAAGAAGTTCCCTCAACGAATAGTTATATATGGTATATCGTCGAGAGTCCATTCTACGACAGTTTCCTTTGCCTCCATTTACGTCATCAATCTGGCGTGACATGGAGACGATCAACTTGTGGCACTGCTGAGGTGTTGTTGAGGCCCAGGTTACTTTGATAGTGACCTTTAGCTTCTTTGTATTTTGGGATCTGGTGTTTCTCATCTTACATTTGGCAATATGCCTTAGATTCTATATGGGCTTCAGGTGTGAGGAGAGTTAGCTGCCACATCGAGCACAGTAATAGCATGGTTAGCAAACCATTTTGTAGTAGTTTTGGTAATATGGGTAGGTGCCAAGTACTGCTGGAAAAGGAAATTGGCATCTCCATAAAGCTTGCAAGTACATGCAAGCATGAACTGCTCTAAAATCTCCTGCTAGACAGCATCGTTGACTTTGTACTTGATAAAGCACAGTGAACCAACACTAACAGATGACATGCCACCTTAAATCACCAGACAGCAAAAACTTTACACTGGACTTCAAACACTTTAGATTCTTTGCTGCTCCACTCTTCATCCAGACTCTAGAACCTTGATTTCCAAATGACATCCAAAATTTATTGACGTCTCTGGTTCAGGAGTGGCTTAATATTAGGAATGCGGCAGTTGTGGCCCTTTTCCTGAAGACTTTTGTGCATGCCATCAATATTGATGCACTGACGACGCCATTCTCAGTCCATTCCTTGTGAAGCTCTCACAAATTCCTGAATTGACTTTTCTTGACATTCCTCTCAAGGCAAGTGTCAGTCAGCCCTGTTGCTCATGCACCCTATTCTTACCACACTTTCCATTAATATGCTTTATTACAGCGCTCTAAGAACAACCAGCGGTAAATGTTTGGGGGACAAAAAACGGTTTTTTTTAATTTAGAAGCTCTTTCTTCGGCAAAATCACCCAAAGTTGGCGGAGGGGGTTAAAGTAAGCATTAAAAGTATAGGAGCAGCCCGCACAAGTTGACGAATCAGTAGCCATTGTGTTCTTAATTTACTGACTTTTTTTTCTTAAGTCAGACTGGATCATGAAGGGCTTGGGGTGAGAAAAACTAGGGATTACAGCTTAGAACGATATTATCTTCTCATTTGATTGACACTGTTCAGGATGAAGTCATGTAGTGCGCCATGACTGTTAAGAAGATTTATGTACATTATAGTGTCAAGAAGCATTTTCCTAAGGTTTGGGAGTTTGTCCAAGCTAATTTGCGTTGGGTTGTCCGGTCATTTATCAAACATTTACTCAGCTAGCCTTTTCATCAATGACTTGATCTGGCTTACCCTCCTTGGGTTGGGTGTCGATAATCGTCTTCTGGACAACTAGGGTCAACTCAGTAGTCTGCCTCCTTGATTGTGGTTGCGTGTGCTGAAATTGACCATGAGATGCAGGATATTTATTCCTTGAATAATAATTTATTTAAACTTGAGATATTCTGATAAAAAGGCGTAAAATATTCTACTTTCCATCTAATCAATATAGGATATGTGAAAGTCTACTTTATTAGATTACAAAAATACAAACTTTTTCACATAAATTTTGAAGCTGCAAAAGTATAACTCAATAAACCCTGAAGCAAATTCCATTAATTTAACAAAATGAAAATGGAACCCAATGCAATCTTGGCCATCTTTTTTTCTCTTTATTTTTCTTCTCCATTTTCCCTCACTCTTTTACTTTCGTTTTCTTTGTCTTCTCTTTCTCTTCTCTCCTCTCCTCTTTCTTTTACCTGAATGAAAAGATTACAGCATTGAAAAAATAAGTTCTTACGTCTTGAGGCCAACAAAAGGAGGTACTAGTGTTCTGGGTGAGTGAAAGCGCAAGATTGCACCTGCTATCTCTAACCTACGCGAAGACATGTTACTAGGAATTGCTAACATGTGCCGTCCCAAATTACATGCCACCAATTCAGAGGGCAGAGAATAATTTCGAAAATGGGGAGACTGGCAGCGGCTTTACCCCTGTAACAAAGAGAGCTAGAGAGAGGGAGAGGGTAAATTTCCAAATATATACCACAAACCCATTTGCTGTTTAGATCAAATTGATGCCTACTAAGAGACGATTCTTGTAGATTTTCCCTTAATCCAAAAGCTAGATTGAGTTTGTTCAATGTATACTTAGAAAGCTCAAAATATATTGTTTACCTGGTGGTAGAATAGATGACATAATTGCACCGATCCAGTTGGATTTTACAAAGGTCATGGCGGATGCAGAGTGCTTCCGTTACGTTTACTTAGTTTCCTAAATTGATTACATGGAGCTTACATGAAAACAGAATATATTAGTGTGGTAATCATAATAAAGCGTCAATACCTTTCTCTAGGCTTTATTCAACTAACAAAACGTCAATACAGTCTGAAAATAAAAGAGAAACAATATAAGTAAACATTCCCATTCTAATCAGGTTAAGTAAACAAAGTAATGTAGTGTAACCCATTAGGCAATTATACATATAAGGTTACATGAAGCTGAGAACACCACAATTAGATCTATTCAATTACAGAGAAAACTTTGTTGGAGACATTTCCATAGGGAAGGAAGCACATACTAACTTGTGACCATAACTCAATTTGCTTTAAATTAGAAAATATAATTTTTAACGATATTCAGCAAAATTGGTAGAACTTAACTGGCCTGGAACACACTTACCAATGCACCCGCGATGTTGTTATAAGGCAGGCAGGCAGGCATATTTTTTTGTCCTTTTTCTTTTTTTCCTTTTTTTTAAAGATTCCCCACTATTTCTCACAACACGACCACCAGTTGAGAGCACCTGAGCTACCAATTGTTAGAATATTAATATAATTAAACTGTATATAGCCGTAGTGCCTGCAACAACACCTCGGTATGTCAAGAAAATTGGATGAAATGTGTATGTGGAGGGGATTTGGATGTCTTGTGAGTGGGGTCCAGAGGAGAAAGCTGTTTATTCTACAATTTTCAACATTTTGATGCTTATCATAAATGGGAAAATTGTGTTTTCTTAAACAGTTCACCGTTGAGAAATCAGTCAGAATTATTCATTGAAGACATTAAACACATTAAATGCCTTTTTATATTCTTAAGTCATTTTTTAAACTGTAGAATCAGACTTGTTTCGTGATGGGTAAATATCATTTCTATCAATAAATTTATTTTTGGTTTGCGATTTTATTGAACTACAATACTGCACAAAAAATTCATACCTTTTTGGTACCCCTAATAGATTGAATTGGGAATGCCTACTTATCAGGTCCATTTAAATGTTTCTTTGAAAGTCCATTTATTTGCATTCAAAAGGTGCCTCTCCTACCCCGTAGTTTACCCTTCCTGCGATGCTGTGGAATCTTCTTTCATTCATTGACCGAAGTTCCAGTTCCCGAAGAATTGAAGTCTACTGTTTGGGTTCCCGAGTCGGAATTCATTTGCCTCCTTCGTTATTTAGGCCTTGAATCACATTTTACAAGTAACTTCAACGTTCCATACTTCAATGATCTACTAAAGAAGTAGGTTATGACTTCTCTTTTTACTAGTATTTTCTTCCTCGTGTCTTCATATTTTGGCTCTTTCAAACTGCTTTTTTGCTACCTTATTTACATGAAAATGGTAATAATTTAGTGAAGATGTTGGCATGCTTAGTGTTTATATGCCCTATCGGGGGTTCAACATGTTATTGCATGTTTATAATAGACCTTGACTCCAATACTTAATATTGATGACACCTGCTATTGCACTTTCTTTGTATTTCTAGCCTTCACTTGAATTGTTTGATGTATTATTTTTTTCTTCATCGCCCCAAGGGTACCTCCCTTCATTATGTTAAGGTTCGTGAGACGGGGTATCAGGTCTAACCTGGTTGCGCTTGATACACCTGACACACTGCTTGTCTACACAGTCACCAACATACACATGCCTTCCCCTTTACAAAGCTAGGAGCCAGCACTGGACCAACTCTGTATACTGCAAGATAAAACCCTTTTTGTAGGTCACCTCAATATCCACGCTCCAGCTGAAACCACATATTCATCCTGAACAAACCTGCACCTATCTGCATACCCTCACTGCTAAGAAGCCCAATTTAGGGGAGGGATGTTTGATAGAGCTTAAAGGGGCAGGAGAGGATGGACAGTTGTTTTACTTGCACTGATGTGCGTCGCCCCACCTTTGGGAAAACGCTTTACAATAACAATCTGTTGTACTAGAGTTAGTAGGTTCTGAAGAAGGTTGCAGAGTATTTTGATTAATGTAGGGTATGATCTTGAAATTCAAAGAGAGGGAGATCATGGGGAAGAATGGTGAAAGAGGGATGGATTATGGCAAGTTCTAAGAATGTATGAAACCAGTTGTAAACTATTGGATGGTGTGATGAGTATTTATTTTAGAAGTAACACATGGATATGGATGAAAGTTAGCCAGAGTGAGTGGTCTGACATACGGGAGAAGGAGTAAGGCAAGGTTGTGTGATACCCCATGGGTGTTTACTTTAGGGATGGAGTAATGAGAGAAGTACAAATGGGAATGAGAGAAAAGGAGTTTGAGATTGTTGATCAAGACCTTTGACTGGTTATATGTGAGGATGGAGCTAAAAGTAAATTCAGAAGGGTAAGGTAATGGTATCTGACGATGAGGTGGGCTGTAATATCAGTGTGGTGTGAAGTCACCTTTCAGCAAATGCCAAGTTCTAAGTTAAGTATCTAGGACGAATTGTAAGTGATAGTGGTACAGATGAAGCAGATTGCGACCGCAAGGTTTTAAACGGTAGGAAAGTCTCTGGGAACAATTTGAGCATTAGTGAATTGTAAGGGTTTAAGTGTGGAATGTTCCGCCAGTTAGCTGCATGAGGAGGCTATGCTGTAGCCAACTTTGGTGTATTGGAATGAAGAGAAAAGATCTCGAACAGTGAAAATGGACAACTTTAGAGGAATGGTTGGTGTGGTGTGGAAGGTAAATAGAACGAGGAACGACTAAGTAAGAGAAGTTTATGGTGTGAAGGAAGGGAACAATCTGAGGCCTGGATCGAGACATGGAATGGTAATGCCGTTTGGTGTATCTGTTGTGTTGCTCCCACGTCCACAGTAGTCAGTCCGATCTGGCGCAGGCGGTATCGTTCGCCAAGACTAGATCGTTGCCCTTACTGTACCGAGGTTGGTGGGGGTGGAAGAAGCCTTCTTGTAGGAGTTGGGTGATGTTAGCACAGTGGTTGTTGAGTAGATTAAGCGGAATCTGTGTTGGGAGGCATTTAGTGGGATGTGTTTTTGTTCAATACTAGACATTGCAAGATTTGGGAGGGGTACAGAATAGGGAGATTTAGTGGTATGATGCAGGGTCGGTGGTTTATTGTATTTTGGGATGGGTATTATGTGAGAAGATTTCCTGCAATTTGGAATAGTTATGGGAATTAGTGGCTCTTGCTGATCCTCAAACTATGTGGCCGAGCAGGAATGATATGTTCCTTACCCGGTTTCACTACAGATGCGGCCCCCTTCCATAAAGAGGTAGATCGTGTCGCTAAAATTAAAGCCTGGAGGAACGGCACACACTCCTAGCCCCAGTTGCCTATTTATTTAGAATGCTCTTGTGCTTTATTTGGATCACTTGATTGAATTTTAAATTTTTCTCACTTTGTGTGAGCGAAGAAATATTTATAAGAAAAAAAGCACACAAATGTTTTGCTTTTCCAGCTGGTGCCATCATCCTCGAATTCCACAAGTCTTGGAAGAACGGAAATCTCCGAATGCCGTCAACCTGTGGTTACACATAAACAAACTTATTTCCCTCCCCAAAGATTACTCTGTGCTCATGAACACAGTTTCCCAGTTTCCTTGCCATGCTTCTATCGGGGATGATTCGAGGACTCCTACGATGTGCCTCACTTGTGGCAAGATGCTGTGCTCCCAGGTGAGAGGCAAATACCTGTAATTTCAACATTTATCAACACAACTCTTGCTTGCGCATTTCAAATAAATATCACCTTTCTTACGCCTGTTATCTGAATGCTGATTTTCACTTTTCTTTCTGCCAGAGTTACTGCTGTAAAATGGAGCTTCCTGAAGGGTCAGAGCCAATTGTTGGTGCGTGTACTTACCATGCCCATTTCTGCGGTGCTAGTATGGGTGTTTTCTTGAAAGTGAGGGAGTGTCGAATTCTTCTCCTTTCAGGACGAATCAAAGGTTCGTCTGCAATCTTTGCTACCTAGTTTGCCACAATCAGCATTTTGCTTCCGTACATTTTCCTAGTGAATGAGTAATTGCATATATATTTCCAGGTTGTTTCATTACGCCTCCATACTTGGATGAGTATGGAGAAGCTGACCATGGTTTGAAGCGTGGTAACCCTCTTCGGTTGGATGAGAACTCGTATTCGCGCCTCCACAATATGTGGTTATCACATTCAGTGCCCGACGTCATTGCCCACACCATGGAGGGCACCTCGAGTGTCCTTCTTACTGAATGGTTCCAGTACTGAAGCATCTCTGGCAGGCCACCTCATCCGACTACTATTATTCCTTTTCCTCAGAAACAACAATATATGAAGGATGGTGACATTTAATGAATGATGAATAAATATTTAGCTTAGCATGTAGAAATCCCCCAAAATGTGATAGTCATATACTTTATTTATTTATAATATATATATATATATATATATATATATATATATATATATATATATATATATATATATATATATATATATATTGGCGTGTTAAAACAGTAAACAAATAATACTAGGTAACTGGATAATCATCTTGATAGCTTCCAACTTAATTTCAAATACATAGTTGGTATAATTGAGAGGCTATTAAAACGAATGTGATCGCACGTTGATTTAGGCCAATGAAGGAGAGCAAAGAACATGAAAGGACGAGCAATGAGGAAAATGGCAAAGAAATGTTGAGGGAAAATCTCTTTCCTTTCAAAGAAATTTAAGAATGCTGGAATATAATTTGTATTATACCTCGACATTAATTTTAATATAAAGAAATTAAACAGTGTACGGTTAATGATATTTCATGTCATTACGTGTTTGGACAAGTAAATGATAGGGGTATGATTTAAAATAATTTGAATGGTCAAATCAATACAAGTGAATGATCTTTATTTTGACAATATGCTTGTTTTTGTGTTGAAAAACTGATTTTTTTTTCTTTCAGTTGGGTTAGTAGTTTAATTATAATCTACCTTTGTAATGTAATATCTAGTGTTTATTTGTCATTTACCCCCTCCCATTTCGAGTATGGCTGCTTCTGGGTACATGTCCCATGTAAGAAGGAAAGTTGTTTTTTTACTCTTACAGGCATGAGCGAAAATTTACGCATGTTTTTTTTTCATTGCCCTTAATAATAATTCTCAATGTTTGTCTCCCTCGGCCCATTTATTCTCTTCACGATGGAACTCTCATTACCACTGACTTCCCACCACAATTCACTGCAGCCATTCTCTCTCTCCAAATTGGCACACACGATACCCATCCTTAGGCTAAACAAATCAGCCAGTGACTGCGTATCATCTGCATCCCTCTCAAAATGAGTAGTGTATAGTGTTCAGCAAAACTAGGCGACTCCCAACACGAATTTCACCCCTTACATTATTCAACAACCAACATTACCCAGCTAATAGGATTCATTATACTCTCGCCACCGTTATGCAGCAAGAGTCGTAGCAAAACCTTCGTTACTGTCCCCAGGGAAGGCAAACCCTGTGGCTCATATTCCACATTAAGCTAAAAGTCCCCATTGAAAAACAAAAGGAAGTGTATTGCAAGTAATCACAAGACATCATAAACCCAACGTTCACAAAATGACAAAAATAGGTTCCTTACTCTTCCTCGCCCTCTTCAATCCCTTCCTCTCCCCCCCCCCCGATTCAAACCTAAGGCCCTACGACTACGCACGCATCGCAATACTCGCCCGACCATAAATACTCAGCCCCAGTGATGTGACACTCTAGAACACAAGCTCCCCAACCTACTGTTGTGAGGTACAATATCGGGGAGTGTGACAGTCTCTTGTGTCCTTTGGTGAGTCATCACTCAGCCATTTACCAGTGTGCCTTGAGTCGATGGTGGTGGATGATTGATTATTCAATTGATATTATGGTCAATTTGCGTTTCAAAATTTCTACTTCAAATGTAATATTGTATAGTGGCTGCAAACCTTAATCAAACATTTCCTATGGGTGTGAGGCATAAAAAAAAAAGTTTGGCAACTGCTTGTACACTCCGCTAGACGGCACTCCCTCGATCATCATACTTTATACCCCAGGTTTCTTTTCAGAAACTATAGTTATCACACACAGTGCTAGCTCTCGAGGAGAACTCCGTCCAGTCGTCTGAGTTCATTGAAACGTGCCCCTTGCCCCCTTATGAGCAGGACCCCAGGCCAGGAACAAACGAACATACACACGCAGTTACTTCATTCAGCTAGACCAAACGATTAATCTTCTTAGTATACCAACTGTATATCTGCCTCCTGTTCACCATCCGCTTTCTTTCTTGTGTTGACGGCGGGCCGGATCCCGCCTTCTCGGCAATGAGGGGAGGTTAACAGGCTGACCTGTATGTAACCAAGGGGACTTTTATTATGCCCCTTTTTCCTTTTTAAAAATTTTTCCTTTCTCCCTACTTAGGCTTTTTTTAAACCACAGCACCTTCGGAGCCATCCTGACAATCACGTAGCTGGGCTCTAGCATGTTTGGCTTAGACCATGACTCACATTTGCTTTCATATAACGACCATTATGATCATTGAGCCCTCACCTAACTCCATTTAAGTCTTCCCGTAACGCCCATTGAACTCTCCCGCAACACTACTACCTACCAATTGAGCTATTCACTACCACCTATTGAGCGCTCTCTGAACACCCAACACAATATTCTTACCCCCAAGGGGCCGTTTTGCCAAAGAGCGTGCTGTGTTCGGTTTGCATTGTAGGGTGATTTCTCCCTGGACTAAAGCACTTTTGGGCGGTCAAGGTTCGGCGTTCACATTGACCCCTCTGTTCGAGTGGGACGCACTAACTAGGGTCGATCGGCGTCATAACGTGAGGGACGTTTCTTGTGGAATGGTGGAGAGACACCCACAGAGTGGGGAGGTACGATTCTTTGAATTATCTCCCTGTAGAAAGAATGTTCTTGGAGTTTTGCGCATACCTCTGGGGGATGGTAAGTCTTTTGCATGTAATGATGTGGCTGTTCCGAGGAGATCGAGTTAATGTTTTAAGGGAACGACCTTGGTTTCAGTGTAAATGGTTTATTGGGATCATGCAGTTGCATCCCTTGTTAAGGAGGGAAGTGGTTTATTTTGTCTGTTGTGATGAGTGGATGCGAGACTGGGACACAGGTCATACATGTTCATTTTTGTGTTTCTTGTCGGGAAGTTAGTCTAGTTTGATACCTAGCACTTTAGGTGCTTAAGCTGAGTGGCTGAGTGTTATGTTTGATAGGGTGATGAGGGTGGGGGGGTCGTGAATGGATATGAGATTGGGTGCTGAATCCATACTTCTCCACACGAGTATAAAGTAATGTACTTCTTGGAGGTGCAGGAGATGGGTACCTTGGATTGCCCGCATGCGGTTCGTGGTTTGGTCTTCTCGGTAATTGGCCTGTGTTTACCGTCTCATCGAACACCGTTGGTATTATGCTTAATGATAGTTGATGTTTGATAACCTTGTATCAAGTATTCACTGTACTCAAAATTGTGCGTTGTAAAGAGAGTGACATAAGATTTTGAGGATGACTGTCTTCAGCTTGTGTTGCAACCAACGTTTGAATCTTGTGATGTAGATTTGTTGATCTAAAGCTGCTTGGGTGTGTTTCGAGTGTTTGGCCAGTAAAGTGATTCGATCTGCGTTGCTGTAGAGTAGTTTTGCGATAGCGAAGGAGAGTACGGACGGATCTCTGTGGTACTCATTATGTTCGGGTAGACCAGTAGGATTTAGAAGGGGGCCAACTGGCCTCCAAAGATGGTTTAAAATAAGTTCAAACTGGGTGCAAGTAAGAGAAGTCTAAGAAGGGTCAGGGATGGACCAAGGCAGTTTGAAGGAGGGTCAAAATGAGATCCAAGTTCTAAGATGGTCTAACCGATTGTTTATGGCGGGTCCAAGGTGGTGGCGCAAATTCGAAGAAAGTTCAGGAAGGCAGAGTCAGAGAGACTTTAAGGAGTGTGGTGGATGC
This sequence comes from Ceratothoa steindachneri, assembly GCA_963969495.1. NCBI lineage: Eukaryota > Metazoa > Arthropoda > Malacostraca > Isopoda > Cymothoidae > Ceratothoa > Ceratothoa steindachneri. The sequence continues at coordinate 63,997,062 of OZ018317.1, read as the reverse complement.
AGGGTTAAAATGGATTTAAAGGGAACACACACACACACGGCCGATTAGACTTTATCATGTCTGCTCTTCCTCCCAATGCTTCCCTCTGGTTTCTCTCTTATCCTGTTAATTAGGCCTTGTTTAGTAGTCCCAATAGTGCTTCTCGCTACTTCCAGGGGGCCGCTAAGTAAGTCTTCTCATGAGTCTTAGCTACATGCCACGTCTCTGATATAGATGCAGTCACTTTACTGGCACACTTACTTTGTAAAATATGATTTTCATTTGGAGTAATTTGTAAATACGTTGTAAAACTTTGTGAACTAAGGAGAGTTAGAAGTGTATTTAAGCTTGTGTTATCTGCATTTGCAGGTACTAAAGTTGACAGGCAACCCTTAAGAATGAATGATCCTGTAGCACATTATTTTGGGATTGAGACAGGTTTCCCCACAAAGGTTTTTTTTTCTTTAACTTAATTCAAGATAAATTATAAATGTCTTGGTATGAAGTTGAAATTAAAGTCAGCCATGAGGGCCTTTCACATCATACTGCTGTGACATGTACTTTTAAATCTAGTTACTACCACATTTTTTCTTAACTATCCTTGTCTCATGGAATTTTTGGCTTAAACCTTCGTCTTCAACCACTCAAAATCAGTACAATCTTATAGGTGAAAATCGGTAGTATCATAAAAAATATAGTGCTGCAAAATGAAAGGCCAACGATTTCCCCCGAGTGACACTTTATTCAATTTGTGTTAATTGTAATAAAGCTGGGTGTCTTCAGACCCTCATAGTTTTTTTTCATTTTTAGTTTTACCATTTGAACTATGGCACTTATTTGTCTCTACTGTTATTGTATAAAATGCACGGCTTTCTCCCCTTAGCCGTGGCTCTGTTGTGTTCATTTTAGTGATTGATGACAGTCGTGCTTCTCTTGGTCGCTTCCCAGGCTAATTTGAAGCATAAATTGATCATTTCACCATTTGGTGACAGTGGTTAAAGGAATGTTGTGATAGAAACATTTCATCTTGTGTACATAATAAAATAGATCCTTTTAGATAAAGTTTGCTTATAAACCCTTCATAATACATTAAGAAACGTTTCATGCTAGTTTTATCTAAGTTAAGTAGTTATTTGCACTACCCGTTCTTTTTAATTGTGAATGAGCCCTTCCACCCCCTTCCTCACCAAGCCCAAGTCGAAGGTATGAGTTGCCTTGCCGAGAGGCTTTCGGGCAGCTGAGGAAAGGTGTTTATGCATATAACCATTTTGCTATCCTGGTCCTCTATCTCCAATAATGAAAATTTGAAAACAAAAGTTGGTTTCTCACCCGGCTCTTCTACGGACGACGATACAGACTAATCTCCGCGGCGTGGAGACCCGGAAGAGGCTTCAACTTAAAAGATCCACCCTTCCTTAGTAACCCCTACTACCTATTCTCAGTCTACCCCTGCCTGCTGTTGTCACCCTCCGCGGTCCAACCAACTATACCCACTCCCACCGCTGTTTCCTTGATCCAACACTACGTATTGGCGCTTCACTCACAGATACTCACAGAGGATCTTCTAGAAGAGGCAAATTATGCCTTTGGCTCCAGAGTCTTGGAATCAGAGTTATCCTTCTCTTAGGTGGACTGCCTGCCATGGATACAAGCTCCGCCTACCCGTCCCCAGCCACGGAGGTAATTTCCCTAGTAAATAGTCTCGGCTGTTTAAAAAGAATCCGGACGGATATTCGAAGTACCGGGCAAGCGTGCTAACCACTATATTAGCCGGTAGGATAGATCTTTATAATCGAATTTGTAGGGATTTAGTGCAGTTTTCCTTCTGCCTGGCTTCGGCAAGGCTTTTGTGGCGCCTGCCATCAAGCAGTACTAGTCCCTCCGACGTCTCATTTTACCGTCCCATACCCATGACTTGCCGTTCATGTAAGATCATAGAGATTATGGTGGCCTCTCGTTTCATGTCAAATCTCTCTTCCGTAAATTCCGCAGTGTTCTCAACACCACCTCCGCTTTACCCACGACGTTAATTAACCTTGCTCGCTCCGCAAGAGGAAGGCTCAGTCCTGAGCTTTTCCCTCTTTCTGATAAACACTTCGCTTCGCAGTTTAATTAGCAGCCCATTCTACTCTGACGACCTAATGATAGACTACTGCGGTAGATCTCTTCCCACTGTCGTTTAGTAGTGGTTCAGGTTGCCATTACTGCGGGCATTAAATGTGCTGCCTCGAAGGCATTCTCTGCCATCCACTTGGATTGGGCAGCTGCCCAACTGGTTCCTTACCTTAAACCTCTCTCTCCCATCACAAATCTTCCTCTACCGACATGTAGACGTTCCAATGTTGTTTATGTGTGGAACCCACATACCGGCGAATTAGTGGGTGGAAAGTTTCCTTATCTTCGACGAGAAGATTTGGAGGAAACCTTACGTCCGCTACCTCTTTGCAGCCACCCGGTCCACTCTCAACTACTCGGGCAATCTGTCTCTCACGTTGACCGCATCACGTTACTCCACTTGTATACTGCGCTGGACTTTGGCTGCGCAGTGTATGACTCGGCATCCTCCCTGATCCAATTTTAAATCAAAGTCGTCTCAGTGTCGGGTATTGGCAGGGAGTGTCGTCTCTGCCTTGCCGCTTTTACGTGCTTTTCTGTCCGTGAAGACATTTCTCTGCTTCTGCCGGATGACCATGTCCTCACTGTTCCCGCTGGTACCCCCCAGGGACCGTGTCCCTGTAAGGGGCGTGGTGAATTCCCTTCCTGGCCGCTGTGCTGACGGGACTCAGCGCCCCGTCCGGCCCCAGCTTAGCCTCTTCTTTCTGACACCCTGTCCTCTTACCTTAATTCCTCACTTTGCATACAATCTCTACTACAACTTTCTCTGGTCGGCCTCTAATTTCACACGGTAAATGCTGACCAGCTTTATCTCATACAACCATCCCAGCTCGGGGGAGGGAACAAGGGCCCCTCACCCGTGAGCTCCAGTTTTGGGAGGTTAGTTTTTAAAAACCTGCTTAACCCCCACCCTCACCTTCCTCACACCGCCTTTATCTGTCCTCTTCGCATTCTATTGACTTTACGTCGTGCCTAAGGCGGAGCCGCCATGCCGATGCCCTGTCAAGTGACTAGGCGGGACGAGTGGCTCAAATGGCGGTAGCTGGCCGTGTCGGTCCCATGTTCACACCTCCCAGAGCGGGCTAATGCGTGGGGGTGATTAGCGTTTGCGTCCCGTGCTAAAAAAGAGGGTCACCATGCCCAATGATGAATTTAAAAAAAAACGACCTCGACCATCGTCGGAGCCGCCCTCGGGCAGCTTCCCTGAATAAATGGAGTTCTCCCCTCGCTGTTCTTTCTAAGGGGACCCTCCAAATTTCTTCTACCACAGAGGAGGCTTACTCCTCTCCTTTGCCTACGGGTGTAGGGGGGGACACTCTCCACCTTCTCTGGAGGCGCCTTTGGGGGTCTCCCCATTTCCGGCGACAGTCCCTCCTTTTCTTTCACAAGGGACTGCCAAGAAAGCACGCAGGTGGCTGAAAATTGACCTCTCCTTGTTAAAGTGCGTCGATAGGGCCAACCCCATCAGGGAGGCAAAGGATGGCAGGGCCCATCGGTCTTTGCCATCTAACATCCTGCACTCGTGCGCTAAGAGAAAGAGAGGGGGTCAATGTATGTGCCCCCCTCTGTTCTTCGATTGATGTCGGTTCGCCGCCCTTAGATAAAAAAGGTACATCGAATGGGATCTGTGATGTCTCGGTGGGGAGGGTGCACATGGACGCCCCCCTGATATATGGATATGGTCCCTGAGGTGACTCCGCCTCAAACGGTAGGATATTTCATGGAGTTGAACCGGACTCGGTGTCAAGCACAGAACCCGTGTCCGCCCCTATACAAGCTGCTCCTCAGGCGGCTCGGATCTCCGAGGCTTCACAATGAGAGGAGGGATCTCCTTCCTTGGCATAGGGCCTCCTACCAGCGAAGGAGAGAAGCCGGTTCATTTCCCGCCCTCCTCTCCAAAAAAAAACAAGAAGATGAGAAAGACTCGGGGCTCCTCTCCTTCAGCGAGTACGGAGAGGTCTGCTGCCGTTTCGGTAAGTGACCAAACCAAGATCGGCACATCCAGCCCCGTTGCTCCCTCGAGGTGGGAGTCAGACCAGAACTGCGCAGAGCGGAGCCTCGATTACGTCGCGGCCCCTCATTCAGAGGTTACCTTGTGTTTATGAGCCTGCTGGGTTCAAAGGCTTCCTGGTTATTCGCTCCACTCTTAGAGGCATGTTGGCTAAGGGTAACATGATCCATCAGAGGAGCGTTTTAGCTAGTGTGAATGGCAGAGAGCCAAAGGTGACCCGTTTCTCGGACGGGAGCCTGTAGGCGAATGCGTCGAATTCCTCCGAGGCAGCCATGATTAGTGCCCTTCAGACATGATGGCACGCCTGTGAGTGTGACGCCGCACTCTACCATGAACTTCGTGAAAGGTGTAGTTTATGCGAGGGAACTCGTGGACTACTCCATAGAGGACATCACCTTAAAGCAAGCTGACCATGGGGCGGTCAAGGTCGAACGTGTGATGAGAAAGCAGAGAGGGGCCTCAAGACCCACCCCTACACTCTTCGTCACGTTGGACTGTGACAAGCTCCCTGAGTCGGTGCGTGCCGGTTGGTATCGCTACCGCGTGAAGGCATTCGTGCCACTGCTGTGGAGGTGCTATTAATGCCACCGCTTCTGCCATACTAATCGCTCCTGGTGATATGCAAAGTCTGGGTTACCTGAAACCTGTGTAAGTTACTCCAAGGCCACACACGATAAGTCCAAATCGTGTGTGGCTAAGTGTGTCAAATGCGGAGAGTCGCACCCCGCTTTTTCGAAGCAATGTGATGCGTATCTCCTTGAGAAGGAAATCCGGGCTGTTCAGGATCGGGATCGTTTCTCATTTCGTGAGGCAAATGACTTGGTCCTGGCACGCCCGTCGCTACGCGGGACGTCTTATTCCTCAATGTTGAAAAAGACATCCTCTGCTCCTGGCCCCTCCGGGCCTACGGGTACGGTCGTTTCCGCGCCCGTTCGACCCTTCTGCGGGTTCTACCCACCCCTGGTGCTCCCCTCTAAATTTCGCGGCACAAAGGGTTCACACCCAGTCCCGGCTAAAACCAGGGCTCCTACCCCTCCTTTCCCCAGCGTGATAATTTCCCGTAAGGCAAAACGGCCCCTCGCATCCACTGAGTCTGTAAAATCACAGGAGGCAACACCCCTTGAAGTAGGGTCTCTTGGATCCTCGAAAAGAGAAAAGATGAGCTCTTTAAATAAATAAAAAAAATCCCCCAGCGCGACCGTTCCCCGTAAGGCGAAACGGCAACGAACCTCTACCGAGTCATTAGACTCACAAGAGGCAACACCCTGAAGTTGGTCGCCAGGCCATCTTCCGGGGTCCTAAAGCTGCCTCCCAAAGAATGACAGCAACAAAGGAGCTTCGTCGCCTTCGCCCACGCCCCGTGGTGGGCTGGGTGGCTCGGAGACGGTGGAATTGCCGTGGACTTCGGGCCAATTGGGAGGAGCTGCGGAGGCTCGTCTCCTCCCGTTCGCAGTTAGCTATCTTTTTGCAGGAGACGATGCTGGGCGTATGTCCCCTGCCCATCCTCCCGGGGTATAAGGGTTTGGCGACCCCACCACCCCGGGATGGGGACCGGGCGGGAAGATGTGCGATTTACACCCGGCTTGATGTCTCCGTACTTCTATTCGCTTTAGATACCTCCTTTCAGGCAGTAGCTGTGCAGCTGCACCTTGATAAGAGATATACTGTTATTTCTGCGTACATTCCACCCTCGGCTGACTTCGACGCGGGCGACCTCCGTCGCGGCGCGGTTGCCGACGCCCTTTCTCTTGCTAGGAGATATAAACGGTAGACACCCCCTCTGGGCAGAGAGGGAGGGGGGGGTCAAGTCCTTGTCGACCTGATCGAAGAGCTTGAGATGGGTATCCTAAATGTGGATGAGTTTACACATCACTGCCCGAGAACTGCTTATTTTCCTGCCTCGATCTATCTTTGTGCTCTCCGGATGCACATCCTGATTTTGATTAGGGGGGATGCTTGATGATCTCCATGGTAGTAATCACCTTCCCATTCAACTATTATTTTCTGTCCCGCTGCCGCCCGAGAGCCAGCCCCGGTTGTGCTTGGCGCGGGCGCGATGGTCTGCATTTCAGGAAATGACTGAATTCTATATCTCAGTCGAGGAGTTTAGGTCGTTAGATGAGGCCGTTGAATTCTTCTCCAGCAACCTTATTATCGCGGTGAGAGCTATTATTCCTAGAAGGTCTGGCTGTTTTGCGCGCCGACCACTCCTGTGGTGGTCATCTGAGTGTGAGACTGCCCTCAAGCAGAAGCGCTCTGCGTACATGCGCTATAAGCGCCCCCCGAACGATTTCACTTTCGGTGAATTTCGTCGGGCTAGTTTCCGGTATATTTCGAAGCACGCCCGCCTCCTCTTGGCGGGCATACGTGTCTTCACTTAACGGGAAGACTTCTCTAGCAGATGTGTGGAATCGAGTCAAAAGGGTTCGTAGTAAGTTCTCGCAGGACCCCCCTCCTGTTCTCCAGGAGAATTGGACCGCAAACTCCGACCACGCGTCCGTGGCGGAATCCTTTTCGACCGCATTCTCTAACTGGGATGCTGCTCCGCCAGCATTCAATGCACGTCGTGATGTCGCGGAACGCCGCCGGCTGGACTTTACCTCCAGAGGCGGAGAACCCTTCAACGACAGGTTTACTGTGAGTGAGTTGCGTTGCGCTCTTGCTTCCACGTCGGATGCTCTGCTCCGACTGGAAAATGCCGTCTGCGAGGCCTTCCTTCGTTGACAGCACTACGCCACGGTGTTTTTCGATCTGGATGAGGCCTATGATACCGCATGGCAATACGGTATCATGGAGACTCTCCCCACGATGGGGGCGAGGGAACGCCTCTCAAAGTTTATATCTGAATTTTTGCGAGATCGTCGATTCCGCGTACGGGTGGGGGGAACCGTCTCCGGCCCAAAAGAGCAGGAGGAGGGTGTCCTGCAGGGAAGTGTCCTCCTTGCCCTGAGCATCAACGGCATCTTCATTGGTGCTGACGAAATATGTTCTCGCTACGCTCTACGTGGACGACCTTTCGATCTCTTTTGGCTCGGCCAAGATGACAACTCTGAAGTGTGGACTCCAACAGGCACTGAACCGCGTCTTCCGTTACGCGGAAGCGCACAGGCTTCGGGTTCCGTTGGCCACGACTAAGGTGATGCACTTCTGCCGCCATCCGTGGCTCCATCCTGACCCAGATTTGTTTCTAAATGGGGTTCGCCTGGAAGTGTAGACTCGCACCGTTTCCTTAGTCTTGTATTCGACCGGCTCCTTACCTGAAGGGCACATATTTGCAGCCTTAGGGTCTTGTATCCGCGCCATATACATTCTTCGTTTTGTGGCGTTCTGCACCTGCGGTGCTGATAGGGTTACCGCCTTATATTTTTATCGATTCTCTGTTCGTTCGAAGCTCGACTAGGGATGTGAGACTTATGCATCCGCAGCCGATCATGTATTGCGGAAAGTGGACTCGATCCACTACACCGGCTTGCGCCTGGTGACCGCTGCCTATCGCACTTCGCCCATTGAGAGCCTACTTATCGATGCTGGGGAGATGCCACTCGTTGTGTGCCGTTCACAGTCAATAACTCGCCTGTACGCGCGAGCCCGACGCCTCCCTTAGTCTCCAACAGCTCTCACTGCATTCGCAGCAAGATCTCGACGGTGCCTATGCCGCAGAGAGACGCCAGTCATACCTTAAGCACTTTTAATTTAGGACTAGGAAACTCCTTCGAGAGCTAGGTATACCTCTCGGGTCGATGAAGCCCCTAGTTCTGCCCCGGACGCGTCTGTCTTCACGCCCGAGCTGGTTGCAATACACCGCTCGGTACGGGAGATTACGTGACGTTCTCGGTTCTGAGACCGGATTGTGGTATATTGCCACTCACAAAGCGCCCTGAGTGCTCTCGGGGTATTAGAATCTCCTCATCCCCTTCTTCGCAATATCCTTGACGTCACGGTTTTGGCGAGATTATCTTCCGGGTTCCTGGATTTGTAGAATTGGGGGGGAAGAGTGGGCCAAAAAGTCCGCGAGGACTGGGCGACCATACCAGCGTTCGCTCTTCCTTACACCGATTACATGGCAGGAATACGAGCAGCTCTCCGGGCTGCTTGGCAACAAGGTCTGAAATGGTCGAGGGAAATCTAAAGTTGCGTGCCATTCCACCGCGACTGTTTTCATGCACCCCACCCCCATTCCTCAACGGCTTCATGTTGCTTTCTTCCGTCTCCGAAATGGATGCACCGCCATTTGATGGAGCGGTCACCTACGCTATATTGATGACTGCATTGTCCTCCAGACTGTTCACCACATTTTTGTTGAATTTCCCAGTCTGGGTAATCTTCGTACACGCTAGCTGTCCCGGTACCGGGATGAGCCGGGTTGCTACCGCCTGTACCTTGTACTCTGGATGGATTCGTGCACACTGACATGCGGACTTTATGACTTTTGGAGGGAGGCTAGCCTCCTCCACCGTATTTAACTGGTGGGGAATGGGTCTTTTTTTTAGGTTGCACGTTTCTGCGCCGGGGGGAGGCAGGCTTTCCCTAGTCTCATAACGTACTTCCTGCTTGTTGCCCTTTTCCTTTTTTTATTGCCATTATTGTTTTTTGTTTTGCATATTGTTATTTTAATGTAGCCTATAACTAGACTGTCGTGAGTACGTCGATTATGCCCAAGTAGGCAGTCGCCAGACGTGCTCCAAAAATTAAAAAAACAAAACAAAAATATACAGGGACCTTGTCGCCGCTCTTCGCACTCTCGTTCTCTCTGTCCCCTGTTTGATGCATCTCTTTCAAGGGTAATCTTCCGTGGATGATGACTGGTAGCCATTATATGTGTAAATGAACATATTTTGAATTGCTGATCCCATGGTGACTTTTCTTTTAACCTACCCACTCATAGGAAGGTCATAGTATCTAGTTTTCATGAAGCTCCTTTTTTATTTTTTTAATCTAACTATGGTGAAAACTGTAAGCAAGAGTGGGAAAGCGCATGTAGATCCGCCTCCAAGCGCGGCCTTCTCCCTATGTGCCGTGGTAATGGGGGAAAAATGAAGCACCCCTTTGACCAAATTATTGAGTATGCCTGAGATCGCAACGAATAGGGTCTGTGATTCCTTGGGGGTGATGGCCACACAGATCTTCCCCGACCCTTAAGCTGGAGTGTCTTGCAAATGACCCAGCCCCAGACGGCATAGTCTTGCATGGGATCGAACTCGAGTTCGCCACTGTGCAAGCTTCTCCTGAGACGACTTAGTGCTCCCAACGAGAACTCACAAGGAAAGGAGAGATTTTCTTCCCTGTCCGGTGCCCCCCTTTTCCATCTCTGAAAAGATCTTGCTGAAGACGGCCTCGGGGCTCCTTCCGGCTGTGGAGAAAAATAAAAGAGTTCATTCCCCCCACCCCACCCTCCTCTCCTAAACAGTCTAGGACGTTTCGTCGCACACCTTGATAAATAAAAATTTAAAGTCAACCAGATCAAGTTTTAAAAAAATCTTGTAAAGATAGGTTAGTGTTGGAAATTTCTGACAAGGAGTCAGAAATTATGTGATCGATGGCATTCGTTCGTGTACCAACTTACTCAAAAACTAGTTGATTGATTTCTACAAATTTGGGTGGAGTTCTAGAGTCCTAGCCTAGAAATAAATTATTAGATATTCACCAAGATTCGGTTAGAGTTTTTACAAAAAATTATATCTTTGAAGCCGCAAGTGTTAATGTTGATTTCTAAATACCTAGAAGATCTTTTTTGCGAAGGTAACCTGGTCGAGATTATGTAATGGTTACAGGTTTTAATTTGTTTGTTTCAAAAATTGCACGAAAACTAAGTAATAATTTCTACTAAATCTGGTTGAACACTAGAGCTTTAGCCTAGAAGAAAGCGAGTAGTTTTTTTTTTTTACAAAGATCCGTTTTTATCCGGTTAGGAAATATTTCCCTTATTATTTTTTAAATAAAATTATATTTTTGAAGCTACAAATGTTAATGTCGAGTTTCTAAATATTTGAAAAGGGTTTTTTTCTTGTTAAGGTAACTGTGAAGATTATGTAATCGCCAATGTTTTTATTTGTTTGTTTACAAAATTTCACGAAAACTAATTACCCGATTTCTACCAAATTTGGTGTAGTTTAGAGCCTTATCCTAGAAGGGAAAGATTAGTTTTTGACCAAGATCTGGTTTCTATATCCAGTTATATGCAATTAGGTATTGTTATGTATACTACTATTTGTAATGTATTTGTAATGTTTATTTGTAATGTAATATCGAAACAACAATCCCCAACTCCTTTAGTGATTACTCATAATACAACCAACTAACCTACTCCCATACAACCAACTAACTTGCTACCAATACTTATTTAAGTTTAAAGTTCCCATATTTTAGGCAGTTCACCTCCAACCACTTAACGCGCTCCTACTGGAATTGATTCGCTCTAGATTTTGGGTAATTTTTTTTTTAAAAGCTCATCTGGCGACTGCCTACTTGGGCATTAGTCGCCGTATTAAAAACCGGCCTAGTACTAGGTTACTTTAAATTCAAATTCGAAAAGATAAAAAGCAACCTCACCCCCCAAAAATGGGAAAAGGAAGCGAGCAGTAAGCAAGGTCCTGCGTCGGGGGGAGGTCCCGGCGGCGCAGGAGCGTGTGGCCAAATAATAGGGAAAAGGCCGGCCTCCCTCCACAAGTCAACAAGTCCACCAGTCAATGTGCACGTACTCGCCCCGAGTACCATGGACAGGCGGTATCGACGCCGCCAATCCCGGTACCGGGACAGGTAACGTGCGCAAAGATCGCCCAGACTGGGACATTCGACAAGAATGTGCCCGACAGTCTGGGGTACGACGCAGTCGTCACAATAGGGCGCAGGCGAGTGCTCAATCAAATAGCAATGCCTCACACGAGTGTGTCCAATTCGGAGAAGAAAAAAAGCGATCTGAAGCCGTCGCAGCATTAGGGGATAGGTCCATGGGAACAGTCGCGGCACAATGGCACGCAACTTTAAGTTCCCTTCAACCGTCTCCCATCTTCTTTGCCAAGCAATCCAAAGAGCTGCCCGGATTCCTGCCATGTAGTCGGTGTGAGGAAGAGCGAAACGCTGGTCCGGTCGCAGAGTCCTCGCGGACTCTTTGGCGCCCTCATCGGCACGCTCATTCCCCGCAATTCCTACATGTCCAGGAACCCAGCAGAAGATAATCTCGACATCTGCCAGGCTTGCCAAAACCGTATGGTCACGTATATCGCGAACTAGGGGATGCGGAGATTCCAATGCCCCGAGAGCACTCGAAGCGCTTTGTGAGTCGCTATAGATCACAATCCGACTCCGAACTGTGCACGTCACGTAATCTCCCGTACCGATTGGTGTATTGCCACCAGCTCGGCCGTGATGACAGACTCAGCGCCTGGCAGAGCCCCGCTGACTTCAAACAGAGGGGATACGGCATGAAAGCCGACCCCCTCTTGAGACTTGAAGCCATACGTATACACTGGCATGGTTCCAGTGTGACACGAGGTGTGCTCCTAAAAAGTCAAATGCAATACTTCCGCGCTGTACAAGCTTTGGGAGCAAAGGTGTAGCAACAAATAGCCAAATGTGATACCCTCCAGGGTGGCGTCCTGGGCAGAACCAGGGGCGCCACCGGCCCGAGAGCAGTACCTAGCTCTCGAAAGAGTATCCTAGCCCTAAACCCAAAGGGCTTAGGGTATGACTGGCGTCTCTCGGCAGCATAGGCACCATCGAGATCAACTGCGGATGCAGTGAGAGCTGATAGCGACTGAGGGAGGTGCTGGGCTCTCGTGTACAGGCGATTGATGCACTGCACTTGCGTAGGGCTAGTGGCATCTCCCCAGCATCGACTAGTAGGCTCTCAATGGGGGAAGTGCGGAAGGCACCGGTCGCAAGGCGAAGGCCGGTGTGGTGAATTGAGTCCATCTTCCCCAATAAACGCTCGGTTGCGGATGCATAGGACTCGCATCCGTAGTCGAGCTTCGAACGAACAAAGGATCGATAAAAAAGTAAGGCAGTAGCCCTATCAGCGCCCCAAGAACTTAACGTCACGGAACGGAGAATATCCATGGCGCAGGTACAAGAGACCCTAAGGCTGCGAATATGAGCCTTCCAGGTGAGGCGTCGGTCAAATACAAGACCAAGGAAACGGTGCGATTCCACCACTTCCAGGAGCCCCATCCATTGAGAAACATCTGGATGACCGGGAACGTGCACCACCTTAGCCTTGGCCAAAGAAAACCGAAACCTTTGCGCTTCGGCATAGCGAGAGACGCGGTTTAATGCCTGTTGGATTCGACGCTACAGGGTTGGCATCTGGGCCGCGCCAAAAGAGATCGAAAGGTCGTCCACGTAGAGGGTAGCGAAAACATCTCCCGGCAGCACCGAGGTGATGCCGTTGATGCTCAGGGCAGAGAGTGTGACACTGAGGACACTTTCCTGCGGGACACCCTTTACCTGCTTTTTTGGGCCGGCGAGGGCTCACCCCACCCGTAAGCGGAATCCACGATCCCGCAAAAATTCACATATAAACATTGGGAGGCGTTCCCTCTTCTCCATCGTGTTGAGAGTCTCCATGATACTGTGACGGCATGCGGTATCATAGGCCTTCTCCAGATACGAAGGAAGGCCTCACAGACGGCATTTTCCAGTCGGAGCAGAGCATCCGACGTGAAGTGTAATTTGCGGAAACCACACTGTGCAGAAGACACATGGCCTCCACTGTCCAGAAAAAAGGATAATATAACATTTACTAATTTCTCCATCAACTTGCACACGCAAGAGGTTAGAGAGATTGGGCGTAAACAGGCTGGAGTAGAGTGATCTCTCCCCGGTTTGCGAAAGACAAGCACAGTAGCGATTCACCAGGAATCTTGGAGGAGACCCTCCACCCATATCCTGTTGAACAAATCTAACAGAAAGGCCATGACTTGCTCACCCAGGTGTCGAAGAATGGCGTACGTGACATCGTCCGGACCATGGGCAGTGTTCGCGCACCAAGCAAGAGCGGAGCGCAACTCACTCAAAGTAAACCTGTCGTTGAAGGGTTCTCCGCCTCTGGAGGTAAAGTCTAGCCTGCGGCCTTCCGCGACATCCCGACGCGCATTGAATGCTGGCGTTGCAGCATCCCGGCTAGAGAATGTGGAGAAAGCGGTGGCGAAGGATTCTGCCACGGACGCGGGGTCCGATATTGCAGTCCCATTCTCCTTGAGAAAGGGAGGGGGTCTGCGAAAACTTGCCCCGAATCCTTTTGACTCGCTTCCACACCTCTGCCCGAGAGGTCTTCCCGTTAAGTGAAGACACGTATGCCCGCCAAGAAGAGCGGCGGTCGTGCTTTGAAATATACAGGAACCTAGCCATGGCTCGACGAAATACAGCGACAGTGAAATCGTTCGGGCGGCGCTTATACCGCATGTAGGTATAGCGCTTCTGTTTGAGGGCCGTCTCACACTCGGCGGACCACCATGGGAGTCGTCGACGTGCAAAACGGCCATTCGTTCTGCGAATAGTATTCAGACCCGCGCGATGAGGTTATTGGAGAAGAACTCAACGGTCTCATCTACCGACCTAAACTCCTAACTGAGATAGAGAATTCAGTCATTTCCTGAAATGCAGGCCACCGCGCCCGCATCAAGCATCACCGAGGTGGGCTCTCAGGCAGCAGTTGCCCTGAAAATGATATTTGAATGTGAAAGTGATCACTACCATGGAGGTCATCGACCACCCTCCAATCAAAATCAGGCTGTGCATCCGAAGAGCACAAAGATAGATCAAGGTAAGAAAATGAAGCGGTTCTCGGGCAGTGATGCGTAAACTCATCCCCTCTCAGGACTCTTACCTCAAGCTCTTAAATCTCGTGGTGGTGGGGTCGCAAGACCCTTACACCCCAGGAGGGCGTCAGGGGGCAGAAAAAATAGCTAACGGGACGAGACGAGCCTTCGCAGCTCCTCCCAGTTGGCCTGGAGTCCACGGCAATTCCATTGAAGGAATATGCCCTCCAGGCCTAGCTAGGTTGAGACGCGGGGGCCCTCTTCGAACAGAAGACCCTCACGGGAGGGAGTGCTGGTACGCTTCCCAGAGGCGGACCTCCGGGCGCAGTCGGCCGGTCAAAGCGCTGAAGGCGCTGTCGCCTTCGAGGACTTATTGGGGGAGGTTGAACTCGCCATGCGAGTCTTTTCTTAGCTCCACCTCGAAACCTTAGGCGGGCCTTGCGGGTCGGAGGCGGGGGGCCTTCTTTTCGAAGAACCACCGTCTCCAAGCCACTCAGCCCACCACTAGGCGTGCTTGAAGGAGCCGAAGCTCCTTTCTTGCTGTCCTTATTTCTGGGGACAGCCTTAGGAACCCCGGAAGATGGCTGGCGACCAACTTCAGTGGTGTTACCTCCTGTGAGGCTAACGAGTCGGTGGAGGCGCATCGCCGTTTTGCCTTGCGGGAAACGGTCATGCTGGGGGAAGGGGGGGAGCCCTGGTTTTAGCCGGGGCTGGGTGTGAACCCTTTTTGCCTCCAGCTTTAACAGGGAAGCGCCCAGGTTGAGTAGAACCCGCAGAAGGGCTCCGAATGGGCGCGGAAACAACTGTGATCGTTGGCCTGGATGGGCCAGGAGCAGAGGGTGCCTTTCTAACTATTGATGCATAAGACGTCCCAGGCAGAGCCAGGCGCAACAGGACCAAGTCCTTAGCCTCGCGGAATGAGAGTCGAGCCTGAGCCTGAATGGCCAGGATTTCCTTCTCAAGAAGATATGCATCACATTGCTTCGAAGAAGCGGAGTGCGGCTCTCTGCAATTGACACACTTGGCCACACACGATTTAGACTTATCGTGTGCGGCCTTGGAGCAATTTACACAGACTTCGGATTACCCCGACTTTGCACGTCTACAAGAATGATTCGTATGTTCGAAACAGTGACAGTAATAGCACCGCCGCGGTAGTGGCACGACTTCCTTTACGCGGTAGCGGTACCAACCGGCACGCACCGACTCAGGGAGCTTGTCACAGTCGAACGTGACGAAGAGTGTAGGGGTGGGTCTCGAGGCCCCTCCCTGTTTTCTTATCACACGTTTGACCTTGACCGCCCCATGGTCGGCCAGCTCTAGGGTGATGTCCTCAATGGAGTAGTCAACGAGTTCCCTCGCATAAACTACTCCTTTCACAAAGTTCATGGTAGAGTGCGGCGTCACACTCACTTGGGAGCCATCAAGTGTCCGAAGAGCACTTATCTTGGCCGCCTCAAAGGGATTTGCCGCATTCGCCAGAAGGCTCCCGTCCGAGAAACGGGTCACCTTCAGCTCTCTACCAATCACACTAGCTAATGCTCTCCTCTGATGAATCATGTTGCCTTTAGCCAACATGGTGCCATCAGTGGAGCAAATAACGAGCAAGCGTTTGAAGCCAGCGTGCTTGAAAACGCCAGATAGCCTCTGAATGAGGGGCCCCAATGTTATCGACGCTCCGCCCTGTGCACCTTTGGTCTTAGTCATAGTCAGGGGCTACTGACCCAGGGGGTAGAGGGGCCGGATGTGCTGATCTTGGCTTGGTCGCTTACCAAAGTGGCAGCCGACCCATCCGTCCCTGCAGCCCCCGCCAATGGAGAGGAACCACGAGTCTTTTTAGTCTTTTTCTTATCTTTTCCTTTTTAGGAGAGGAGGGCGGAGAATAAACCCGCTGCTCCTCTCCGCTGGCAGAAGCCCCTAGGCCAGATGAACTGGCCTCAGCTAGGTCCTTCTACGAGATGGAGGTTTAAGGTAAGTTACCAGTGGCTTGCTGCCCAATCCAAGTGGAATCTATATGCCCTCTAGGGTGAAACGAGTGATATCATCTATAAAAGGTGGAGGAGACCACTTTGTGACAAAAATTAAAAAAAACGACGGGTTAAACGATTCCTCCGCCAATAAGAATCGAAGACGGGTGTGTTGAGGAATAGTTAAAAGGTTCGGGAAACAGGAAAACCGGAGAATGGTAAAATGGCTACAATCCAATAAAAGGTGGGCAACCGATTGGTCCCCACCGCAAAAACGACAGCAAGGAGCAAGGGCTGTTATGAGCACCACCCGAAACAAGATGGCCGTGAGTAAGTCTCGTGTGGCCAATGCAAACTCGGCAAAGGGCCACCTCCAACGACCGCATTCTATGACGACTTGAGGGCCAAGAGCGAGTAGAATTTTTTATTTTGTATAGTTTGGATGATGAACAATCACCCCATTCATTCTGCTACAGTTGAAAAATATAATTTCTTATTGAAGGAAAGTAGTCCCTAAAAGGCAGAGCCGAGTTCTCAAGGGACACGGAATGTGATGAGCGGGCTAGCCGATCAGCCTTCTCGTTGCCCAGGACCTCCACAGGCCCAGGGACCCTGCAAAAATTAATTTTATATCGGGATGCATTTTGGATCAGCCAGTTGAAAATTTCTGTGACTAAAGGATGGGACGCATTAAAAGATCTAATTGACTGTAAGTCACTCCTTGAGTCGGAAAAAAGGACAAAATCACTAAAAGGTAAAATTTGGATGAGTCTAAAGGCTAAAGGGATTGTTGAAAGTTCAGTGGTAAAAATGGATGCTGCTGGTGGCAAAGATAGAGTTAGGAATTCTCCTCCTGGGTAGATGGCTTCGGCGCCCACGCTACCGTCTGACTTAGAGCGACCCGTGTATAGAGGGCAGCATTGTTTGTGGGAGATCGAATGCTCTAAGAACAGGCTTTTAATGATGCGAGGGTCCATGGAAGACTTCTCCAGGCTCCACATGTTGGTACATACTTTGGAGAGAGGAGCCCGCCACCTAGGGGTCAGTAAGGATGGAAGGGTAAGGACCCTTGGAGCACCCAGGTTAGAGAGATGATCTCCTATGCGAAGGTTCAAAGGGCGGGGTAAAGATGGCAACTTATCATATGCCGCCGTTGATTCGGCAGCATACAGGCATCCGTAGACCTCTGATACAGGGGCTTGCTGTACTCGGCAGAGGTATCGCATGCAGATTTGAAGTCTATGGTAGGGCAAAGGGAGTGCCCCACTCTTGCAGTAAAGGCTGTTGACAGGAGAAGTACGAAAGGCTCCACTAGAAAGGCGAACTCCGAGGTTTCGAACAGGTTTCAGTATTTTAGGGCTGAAGGGGAAGCCGATGAGTAAATTTGACAGCCATAATCCAATTTGGATTCAACGAGGGCTGTGTACAATGTCCACAATGTTTGTCGGTCGCTGCTCTGCGAAGTGTGTGAGAGGACTTTCAAAATGTCTAGAACCCGCATACAGCCTGTTCGAAGTCGGCGTAGGTGTGTTAACCAGGATAATTTTGGATCGAGCGTTACGCCAAGAAACCGAAACTCGGAGACAAACTCTATATCTTTGCCTTGTAGGGAGATAGATGGCGGAACAAGCACCCCTCTGCCTCGGTGGAAATACATTGCTTTGGTTTTGTTCGTGGAAAAGCGGAATCCCTTAAGTTATGCTCTTTTGGATACAGCATCGACCGCCAGTTGTAGCCGACGCGCTGCAAATGGAAGGTGAGGTGAGGAACAGTATAGTGCTAAATCATCGACAAACAGAGTTGCCGATACACCTTCTAAGTAAGACGAAATAATATCATTGATGGCAATTATAAAACATAAGACACTTAAAACACTGCCCTGAGGAACTCCCTCCTCTTGGAGTTGCAGGTCACAGTATGCGTCTCCAACACGTACCTTGAAGGATCGAGATGCTAAAAACTTTGACTAAATGAAGGTAAAAGGCCTCTCATCCCCCAGACGTATAACTGCTTCAAGATGCCGTATCTCCATGTTGTGTCGTAGGCTTTCTCAATATCGAAAAATATGGCCAGGACTCGGTGCTTTAATGAGAAAGCTTACCGGACCGATCACTCGAAACGTACTAGGAGGTCAAGGGTACTATGACCTTTGCGGAAGCCACATTGAAATTGAGAGAGAAGGTGATTGGTTTCTAGGAACCAGTTTAGGCGCTCCAACACCATTTTTATCAGCAACTTACTCAAACAGCTGGTAAGAGCTATAGGGCATTAGTGATCTTCGTCCAACCTGTCCCTGCCCGGTTTGACAAAGGGAAGGATGATCCCAATGCGCCATGATGAGGGTTAAATACCCTTCACCCATATAAGGTTGTACAAATCAAGTAAGAAGAGAGTAGAGTGTGGATGTAGGTGCGGAATCATATCGAAATGGATCTCGTCAAGGTCAGGGGAAGTAGCTCTGCAAAGGGACAAAGCGTTTTGCAGCTCATGGATGCTGAATAGAGCATTATATGGAAGGTTAGATTTTGTTGTGAGGTTGAGAGAATGAGATTCTTCCTTTGATTTGTAGGATATAAAAGCCTTATCGTAACGTCTGACACTGCTGACGGCGCGGAAATGGCCAGCAAAAGCATTGCTAACCGCCAGGCTGTCATTCTCCAAAGATAATTAATTTAAGAGAAAGCAAGGTGGCAGCTGCCCAATCCCAATGGATTCTTAATGGCAGCACTGTTAAAACGAGGTCGCCCGAAAAAATTCAGAACAGGCGTCGGAGACACTCAATAAAATTGGGAAAAAGCAAAGGATTAGAAAAACAGTGCAACACACACAAAGACGCACACTTAAATTACGGGCATACAGCACACATTCTAAAAACAAGGGCGGTTGGGGCAATAAACAAATGACATGCGCCAGCTGCAGGGACAACCAGGGGCAAATCGGCCTCCACCCAAAACTAAATAGCCATGGGTGAGTCGCGTGTGCCCAATTCGCAATCTGCAAAGAGCAACCTCACAAGAGCGGTGATGATGAGAGCTAGAGGACCAGGAACAACAGCTTAGAAGGGGGAAACGAATCCAATTATCTCTGCCACAAACAAAAGACATACGCCATGATTACGGAGTAGGAATCCCTAAAGTGCACAGGGGCTGCATCCGTCACCTCGAGGACGGCCAAGCGGGCCAGCCTATCAACCGCCTCGTTGCCCCGGGCCCCAACATGAGCCGGAGCCTAACAAAACGCCACCCTGTAACGGGAGGCATTTCTGACCAGTCAGGAGCGAATGCGTAAAACCAAAGGGTGTGTGGACGTAAAAGAACGAACTGCCTCCAAAACAGGCCGGGAATCGCTGAAAACAATAAAATTTGAAGAATTGAGGGATAAAATCAAATTAAAAGCAAAAGAATGGCCGTCAACTCTGCGGTAAAAACGGATGCTACAGGAGGGAGGGTTTACCGAAGAGATTTCGTAGAGGACACCGCGGCTGCCCCAGCACCGAGGTCCGACTTCGAGCCGTCAGTATAGATGGGACGGTGGTGAGCATGAGAACACGCATGTTCAAGAAACAGGCACTTTAATAGACGAGGGTCAGTAGACCCTTACTCGAAATGCCAAAAAGCATACAGACCTTATGAGGGCGGATGCCCCAACACAGAGCCGGCGGGAATGGGAGGGCCAACACCCCGGGAACACCCAGGGAGGAGAGATGGCTCTCAATCCAAAGCCCCAGAGGCGGGGAGAGAGATGGCCGCCGATCAAAAGATGCCGAAGAGGACGGGGCAAAAAGGCACTCATGGACTGGGGATGAAGGGTATTGCTGAACACGAAACAGGAATCGTAGGCACATTAGCAGCCGTTGGTATCGCAAGGCAAGGACGCCACCCTCAACAAAGAGGCTAAGGATAAGCGAGGTGCGAAAGGCTACACTACTAAGACCTGCCCCAAGCAAACGAACAGGGTTAAGTATCTCCAAGGCTGAAGGAGACGCTGAAGAATAACCTGGCAACCGTAGTCCAGCCGATATTGGACCAGTGCCGAATAAAGCAACTACAAGGTGCGCCTATCACCACCCCAAGTGGAGTGGGATAAAACCCTAAGCAAATTCATAGCCTTGAAAAAGGACGCCCTCAAGCGACGTAAATGGGGTACCCAAGTGAGCTTGCTATCAAGCATTAAACCCCAAAACTTGAAAACGGGGACATATTCACTCGCCGTGCCATCCAAGAAGAGGGGAGGGAGACCAAGGATACCAAGACACCGACAAAAATGCATGGCCTTCGTTTTGGTGTCAGAAAAACGGAAAGCATTTGAGACACCACGACCCGACACGGCATCAATTACCAGTTGTAATCGACGGGCAGCAGAAGGCAGGCGGGGAGATGAACAAAACAACGCCAAGTCATCTAAGGAGAGGGAAACCAAAACCCCCTCCGGAAGAGTGAACACCAGACTATTAATGGCAACGGCGAAACATGTCACACTCAAAACACACCCTTGGGGAACACCCTCATTTTGAATCCGAAAGCCTTAGAAAGCATCCACAATACGGACCTTAAAATTACGGGACGAAAGAAATTCTTGAATAAAAACCGGTAAAAATCCCCTAGTACCCCAATCATATAACTGACGTAAAACACCATATCTCCAGGTGGTATCGTGGGCCTTCTGAATGTCGAAGAACACCGCTAACACTTGATGCCTGGAGGAAAATGCCTGTAAAACGGAGTCTTCAAAACGAATGAGGTGGTCAAGAGTACTACGACCGCTGCGAAAACCGCACTGAAATGAGAGAGGAGCGAGTTGGACTCCAAAAACCAAATGAGTTGAACTTGAAACATCTCGAACAACTTACTGAGGCAGCTCGTAAGAACAATGGGCGATAGTGACTGAGGTCCAAACCGTCCCTATCGAGCTTGAGAATGGGTAGAACAAACCCCACACGCCAGGAGGACGGATAGATTCATTTGACCAAAAGCAGGTTGTAGAGGTCAACCAAAAATAACTCAGAGTGGGGATGGAGACGACGGAGAAAGTCGTAGTGGATGCAATTATCACCGAGAGAAATGGAGCCACAGTGAGACAAAGCATCCCGCAGCTCATAGACGGAAAAGAGCATTATAAGAGTAGGTGGCGCACGGGGTAAAATCTCAAAGGCGAGATTCTATGGCGAGCTTATGGCGAGAAACGGTCAAGGATAGCTACAAGCGCTACTCACCGGAACAAAATGGTCAGCCAGAGCTTCGCTGACCAACCGGCCATCGGACACAAGCGAGCCTCCGATGTCCAAAGTGGGGATGGCATGACCAGCGTAGCGACCACGGATTTTATTGCCTGGCTTTCAAACCCGAGTCATGGCGTGGACGAAGAAATGGAAGATACGTACCGGCGCCAAGACTACCGGCATACACGACGGGGGGTCCTTTGGCGGATGGCACTAGCCCGGTTCCGATCGAACTTATTCGAGACGGTCGGGTTTCCGTCTATAATGGGAATTTTTTCTTTCTTTCTTCAAGAGCTCATCTGGCGACTGCCTACTTGGGCAATAACGCCGTATTAAAAACTTACTTAGTACTAAGGCTACTTTAAAAAAAATTTAAAAAAACACAAAAGAAAACCCCAAACCCAACAGCAAAAATTAAAAAAAGGAAAAGCCAACGAGCAGGAAGCAAGATCCTATTGTCAGGGGAAGGTCCCTCCGTCGCAAGAACGTGCAACCCATACGGGAAGAAAACAAAAAAACAAAAACGAAAAAAACTGGTTAAATAATAGGGAGAAGGCAAGCCTTCCCCCAAAAGTCAACAAGTCCACCAATCAAGGTGCACGCACTCGTCCCGAGTACAAAGGACAGGCGGTAGCGACCCCGCCCATCCCGTTACCGGGACAGGTAACGTGCGCAAAGATCGCCCAGACTGGGACATTCGACAAGAATGTGCCAAACAGTCTGGAGGACGACCCAGTCGTCACAACAGGGTGCAGGCGAGCGCTCTATCAAATAGCGATGCGTCACACGAGTGTGCTCGATTCGGAGACGACACAAAGCGACCTGAAGCCGTCGCAGCATTGGGGGATAGGTTCATGGGAACAGTCTTGACGCAATGGCACGCAACTTTAAGTTCCCTTCGACCGTCTCCCATCTTCTTTGCCAATCAGTCCGAAGAGCTGCCGGTATTCCTGCCATGTAGTCGGTGTGAGGAAGAGCGAAACGCTGGTCCGGTCGCAGAGTCCTCGCGGACTCTTTGGCGCCCTCATCGGCGCGCTCATTCCGCGAAATTCCTACATGTCCAGGAACCCAGCAGAAGATAATCTCGACATCTGCCAGGCTCGCCAAAACCGTATGGTCACGGATATCGCGAACCAGGGGATACGGAGATTGCAATGCCCCGAGACCACTCAGGGAGCTTTAGAGTCTTTATAGATCACAATCCGGTCTCCGAACCGGGCACGTCGCGTAATCTTCCGTACCGAGTGTTATAATGCCACGAGCTCGGCCGTGATGACAGACGCAGCGCCTAGCAGAGTCCCTCTGACTTCAAACAAAGGGGATACGGCGTGAAAACTGACCCCCTCTTGAGACTTGGAGCCATCCGTATAAACTGGCATTGTTCCAGCGTGACACAAGGTGTGCTCCATAAAGGTCGAACGCAATACTCCCGGCGCAGTACAAGCTTTGGGAGCAGAGGCGTGGCGACAAATAGCCAAATGTGGTACCCTCCAGGGTGGCGTCGTGAGCAGAACTAGGATCGCTACCGGCTCGAGAGCTATACCTTGCTCTCGAAAGAGTATCCTGGCCCTAAACCCAAAGTGCTTAGGGTATGACTGGCGTCTCTCGACGACATAGGCACCGTCGAGATCAGCTGCGGATGCAGTGAGAGCTGATGGCGACTGAGGGAGGCGCTGGGCTCGCGCGCACAGGCGAGTGATGCACTGCACGAGGCGTAGATCGAGTGGCATCTTCCCAGCATCGACTAGTAGGCTCTCAATGGGGAAAGTGCGGAAGGCAGCGGTTGCAAGGTGAAGGCCGGTGTGGTGAATTGAGGCCACCTTCCGCAATAAACGCTCGGCTGCGGATGCATAAAACTCGCATCAGTATTCGAGCTTCAAACGAACAAAGGATCGATAGAAAAGTAAGGCAATAGCCCTATCAATGCCCCAAACGCTGAACGTCACGGAACGGAGAATATCCATGGCGCGGGTACAAGAGACCCTAAGGCTTTGAATATGAGCCTCTCAGGTGAGGCATCGGTCAAATACAAGACCAAGGAAACAATGCGATTCCACCACATCCAGGCGCACCCCATTAATAGACAAATCTAGGTCGGGGTGGAGCCATCGATGGTGGCAGAAGTACACCACCTTAGTCTTGGCCAAAGAAAACCGAAACCTGTGCGCTTCGACATACCGAGAGACGCGGCTCAATACTTGTTGGAGTCGACGCTCCAGAGTTGGCATCTGGGCCGCGTTAAAAGAGATCGAAAGGTCGTCCACGTAGAGCGTAGCGAGAACATCTTTCGGCGGCACTGAGGTGATGCCGTTGATGCTCAGGTTAAAGTGTGTGACTCTCTGACGATACTTCCCAGCGGGACACCCTCTTCCTGCTCCATTGGGCCGGAAAGGGCTCCCCCCAACCGTACGCGAAATCGACGATCTCACAAAAATTCAGATATAAACATTGGGATAAGAGGGACTCAACCACTCCGCCCCGGGAATTATGGGCAGTATAACCCCAGGATGGGTGGCGAGCAAAAAATCACCAAGTAATAAAAACGGGGTAAGTAACTGACTTGTGAGCTCTAAAAGGTCAGACCGACTCAAACTAAAATCCGGGGGGGAGATGTATACAGAACAAACGGTCAAAAGCTTGGAAGTAAAAACCACCGTAGCAACAGACTGCAAGGTATTACGGAGGAGAAGTGGCGCAGAATATAGCGAAGATGAAATTAAAATAGAAGCACAACCATGGGACACACTCCCGGCGTGATTAAACACCCGAAAGTGCGAAAGCACCGTAAGGGGCGAGCCCCAAGTTTATTTTCTTGCAAACAGACCACAAAGGCTGAACGCTAGAAAGCAAGAGCTGAAGTTCCTCTCACTTGGGGAGAACCCCAAGTCGAGACAGACATTACTGTCGTCTCGACACCAACGTCGGGATTCTAGTGACTGAAACCATCGAAGGTTCCCGACGACTAGAAGACGCAGAAGGAACAAGGGACAAATCGCGGTGAACCACGGAAGGAACTGCCGGATATCCTCCAGCGTCTCAGCTCGGTCGGTCTCACGGTGCGCTACAGAAGGAAGAACACGAGAAGAGACCAAAGACAAATGAGAGGGCGCAACGGAGGAACCGAAGGCGAATGAGAGGGAGCAACATAGGGACCGCGAGAAGACAAAGAAGGAGTGGGACGACCGGGGGGAGGACGGCACGAACTCGCCTCCCGGAGAACGTCATAGACGGCCGGAGGGGGCGAGCTTCCCCCGCACCCTTCGACGGGTCTCGCGGAAGTCCAGCCTGAGGGAAGCCTGAAGAGTCAGGACCTTCTTCTCAAAAAGGAATATGGGACAATAACGCGAAGCCGTGCTATGGGAACCTACACAATTGGCGCAACATTCATGATTCCCACAAGAGGATCCATGGTACGCCAAGGCACAGAACACACAGGGACGAGCCTGCCTACCATTGCTGCTCATATGGCCAAACTGGTGGCAATTAAAACAACGTATGGGGACCTCGCCATAACGGGTATAGTAATGCCCTCTGGGTATTCCTATAATAAAATCCTCCTGGGAAACTTAAATATATATATCATCATTTATTATGTATAAAATTCAATTCTTCTTACTTAACTTTTGTCAGTAAAATCATTTATGTAAATTATGTACAACTTAATAATTAATTAATTCATTTATTTTAATTAACTTTTTTTGTCACTACAATCATTCAATTAATTTATCCATAACTTTTTGCAATCCAATTATTTTATGCAACTTTAATAATTCAAATATCCTGTGACAAAATAATGATTTCATTTAACGTACTACTGGTTCAAACAACATCTCTTAGAATTTCACATACATACAAACATACGCATTTCACCACTTTTGAAATAACACGAATTCTCTTTTTCATTTGTGTTCGTGTCACAATCCATTCCGGTTCAACTTTACTTTCAATCCAGGTCAATTATAAATCCTCTCACATTTATTCTCTGCAAACTGTCATATGAGATTAAGTCGAAATTCTAGTTACTTCTCGTATTGAAGACCCCAATTCAGTCCATTTTTATTTCATTCTTACTTCAATTTCACTTCACATCTTAATTTACATCTTGTTACTTTAAATCATATTTTACCATATCTTACATTGTACTCCTAATCCTATTTATCTCAAAGTGCATTCGTTAATTTTGTGAATATATTTATTTTGTTTAATTGTTTTTCTTACAAACCTAGTTCAGAAAAATTATAAATTCATTTCACGTCAGTCATAAGGCCTAAACATTAGCAGACTACGATTTCCATCTAAACTCAAAATTTATGGTAATGGTTTTCAAATAGCTATTTAGGCTGATTTATTAATCAAAAATAAATCCCATTAATAACCAAATACCATAAGGGACACGAAGATAACCAGCACGAGCAAACTGGGGCAGATCCTGACGCTCAAATGTGACGATGAGCGTACTCTTAGGAACCTTAGCGGGACCAACAGACTTAGACACCCTATAAATTTCCGTAACGTTCTGGGACGAAAGTTTATCCTTTAGTCTCGAGATATCATATAGCAGTAAATCGTTGGAGCGAATTACTCACTTAACAAAATTAAGGCGAGGGTGGGGCACAACTGAAACCTCCGAAAGGGAGGAAAAATCCCGCTCTCGCCAAGATACCTCAACCACTAAATCACCACTACCACGGGCCCACATACGGCGGGGCGCACCACAGCGGGACTCAAACTCCCCATTCAAATCAAACGCGTCCAATTTAGAAAGTGGAGACCCGGAACTAGAATTCAGCACCAGAAAACGAGGATAATCGAAATCAGGATCTATCTCTTCTGCGAAGGGATCTAACATGCGCGGAAAAAGTTCTTATTGACATGCGTAGTACGAAAACCAACCGTCAGGGCCACTAGATAGGAGAAAGAAGAGGGGGAAATAAAGGGCAGTCAAAGAAAGTAATAGGGAGGAGAGGAGAGGGATATATTAAAAGTCTGGTTCGCATCACCAGGGAACCTCTAAGGGCCCCAGGGCTCACTACCCTCACCAGGAGAAAGCCAGAGCCTCTCAGGGACCAACCCC
Organism: Ceratothoa steindachneri; assembly: GCA_963969495.1. Taxonomy (NCBI): domain Eukaryota; kingdom Metazoa; phylum Arthropoda; class Malacostraca; order Isopoda; family Cymothoidae; genus Ceratothoa; species Ceratothoa steindachneri. The sequence goes on along the minus strand of OZ018317.1, from coordinate 63,970,943 downwards.
CGAAGAAAGAAAAGGTCCTAGAGAGGGAGGTGGTTTAATAGATCAAAATAAATTAATCACTTGAAATTATTAAAGTTAAACTCATAAAAACTCAATTGTATACGAGTTCTGGATATCTAATTAGTTCAGGAAGTTAAATTGTAGGCGAGCCAGTTCATCAACTCGAAAGATGTCTAAGACACAACTGAATTTAAAATTCAAAAGCATCTTCTATTTATACACTTCACTGCTGGAAAAATATAATCTCAAATTCTTTGTTAAATTTGATAGATCCAAGAAAAGGTGCAATTAATAAAATCCTCTCAAATATCCTACTCATAAATATTTAGAAATGTGTGGCAAACTTTGTTTGACACCAGGCCTGGTCAGTTTTGTGAGAGTACAATAAACATAGTTAGGTTATTTGCAAGCTTCATCAAAAAGAAACAATTTATTGTTTAAAATAATCCATATATCCCATAGATATTTATAACAGGTAAACCGTTATCCTACGAGTAAAGACAAAATATTGGATCTATTGCCATTTTTACAAGGCTTTTGGGGATGTTATTTAAAATTTATATCCCTATTTATAATTCTTTTTCTTATAATTTTTGAATCCTTGTTAAGAACATGGCATTCCAAGAATTTTTAAAGCACCCTATAGGAAAATTACCATTATGTGGGATCCTCCCAAATCCCCCCTAAATAAATATTCAGCTGTCAACCATTATCCTATGGCCAAAATACTGTCCCCGAAAATTTCATTTGTCCTTTCACTCTCAAGTGATAAATTGCTTTCGTATTAATTCTTTTGCTTCAGGGCTAAGAGATAACTAATTCTTTTAAGTAAAAGGAAATAGTAATTTCAAACCACTTTTCAGACGTTCCCAAAGAATTTAGTTTAGCAAAAATAGAGCAAATCTCCGCCAAGGAAGCCCAAATCCCTATATTTCGAAATACTGTTACGGACAGGGTTAAGTCCCACAACACTAAAGAAAATAATAAGAACCTCGTTATGAACACGAGGTTACAGAACGCCAATTATAGGCTAAGCTGGACTCTATGCCAGTCTTAAGAAACCCCAAATATGTACAGACAGTTAAGTAACAATGATAAGTTACATTAATTGCTTAAATCAGAGTTTAAATTATATATAGCATAGCCTAGTATTGGTAAAGGCAAAACAAAGAAAATATAGAAAATTAATATATTAAGGTTATAAATAAATATACGAGGTTTGGAGAAACATGAATGTCATTTACAAATATACAGTTTATACAATACGTACAAATAAAAAATCTTAATAATACTTATCACACGTTGAGAGAGAGGGCTAAGGTACATAGGCACCAAACTTGACAACTATAAGAAACTTACGTTGCAGTAGTAGTGCACTGAATAATCACACAAAACAATAGAGTACATTAAATGAATAGTTACACAAAATTTACCGGTAAGGGGCGCGGCGATTTACCAGCCTGGCCACCGTGCTGACGAGACTCAGCACTCCGTCCGATCCCAGCTTAGCCTCTTCTCCTTTCAGACAGTCTTTATTTCTCCCCTACTTCGTCGCATTTCATACAACCTCTCCCACAACTTTCTTTGGTCACCCTCTAATTTCACAGGGTAGATGCTGACATTCTTCTCAGCCAACCGTCCCGGATCGGGGGTGAGGGGTGAGGAGACAATGTTCGCTAACCCATGAGCACCGGTCTGGGGTGGTTGGTTTTTAACAACCTGCTTCATCCCCGGCCATACCTTCCTCATATCCCCTTTCCTTCTCACTTCACACTCTATTAATTTTTTTACGCCGTGTCCAAGGTGGAGCCGCCATGCTGAGGGACTGCCAGGCCACCAGGCGGGAGGGGTGTTCCGAAATAGCGGCACCTGGCTCTGCCAGGTCCTGTACGCACCTCTTGTAGAGCAGGCTACTGCGAGGCGTGATGAGCTATTGTTTCCCGTGAAACAAATAAGGTCACCATGCCCATGAATTAAAACCTAACAAAACACAAAATCTCTCCCCATTTCCCCTGTAATAACAACGAAGCCGGCCTCAGGCAGCTTCACAGATAAAATTGAGGTTCCCCCCCCCCCTGTGATTTCCCAGGCGACCCTCCATAACTCTTTAACTGGAGAGGAGGCTTACTCCTCTCCTTTGCTTATGGTTGCAGGGGACTCCCTTCACTCCTTTCTCTGGAGGTGCTTTCGGGCACCTCCCTTTTACCAGTGGCAGTCCCCCCTTTTCTTTCCAAGGGGACTGCCGAGAAAGCCAGCAGGCAGATCATAGCCGATCGCTCCCCAGTAAAGCGGCTCGGTAGAGCCAACGCCCTTAGAGGGGAGAGGGAAGCCAGGCCCCTTCGGTCGCTTCCCTCAAAAGACTAGCTGGCCAGAATATTGAACCTTGCAGAGGTCAAGGCCTGTGTCTCCCCACACATGACTGGTGACACTGCCAACGGGACCTGCGATGTCCTGGGAGGGGATGACCAACTGGAGGCCCCTCTTGAGATAGACATGGTCCTTGAGACAACCCAGCCTCACACGGTAGGGCCTTCCATGGGGGGAAATCCGGGCTTGGCGCCAAGCACTGAACCCAGATCCGCCCCAATGCAAGGTCCTCCTCAAACGGCTAGGGTTTCCGAGGCAGTACAAGGAGGGGAGGGATCTCCTCCAACCGGTTCCCCTGCGACTACCAGGACCTTCTTCATCTCGGAGACCCCCTCCCTCTCTGGGATTTTTTTTCAGGGGTTGTTCTCAGAGAGGCTCTGGCCTTCTCATGGCGAGGGGGGGGGGTCAGCCCTGGGCCCCTCAGGGGACCCATGGTGCTGCCAACAAGACTTTTAACATGCCCCTCTTTCTTCCCTCCTCTATCACTATCCTCCACTGCGCTTTATTTCCCCCTCTTCCTTCACCTATCTAGTGGACCTTATCGATACGGGACCTCTGCTCGTTCAATGGATTAATTCAGAATTGTTCTTTCATGAAGGTGAAAGAGGCTGACCATCTCCCCTGCCTTCGTCTACCGAATGCCCAAGGAGAAACCCATCGTTAGCCCCTTTTCTCCGTGCGTAGGAGAAATCGGGCAGCCCCTTAGGGTTATAAAGATGGTGTGGTGGATCTGTATCCATTCTCCAAGAGGACATACCGGACGTAACTGATTGTATAGTTGCAGTAGTGCCGGGCCCTTGTAGGCCTCCATAGTGGGGAGCCCCGAGGGAGAATGCGAAGTTTTTTTCGTTTTGCAATGGCTAGCCATAAACCAAAAACCTCCCCTTCTCGTAAGGGTTCTCGTGCCAAACGTTCCTTAGCCCTCCTTTCAGCCTTCCCTCGCTCCAACGAAGTAGACCCAGATCTTGATTATCCTCGCTTTCTTGTCATGAATTCATCATCCAACATCCCACTTGCAAAAGTCGATGTGTTTGACGTCAATGAATCTTTTGAGTCCCGCTGTGGTGAACCCCGACGGATGTGGTCAAGAGGAAGTGGTGATGTCGTAGTCGAGGTGTCATCCCACTCTCAACACAACCTTGTGCGAAATCTATCTTCGATAGCTGAAATTCCAATAACTGTCTGGCCCATCTGCGTCTGAATTTTGTCAAAGGGTGTCGTCCGTTCAAATGAACTAATGGACTACGACCCCACCCGCCTTCAGAACTGCCGCAGTATATTAAAGCTGGGTACCTTCGTGTCCCGGTAAGTCCCTACATCAAACTACCCAGACGCTGCTTCAATTGCAATCAATTTGGACATGTTGGCCGTGCCTGTCGGCACCCTCACTCCTGCGTGAATTGTAACTCTGACTACCATGGCCCCGAATGCACCGAAACACCCCGCTGTGCCAACTACGGAGGTACCCACATTGCTGCGTCAAAACTCTGCTCTATATTTTTATATGAAAAGGAAGTGCTCGCTTTGCGCGACTTCCTACGTCTATATATAAGAGAGGCCCGCCAGCGTGCCCGAGCACAAACCTCCCCACTCGGCCGGCTCTTCTCTGACGTTTTACGTGACGCCGGACGAAACCGACAATCACGCGCGAGTTCCGAATGTTTTCGCAGCATCGAAAACATTCAGAATATGCAGTCGAAGCATCGCTCTCACACCGAGTTAACCAATGTAGACCCCCTTTCTTCAGCAGCTCTAGCTGGAAGAGACGCTCAGGGTGAGACACTTGAAGACATCAGACGCAATTTGAAAGAATTCTCAACATCGACCAGTGAAGGTTCATCCACCCGGCCCCGAGACCCAAAGCCCAGTGGTAAGAGGAAGGATTCCTCACCCGGGTCATCGACCACCAATAAACGGGCAGCCACGGTAGCTGACTCGGCCGAACCCCGGGAATCTTCAATGGACTCCTCCCCTATGGCTGAACATTCTATGCCCTTAAGTCCGTCCCGCCCTTCACAGGACTTAGGCCCCATCCTGATCCAAACGATGGCAGATATACACCCAGCTCCACACACCTCGCTCAGATCACCTGTTCGTTCCGCTCACCCTTCAACCCAAGATTCGATGGAAGCAGTTGATACTCCAACATCACCAATCGCGGCGGTTGGACCAACTCCTCAGACACCGAAAATGCCCTCGACCCATGAATCCGGATCTATCGGCCGAAAATCCCTTCTTGATTTCCTTTTCCGCCAGGTTGTGAGCCCGAATTACAATCATGGGCCTCGGTCGGTTTTCCAAAACCTACGAAAAAAACGCAGTTACTGCTCTATCTAGGATCTCTCCCCCTGCAAAAGCAGGATCCTCAAAATCAGCTCTCCGTCTCCCAAGCTCTTTGGGACAAACCTCAAATACAACATCGGCCTCAAAAGAGAAAAATATATCCACAGTGGTATCTAATCGTAACACATAATATCTTCCATTTTACAATGGAATTGTCAAGGAATTCTTCCAAAGTGGGAAGAACTCAAAATTCTTTTGACGACTATCCACCTCGCTGTTATTTGTCTTCAGGAGAATAAACTGGATATACGGCCCTTTCCGCCGATACCCGGCTTTGTCACTTTCAACTCTATTGCTCGTAATGGGATGCCCTCTCATGGAGGGGGGGTCATTCATGGTATCTTCATCCCACCATGTTTCTCCTATAGCGTACAAGAAGTGCAGGCGAGCGGCTTAAAAACTTCATTTGAATGAGTCTTTTTGAGACTCAGGATGGCTGAGCGGATTCGCTGCTGCCTAACAGTGGTCCAGCGACGCGGGAAGCTGTTCGCAACTTGCTTACGCTTTTATTTTTTTCTTTGCCCCCTTTTCCTACTCTCCTCTATCTACAATGGTGCCCAAACCCGGAAGGGGGGCGTTAGCCCTTGGATAACATTTACAAACGGGCTCTCTTCATTTTTTCATTCACGCTCCGTTTCTAGAAGGGGGGTTGTATAGCGTACGAGAAGTGCAGGCGAGCGGCTCAAAAGCTTCGTTTGAATTAGTCTTTTTTGAGACTCAGGATGGCCGAGGGGATTCGTCGCTATCTAACAGTGGTCCAGCGACCTAGGAAGCTGTTCGCAACTCGCCTACGCTATTATTTTTTTTCTTAGCCCCTTTTCCTACTCCCCTCTATCTACACCCGTATAAACTATAGGGTCGCCATACCCAATGATGAAGACTCTAAAAACACCACATCAACTCACCTTTACCATCGCCAGAGCCGCATTCAGGCAGCTCCAAACCTCTCGGGCCAGAAAGGAAGTTTACTCCCCTCCTTTGCATACAGGTGTAGGGGACTCCCCCTCACTCCCTTCTCTGGAGTCGCCACTTTAGCTAGCGGCAGTCCCCACTTTGCTTTCCAAGGAGACTGCCAAGTAAGCAGGCAAAAAAAAACATAATTGACCTTTCCCGGTGTGAGCGGCTCGATAGGGCCAACCCCCTTATGGAGGCCAAGAAAGACGGGGCCCGTGCCCCCTAAAGTTCTGCGGGTGAGCATAATCAGCTTACAAGGGGTCACTGTACGTGCCCCCATCTCTTCCACTCCCGTAAGGGGCGCAGCGATCTGCCTTCCGAGCCGCTGTGCTGACGGGACTTGGTGCCTCGTCTAGCTCTAACTTAGCCTCTTCTTCTTTCCGACAGCCTGTGTCTCCCTACAACCTCTTCCACAACTTTCTATGGTCGGCTTCTAATTTCACAGGGTAAATCTTGACCAGCTTCCTCTCACCTAACAAGCCCGGATCGGGTTGTGGGGGATGGGAAAACCCCCTCACCTCTGAGCTCTGGTTTGAGGAGGGGGGGCTAGATTTTTAACAACCTGCTTCATCTCCACCCAAACCTTCCTCACCTCCCCTTCCTTTCTCCTTTCAATGTATATCGATTTTACGGCGAGCCTAAGGTGGAGTCACCATACCGATGGGCTTCCATGCTACTAGGCAGGAGGAGTGGCCTTAAATGGGGCAGCTGGTTCTGCCGGCCCCGTACTCACCCCTCGCAGAGTGGGCTACTGCGTGGGGTGTTGAGCGTTCGCGTCCCGTGAAGATTACAGGGTCACCATGCCCAATGATCTAAAAAGAAAATACAATCACTCCCTCTACATTCCCCTGTAACATCGTCGGATCATCCCTCGCCAGCTCTATTGATAAAATGGAGGTTCCCACCCCATATGCTTTCACGGGGCACCTCCAAATTTCTTCTACCGGAGAAGAGGCTTACTCTTCTCCTATGCCTACGGGTGCAGGGGACTCCCTCTTACCCCCTGCGACTTCCTCTCTACATTGGCGGTCCCCTCTTTGCTTTCCAAGGAGACTGCCAAGAAAGCAGGCAGGCGTCCCATAATTGACAACAACGATGAGGCCAACCCCATAATGGGGCCAGGGAAGACAGGGTTCGTCGGGCTATGCCCTCCAAAGACCTCCGGGTGCGTATAATGAGCATACAGGGAGTCACCGTACAAACCCCACTGTCTTCCCCCAAAGATGCCGGTTCGTTGGCTAAAGACTAGATAACCAAAGGCACCTTAATTAATGAGACCTGTGATATCTCGGGGTTGAGAGATGGTCACATGAACCCCCACCCCCCTAGGGAAAGACATGGTCCCTGAGGTGACCCAGCCCCAGACGTTAGGATCCTCCATGGGGTCAAAGCCTGGTTCAGTGCCAAGCAGAGAACTCGTGTTTGTACCTACGCATGCGGTTCGGGTCCCTGAGGCCTCACAAGGAGAAGAAGGACCTCCTCTCCTGTGACAAGCAGTACCTCCATTTCGGAAAAGGGTCTTGCTGAGGCCAGTATCTGGCCTAGGAGCTTCCACCGGCAGAGGGCAGAAGCAGGTTCATTTCCCACCCCCTCTACTACAAAAAAAGGGAAACAGACTCGGGGCTCCTCTCCCTCTTTGGGAGCCGCGTGAACGGACGAGACTGCTGCCGTTCTGGCAAGTGACCAAGCGAAGATCGGCACGTCCGGCCCCGGTGCTCTCGCGGAGGAAAGTCCCTAACCAAGACCAATACAGCAAATGGGCAGAGCGGAGAGTCGATTACGCCGTGGTCCCTCATGCAAAGATTACCTGTCATTTTCGAGCCCGCTGGCTTTAAACGCTTCCTCGTTATTCGATCCACTAATTGCGACATGTTGGCTAAGGGAAACATGATTCATCAGAGGAGAGCCTTAGCTAGCGTAATTGATAGAGAGCCAAAGGTGACCGTTTCTCGAACGGTAGCCTTCTTGCGAATCCGTCGAATCCCTCCGAGGCGGCCATGATTAATGCCCTTCGGACACTCGATGGCACGCCGGTGAGTGTGACGCCGCACTCTACCATGAACTTCGTGAAAGTAGTAGTTTATGGGGCGGTCAATGTCGAGTGTGTGATGAGAAAACAGAGAGAGGCATCGAGACTCACCCCTACACTCTTCGTCATGTTTGACTGTGAAAAGCTCCCTGAGTCGGTGCGTGCCGGTTGGGATCGCTATTGTATAAAGGCATTCGTTCTACTTCCGCGGAGGTGCTACTACTCTCATCGCCTTGGTCATATTAATTGCTCCTGTAGGACCATAAAGTCGAGGTTACCCGAAGTCTGTGTAAGGTCCTACAAGGGCGCACACGACAAGTCTAAATCGTGTGTGGCCAAGTGTGTCAATTGCGGAGAGCCGCACCCCGCTTCTTCGAAGCAATGTGGCGCATATCTCCTTGAGAAAAAATCCTGGCCGTTCAGGCCCACGATCAACTCTCATTCCGCGAGGCTAAGACTTGGTCCTGGTGCGCCTGGCTCTGCCTGAGACGTCTTATGCCTCAATGTTAAGAACGTCACCCTCTGCTTTCATCTCCTCCAGGCCTACGAGCACAGTCGTTTCCACGCCGATTCAGAACCCTTCTGGAGGTTCTACCCACCCAGGACTTTCTCCTGGTTCAGCTGGCGGCGTAAAGGGTTCTCACTCAGCCCCGGCTAAAACCAGGGTTCTCCCTTCCTAGAGCGTGACCATTGCCATTGAGGCGAAACGGCCGCGCGCCTCCACCAAGTCGTTAGACTCACATGAGGCAAAAACCCACAAGATGGTAGTGAGGACATCTTCCGGGGCTCCTAGAGCTGCCCACAAAAGGAGGAGAGAACTAAATGAGCCTCATCTCTTTGGCCTACACCCAGTGGTAGGGTCGGATACGGTTTTTCCTCCAAAATAGGGATCTCCGCATCCTAAGCCACCCGCCTACTTAAGGTTTCGAGGCGGAGGGAGGTAAATATTTGCATGGCAAGCCAAAACTCCCCAGATAAGCCATCGAAGGTGACAGTGCCTTCTGAGCCCGGAGATCTGCCTCCAGGAAGCTTACGGCCATTTCCGTGAGGGTCTTCTTTTCGAAGAGGATCCCTGCATCTCCTCCAAGATAGGCCTTGAGGGCATATACCTCCAATGGAATTGCCGCGGACTGCGGGCCAACTGGGAGGAGCTGCGGAGGCTCGTCTCCCCCTATTCCCCGTTAGCTATCTTTTTGCAGGAGACCATGCTGGGCGCATGCCCCCTGCCAACCCTCCTGGGGTATAAGGGTTTTGCGATCCTACCACCACGGGATAGGGGCCGGGCGAGAGGATGCACGATTTACGCCTGGCACTATGTCTACGTTCTTCTTTTCGCTTTAGATACCTTTTTTAAGTCAGTAGCTGTGCAGCTGGACCTGGATAAGAGGTATACTGTTATTTTTGCGTACATTCCACCGTCAGCCGACTTCGACTGGGGAACTTCTGCCGCGCTGTGGCATGGTTGCCGATGCCATTTCTCTTGGGGGGAGATCTGAAGGGTAGACACACTCTGTGTAGAGACTAGTCGATTAATAACAGGAATCAAATACTTGCCGACCTGTTCGACGAGCCCGAGAACCAATTCATTTTCCTGCCTCGATCTTTGTGCTGTCCGGATGCACAGCGTGATTTTTTTTTAGGGGGGTGGGTAAGTCTATAAACTCCATGGTAGTGATCACTTTCCCATTCAAGTGCTTGGCGCGGGCGCGGTGGTCCACATTTTAGGAAATGACTGATTTCTCTATCTCAGTCGAGGAGTTTAGGTCGGTTGATAAGGCTATTGAGTTCTTCTCCGGTAACCTCATTGCCGTGGACCTTAATACTATTCCTAGAATGTCTGGCCTTTTTACACGCCGACCTCTTCGGTCATGGTCAGCGGAGTGTGAAACGGCCCTTGTACAGAAACATTGACTACATGCACTATAAAGGCCGGCTGAAAGATTCCACTGTCGGTGAATTTCGTCGGGATAGGTTCCGGTATATTTCGAAACACGCCTGGCGCTCTTCTTGGCGGGCATACGTGTTTTCACTTAACGGGAAGACCCCTCTAGCAGAGGTGTGGAAGCTATTCAAAAGGATTAGGGGCAAGTTGCAGGACCCCCCTCCTGTTCTCCAGGAGAATGGGACCGCAATCTCGGATCCCGCGTCCTGGCGGAATCCTTCACCACCGCTTTCTCCGCATTCTCTAGCCGGGATGCTGCTCCTCCAGCATTCAATGCACGTCGTGATGTCTCGGAAGGCCGCCGACTGGACTTTACCTCGAGAGGCGGAGAACCCTTCAACGACAGGTTTACTCTGAGCGAGTTGCGTTACACTCTTGTTTCGTGCGTGGAAACCGCCCATGGTCCTGACGATGTCCCGTAGGGCATGCTTCGACACCTGGATGAGCGAGGCATGGCCTTTCTCTCAGATTAGTTCAACAGGATCTGGGTGGAGGGTCTCCTCCCGGATTCCTGGCCAATCGCTACTGTGCTTGCCTTTCGCAAACCGGGGAGAGATCACTCTACGCCGTCCGGTTTCTGCCCAATCTCTCTAACCTCTTGCGTGTGCAAGTTGATGGAGAAATTGGTAAATGTTAGATTAGACTTTTTTCTGGACAGGGGAGGCCATCTGTCTTCACAGTGCGGCTTCGACAAATTCCACTCAACGTCGGATTCTCTACTCGGACGGGAAAATGCCGTCTGCGAGGCCTTCCTTCGTAGACAGCACTACGCCTTGGTGTTTTTTTAGATCTGGAGAAGGCCTATGATACCGCATGGTGATACGGTATCATGGACACTCTCCAGACGATGGGGGTGAGGGAACGCCTGCCAATCTTTATATCTGAATTTTTGTGAGATCGTCGATTCCACGTACGTGTGGGGGGGGGCGCCCTCTCCGGCCCAATGGAGCAGAAAGATTGTGTCCCGCAGGGAAGTGTCCTCAGTGTCACTCTTTGCCCTGAGTATCAACGGCATCTTCTTGCTACGCTCTACGTGAAAGACCTTTCGATCTCTTTTGGCTCGGCCCAGATGACAACTTTGAAGTGTGGACTCCAACAGGCACTGAACCGCGTCTTTCGTTTCGCAGAATTGCACAGACTTCGGTTTTCTTTGGTCACGACTAATGTGATGCACTTTTTGCCGCTATCCGCTGCTCCATCCTGACTCAGATTTGTTTCTAAATGGGGTTTGCTTGGAAGTGTAGACTCGTACCGTTCCATTACTCTTGTATTTGACCGGCGCCTTACCTGGGAGGCACATATTTTCAGCCTTAGGGTCTCTTGCATCCGCGTCATGAATATTCTCCATTCTGTGACTTTCATCGCTTGGGGCGCTGATAGGGCTACTGCCTAACATTTTTAATGATCGTTTGTTCGTTCGAAGATTGACTACGGATGAGAGTTTTATGCATCCGCAGCCGAGCGTGTATTGCAGAAGGTGGACTCGATCCACCACACCGGCCTTCGCTTGGGGACCAGTGCCTTCCGCACTTTCCCCATTGAGAGCCTACTAGTCGATGCTGGGTAGGTGTTAGTCGCTCTACGCCGTGCACAGTGCATTATTTGCCTGTACGCGCGAGCCCGGCGCATCCCTCACTCGCCAACAGCTCTCACTGCACCCGCAGCTGATTTTGACGGTGCCTATTCCACCGAGAGACGCCAGTCATACCATAAGCACTTTGGGTTTAGGGCTAGGAAACTCCTTCAAGAGCTAATTATAGCTCTTGGGCCGGTGGCATCCCTGGTTCTACCCAGCACGCCACACTGGGGGGTACCACCTTTGGCTATTTGTCACCACGCCTCTGCTCCCATAGCTTGTACAGTGCCAGGAGTATTGCGTTCTACCTTTTGGGGGCACACCTCGTGTCACGCTGGAACCGTGCCAGTGTATACGGATGGCTCCAATTGCCAATAGGGGATCGGTTTCCGAGCCGTATCACCTCTGTTTGAAGTCAGCGGGGCTCTGCCAGGCGCTACGTCTCTCTTCACGGTCGAGCTGGTGGCAATACACCACTCGGTACGGGAGATTACGCGACGAGCCTGGTTCGGAGACAGGATTGTCATCTGTAGCCCCTCACAAAGCGCCCTAAGTGCTCTCGGGGCATTGGAATCTCCGCATCCCCTGGTTCGCGATATCCGCAACATCACGGTTTTAGTGAGCCAGGCGGATGTCGAGATTATCTTCTGCTGCGTTCCTGGACATGTAGGAATTGCAAGGAATGAGCGCGCCGATAGGTGCGCCAAAAACTCCGCAAGGACTTTGCGACCAGACCAGCGTTTCGCTCTTCCTCACGCAGATTACATGGCAGGAATACGGGCACTTTCTGGGCTGTTTGGCAAAGAAGATGGGCGACGGTCCACAGGAACTTAAAGTTGCGTGCCACTACGGCTTAAAGATGCTTTCTATTGTCTCCGAATTGAGCACTTATAGGTCGCACCGCCATTTAATAGAGCGCTCGCCTGCACCTTATTGTGACGACTGAATTGTGCCTCAGATTCCTCAGCACATTCTTGTTGAATGTCCCAGTATGGGTGATCTTCCTGCCCGTTATCTGTCCCCGTACCGGGACGAGCGGGGAAGCACGCCGGAGCGTGCTTCCTTTTTCTTTCTTTTTTTTAGTTTTTTTGTTTTCTTTGTTTTTGTACTTTTTTTTCATGTATTTCTCTTTGTTTTTTAATCTTACCTAGTATTTGGCTGTAGCGTGATTAGCGCAATTTTTGCCCTGGTAGGCAGTCGCCAGGGCTGCCTACCCTGCTTTACGATTGGGTTGAGTTCCAGAAAAGCTGGCGCCCAGACCTTCATCCTGTTTGCCGTAAGTACCTAGGAGCACTTTGGTGAGCCTGGCAGAGTGGAATAGAGCGTTATCATGCATGAAAAATAGTTCTTAGAAGTGATAACCGTATGTGCCCTAGCATGGGATCAAGACCTCCTTCAAGAGATTCCAGTAGGCCGTTGCCGTCATTTTAATCCAAGCTGCCCCGCAATGGGATGCCGTTGAGGGATGGATGACCATCCTGCAGCTGCATCTGGAGGATTTTGCGTGCCCTACCATCCCCATCGCACCCATTTCTACTAAAAACATCCACTGTCCCTCGTTTCTCTTCATTTTTTACCTCTCTTTCCAAACTCCCCTACTCTACTTTATCTCGTTTCCTTTTAGGGAGACCGGTGGGCAACTATTTTTGCAAACTAGTCGCCTAACCCCTTCATATACACTCGCTTCTGGTCGGGGACGGGAGTGGATGCATCTCCGAATCCCTCGGCTCCGGTGGGGAGTGGTAGTGGCTTTTAACCTGCCTGCACCTATAGTACCCTCGCCATTTTCCTTCCACTCACCCGGCTATATTTTCTCATCACTATCATTTTTACGCTCAAGTCCTGGTTTCGCGATATGCTATGGGAGTTTGGCCACCGGGCGAACAAGGTGTCTTAGTGTTCGCAACGCCTTAACTGGCACCTTACGCTCCCAGCAGGGATGGGCTCTCCTGTGGGGTGTTTAGCTTTTGTTTCCCCTTTATAAAACATGGCTCACCATGGCCAAAAATGACAACTTAAAAACAAACGGAGTAGCCTCCTCCTCAATCTCGGCCACAGGAGCTGCTGCCTCCTTAAGCGCCTCCAAAGGAGTGGCTGCCACCTTCAGGGCTAGTAACATTTCACCAGCCACCCAGCCAGCATCCCCCGTGTGAGATAGCCCCCCATAATACTCAGACACAAACAAATACCAAGGCCGCAAAAAGAAGCCTAGTCGCAGAGTACTCGAGATCCCGAGAAGCTTCGAAGCAAACTTCCTTACTCTCTGTCCTTTTTACAGGTTTCTGGTTCTTAAAACAGAACGTTACAATCTGCCTTAGGGCAGATTGTAACGTTCCTTTCCTAAGGGAGCGACATAAATTTCTAGCCACAAAGGCTCTCATACGCTCCCGGAGACTCGCCTCTACCCCTACTTTTCCAATAGTTACATGTGACCCCTCACTTGAGGCCCATTGGCACCTCCCCTCTCTTTACTGCCCTCCCCTTCCCCATTCCACAAATCTGCCGGATATCCTTCGCAGGGATCCCACCCTGGATGCTGGCCCCTGCGATGTTATGCAACAACTTGCTGTCTCCTGGCAAATCCTTTACACTGGCTGAGGTTCTTCGTGGAAAGTTTTTTAGCCATACCTTTGTCCACTCTCAGAGCACGGCCATCTTTACGGATGGTTCCTGGTCTCAACTTAACTCATCGGGTGCCGTCATCATGGAGACGGTACCCCGATACACTTCCTCATTTTGCCTCCCCTCTGGGTGCTCATTTTATACTGCGGAGTTTTATGCCCTGAGGGAGGCCATTCTAATTACCCGTCTTTAAGCCTCCATCAACTTTGTAATATATTCGGACTCTCGGAGTGCGATTTCCGCACTGTGCCTCTACTATTCTCCTTACTCTATTGTCCGCGAGATCCGTCAACTCTTGCACGAGGCAACTGTTTCCTCGCCAAAGCTGATCACTTTTAGCTGGGGTACCTCACACGTAGGACTTCCTGGCAATGAGGCGGACGATCGAGCTGCGCGTTCGGTCTCTGATCTAGATTGTTCTGTTCCTATCTTTCGCACTGACCTCTTTAAAAAATAATGCAAACACAGTGGCTTGCCTCCTGACAATTCCACCTCTCACCAAGCTCCACCGGATTAAACCCACACTTGGTTACTGGACATCCTCCTTCCATCGTCCTCGCCATAAAGAAGTCGTTTTTACCCATCTCCGTCTTGATCATACACACCTACCTCACGGGTAACTTATGTTCCGTGAGCCCTATCCCATTTGCAATACATGCCGAATCAGGTTTACGGTCTCTCACTTTCTGGTAGTCTGTACCCGATACTCCGCCACCCGTCGCCGCTTCTTCCCTTGCTTATCTCTTCACCCCCGCAGTGAACACCTAAAGATGATTATGGCCAAAAGCCTCCATTTCTCGATAGATGGCATATACTCATGCCTGTCCGTGGCCGATCTCAAATCCACGATCTAGCCCTCCACAAATCCTTTCCATCACCTGTGCACACCCCATCCATCAGTAACCTACTCCCTTAAACCGTTCGCTGAGATGGACACTTTAGCGTCGATCGGCGGTAAAAATCCTCTATTATTATAATAATAATAATAATTAACTCCAACTGGCACCCTGACTAGTCCCACAAGTCTATCAAATTTTACTCCCCCCCATACCTTTCTCCTGCCCTCCTCTCCCTCTCTAGGACATTTTATATCTTCAGTGGTTGATCCCAAAGAGATTCTGGCCTTCTTGTGGCGAGAGGGGTCAGCCCTGGGGCTCTTAGGGGGTCCCTGGGTGCTGCGAGCCAGACTTTTAATATACCTCTCCGCCCCTATTATTTTTTTTGTACTGCCATTTATTTCCCTCTCTTCTTTCTCCTATCTAGTGGCCCTGACGGCTACTCGACCTCTACTTGTTTTTTTCGGACTGATTCTGAATTGTTCTTTCATGAAGGTAGGAGGAGGCTGGGCATCTTCACCGCCTTCGTCTGCCGATGCCCAAAGAGAACCCCAACATTGGCCCCTTTTCTCCGCACGTAGGAGAACTCGGGCAGTCTCGTCGGTCTATAAAGATGGTGTGTTGGATCTGTATCGATTCTCCAAGAATACATACCGGATGCAACCAAATCGAGAGTTGCAGTACCGCCGGGCCCTTCGAGGCCACCGTGGTGGGGGATTCCGGGGAGAATGTAAAGTTATTTCTATTTGCAATGGCTAGCCATAAATGTAAAATTACCCCCGCTTTCTGGTCATGAGTTCGTCATCGGGCACCCCGCTTGCAAAAGTGGATGTATTTAACATTTTGAATCATTTGAGTCCCGCTGCGGTGAACCCCGCCGCGCTTAACCCCGCCGCGCTTAACCCCGCCGGATGTGGTCAAGAGGTAATGGTGATATCGTAGTCGAGGTGTCATCTCACTGTCATCATAATCTTGTGCGAAATCTGTCTTCGATTGCATAAGTTTCCTTAACCGTTTCGCCCTATCCAAGTCTGATTTTTTTCAAAGATGTCGTTCATTCAAGTGAATTAAGGAACTACCACCTCACCCGTCTCCAGAGCAAGCTTAGTACCCAATGAGTCACACATGTACAAAGGATGACTAAAACTGTAGGCTCTACTAAAGTCCTAAATGCCACATTGATTTTAACCTTCAAACGTCAATCTCTGCCGCAGATATTAAAGCTTTGTTACCTTCGTTTCCTGGTAAGTCTCTACGTCGAACTCCCCAGACGTTGCTTCAATTGTAATCAATTTGGATATGTTGGTTGTGTCCGTCGGCACTCCTGTTCCTGTGAGAATTGTAGTTCTGATTACCATGGCCCCGAATTCACCAAAAAAACTTGCTGTGCCAATTGCGGTGGTGCCCACAGTGCTGCGTAAAAAAAAATCTGCCCAATATTCTTATATGAAAAGGAGGTCCTCACTTTGCGTGATTCTCTGCATCTGGGCGTGAGAGAGGCTCACCGTCACCGACGTGCTCGAACACAAACCTCAACTCTTGGCCCTCTCTTCTCAGACGTTTTGCGTGACGATGGACAAAACCGACCATCATGTTTGAGTTCCGACACGCCTGAAGCATCCCATCGCCAATCTACCGTTAGTGTCAGTAGTATTCACAATATACAGTCGAAGCATCGCTCTCACACCGAGATACTTAATGTTGCTCTCCTATTCCCGGCAGCTCTAGCTGGAACCGACGCTTAGGGTGAGACACCTGAACACTTTAGATGTTATCTGAGAGAATCTTCTATATCGACCAGTGAAGTTTCTCCTACCTGACACCGGGACCCAAAGCCCCATAGTAAGAGGAAGGACTCCTCGCCGGGTTCAAGCTCGCCCCGCCTTTCACACGACACAAGACCCTCAACGGTCCAAACGGTAGCAAAAATTCACCCAGTACCTCGTACTTTGCCCAGATCTCCTGCTCCACCCACTGACCCTCCTACTCATGATCGGCTGGAATTCAATAATATTCCAACATCGCCAGCCGCAGTTGTTGGATCAACCCTTCTGACATCGAAAGCGCCCTCAGACCATGATTCCGGATCTACGGCCCGAAAATCTCTTCTTGAGCTTCTGTTTGTTTCCGCCTGGGTCCAGTTAGATGCAGGGGCTTTGGCGGATTATTGAAAACAATCGCACATACCCCCTGTCACTGTTCCTTTCAGGATTTCTTCACATGCGATAGCAGGCTCTTCGTCCCCCAAGCTCTTTGGGACGCACTTCAAACTTAAACTCAGCCACCATGCATCTCCACTTCTCTTTCACCTTCCAAGCTGTTTCCGTGCGGATTTTTCTCATAAGGCTTTTTGACCGTTTGCTCAATTTACCTCATTCCTTTACAAATGTCAAGACCCGACCTTTTAAAACTTGTAGATCAGTTGCCTTTCTCGTTTTTTATTACTCGGAGATTTTAATGCTAGTCACCCATATTGGGGGGACATCACTCAGAATGCCAAAGGCAGTGTTTTAGTCTTTTATTATCTGACTTTCTTTGAATTTTAAACACAGTCGATTCTTATCATGTCCAGACAGATTCTTTTAGTTGTGTTGACCTGTCTCTGTTCTCCGGATTGCCTCACTGATTCCCGATGGTCAACTCTTGATGACATCCATGGGAGTGACCACTTCCCTATTGTCTTGTCGGCCGTTCATCCTAGCTCTCATACAACCCTGCCTCTCAAGTGGGACTTAGGCCATGCATTGTGAAAGCTTCTGAAAGGCGTCTTTGATAAGTTCCTATTTGGGACCTTCATTGATGTGGGCGCGGCATTAGCGTACTTCACATGGATTATCGATAACGCTGCCACACAGACCAATCCACGAAGGCGGTCCATAACGGGTCGCTCAACCGTGCTCTGGTGGCCCTTGGAAGTGTACAACAGCCGTCAAAAACTAGAAGTTAGCTAATTCCTGACCGAAACCAAGCTCGAGCGCTTCGCCAAAAGATACACTTTGTTAGGCTCGTCGAACTTCATGGAGCCGCTACGTTTCATAAATTTCCTTTAGGACCTCTACCGCAAAGTCTGAAAGAGGATTAACAAGATACGGAGGTGTTATGCCAGCCATAATACCCCCATACACAATTTACAGGGATCCTTAGTGAATGACAGCTTGGTGGTCAGCAATGCCTTGACCGACTATTTTAGCACTGTCAGCCGTTACAATAAGAATTTTTTAGCCTATAAATTAAACGAAGAGTCTCATCCTCTCAACTTTACAACAAAATCCATCCACGAGTTGCGTGCTGCATTGTCTCTCTGTAGATCTACTTCTCCTGGACTTGACGGGATCTGTTTTCTTACTTGACTTATACAACCTTAAATGGGTGCATTGAGATTGTCTTTCCCTTTGTCAAACCAAGCAGGGACGAGTTCGACGCATATCACTACCACCCTATAGCTATTACCATCTGTCTGAGTAGGTTGCTAGAGAAGATGGTGTTGGAGCTCCTCAACTGGTTCATAGAAATCAATCACTTACTGTCTCCATTTCAATGCGGTTTTCGCAAGGGTCATAGTAGCCCTTGACCTCTTAATACGTTTCGAGGGATCCGTCCTTAAAACACCGAATCTTTGCCATATTTTTCGACACTGAGAAAACCTAGGATACAACGTGGGGATACGGCGTCTTAAAGCAGCTAAATGTTTGGGGTATGAGAGGTCTTTTACAGTCTTTTATTTACTTTTATTAGCATCTTGATCATTTATGGGGCGTGTTGGAGACACCTACTCTGACCTACAACCCTAAGAGGAGGGAGTTCATCAGGGCAACGTTTTAAGTTTTATATGTTTTATTTAAATTCGATCAATGATATCATTTCCTTTCTCCCAAAGTATGTATCGGCAACCCTGTTCGTCGATGATTTGACACTATATTCTTCCTCGCCTCGCCTTCCTTCGGCTTCCAGTTGCAGCCGACACGCTGTCAAAAAATGCGCAAATTGGGGGATTCCGCTTTTCCACAAGCAAAACCAAGGCAATTTATTTCTACCGGGGTAGCAGTGCTCTTGTTCCGCCACCTATCTCCTACAAGATGTAGATATAGAGTTCGGCCTCTGGACGTAACTCTTGATGCAAGCTCTCCTGGTTACCACACCGACGCTGTCTTTAAACAGGCTGTTTGCGGGCTCTAGACATTTTGAAAGTACTCTTTCACACGTCGTGGGGCAGTGATCATCAAACACCTTTGTCACTATACACTGTCCTCGTCCAATCCAAACTGGACTATGGGTGCGAAGTTTACTCCCCGGCTTTCCCCTCCGCCCTTAAAATGCTGAACCTGATTCGCAAGCAGTCCTCTGTATCAGAGGTTTACCTATGCCTGTATTCTACCGAGTCAACGGCGGAATTCCATAGGCCTCCGTCTTTACCCCGACCCATGAACCTTCTGATAGGAAAGAATCTCTCCAACCTGGGTGCTCTAAGGGTCCTTGGCCTTCCGTTGTCGCTGACTCCTAGTTGGCCTGCTCCACTTCCCACAGTTTTTACCAGCATGTGGAGCCTGAACAAGTCGTCCGTGGACCTTTGCTTCCTTAAAAGCCTGTTCTTAGAGCATGCGACCTCACATATACAACACTGCACGATATACACGGATGGTTCCTAGTCAGACAGTGGCTTGAGTACCGCAGCCACCTACTCAGGAAAGTTTTTAGCGTTGCCTTTGCCGCTGGAAGCTTCTATTTTTACCGCTGAACTCTCAGCCATTCTTTTAACTTTTAGACTAATCCAAATTTTACCTTTTAAAGATTTCCTCATTTTCTCCGTCTCTAGGAGTGTTTTACAGGCAATCCACTCCTTTAATGCCTCCCATCCCTTAGTCACAGAAATCTGCACTGGTTGGTTCAGAATGCGTTCCGATATAAATTATATAACGTTGGGTCCCCGGGCATGTAGAGGCTCTGGGCAACCAGCGTGTTGCTCACCTGGACCGTTTAGCCTATTCTGCTTCCCCGGATAACTCTGCACTGCATTTTCGAGTTTTCTTTACCCCGCCATTCAGCAGTTGTTGCTATTGGTCTTGGTCCTCGAACCTTCAGGGACGACTGTCCTTAACGGTGTCCCTTTGCTGCGTTCGCATCGGCCACACAAGACTTACCCACGGTCATCTTGCTTCGACTCGTACTCGAATCAGCTCTTGCTGCCGCTTTATCGTGCGGACCAATCGGTCGCCCATCTTCTACTAAAATGCCTTCATTTCGCCACTCTCCGGTTGTCCTGTTTCCCGACCCTTATAACAGCCCCTCGCCTGTCCCGCCTTTGTTTCCTTCTGACAGAGGAATCTTTTAAACCATTTAAAAAAATTTTATCACATAGTGGTTTTCTCCCTCTTTTATAACTAATTTGCCTCGTTCTATTTGTGCTGCCATTTAGAATCCACTTGGATTGGGCAGCTGCACCACTGGTTCCTTACCTTAAACACTTCTGCTGATTACGTCGCCAACGTTAGTACCGCTCGCCTCCGAAATAGACCCAACCATATGCCTAACCATCAGATCCCTAAAGGGTCGCCCTGGTCTTGTTAGTGAAGAGAACGCAGTTCATGCCTGACGTCATATACTTTCGGGCCCATTGAATCCTCAATTCATGTGACGGTTCGTTAAAGGAGGCAGTTTCAGTGGAGCTTGCACAAAAGCCATTTGTTCCCGGTGGTCTTTGGTAAGTGATATAGCAATGCCCTCTTGGCATTTCTATAATAAAATCCTCCTGGGAAACTTAAATATATATATATATATATATATATATATATATATATATATATATATATATATATATATATATATATATATATCATCATTTATTATGTATAAAATTCAAATCATTCAATTCGTTTACTTAACTTTTGTCAATTCAATCATTCAATTATTTTATGCATTGCTTTTTGCAATTCATTTATTTTATGTAACCTTAAATAATTCAAATATCCTGTGACGAAAAACTGATTTCATTTAACGTACTGGTTCAAACAACATCTCTTAGAATTTCACGCACATACAAACACACGCATTTCACCAATTGTGAAATAACGCGAATTCTCTCTTATTCGTACTCGACTCTACTTTCAATCAAGGTCAGTTATAAATCCTCTCACACTTATTCTCTGCAAACTGCCATACGAGAGTAGGTCCTAATTCTAGTTACTTCTCGCATTGCAGACCCCAATTCACAGTCCATCATAGTCTCCTTCGCTTTCACTTTCACTCCACATCATACTTTACAACACAATCATTTCATATATTAGTTACTTTACATCTTGTTACTTTAAATCAGTTACTTTATTATATTCACTTTACCGCATCTTACGTTGTATTCCTAATTCAATTCTCATTGTGCATACGTTAATTTTGTAAATATATTTATTTTGTTTATTTCTGTTTTGCTTACAAACCTAGTTCAGAAGTCCTAAATTCATTTCACGTTAGTCCTAAAACTAGTAGATGACTATTTCCATCAAACTCAACAAATTTATGATAATGGTTTACAAATAGCTATTTAAGCTGATTTAATAACTAAAATAAATCCTATTAATAACTAAATATCATGCGTGAGTACGGCCTTTGCTTGTTTGAGCTGGCATAGCCTTGGACGTCCCACAATCGGATCGCTTCATTTTTTTAGCGAAAAGTCATTCAGAAATCCTCTAATTGTGCCCACATGGCGAACTACGAGTATCTTCGCAATAACATGAACAGCAGTGCCTTTAGGAATTTCTTGATGACGAATGACTTTTTTATCGTTTAAACCTCTGCCACGTCCCCTTGTTCTTAAAGAGGATAAATGTTATTAATGTGGTTCACCCCCCAAACGACGAATATCAAATAAAAATTGAAGGTTTCATCAAAATTAATTCACAGTCAACCGAGCAATGCTACCTTTTCCTACCAACCCTACGACATTATTATCGTGGTTCACGGTGTAGATGTTCTATATGAACATTTACGTTATCGGATGAGATTAGTATGCCGTCGATATAGACAAAAACGAATTCTAAGCCACGAACTAAATTATCAATATAGTATTGAAATGTGCCGCTTGCATTTTTAAGGCCAAACGGCCCTTTCAAAAATTCGCAGAGCCCAAATGGAGTTGACACAGCAATTTTCTTTTCATATCCACCTGATTCATTGGACTCTAGTTGCCCGAACCAAATCTAGTCGCGAGAAAACAAATTTACCATGGAGATGATTAACCATGCTGTGAATTATTAGGCGAAGATAACGGTCCGGTTTTGTTATTGCGTTCAGTTGACGAAAATCACAAAAAATGATATTCCCTTTGGGTCTTCCTTTTCACCATATGAATGGGGTGAAGCCGTTGGTGGCGTTGATGGATGCATCATACCTTTCATAGAGAATCGAATTTTGCTTTGGCAACTTGTAACTTGTCCATTTAAAGTGGCCTTGGACAGGCAAAAGTTGGTGGAGTGCTACCAGTCTCGATTTTATGAACAATGGACTTGGGGGAGGGGGAAAAAGTACTATCATCCACAAACCTTGTGGCATATATAGACTCGTTTTACACAAGATTAACCTGCAATTGGTCGGCAGATGCGAGAGATCATTAATAATTTATGCATTTATGCTATCACGTGTACACTGGAGCAAAATGCGCAAGAAAATCGGCTCCAAACAATGGCCAAGTAGTATCCGCAACTACCAGCAGCCATCTAAATGAACGGTGCAAACTAGGAGATAACTATCTAATTGTACTTTAGTAACGCATTTGTCAAAACTGCACTTTTAATATTATTTACTCTCACACCAATAGTGAGTAAAGTGGGTACGCCAATTGTCATATTTACTGCAGCCTGCTGTTTTAGTTTTCCGAGAGGTCCGGAGAGGACAGTCTAGATCCTGGTTGAATTTGTACGTTTTGACTTCGCTTTGGCCAACTGCACCACGGTTTACAGTATCTAGCAGTAGATCAGAAATACAAATGTACACGGCAGGCAATAGACTTTTGACTACAAGAAAAAGGTTGTAGTCCTAATTGTACACATTTTGTATTATCATTCAAAGCCATTAGGGACAAAATTTAATCGATAAACATCAAGGTACGTAATGATGGACACTGAAGGCGCACTTTTTGTATATTGCACATTATTGATCTGACTAGCACACGTATCACTAACACTGAGATCACTTATATGAATAAACGATGTGGCACCACTCTCAGATTTTTAATGTCTATCAGATAAGGAAGATGACACTATAACTCGCGTGAAGACTGACCACAGGCGAGAGGGGAAAGCCCTTGAGGCAAAAGGCAGAGTCCGGTTAAAAATGAACTCGAGACGACATAACGTGCGGAGTTGCATAGCGCGTTGTAATCCAATATGAACTACACTAAAGTGGTGTAGACGCTGTAATGTGCAACTGAAAATTAATTAAGGGACGAATTTGTTGAGAAAATCTTCGAAAAAGTCATCTATTTTTGCATTTAAAGCAAGTAACGTCACTTGCCATACAGCGAGCACGGTTCTGGTGAGAGGAATTTCCTCAATAATAACATTTTTATTTGTTTTTGAAGCAAAGGAACTGCAGCATAATCGAAACCTTAGGATTAAGATTAGAATGGTCGACTTTAGCGTCCAGCTCCTGCGATTCTACTGAAGCTACAGGACCAGAAGTGAATGATGCATATGCCTCCTAATCCCTTGTAGCAATCTCTAACGCTCTCGTTTGATCAAGAGCTGGAGATAATGTAAGAGTTTTGTTTTCTAGAAGTTTCGGTCGGATTTTTTATGATGAAATCCCAGTAATAAAGGCATCTCGAATATACTCGTTTCTATACGTTTCGGAATCACAGGCTGGAAACCGCAATCCAAACTGAGTGTCTGAAGAGCACGTACATATTTATGAATCGTTTCACCATCTGATTGTTTACGAGTCGCGAGCTTGTGTTGTGAGCAGCAAGATCATTGTCGAAAGTAATATATTCGAAAATTTTCTTGAAAATTTCAGGAGAAACTGAATTGGCTAGGAGACCTAAATACGAATCGTTTGTACCTTCAATTGACGCTTTGTACCTCGAGAAGACGAACACCCAGTGTTTTAATACACGTGCAGCTTCTGGTGCAGATGGAAGAAAATACAAACGATCGGGCCGAAGACCACGTTCCATTCTTCTTAGTGAAGTAAATTGAAGTAGCCCAAAGGTTAAGGAAGGTTCCAAAGTTTGGCTTTATTTCACTGAAATAAAAAATTACTGAACATAAGTATAAACAGAAAATAATACATATAATGAAAACACTCCCACATAAGCACATGTACATTTCACAAACAAAGAATTAATATATGTATAAGTGGCATACTGTTGGTTTCACAAACGAGTCCAGTTAGTAGAGGAACTGCAAGATCTTCATCTTCATGCATTATCGTAGATTTTCATACATTATCTATTTTACATTTATTTAATATTCAAGCCCTAAGAAAGAAACACAGGTTAGTTATGAACTTAAATAAATAAATTATAACAATATTCAAATATAGTTGAATAAAATAAATGCACTAGGAAGAGAGATTATTGTACGAATAGCAAGTATTATAACTAATGCAAGCCTAATTCAAGAAAGATATCTGTGGTGCGAACGAAATTCAAGATAACCGTCTGAACTCTGAACCTAAGTTAGTTTTCATCGAATACGAAAACAGTGTCAGTTGACTTGCGTGGAATTATTTACAAACAAATATGTAGAATTATAACATTAAGTCATTTGGTTATTTGTTTGTTGACTTTAATTAAGTACCTGAAGCTATTTTAAGTTTTAGATGGGCAGGGATTATTATTCGGGTGCGGTTTAATTTTGCATGTTTTTGTTTCATATATATATATATATATATATATATATATATATATATATATATATATATATATATATATATATATATATATATATATGTCTTTTAATATAAGTAGTTGTCGGCGGTTTGGAGCATGTGCTAGGATTTCGGTATTATCTTCAAGTGACTTCCAGTCCAATTGGCTTCCTTGTTTTTCCAACGTGCGTGTTTTGGGTGCACCATTGTTTAAATGGTAACTCATTCTTTGGGTTAACTTTGTTTCTGTCATTCCGATATATGAATGAGGTGGGAGCTCACAGTCTCCAATTTTACAAGTATATTCATATATTAAATGACTTATCTGCTTAGGTGAGGTCCTCGGTTGTTTTTAATCGAGTGCAACGCTATATCTCACTATGTTGGTCGGTCAGTCGTTCCGTCGGTCCCCGTTTCCCCCCTCTCCTTTTATTAGGTAATAACATTGTAACTATTTGGCCGATTCTAATGAAATTTGAAACCCTTATGTTGTTTTAAATTCTCTTTCTAATGATATAATTGCCAAGGCCCTTCCAAAGTTAGCTCGGGAATTATTTTGGGGGGGGGCAATAACATCATAACTATTCGACTGATTCTAATCAAATTTGAAACCATTATGTTTGTCGCAGAATGCCACTTTTGATCACCCCACACCTGACACCACTTTTGTCGTATAATGCCCCTTTTGATCACTCCACACTTGACACCACTTTTTTCGTGGTATACCTTGTGGTCGTGATGTACTTCTTTGATGAAGTAAGCTTTGATCTAAGAGTGCTAATTTTGTTGTGTTGAGGAAGAGCCACTTCAAACACGTAAGGATATAGAGAAACGCACAGAAATTCCCCAAATAAACTTATATTTTAAATTTAACAATTTACTACACAAAAACAAAACATGAACCACAGAAATACTACGAATTTTAAATACACAATAAGGACTTCAATAATTTCTAAGTAAGGCTTTCTAACTTGACCTACTTGACATTATAGTGATGGTTGACACACCACTCACTTCAATTTAAAAAAAAAAAATGCTAACGGCCTTTACTGGCCGCAACTACCTTTGTGGATACCCCTTGGAACGGGTTTGCGTCTGACCTTGAACTCAATGAGCACTTTACCTCGGGAATGTTATTGCCTCCAAGACGCGTGCCGACCGGCCAGATGGAGGTTGCGAACGAATAACTTGAAAGCCACCACTGACTTTGGCGAGAGTGGCAGCTGGGGTTCACGCGCTTTCGGCAGGAAGGGATATCACCACGGGATAGTGAAAGAAGGTTCCTTTCTTCTCTTCGGATTACTCTGAGGAGTAATTCGCACTGTCTAGCGATGCGCTAAGGCTTGAATACCTTGACTCAGTGGAGTACTGGAGGGAGTGTACTCTGGGGGGGGGGTTCTTCTTCAAGGGCGAAGACTGTATTCGAAGGAGGGTCTTCTTCAAGGGCGAGGATAGAGGAGAGGGGGTTTCTCTGACGAGAATAAGTTGAACTTGAACAAGTTAACTTAAAGGTCAGTTTGGTAACCAGGAACTAGCTCGAGGATGAGCTTCTTCTTAGTTCCAGTCTTCCTCAAGGGCGAGGCCTATCTAGGTGTTTTGGGATACACCGGGGTGAAAGGGGTTCTCTGACGAGAATATGTTGAACTTGGTTCCTTGTGATAGAACGGTTTGAGGCCGCTTAATTTCAACCGTTATCACATGTTTTTAGAAACACGATGCTACCCACGTGCATCTTCGCCTTGAAGCCGGGCGCATTATAGCCGCCACCTGAGTCAATGTTTAACCAAGGAGCTTTATCTACCCCCATTTCGCCCCATGTGCCGACCTCGCCAGATTGAGTTAGGCTTATGGGCAGATAAGGTATTGTTCTCAGGCGTGGCTGTGCATTCCCTCGAAGCCCCCACTCCATTGTACCCTACGCCAAGGGGATGTCTCGACTATTTATATGGAAACTTTACCACTAAGAGCAGATTCGAGATCCAGATTTTCTTCGCGAGACATCACTACGGTCCAGACTCACCTTGTGCACCAAAGGGCCCTCTACCTCGAGATCCACCATCATTTGTCCAGAAGAGGACAATATCCCTTGAGTGCCAAGGTTCGAGCCTTCATGACGCCAAGTCCACAAGGCTTCCCCTGTTGTTCGGAAAGAGAACAACGTTAGAACAGCCATTATTCTTTGAGCCCGTTGACAAGAAACGGTTCTCACCCTCCCCCCCCTTGTTGCTCAGAAAGAGAACAACATTAGAACAGCAATTGTTCTTTGAGCCCGTTGACAAGAAACGGTTCTCACCCTTCCCTCCTGTTGTTCAGAAGAGAACAACTTTAGAACAGTCATTGTTCTTTGAGTCCGTAGACAAGAGACGGTTCTCACCCCCCCCCCTGTTGTTCAGAAGAGAACAACGTAGAACAACCATTGTTCTTTAAGCCCGTTCGCCAAGAATCGGTTCTCATTCCCAAGACGCCACGTCAGGATCATTTAATTCCCCCCCCCCTTCTGCTGGAACTCGCCAGCGGACCGAAGATTCCTTCACGTCGCCTTCCTCTGCAAAACAAGTGTAATTACGTAAGCTGAACGTTACCTTTGAGTATTTAATCCTTTTGTCAACCCTATCCTGTGCTTTAAATGGTTTAGCGAACCATCCCATCCCTTTAATTTTTATTTGTTTTACCTTTTTAAATCTCTTCCAAATCTTAATCCTCGGATTAGCTAGATTCCCCACGACCCTTTCCATTCTCTGTTTATGTCAATATTTTCCGTTTTATGTGTTGTTGATAGTTTTATTAATAAAACTCTATTTTATTAATGATAGCCATATTATTATCCTTGAGCTCAGTTCCACTTCTTAAGCATATTGAAGCATTCTAAAGCATTCTACGACATTCTTCAACCAAGTTAACTTATGACTTTGGTATGGCCACTGGGTAACGGGCTCGAGGGGGAGCCTTTTTCTTCTTTTCATAATTCCTCACGGGCGAGGAATATCCCTGGGCTTTAGGATGCACCAGGATATGAGGAGTCTCTCTGACGAGAGTAAGTTGAACTTGAACAAGTTAACTTAACGTTCGGTTTGATAACCAGGGACTAGCTCGAGGATGAACTTCTTCTTAGCCCCCTTGGTAGCCCTGCCTTTCTTGCAGGGGACTTCGTAGTCTGGCGACCTACGTATTCTCCCTGTCCAGTCTTGGTAGCCCAGCCTCAATCCGGGGACTTTGAAACTTGGCGACTCACGTATTCTACCCCGTTTTTCCCGTGTTTGTTATTTATACCTCGTCACCCCACTGGGGTAGGGGTAAGAGGGGGGGTGCTTGTGGACGGACCACAGAAGGGTTCTTATTCCAACGGTTTTTCTCAGCAAGTCTTACCTCGGCTCCCGCTGGCCTTCGAGCTTGAGAGAAACGCCTCTCCTATTTCTTACTTGAAGTGAAATCGAATATACTCTCGTAAGGGAGATCTTGCAGTTTAAAACCGTTCGGCTTTTCATAGAGACGAGTGGCGAGGGGCTGTGGTTACGAGTTTGACCCACGGTGCCGGGCCCGGATGTCTTTACGGTCACCGTCCCTGGTCTCCACTGGGAAAGAACGGGGGAGTGACGATTCCCCTACAATGTTGTTTTACATTCTATTTCGAATTATATAATTGACAAGGTCATCCCAAGGTTAGTCCTGAATTATTGAAAGTTTTGAAGGTTGCAAGGTCATAAGTCAGAATAAGTGAGAGCACGCGACTTTGGTCAACAGACCTGCTTCATGATAAGGTTGTATGTGCGACAGTGCTTTTATTATTGTAGTAGATTATGGGTGATACATTGTTTTCGTTTTGTGTTGGTTTTACTCCTCTGTTTATGACTTCCTTCATTACTCTTTCATCCGTTTTGTACGCTGTGCTCATAATGTACTTGAGTATAGTTTAATAGTGTTTCCTTCGTCTTGCTGATTGGTACTGCCTGTAGGTGACATATACCATCTTTCCATCTTTTTACCTATAGTGTTGTGTATGTTGCAGTTTGTACAACCGTTATTTACGAGTACTTTTGTAGCAGCCTCGAGTTCTTCTTGTGTTTCTGTCCATGTGGATCAATGGCTGAAAGCACGATTGATATAAGAATTTATCATACTTTTTTATCACGCTCGGGACATTCACTATTTTTCTTTCGCGCAAAGACCTAGATTTGTGTTTTTGACGTAAACTTTTGTAGTTATTTTATCGTTATGCTTAGTGGTTAGGGTATCTAAAAAAGGAAGTTGGTTATTTTGGCTATTTTCTATGGTGTAGTTAAGTGAGGAGCAGTTCTTGAATACTCTTAGTAATTTCCGGATTGGAAAGTATCGGAGAAAAAACCACACCCGAATTTAGCATAAAATCAGGCTTCAAAACTTTTATATCTCCTAATACTAATATACAGAATAAACCGGTGTTTTGGTGTCCCCATGCTTAATTAAGTAGCTCTCACAGCTTTCATGGATATCTATTCTTTTTTTTATTTAACGGAGATTACCTGTTAAGATAATGTTTACATATTAGTATACAGTTCGCTTCTGATTTCAAGCAAAACTCTAGCCGTCACTTCATCTCGTGTCTCCACATAGTGGGTCAATTGTTGTTAGAGTACTGTGCAAGGTAGCAGTATGGTACTAAGTTATTTAACTCTACAACATTTTTTTGCAAACAAGGCAAGGTACATTAGAAGATATTACGTTTGTTTTAGCGAAAATTCAAATAATGACTGTTTAGCTTTACAAGGCAAAGATTCACCTGTGAATAAACCAATTAATGGGATAAATTAGAATTTCTAATTTCGATAAAGTTTAAATAACTAGATAACTATTAATATATCGGAAAATGACATAGGATAAAGTAATTTAGTCCCGGCATCGCGTTATGGCGATATGAATCTTTGCGATTCGGAAACCATAATTTTCTTTTCACACCTATACTGCACAAAAAGATTGTTTCTAGCATACATATGATGAAATATAAATGGGCAATAAAATATTTCACACAACTGCTGTGGAATATAAACAAGAGATTGTGGCGGCTCAAATCTCAACGGGCAGTTCTATTTCGATCCAGCACATACGTTTGATGAACTACACAATCACACGTCGAGAAAGAACCAGTAAATTGAACTTAAAACAAACAACAACTATAAACACTACAAGTAACACACTCCAATATGACAAATGCGTAATAAATAACCGTACATCACTAGCGCCACCTACGAACTGCCGCTCAACTCTGACCACCCATCCACCAACCCTATGCACACACACACATATATGCATATTCTGTATTCTTCCGCACAACCACCTTGCTCCCCCCCCCCCAGTAATGTCACCATCACTGCTCGTAATCGCGAAACCAGAATGGGGGTTGCTTGATTCGCTCTGACCGCCTCAGACCAATTCGAACCCGTTTCCTCTGAGCCACATCCTCCGCATCATCAGAACTATCATCCTTATCGATGATGCCATCCTCCCCATCAGGCGATGCTTCATCAAGGAAAATTTGTTGGATGTCAAGTACCTGACGCCATCAACTTCTACCATGATCTCTTACGTCACATCAGTCAGAGTATCATCCGTTCACCGAAAGTTAAGCCGGCCACCCACCGGCTTTACCACTACTGCGTCCCCCACTGTGAACTCAGTCTGAAGCTGATCTCGCTGAACCTCCCAAATGCACGCTTGATGTCTCCACATATATCTGAAAAGCATAGAAGCAGGTGGAGTCTCACCATTCACACCCTCTTTCGCAGGCAGTTTGTAACAAAAAACCATCTGCAATGGACTGTTCACTGACCTTTCCACCATCCTCTTTATGGTACGAGGCATTCGTTCAGCAATCCAATTTCCCGATGACCAGTAGACTGCTCGAAAACTCTGGGTCACATTCCACTCCCTGCAGACATCATCAAGCTGGACAGATTTAAAGCTAAAATCTCATCAGAAGGTCCTCTTTCTCGGAATATCTGCTCCAAACTGAAGGAAGATTTCCTTAACATTTTTCAGACCGCACCTCCCGTCATATTGCAAACCTACTCGGTTAGGGGGGGTCATACTCTAGAATTTTATGAAACTGGTGATGAGGGGTATTCAAATGATAAATATTGGTGAAAAGAACATACTTTTGGCAGAAATGTTAAATTCTGATTGATCTAACCTACATCAATTTGAAGTTGAAATATTGTTAGTTCTGGGTCATTTACTATATTTTACTATTTTTTTGGTTACCCATAAAAGATCAAATTTACCGTTTTCTAGTATCAATACATTTATGTAATCTGAAAGATATTTGTCTCAAAAAAGGTAAAAATGTATTAGAGAGACATGAGAAGTAGGAAACCTGTTAAAAATGACTCTTAATTTAGTTTGGTCTGACTCCAAAATTGCAAGTAGCCAGTACTCATTACTCAGTGGAAGGCAATATTTCAGTAGTGTTGCCAGTTCTGGTAACTATTGTAACTGGTAACTATTTATAGAGCATTTACATTTTATTTGAATGGTAGTAAAGGCTGTGGATCATTTTAGAATAACATATAATTATTTGGTAGAGATTATTTTTTAATCTAAGTGTCATCTTTTCATTTGCAGATATACCTGCGATTAGTGTCAAAATGGCGAAAATCTAGACAAAGTCCAAATCAAATTCTCATGTGACTAATTTTGTTGGGACTGGGCAAGAGCTGATGGTGTCTGAGTTACCAAAAAATAAGAGATATTTTGAGGTACGGCATCTACCTGAGGGAGCAAAGGGAAGATGGCCAGAGAAATTATGAAGTGGACCAGCTGGTAAAAAAACATGCATCAGGGCTTGATTAATCTCGTTCAAGTTTGGGGATGGTTTTCTTTAAAAGTTTAACCAAGGCGGAATAAATACCCCTTAAAAATCGTTTTCTTTCACTTTACTTTCTGCCAGATCCTAACTCCACTCCTCATTACATCAGTAGAGGAGGCAAGAACATTTCAAAACGCTCCGAAGATCACGAATAAGATTGAAAGCTTAGCAATTTAGTTTGTTTTTTACCAAACACATTCATTTTAAAAAGAGATGAATACTGGACAAGTAATCCACCATCTACAAGATGGAATAAACAAGATAGTTAGAAGAAAAGAAAGTTGCCAAAGGAAATTAATTAACGCAAAATACACAATGGTCTTCAACAAAATCTGCATTCAAGAAAGACTGCTACCCAACTACACTAATATTATAACCCATGACCTAGCAGGGAAAAATGAACCTATAACTATAGCCTTTCCTCGCCATCTTATACAAAGGCAAATAGAAATTTTAAAGAAAACCATCCCCAAACTTAAACGTGATGTTGAGGAAACGTTATCACAACTTGAAGAGCTCGAAATTTTACAAGCAATACGAGACTCTGTCACAAAAGCTCTCTCCAACAGCGCTTTACAAACGGAAAATTCCGAAAAAAGCATTAAGACCAGAAAGCTTAATTAACTGTACAAAGGACGTATAACATTGCCATAAGCAACAACATCATTAATCAATCTCTTTCGGCATACGCTTATTGGGGGAGGGTGGTATATCCTTATTTAACTTTTATTTATTTATACTTGTTCATCTTGCTTTTTCAATCAATTTTCTCTTTTATTGAATCTATTTACTTCTTTCTTGACTGAGATTCCTAATTTCTTTAAGTTGGCCCTTTGTTCAAACATTTGTCTTCACTTATCTTGACTTAAGTATTCTTGTTGGCTGGGTTGGTTCTTGATCTTCGTATCCTTCCTTTCTTGATGCATCTTCATTTTTTATTGCATATATCTTGAGTTGATCATTCCTTCGTGCTTCTTGATGAGTTAGTCCTTCAAGCCGTTTTCTTTCCGTTTTCCTTGACTTCTGTTTTCTTCTTCATAAAAGGTTTTGGACTGCTGAGTTTCGAACGCGGTACTGGTAGATTTAAACGCCAATACTCTAGCCATCACGCCACGGCTTAGTCCGTCTTGAGTTGGTAATTTAACCGGCTATTAATATTATCGAGTTGGAATGAATTTTTCTCTGATACATTTTCGCACCCCTACACAGGTCTCTTTCTAGAAAGCGGAGCGAATTTGAGGATTGGGGAGAAACTAGTCTTGGATTTCTTAATCGAGGAGTTACTAGTAGCTCACCCTCCTACGACCTCCGAGTCTGTGGGATGAGTGGAGCTAATTCAGTGGGATTGAGCAGAGCAAACGAAGTCTTGTCTCTAATCAATGAGTAATGGCATCTCCTTCCCGGATCTCCGAAGTTCCCAGCAGCACCTTTTCTTAATCTCTAGTAGGAGAGCAGATGCAGTTGTAACGAAGATCAGAAGATTGTTCGGCCTTTGAGGGTCACCAGTTATGGGAAGGGGCCTCTTTATTATATGTAACTTTATTTATTTATCTATATTATTCTTGCTTTCAATATTAGTCTTGCTTTTGTCTTTATCGAATCGAATCTATTTACTTCTTCTTGACTGAAATTCCCCTTTTCTTTAAGTTGCCCCTTCAAACATTTGTCTTCCATTTATCTTGACTCAGGTATTCTTGTTGGCTGGGTTGGTTCTTAATCTTCGTTTTTCTTTTTTGATGCTTTTTCATATTCGTCCAATTATCTTGACTTAATTTCTTGTTCCTTCTAGATGAGTTGGTCCTTCGAGCGTTTTCCTTGACTTCCGTCTTCTTCTTGAGATTTCTCAATAAAAGGTTTTGGACGTTTGAGTTTCGAACGCGGTGCCGTTAGATCTAAACGCCAATACTCTAGCCATCACGCCACGGCTTTGTCCGTTTTGAGTTGGTAATTTAACCGGCTATTTATATTATCAAGTTGGAATGAATTTTTCTCTGATACATTTTCGCACCCCTACACGCTCTCCACTAGTGAAATAGAAGTCCTTAACCTCGGTTTGAATTGCCACCTGCAAGCCAAATTTGATCCAATTTAAAAAAAAAATCAAACTGGAATTCATGTTCCAATCGATGTTGAAGCTACAAGATCAAGCCATCATTGAAATTAACTCCAACCTAAAAGACCAACTACACGCAGAAGCCACCAAACGAAGATTCTTTACGGGCAGCAAACTTATAACACCAGAAATACGTAAGGCAATCGGCTCTCTAAAAACAACAAAGAAATAGTCTTAAGAAAAGCTGATAAATCCAACATATACGTGATTCTAAACGCAAAAGAATATAACAACAAATTGAATACCATTTTAAGTGACACCACTAAATTTAAACGCTTGAAAAAAGATCCAACGGAAGACTTATAAAAAAAAAATAAACGGACAAATAACTAAAGCTAATGCACTCATCCGGGAACTTCACTTCCAAAACATCATCGGTGATTACACAGCAGGTTATCTGTATGGCAATGTAAAAATTCATAAGCCGCACAACCCATTGAGGCCCATCATCTCTCAAGTAACGACTCCTACGTACTGTTTAGCTAAGACCCTGAATGCATCAATAAAACCGGACATCCCTTCGAAATATAGCATAAAATCCACGGAGGAATTCATCGACATACTCCACGCTACAAGATCGTCAAGACTAATACCATTCCTTGATGTAGAAAGCTTGTTCACGAATGTGCCTATGGCTCAGACCATCGACATCATTATAAAAAATATGTACCACCATCCCACAATGTCTTCTCCAAATCTTGACCAAAACATCTTAAGGAACATACTACGTTCACATCATAGTCGCTGTTCAAGACACCGGACGGTAATCTATACACGCAAGGGGATGGAGTGGCTATGACGTCACCCTTAGGGCCGACCTTAGAAAACTATTACATGGGGCAACTCGAGGAGAGATTATTGGACATCCTGGAAAATAAGCCACACACATATTGCCAATACGTAGATGACATCTACATCAACGTCCAAAACAAATAACATCTCGTTAACATCAAGCAACATTTTGAGGAGAACTCCGTGCTAAAATTCACTTATGAATTGAACACAGGCAATAAACTTCCTTTCTTGGATGTTAAGGTTGATAACACCAATGGCGACTACATCACCAAAGTACATAGGAAAAGTACGGACATGGGAAGATGCCTCAATGCAGAGAGTGAATGCCCTGAGAGGTACAAAATTAGCGCAATCGGCTCATACGAGGAGGGGTCAATAAGTATTGCAATTCGGATATAAGGAAACGAGATATGAGCAAAAGTGATTTAATATTTTTTAATATAACTACCCTCAACTTCAATGCACTTTCGCCACGTGTCTCTGAGGCTTCGAATTCCCGACAACCAGAAATCTCCCGACTGCTGTTCAATCCACTCCTGGACGGCAAGCTGGGCATCTTCATCGTCCCCAAACCGGCGTCCACGCAGTGAAGCCTTGACCTGGCGGAATAAAAAGTAGTCGCTAGGGGCCAGATCTGGACTGCAGGGGTGTGGTTGAGCTCTTCGAATCCGCACTCGCGCAGGGCAACTTGTACAACTGTCCTTGTGGACAGGGGCATTGTCGTGGAGTAGCAGGACACCGCATGTCAACTTGCCGTGCCGCTTCTGATGGATGCACTTCTTCAACCCAGCCAGTTCCTCGGCGTAATATTTGCCTGTGATGGTCCTTCCACGAGGCGCATAGTCCACCCTCAACACTCCCTCAGAACCCCAGAAGATGGTGGCCATGATCTTCCCGGCTGAGTGTTGGGTCCGGAACTTGATGGGGGTCGGAGAACCCCTGTGCTTCCAGGCCATGCTTTCGAGCTTGGTCTCGGGATCCCAGTGATTGGCCCACGTTTCATCACCTGTCACTATGCGTGACTCATCCTGCCGGGTCCTGGTTGTACAGGAGCAGCAGCTCCTCCGAACTTTGACGACGTTGAAGTCGATCATGGGGCGTGAGGTTTCGTGAGGCTTCTAGGGACCCAACGGGGAGAGACCTTGGTCATGGTCAAATTGTCGTGGATGATGTTGATAACACTTCCATGTGATATTCCAAGTTCTCGCTCGATTTCTCCGACCTTCACCCGTCGATTTTCGATTATCGTACTCTCCACGCGGGCCACATTGTCCTCGTTGGTCACGTCTGACGGGCGTCCTGGACGGGGGTCATCTTCAAGGGACTCACGACCATGGCGGAACTCCCTATTCCAGTGAGCAATAGTTGCATAGGAAGGGGCGTTGTCGGTGTACACTGCAACCATGCGTTCATGGATCTCTTTTGCATTCTTGCCTTCCTTGGTCAAAATCTTGATCACTGCATGGTGCTCAACCTTCTCCATTCTTGAAAAATTTGTGACTGACGATCAGCGATCACCTACTGCTTCTTAAATATACGAAGCAGGGGCGTGCGGCTGCAGGTCCTGAACTGCCATAACTTGTCCTAATACCCCCACAAATAGCCATCCCCCTTCCTCTGTTTTGCCCTACCGATTCGCAAAACTTATTGACCGCCCCTCGCACATCTGCCGAGCTTATAAATCCGACTCTACTTGGGAACTTTTCCACCAAGAGATTGCACGAGTAAAGAAAATACTCTTGAATAATGGTTTCTCAAACAGCATGATTGACAAACAACTCCAATCATTTTTAAATAACCATTACAAACATGCGGATAAAACTGAAAGTAATCATGGATAAGTCAATAACATCAAAGTTTATTACAGAAACAAGATGTCCACGGCCTATAAAATAGATGAAAAAACACCAAGGTGATTATTAACCGTAACATCAAGGTTAAAAATCAAACGGATAAAATCCAAGTCATCATCTATTATAAAACAACAAAAACCAGCAATCTTCTGATGAAAAATAACATCTGCCCAAATCCTTGAATCTAAAGTCAACCAACATAGTTTACGAGTTCACCTTCCCAATTAAAGACTGTAAGCTTTATAAAAACTCTAAATATATTGGCATGACAACTACCAAAACTTTCGAGACGGTTAACTATGCATCTACAAAGCGGAGGGTTGAAGAGCCTAACGAGAGATATGCCCGTTGATAACACCATTGTTAAAAGAAAAGAGGTTAATAAAGTGAGGCTTAACATTTTAGAAGCCATATTAATAAATGAAGATAAGCCAGCCATCAACAGTCAAGCGACAAGCTGGATTCGCACATTAAAACTATTTTAAAAATTCCACACACAGGAGTGGCTCATTTCCTCTAAAGTTACATTTAACCAAGGCGGAATAAATACCCCTTAAAAATCGTTTTCTTTCACTTGACTTGGAAGAAAACTTGGTTATTTTTACACTCAAGAAGAAGTCACAGCCCGCAAAGGCGGTAAAGTCAAGAGAAACAAGAAAACGCCAACCAGCTTTGCCATTTCCCCACGAGGAAGAAAATAACAAGTTTATTTGGAGCGACGCACAGACGACACATGTCTGGCTAAGCCCCCTTGCAGTCCCCTTTCCCCCTTGAGCATGGGGACCAAAGTGTACTGAACTGACACTCATCAATCTCGCCCCAACTCTGTCCGTCCACTTTGATAGACATAAATGGATATATATATATATATATATATATATATATATATATATATATATATATATATATATATATATATAGATATATATATATATATATATTAGGGTGTTTCACTCCCGGAGGTAAAAAAATGAAATGTGTTGAAAGTTGTCAGCACGGGTGTCCCCTTGTCTCCTATGATCCATAAATACTTTATGCAAAAATTTGGTTTTATTCGACAATATTTACTTGTCGCATATATTGACAAGATCCCACATTTCAAGTGAAACTTAGAAAAAATCAATTGGGAAAGAAGACAAAAAATTGCAACGAACGGTATTCAACCGAAAATTACCAAACATAGTTTTGAAAAATTCAAGAAGGCACCCGAAATGCAGAACAATTCTGTAACTAGAGCAGAACACTGAAGTCGTTGGTGAATGGGGCTCAGGAGCAAGTGGGAACTAAACGACCACTCCAGCCTTTGTTCTCTTTACGGTATTATGGTCATGCTGAACAACTTTTAGGAGGAACTGCTTTTGTTGCTGGTCTTTGGTTCAGGCTTGGAGTCTTTGAATCAGTGCCACTCCTCTCTCTGCTGCATCATTCACGACGTGCAGGTATAGCGTACGAGAAGCGCAGACGAGTGGCTTAAAAGCTTCGTTTGAATGAGTCTCTTTTGAGACTTAGGATGGCCGAGTGGATTCGTCGCTGGCTAACAGTGGTCCAGCGACGCGGGAAGCTGTTCGCAACTCGCCTACACTATTATTTTTTCTTTGCTTCTTTTCCTACTTCCCTCTATCTACAATAGTGCCCAGACCCGAGGCGGTGAGCGTTAACCCTTGGATAACATTTCCAAACAAGTTCTTTTCATTTTTTCATTTACGCTCTGCTTCTAGGAGGGGCGTTGTATAGCGTACGAGAAGTGTAGGCGAGCGGCCTAAAAGCTTCGTTTGAATGAGTCTTTTTTGAGACTCAGGATGACCGAGTGGATTCGCCGCTGGCTAACAGTGTTCCAGCGACGCGGGAAGCTGTTCGCAACTCGCCTACGCTATTATTTTTACTTTGCCCCTTTTCCTACTCCCCTGTATCTACACAGGGTTCGAGTTCGTGGATCTTGCAGAACATGTTTCACGTTTTGGGTAATGACCATCCTCCCAGCGAAGACCCCAATGGCCTCTAAAGTTCGCCTTGTCACCAATTCGGGGAAACCGTCAGAGAAAGTGAAGTTTTTCTTTTAAAGTCTCTTGGTGTTTTCGAGGTTGCTGGACGGCTTATGTTCTTGCCCATGGCCGCCAGGTCATCGGGAAGCACTCGTTCGTCAAAGAATGCTAGGGCCGCTCCTGTCTCCGAGATGTACCAGAGGTACCTTCGGATGGCCTGCTCTGCCGTTGACCCGAGTTCTCTATCCCAAAACACCTGGAGAGTCGCCAAGAACTCCAGCTCATTCTTCGGTGCACAGTTCGGGACGGCTGCCTCATACCACTATCTGACGTAAATTAGACTGACGAAAGGGGCCAGTCGTCGGACTCCGTGTTTTCCGACCTCGTCAGCTCCAGTTGTTGTGAAAACAGGGGAATCTTAAGGATGTAAATAACCTTTACCTTCCAACTCGACTGATGGTAGGCTCCAGGGGCCCTGAATCGAGGCAGATCCCCGCTCCATCCTCCCAGGTTGAAAAGAGAGAGCTGTTTGAGTTCGAGAGAGCATAGCTGGGCACGCTTTATTTTTTTCATGTGAGACTTTTACTTTGCGACCTTGCCGCCGGATCTGGCGCGACTGCGACTTTACGACTCTATTTTTGCACCTGCCCCCCTCGCAGTGCGACTTACGACTTTGCGACTGCAACTTTTTTTCCTGGTACGACTCCGCTAAATTACAAAGTAAACTTTAACGCGATAACAGAAACATGCTTTTATAAGGCAGAAAAACACATATTTATTATTTTTTTTTTTAGTTAAAACACAGCCTAAACTAATAATAAGGAACACAACCACTCGCAGGGTGGCGTTGGAAAAGAAAGAAATGATGAAATAAGAGATTCAGATCGTCGAAAGACATAACTCCTAACCTTTACCGGTTTAAGTTACTAAACAATCGAGATTTTCTCAGCTCATAGGGTGGCCTAATGGATTTAACGAAAGATAAAACCATGTGAGTTTAATAGGCTATATCAATATGATCTTTAAATTTAGTACCAAGGGCTAGTCTACGTACGATGGTCCAATTTTTACTTATATTGTTAAATTTTAGGCATGTTAGATTTTAATTTCTTCTTAGTCACAAGAAAATTATAAGCACATATTAAAATACGAGAAAATGAAATTAATTTGCACGATGAACGCTGCAAGGCATAACACCTTCTCGAATGTTTTTAACTGACAAGACAAGTTTAAAACTTGGTTCACGCTTGAAAAGTGTATGTAATTTTACTAATTTATAATAAAATTCAGAGTGACAAACTTTTTAGGGTACGTTTAGGTAGTTTTATGTAACGTCAATCTCATATAATGTGAAGAATAGACTTTCCCGTTTCTCGAAGATCCGAACGCATTTTAAAGTACACTTTTATTTATGCATAAACTCCTATGTTAATATGTTCTTTGGGTTTCCTGGCAATCATCAATTGGTTTAAGGAATTACTATATTTAAAGGCTAGATTAATACCCGCTTTTCCAAATGTGTCATTTAAACTATTTAATTTATTATTAAATGGCAATGTTATACATTTGTTGAAGTCATTAGTGCGGGGAGGCTTATTACCATAGAATGACTTCAACAAATGTATAACATTGCCATTTAATAATAAATTAAATAGTTTAAAGGACATATTTGGAAAAGCGGGTATTAATCTAGCCTTTAAATATAATAATTACTTAAAACAATTGATGATTGCCAGGAAACCCAAAGAACATATTAACATAGGAGTTTATGCAATACCATGCAACGATTGCCATAAAGCATATATAGGGGAAACGGGGAGAAATCGAGACAAGAGATTGTATGAACACAAAAGAGATATTAGAGTGGGCAGCGAAAGAAGTGGAATATTTTGCCATGTTAGAGACAAGAATCATACGATCGATTTCAATGGAAGTAAAATGGTATTCAAATCGGCTAACTATGTTAAGAGAAGAATCGTAGAATCGAGCTTGATATCGTCAGTTCCTAATTTAAATATATCTGAGCGTCAATTTTGTTTTAATCCTGTAATAAGAAAGCAAATAAATAAAATAGTAAAATGTCAGCCCTTCAATATGTTTAGGCCTACCCTCCCCCCCCCAGATTAGCCACAAGTAGGGGATTGGGGATAAAAGAGGGGATATTTCACGACCTGTTATGCTTGTATGCATTTTTTTCTTATATTTTCTATCCAGTGTCAGTTGAAAAAGGGTGTGAGATACACCGAAACTGTTCTGAATTAAATTGTCTTCGGAGAATGTGGTTTAATTCCTCATATATATATATATATATATATATATATATATATATATATATATATATATATATATATCTTATTTCATTAAATTACTTATTATATTCATTGGCCATAATATCCAATTAAATAACCATATTACCCAATTCAAATATTAAGCCATATTCCATTTTATTTGTTAGTTCTATAAATCTTGTTCAATTTATGCGTCAGTACTTTTGAAACCTTCCCGGCTGAATTAGTTATCCTCTCTCATGTCTTCTCTTTCAACGTATCTTTAAATTCCTATAACAAGGTTTAATGGCTGCTATCTAGGCAATTTCGTCATTAAACCAATCATCACATAAGCTATACTCGTAATCGATGGTCGTTTCCATTATACCTATAAAATCGGGTACCCCATAACAGGTGACTTTCCACTCCTATACAGGGATGACCCGTAGCCCCACTCACCTTATAAGTTCACAGAAAACGCATTTAGAATTTTATCCTTGATACTCTCTGTACTCTTCTTCTTATCTTGATCCAATTCAGTGTACACAAACAACGCAATGCCATCGAGAAACATTAGTAAAATAGTTTTTAGACCCCCTAACTCTCTCTGCTTCACGAGCAGCTCGAGCTTCTCCAACAATTCAACAACACACTGCCGGTCATGTCAAACGGCCTCATACTTTCAGGTGAATTTCACGCTCGCCACAACAGCTCAATGAAGCGAAGATCAAGATAGCTTGTGGCGGCCCAAACATACCAGTGGTTCTGTGGTTCGATCTGGTACGTAGGTCTGATGCACTGCACAATTATGCGTCGAAAGAATCAATAAATTGAGCAAAAAGCAACTATAAACACCACGAGCAACACATATGGGAGCTACAAGAAATACAGCACACTCTAATAACACAAATGCGTATTAAATAACCGTGCATCACCAGCGCCACACACGAACTGCATATCGATTATGACCACCCACCCACCAACCTTATGTGCACACACATATGCACACATATACACGCATCCATATTTCGTATTACTACACATATCCGCCTTTCTCTTCCCCCTTTCATTCCAAGAGCTCGGCTCCACAACTGTTCAACTACCTTCTTGAAGGAAAACAGGTCGCAACGAATTATTACATTCACTTTGATTACAAGGAAAGAGGCATAAACTTCAGAAGATTAAGTGATGGAGCGCCAGTACAATCATTGGTTATATTGTAAATCTTACAATTTTGTTTGATAAAATTTGATAAATTTGTCATCTAACAAACAAAAAATAAAGAATTAAAAATTATTTGTTATTAATTGTATTGTTACAAAAGCTATAATTCTATCTCTATTTGGGACTAAATTGAGTCAGAGGATTGATATAAAAGTAAAAGACGGCTAAGCTGAAGATTAAGATTTTTCGCTTTGCAGATGTTTTAAAACTTTATTAACTGTATCTACTATAAGTTATCAAAGTTGCTTTCAATTTTAACAGGCTAGTGAGTTAGTTTGCTTGAGTCAGTGCAAATAAGGATGATTAAGATCATTCTTGGGTTGACGAGCTTATCCTATGGTGAAAGGCTTAAGGGACTAACATAACATAATTTCACGGATGACAAAAGCCACAAGGGCCCATTAAAGGTCATCCGCATCCGTCAAAACCCACCCACATAGGACTATATCAATAATTGCCAGGGGAAGACAAAATCAAAGTCCCCCACAATATAATTTAACATGACAAAAAGCCACAAGGGTCCATCATAGGCCATCGAGTTAAACAGCCTTTTTTTTTAAGGCACCCAAACTTCCAAGAAAACTACATCCAAAGGATTGCGTCCAGGAACAAGGGTATCACCAATCAAGGCTTGTCAAGAACTAAATCATGCAGCTATAGATATATACAAACAAAATTAATATATTTAAAACTTAGGAACCATCACAATCTTCCCTCCCCATATAGAATTCC
Organism: Ceratothoa steindachneri; assembly: GCA_963969495.1. Taxonomy (NCBI): domain Eukaryota; kingdom Metazoa; phylum Arthropoda; class Malacostraca; order Isopoda; family Cymothoidae; genus Ceratothoa; species Ceratothoa steindachneri. The sequence goes on along the minus strand of OZ018317.1, from coordinate 63,928,612 downwards.
ATGGAAAGAATTCTTATGAGATGTGGGATATTTTTAAGACTATATTAAACATGGTTCAGGAACAGTGTATTCTAATAAAGTCTATTAGGAAGAAATGTAGGAAACCATTATGGTGGAATCAAGAAATAGCTAATAAAGTTTCAGAGGAAAAAAGGGCATACCGGAGATTACAAAGTGAGAGTAGTTTAGATAATTTAAACCATTATAGGTCAACCAGGAATGAACTAAATAAGATTATTAAGATGACCAAAAGGACAGGAGAAATTGGTAAACATGTAGATTATCGGCCCGGCCTGGGAAATTTTTTTTGGGTAAATGTTATCGTTCACCCGTGTTTGAATATTCATAACATAACATAACAAACATAATTACACGGATGACAAAAGCCACAAGGGCCTATCAAAGGTCATCCGCCTCCGTCAAAACCCACCCACAAAAAGCACCATCACCAGGGGAAGACAAAATCAAAGTCCCCCACAATATAATATAACGGATGACAAAAGCCACAAGGGCTCATCATAGGTCATCCGAGTCAAGCGGCCTCTTTTTCAAGGCACCCAAACTCCCAGGAAAACTACATCCAGAGGATTGCATCCAGAAACAAGGGTATCACCAATCAAGGCTTGTCAAGAACTAAATCATGCAGCTATAGATATATACAAACAATATTAATATATACAAAACTTAGGAACCATCACAACCTTCCCTTCCCATAAACTCATCCAACCTACTCTTAAATACATTTAGATTTGGACTACCTACTACCCTCTGCGGCAATTTGTTCCAGAAGTCTACCACTCTATTGGTGAAAAAATATTTTCTTAAATCCAACCTACACCCTTGCTTTTTAATTTTCAAGTGGTGACCTCTAGTCCGATTTCCATCATCTAACTCAAAAAACTTGCTAACATCCAATTTATCTATCCCGGAAAAAATTTTAAACAGCTCAATCATATCCCCTCTCACACACCTCCTTTCGAACGAGAACATATTTAATACCCTCAGTCTATCTTCATATTCAAGGTGCCTCAGGGAAGGAATAATCTTTGTTGCCCTCCGTTGCACTGACTCAAGAAGGTTAATATCGTGTCTAAAATGTGGGGACCATGCCTGTATACAGTACTCTAGATGTGGCCTAACATAAGAGTTATAGAGTTTAAGAATAACCTCCTTACTTTTGTAACTGACATTTCTCTTAATAAAACCCAGCACTCTATTTGCCCTATTTCTTGCTTCAATACACTGCTTAGAAAACCTTAATGACTTATCTATTACTACTCCTAGATCTTTCTCATCCTCTACTGAGCTCAGCCAATGCCCATCCATTTCATAGTTAAATTCTCTATTATCTTTTCCCATGTTAATAACTTTGCACTTATCAAGGTTGAAAGTCATTTGCCACTTATGTGCCCAGGATAACAATTTATTTAAGTCCCCCTGCACTTTAAAATTATCATCAATATCTTTAACTACAGCTGCTAATTTGGTATCATCCGCAAAAATTGACACTTTATTATTAACTGCCTCCCCAAGATCGTTTATATAGATGACAAATAATAATGGACCGAGAACTGATCCCTGAGGAACCCCACTGATAACATCCCTCCACTCTGACTTTACACCATTTAGCACTACCCTTTGCTTCCTGTCTTTCAGCCACTCAGCTATCCAATTTGAAACACCCCCACATATCCCAATCATTTTTAATTTATGAACTAGTCTCCTGTGTGGTACCTTATCAAATGCTTTACTAAAATCTAAGTAAATTATATCTACATTCTCTCCCTTATCTACTTGATCTGTTACAAACTCCAGAAAGTCTAGTAAGTTAGTCAAACATGATCTACCTGATCTAAACCCATGCTGAGCATCGCTGATTAACCCCTCCCTCTCTAGATGTTGGCAAATCCCTTTTTTAACTATTTTCTCAAGAATTTTACAGACTACAGGAGTTAGGCTAACCGGTCTAAAGTTATTTGGATCCTCTTTACTACCCTTCTTGAAAATGGGGACTACATTCGCTCTCTTCCAATCATCGGGTATTTCTCCATATTCCAATGACCTAGTATATAACTTGTCCAGAGCTATTGAGATACTTTCTACCCCTTCTTTAAGTATCCTAGAATGAATATTATCAGGGCCGGAGGCCTTGGTAGTATCTAAATCACCTATTAGTCCTTTTATCATCCTCCGATCCACACAAATGTTAGTAAACACCTCTTTTCCTGACCTATGAGTACTATACATAGGACTATTTAGTTTCTCTTTTGTAAATACTGATGCAAAATGACCATTTAGTACCTCAACTATTTCCTCATCAGTTTCTCTCACAAACCCTTCATATTTGATAGGTCCTATTTTAACTCTGCCACACTTGTTATTAATTTTATAGTAACTAAAGAACTTTCTAGGATCTTTGTTGCTATCCTGAGCTAATTTAATTTCTGACACCCTTTTGTTCTTCTTTATAATCTTATTTAACTCATTCCTAGCCATTCTATAATCACTTAAATTTTGAATATTATTTTCTACCTGTAATTTTTTATATGCCCTTTTCTTCTCTGAAATTTTTCTAGCTATCTCCTGATTCCACCATAATGGTTTCCTACTTTTGTTCCTAATGGCCTTCATTGGGATACATTGTTCTTGGACTACATTTATTACATGCTTGAAAGTATCCCACATCCCATAAGCATTTTTACCTCTGAATTCTATATCCCAGTCTACCAAATTTAGCAAGCTTCGAAGTCTTACATAATCTCCCTTATGAAAATTTGGAACTTTTTCAGCATTCTCAGTTATTTTACCCTTCTCAATTCCCAAGTTAAAACGAACTATCTGATGGTCACTATTTCCCAATGCTTCCCCAACAGTCAATTCTTGAACTAAATGATCACTGTTAGAAAGTACTAAATCTAATATATTGTCCCCCCTCGTTGAATCGTTAACAAATTGATTCAAAAAATTATCCTCAAAGCATTCTATGAACCTGCCACTTGTTATATCCCTACCTATCATATTTTCCCAGTCCACAGAGTTTAAGTTGAAGTCCCCAATAATAACTGCATCTGTTTCACATCCCTTACTTATTTCCCTTATCATTAGTTCATCTATATCATCAGTCTGCCCAGGTGGCCTGTAAAAAGCTCCCAAATGCACCATTCTATTTTTACTGAACCTAATATCTATCCAAAGTGACTCAACTCCATCCTGCTTTATTGAAGTATTTAAACTTGAAACAATGTTGTTTTTTATATAGATAATTATTCCTCCACCAATCCTACCTGTCCTTTGACTAATGTACATATTATAGCCCTGAAAATCAAATTCACTTATAGTGTCACTAAATTCTATTTCATTAACCCATGATTCAGTAACGCATAATATATCTATATCCTCATTGCTAATATAACTAAATAGCTCATCCTTCTTGTTTCTAAGACTACGAGCATTTGTATAGAAACAATTTAACCCCCCTATCCCTGAAGCACCTCTTGAAACTTGAATGACCTCACCTCTATCGCCTTGGAACCTATTTCATGCTAGCTGCCGCCATTTTTTTTTGAAATCTCGAAATTAAACCCACCGAAAATGCTGTTTACATAGGCCATTTTATTTACCAAATTGCCCCCCCCAAAACAAACGAAACACTTTGTTTCCCGTACTTAATTGCATTGGTTATACTTCCGAAATAGCGGAGAGGGAAGCCTATTTATTTTGCGCGCCTGCGTCGTATTTGAAATCTAGCTGACGCCATCTTTCTTATCCAAAAATAAAGAACGATAAACGCTGTTAACTTACTTTATTTCGGGGGGTACACTTCAGAAATAGCGATGAGTAAGGCGTGGAATCGTTCTTTAATTCCCGTTTTGGTCAACGGGAAGCGCTTGCAGAAGATGGCGGTTGCAAGATAGGCGTCAAATTGAGCGGTTTTTCTCCCGTATTTGGAAATTGAACCTCTCGCATCTTGCCAGACACGTTCAATATTCTGGGTGCTTGCGCCACTTTCCGGATCAACAAAGTTTTGGGAATGGTTGACTGTCTGGTGTTTATAACCCTCCAATTCCAAACCGGAGTAAGCAGCCCAACAATCAGAAATGATGGTTGTTCCGGGCACGATCCACTGTTTAATCACTGAAATAAGCGTCTTCTTGGTGCGATCTTTAACCGTGACCATAAATATATTTTTGGACCCCCGTTCGAAGCCCCCGAAAACCCACACTCCTTCAACCACTCTCCCTTTATTGTATTTTCGTTTTCCGAATTTTGATTCATCCACTTCAACAACCTTCCCCTCGCCTCCAATTTTCTGCCTATTTTGTTCACAATAGTGAATAGCGACCTCTCTGCAGAAACTAAACCAATTGATCAAAGTTTTGGGGGTAACTTTGACTTCATGGGCCAGAACTTCTAGAGAAAAACGTGCCCTTCAAAAATGGGGATAATAAAAAGCTGATAAGTATAAAAAAATTGAAATTAAGCATTTCTGACGTCATACCCCCCCCCCCCGCCCTATTATAATTTGCAAAACGATTAAAGACGCTGACATGATGTAGTTAAAGCATTCACCTCTGTAAACGTCAGAACATTATAACAATTAGGATTATATACTGGGGGGCTGTGCCCCCCAGACCCCCCCAATTTAATGAAACTCAGGATCATCGTAGTGTAGTCCCCCCCTTGTGCTTTCCCCCACACGAGCCGTCCCCTTAAATGTACTCCAAAAACGTGAAACATTTTGGAACACACGAAAAAACTACGGTTTATCGGCCGGGATCGGCCGGGCCGATAATCTACATATTTACCCAGAAATTAATTTAGCTAAAAATAATAATAAAGATCCTAAAAAATTCTTTAGGTATTATAGAATCAATAATAAATCTAACAGTGCTAAAATAGGGCCTATTAAATATGAAGGGGTTTTGAAAGAATCTGATGAGGAAATAGTAGAGGTCCTTAATGATCATTTTGCTTCAGTGTTCAGAGAAGAGAAACCGGTTAGACTAATTGATGATATTTCTAGGTCAAGGGAAGTAGTGATAAATTCTATTAATATAGACAGAGAAGAAATTAAAGGGCTTATAATGCAGTTAAATACTAGTAAGGCATCTGGCCCTGACAACATTCATTCTAGGATACTCAAAGAAGGTGTAGAAAGTATTGCAGTAGCTCTTGAGAAGATATTTATTAGATCACTAGAGTCTGGAGAAATACCGAATGATTGTAAATTGGCAAATGTAGTGCCAATTTTTAAAAAGGGAAGCAAAGATGATCCAAATAACTTTAGACCGGTAAGCTTAACTTCTATAGTCTGTAAAATTCTTGAGAAGATGGTTAAGAAGGGAATTTCTGATCATCTAGAGAGTAGCAGGTTAATTAATGATGCTCAGCATGGTTTTAGAAAAGGTAGATCGTGTTTAACTAATTTACTGGATTTTATGGATTATTTAACTAAAGAATTAGATAGGGGTGAGAAAGTTGATGTGATCTACTTAGATTTCAGCAAAGCTTTTGATAAGGTTCCACATAAAAGACTAGTTCATAAATTAAAGCTGCTTGGGATATGTGGGAAGGTTTTAAATTGGATAACTGAATGGTTGAAAAATAGGAAACAGAGTTGTACTGAATGGAGTGAGGTCAGAGTGGAGGAATGTTATTAGTGGCGTACCTCAGGGATCAGTTTTAGGCCCTTTATTATTTATAATCTATGTAAATGATCTTGGGCAAGGTGTAAATAGCAAAGTGTCGATTTTGGCCGATGACACTAAATTGGCAGCTGTAGTCAAAGAGGTTGAGGGTAGCTTTAAAGTGCAGGGTGACTTAAATAAGGTGTTAGCTTGGGCTCAGAAGTGGCAGATGACTTTTAACCTTAATAAATGCAAAGTTATTAACATGGGGAGAGATAATAGGGAATTTAGCTATGAGATGGATGGCTTAATTCAGTTGAAGATGAGAAGGACTTAGGAGTAGTAGTAGATAGGTCACTGAAATTTTCAAAGCAGTGTATTGAGGCAAAAAATAGAGCAAATAGGGTGCTAGGTTACATTAAAAGAAATGTTAGCTACAAGAGTAAGGAGGTCATCCTTAAACTATACAACTCTTATGTCAGGCCACATTTAGAGTACTGTATACAGGCATGGTCACCACATTTTAGACATGATATAAACTTATTAGAGTCAGTACAAAGGAGGGCAACAAAAATAATACCATCCCTGAAGCACCTTGAATATGAAGATAGACTGAGGGTATTAAATATGTTTTCATTTGAAAGAAGGTGTGTGAGGGGAGATATGATCTAGCTTTTTAAAATCTTTTCTGGGATGGATAAATTGGATTTCAGCAAGTTATTTGAGTTAGAAGGTAGTAATAGAACTAGAGGCCACCACTTAAAGATTAAAAAACAGGTGCAGACTGGATGTTAGAAAATATTTTTTCACTAACAGAGTGGTGGATTATTGGAATAGTTTGCCACCTGAGACTGTAGACAGCCCAAACTTGAATGTTTTCAAGCGCAGATTGGATGATTATATGGGGATGTAGGGTTAACATAACATAACATAACATAATTACACGGATGACAAAAGCCACAAGGGCCCATCAAAGGTCATCCGACTCCGTCAAAACCCACCCACAAAAAGCACCATCACCAGGGGAAGACAAAATCAAAGTCCCCCACAATATAATATAACGGATGACAAAAGCCACAAGGGCTCATCATAGGTCATCCGAGTCAAGCGGCCTCTTTTTCAAGGCACCCAAACTCCCAGGAAAACTACATCCAGAAACAAGGGTTAAATTCTTACTTTTTGGTATTTGGATATGTTTCTTGACTCATTCCTGTGGATGCAGTTTCTTTTTATTATATATTTTGGGGGACTTTGATTTTGTTTTTGACAGACTCCTATGGAGGCTTTAAATTATATATTGTAGATGCATGGTTGGACATTCCTATGGATTGTTAAATTGTATATTGTAGATGCATGATCTGACAAAATCCTATGGATGCATTATGTGGGTGGGATTTGATGGATACGGATGACCTTTGATAGGCCCTTGTGGCTTTTGTCATCCGTGAAATTATGTTATGTATGTTATGTTATAAACTCATCCAACCTACTCTTAAATACATTTAAATTTGGACTACCTACTACCCTCCGTGGCAATTTGCTCACTCTATTGGTGAAAAAATATTTTCTTAAATCCAACCTACACCCTTGCTTTTTAATTTTTAAGTGTGACCTCTAGTCCGATTTCCATCATCTAACTCAAAAAACTTGCTAATATCCAATTTATCTATCCCAGAAATTTTTTTAAAGAGCTCAATCATATCCCCTCTCACACACCTCCTTTCGAACGAGAACATATTTAATACTCTCAGTCTATCTATATATTCTGGTAAACCCGAAGATCCATACCCTGCAAGTCCTCCCCATATAGCAACGCAACCTCTAGTACGGCTTGAAATTAGCTTCCAGTAACAAAACAATAAACCAGGTAAAACTGAAGTAATAAAACAATAGTTAGTGAGATAGGTCAAACATATTTGGAAATGGATGAAATATGTTTGAGAAAGGTAATACTTCAGATTCAGGGCGCACAGTAGGTGGCGCTGTTAGTAGGCTACAATTTTGGGCTACAATATGTTTCTTATGATGTCATTCAGATGTTAGCTTCAGATGTAACCAATCACTGCGTTATATTTTTTTGTTATTTTGGGGATTTGTAACTTGTAGTCTGTATTATTTACTAAATATCTGTGCCTCTGCTCGTTTATAGTTTTTTCTAAGTTAGGTAAGGTTTCTTGATATCTTTTATTGTTTTGTTTGCCCTGAATGATAACAGCTTCTTACTGGCAACGTCGTAGCTTATAAATAGGACCCGTTTTGCAAATATTTTTGTTTCGTTATTGCATTTTTGTGCTCTCCATGTGCTTCTTTGTTATTCAAATTTGGCTTTATTTTGTATAATCAAGAAAAACTTATAGATTATCTAGAGGCACACAAAACTAATCAAGAAACCTATAAAAGTAAGTATTGTTTGTTATTAGGTTAGGTTTTTCTGCCAGTAAAAAGCTGTTGGGGGGGAAAAAACCCAGTAAATTTAAGGGGACTGCTCGTGGGGGAGATATCACTGCCTGGGGACCACCCTGTGATGATCCAGAGTTTCATTCAATTGGGGGGTCTGGGGGAGGGTGCCTCTCAGTATATACTCAAATACAAAAAAATATAGCCTAGCATCCTTTGGGCCTTTTTCTCCGCCTCAATGCACTGTTTCAAGAACTTGGTCACTAGTGATTGTTACACCCAAGTCCTTCTCAGTGTCAGTGGATTCAATAGCATTGCCGGCTACTTTTCTGTCTATGCCCAGCGCTCACACTTTCCAGAGAAGGCGGCGGTGTGGTACCTTATCAAAGGCTTTCTGAAAGTCTAAGTATACCACATGCACCGCCTTGTCCTGATCATGCTCACTGAAGACGAAGTGGAAGAATTCCACAAGGTTCGTCAGGCATGACCATTGCTTTCGGAAGCCGTCCTGGGAAGTCCTTAGTAGCCGGTTTGACTCTAAATGCGACGTCATTTTGTCCACCATCATGCTTTCCATGAGTTTACCAACTATCAAAGTCAGTGATAGGTCTGTAGTTTGACGGTTGGCTACGGTCTCCTTTCTTGAAGATAGGAGTCACCTCCGGAGCTTCACGCCAGTCTCTAGGAACGCATTGTGCTCAGTTGTCGTGACACTTGATCGCGCACTTCTTTCAACACTTTAGGTAGAAACCCATCCGGGCCAGGTGACTTATTCGTCATTAGGTCACTGATCTTCTTTTTTATTTCTTCTTCGGTGAAGTCCATATCCTCCAGCTTTTCCCCCGAGTAGGAACTCATTGGCTGGGGAATGGGACCACACTCTTCAGTAAACACTGAAGAGAAGTAGTCTTGAGGAGGTTAGCATTTTCTGTATCTGAGTGCTTTAATGTCCCGTCCTCATTCATCAAAGGGCCAATCGTTCGACGGATTGGTTTACATATCCCAAGAACTCTTTGGATTCTCTTTACCAAGTTTCACCACTTAGAGTTCCTCAGACCGCTTAGCCGCCCTTATGCTGGACTTCACTCTCCTGGATAGCCTACGGTATTCGTCACAGTCACCTGAGATCTTCGATTGTCGGTACACAATTCTCTTCTCCCTAAGCAGTTGGCCGATTTCTCGATTAAACCACTTTGGTTGAACAGAAGACCGACGGGGACATTTCAGAGGGATGAAATGCGATTGAAGACTCATGAATGTGGTTTTGAAGCTGTTCCACGAGTCTTCAACACCATCGCACACTTCTAGCCTCGCGTCAGTTAGTCCAGCACGAAGACCTGCAAAGCCTGCTCTTCTCAAATCAAGTTTCCTCGATTTACTAGTTGTAGGCCCTGCCTTCGGGACTTTGACTACAAATCTAATTAGTTGGTGGTCACTGCCACCGAGCTCTTCGCCAACAGAGAGGTCCTCAATGATGTCATCCTCAGAGGTGAAAACCAAGTCGAGGATATTGTCTCCTCTCATTGGCTCGTGAACTCCAGGAGTAGTGCATTCTCACCACAGGGTTCTCTGGTGTTCCAGTCAACTTGTGTGTTGAAATCCCCCATGACGATACACACTCTGTCTTTGACAAGTTCTCCTAGTAGCTGGTACAGATCTCTGTCCTTTTCAACCTATCTTTCCGGAAGAGCTGGTAACCGGGAATCGTGAATTCACCTTCAAAGTCTCGGCTTGAGGTTTTTATCCACGACTCCGTTATGGCTACCATCTCAGGTTCTTCTGTTGCTACGAGGCCACGAAGTTCAAGAAACTTGTTTCTGATAGACCTGGCATTAAACAGAAGAACCTTGAGGCAGTCCCCGACTGAGGACTCTCTATGCTCTTCCATTTCCCGCTTTGTTTCTCTGTGGAGGGGTCACTTCCCTCTTTGTGACCTCAGAAAAGGTAGTACCTGGAGTAACGGGTGTACTGGCATACATCCTCCTTTACTCGGGGCCTGTCACTTCTTCGGGTCCGCTCCACAACATCTTGGATCATGTTGGCGAGTACAGCTTTCCCTTTAAAGGAAAGATGCACTCCGTCCTTTTTATACAGGTCGTTTCTCCCGTAAAAGGTGATGTAGGGGTTTACAAAGAAGACTTCTTCTGCCGTTCAGAGATCCGCCAACCATCGGTTTACTGCGACGTTTCTCTCATGAGCAGTTTGGGATGGACCTCTTCTCAGAAGCATCCCAACCACGACACGTTTTCGGGTTTTAAGCCCAATGTCATTCACGGCTCCCATCACCGTTTGGATGGTCTTGCCACTAAGGCCAACCTTACCCCCTCTGAGGTAGAGGTTATTGCCACTCACCATCAGAGAAACAACTGAATTCTCAGAAATCTCAGCTTTCTCTGCATCTACTCTGATGTTGTGGTTACCCTGTCCTGGCAGGCAGCTTACCTTCACGCTAGTACAAACTATTCAACATTTAGTTCGCTAACTTTACTTAGGGCAAAGTAGTATTTTGATACAAGATTATTTTAAACAAAGTACTATTTTGTTTTAATTATAGTGATATATCAAAACTAGCTACTATCTTTCCAGAATATGGTGCTTTGATAAAAGATTATTTTAAACAAAGTACAATCTTGTTTTAATTATAGTGATATATCAAAACTAGCTACTATCTTTCCAGAATATGGCGCCTGGAAAGAAAGAAAAAACATGGTAATCATTTTATACATAAAATAAACAAAAACAGAACAAACCCATTCACACACATACACACACACACATTCTTACAGAGGGAGTGAGAGGGTACTGAGAAAAGGGGTGGGAGAATGGCCCTTTTACACACACTCACATTCGCTCCACCACACAGTGTGGCTTGACTGTTATCCTAGTGGTGGCCTTGAACTGCATCTTGAACAACAAAACTGTAATTTTCAGTAAAGTCTAACAACAAAAGCCCAGTACTTTCAGAAATGGTTTCTTTTAGGTTGCTTAGATGCTGTGCTTGGGCTTTTGTGATGAACTGGTGAGAAAGCAGTGCTTCATACACTGAACAGAACTTGTCAATAAAATTCTCAACTGTACAAGACAATGTTTCCAGAGTTGTTTTACCCGACTCATTCCTAACCCATTGTTTATATGATATGTTATCATCAAGCTCTTGCTCATTAGCAGTAAACACAAGACATCAAATGTTCTCTAATTTTCTGAACACCAGGACATTTTTCACAGATTCTCAACATACAGTGCCGCTTAGATATGTCACAAACAGCCATTGACAAAATAGCTTTGTAATCAGTACCATTGATGGCTGCAGTGGGTAACTCATTGAGTAACAACTTGGCATTCTGGTGTTTCTCACACACACACAAACAGAGTAAGAGCTCTTACTCCCCACATGTACACACCATTTGGGCCGAAGCTCAAAGAACTTTGATATACCAATCTTAAAATTGGGGAACTTCGCCTTGAAAATTGCATACAATTCTGCAACGTTTACCAAAATCAGTCTTTTCTGTTTGTGAACTTTTTCACCATTGATTCTGACAGAAACAAAGTCTTTCTTTCTTGGGCACATTCTGGAAAACTCATCATCTTGATAAAACAATTCAACAGGATTAATAATATCTTGTGACAGTGTCTTACTCCATAGATAGGTGTCGGGTTGTGCAAGGATTCCAGATTTCTTTTTTAGATCTCTAGCTTGGTTTATTGCATATTTTGAAACACCAAATTCATTGCATGTTTTTTCAATAGTCCAGCTTTCTGGAACAAGTGTCAATAATTGAATTTTGTCCTGTTTTGATTTGCAATTTTTCAATTTCTCCATCAAATAAATCACTGTCTAAGTCAGAACATTTTGTACAGGCTTCTTTGGTGGTATCCTGTGACTGTATCGATTCTTTGGTAATGTTGAGAACAGTGGCTACCTTTTTTGCTACAACTTCTTGAACCTCTGATACTTTCTGCTTACTATAATTTGCCTTGTCTCTCATTCTTATGTTAGTCTTAATTGGGGAACATTCTAGTAATAAAACACTTGAGTTGAGAGATTCAAAGGTCTCTTCAAATGACTGCTCACTGGCATCTTCGAGTGTTGTTTCTTCATATGTGGGGTAATCTGAAGGCGCTTTCATCTGGGTATCACAACGTGGAAAGACCTTCTGCCCAGGTTTAAGGTTGTACATTTCAGCTCTTGGGCTTTTCACAACCTGCAATGATCTTGAAAAAGATGGGGACAGTAAATAGATTATAATTCTGCTACTCAACAACACACTAAGCTTATTCCCTTGTCTCATTTTTTTGACGTTGTACAGCCTTCGGGCTAGGGGTATTGCCTGCACTAGATAATTGTAAATACTGTTCACAAAAACTGTAATGAGTTTTGTATTTAGTGTATAAATAAATCATATCATATCAAGACCCTTATAATGTGAAATTAAACTTATTTCTAAAATGTAACTTTACATAAATTTAATTTTACATAAAGATCTATTGAATTTCCCGCACTAGATAAATGTAAATACTGTTTAAAAAAACTGTAATGAGTTTCATATTTAGTGTATAAATAAATCATATCATATATCAAGACCCCTATAATGTGAAATTAAACTTATTTCTAAAATGTAACATAAAGAACTAATGAATTTCTACTTACCAGTCACTTGCTTTTTATGCTTCTGGAATGGGTCAGCACAACTTGTCTGCAAACTTTGATATCTACTCAAAAAGTCTGTCTCATGATAATAACAAAGTGAGTCACCTTCTATGCATTTATATCCAGTTCTTACTTCTAACAATTTAACACTGTCATTGGATAAGTTTTCCAAAGATAAGACACCATCCTGCAAAACTCATCCTGTAGCGGGCCGAAAATCTAGACTAACCCCCAATCGATCCAACCCGCTTCCTACACTAATCCGGACGTGAGAAATCTAAGGAGAATGAAATGGATTGTATATACAGTTTCTTTACTTACCAAAAAAAATGTATAATGATATTCACAATAATATAATTATAATTTATATTTACAAACAAAAATAAATAAACACCAGTGTACATACAAAATAAATAGTCTTTTTAAATTAATCTTCTCCAACTGAAAACAAAATAAGACAGGCTATACAATAAGGTCCACATGACAAATCAAAACAACAACACCCGAACAAGAAGAGGCATATGCTTATGACTTGAAGGCTGGGGTGGTGGTGGAACTAGTAGGCATCCAATAAGAAGGGCAAAGGCTCGTCAGCCAATGCAGGTAATGCCCTCCATTTCAGATCTGGTCTGGGTGGATCACTTGCCTCGAGGATTTCTCTCGCAGTCCGCTGAAGCTTCACTCTTTGAAGATACCGGACGCAATACTAGAAAGATCCAGAGAAATTTTGGTATAGCGTTTTCCAAGGAAAATCTGGTGATGGACTTTGCTATCTATCATTAAAATTAATTTTGAGCCTATTAGTACTTTAACAAGGAAACAATCTTACCTAGGGTAATATCCCAATGCGCTGGACAAACAATTATTTATATAGATATATTTTAACTATCTAAATATTTAGAAAAATTATATCTCTGAAAAGAGAGTACAATCAGTTATTATTATTCATAATAAAAAAATCGGAAGGCAAATTATACCCACACACTCACACAGGGGTAGGAAAAGATATATGTAAAGGGGGGGTGGGAGAATGGCCCTACAGACCCCCCCCCCCTGCCCCACAATCCTGCTAAGCAAATTGGAATTTCAATGCTAACATTGAAGTATCATTAGAAGCCAAAAATATCAGAGGTTTCAAATAGAAACCATGCTATACAGAATTCATGATATAAAGGGACCCTGCTGTAATGCTGATAGTGTCCCAATATTTAAGTTTTTGCTAGCTTATAACTCTTTGATGGTTGCATGTTTTTTGAGGCCTCAAAGTCAGCGATTTTGAAAAATCAACTAAGTTTCTAAAAAGCCCCCCAAATTATGTGGGCCATATCTTCGTAACTGTTTAAGGTACAGAGCTATAATTTTGCATGTAAAGTTCATTTATGACATGTATAAACATATCCAAAAATGAAGAAAATCCAAGATGGTCACCTGGCAAGTGTTTTTGAAATTTGCCTGATTTCATGTGGAATGGCCCAATAAATAAATCCAAAAACACACCTCAAATTTGACCATGTTGTCATAGGTTACATTATTAATAGTAGACATTAATATGCACATCACTTTCTGATTGTGTGCAGAGATAAAAGTATGAATGCCATAACCAGATCTGGCAATGCCATATCTTCATTCTTGAAGCACCCTTGCTCACCATAAATTGTATGTTAGGGAAAGCATTGACTGCTTCCTTTGCCGATTGGGTAAAAAGAGCCATATTTCTTGAACAAAATCTCAATATGATTTTCCTTTTTTAATTCATTGACACTGTCTACTTGAGCCCTTCCAATGTATGCTTGACATGTAATTCAATTAGTTCACCCTATTTACCAATATCTTGTTTCCTGCTCTCATAATTTAGTTCATTGTTGAGTTTTGGTGGCCATTTAAATGAACCACTATTACTAGAATCTGCTATCATCGCTCAAATGTGAATGCTAACCGGTTGCAATATCTTCATCCCTCATAGTGATTCACTGGCAAGACATCACACATGTGTGCACACCACACACACACAATATATATATATATATATATATATATATATATATATATATATACACACATGCATACACACATACACTTCACCTCCCAACTTAAGCTACACCTCCCTGTCTTTATGAATGATGAGACAACGTTGTCTGAATGAAATAGGTTCTATCAGGGAGCCATGGGTGACCCATTTTCCAGATGGGATCCTTTTGGTTGTGGCTAACTTGGTGTAGAGTGCCAAACTGAGTGGTCTATTGGAAACTCAATGTCGTACACCTGTGCAGATGACACCACTCCCCACCATGAATTTTGTAAAGGGGTACTGTATGCCAAAGAACTGATAAACTGTTCCATCAAGGATATCACAGAAGACCTGGTTGACTAGGGTGTTGTCAGGGTTGAGAAAGGAGGGTGGATCTCTAGAACATTGTCTTTTAACCTTCACAATTTCCCTGAATTGATACATAGACACATTCTTGTTTAACGTTTCAGTCTGGGGGAACTTTGTACATGTTACTGGTACACTTGGGGTCACTACCTCTTGTCCCTTGTACTCAGGCAGTTTTGTGCATGCCCAACTTCAGACTTATAGGTTCTGGAGCATGTAGACACCCTCCACAGTATTTAGCTAAGTACTTGTTCTGCTGGTTACATACTTGGGGCCCATGATGGGGTGAGCTTCCTTCCTGGCACCTGAGTGTACCTTTTTGATTTTTCATGGTTTTTGGTTTGTTCTTTCATGTGTTTTTTAATGGGCTAATTTGTAATTTTGGTAGCTAAGCCCCTGCTGTCTTTCCCCAGAGAGGTTTCCTTTAAATATGTGGGAAAAAAGGTTGCTTCTTATTCCTTCTTGGAAGATTCTTAGTCATATATTCATTGTACCCACTGAACAATGTTGATATTTTGTTTAAGGGCAGCAAGCTGTTTCATAATGTGATGTGGGTAGTTATACTCTAGAATATTTTGAGGGAAAGGGAATTGCTTATTCCCCTTTCCCCCTCCCCCAATCATTCTTATTGTCCATATTTTGGACAGGAATAAAAAAATAGGTTTGGGCAAAGCCAGTGATAAAAATATGAGGGTGGGAGCTCCTACATTCAACGTTTCATAACTCACCAAAATGCCCTTACTGGTTACACTAGTTTTCAATTATTTATTATTGATCTTATTTCAGGTTATTCATCTAGTCCAATAATTTCTTAGATAATATAATTCAAAATGGTATTGGAAAATGTGACCTCAGAAGTTAATAAAAAAGTGAAGGTAAGAGAGCATATCATAAGTTCTAATCTGCTTGTTTACTGATTTTGTCAATTCCCTCTTAAAATTAAGTTTGAGGAGTACTTCTGGCTTTTTATTTTTAATCCTTATAATTAATCCTATATATAAATAATCACATCTATTTCTTCAATATAATTAGGTAATGGCATTATCTACTTCCATTGTACAGTAATAACTTGAACAATATAGCTAATTATTTTTATATTTTATATCTACTAAGCAGCTGATCATATAGTAATAACTTGAACAATATAGCCAATTAGTTTTATATTTTATATCTACTAAGCAGCTGATCATATGCAACATTTTTTTCATTTGCTCTGTCATCTTAAAAGATGCAGCCTCTTTTGGGGTATCACCCACTGAGCGATATATTATAATAGGATAACAAAGAACAATCTCTTTAAATAAAGGTTTGGATAGGATGTTAGTTAGATAGGATAGGTAGTATATATATATATATATATATATATATATATATGATGAAGGGCTTAGTTAGCTACATCATTGCCCTTTTAACCGCATAATTATAATTGCACCAATTGCAAATAATTGTTGATTTTTAAGGCCAAATTAAAATGGATAAAAGTGAATTCTCCACTTTCTTTGAAAGCAGGGTTGATATACAAACTTTTTGTTTGTGTTAGAAAGGCTGACTTATGCGATATCCTCTTGTAACTATGGGAAGAGCTCCTTCCAGGGTAATCTTATTTTTATTTTGGTCCTTCTATATATATATATATATATATATATTATATCCTAATTTTGTAATTCAACTTAAAATTGATCCATTTGTAAGGCATCTAGTTTGTAGGTGCCTACCTCATTTGATTTCAGCAACTCTTCACCATTCTAGAATTCTTTTCCTTTACCTTCTCTTCTCACTTTCTTTAACTCTCACTCAGTGTCACCAGTTATAAGATGAGAAAAGAGGACTAGAGGAAAAGAAATTGGGTCATTCCATATGAACTCAACCGTAGGTACCATGGTGACTGACCTAGATTTGGCTAAAAAGAATTATGCTGGTACCTCTTCATATATAATGGGCATGTGCCAAATTCTAGGCCAAAATTCCAATGGGTTTCTGTGCTTTGGCTCTTCAAAAAAAGGGTCTTCATCCTTTTTGACACTCATGAATTGTGCATGTTCCTGAGTACCCACCTTTGGATGTCAATATATCTGGAATAGAATAAGATGTCTGTCTGGAATTTGATATCCTATGTAATTTGCACCCAGGCTTTCAGGATCTGACATCATAAATGGCCCATCTCTTTTAGTTTCTGATTTATTTGCCTCCAAATTAGTGATCTTGTTATGTGCAAAAATGAAAATTTCAATTTTCAGGGAGCAACTGTCATGCTAGAATAATTTACAACAGACTATTGAGGCTGAATTCCTTCTTGTTGAGGACATGACTGCAAAATATTTCTTGACTATACCAAAGTTTTAATTTAGAATTAAGGGGTCTCTAAAAAGGACTCTGGCTCAAAAAATACAATTTTATTCCAATTTTTGGTTGACAAATTCACTGCAAGGGCAATTACCAATGGTAATTTTTTTTTTTCTACATAAAGAAACCCATTGGAATTTTTGCCTAGAATTTGGCACATGCTCATTATTTACTTAGAGGTACCAGCATAATTTTTTCAGCAAATCTGAGTCAGTCACCATAGTACCTCCGGTTGAGTTCATATGAAATGACCCTAGGTGAGTTGGGTAGGCCTCTGATACTAGAACAAGTATTTTTTCTTAGTTCTTTGGCTTGTCTTTTTTGCTTTGAACTTATGGTTATTTTTTTGTTGCCCTTTGTTGTTGTTTTTTTTGTAGTTTATAGCCTAGTTAATAGGCTAGGTATTGTCTTAAAGTGAGTTATACTCATGCAAGCAGTCACCAGGATAGATCCTGAAAAAAATTATTGAATGAATGAAAGAAGAGTATGGGAGAATGATGAGAGTAGGAGAAAGAATGTACGGACATGGTGAGAGAGTAAATATTGAAAAAGATTAAGAAGTGGGAGTAAGTGCAAAGGCTGTATTTGGGTGTACTAGAACTGGAAAGACAGGGGATAGTGAATGGTGAAATGATATGAGATGTATAGTGAATAAATGGGAAGCATACTTGTTTTTCTTATTAAGAATGGAATGTGTCAAGGAGATGGTGATGAATCTGTATAAGGGAGAGACTAGAAAACAAAAATATTTTGGTCAGACTAATAAATAAGTATTTGGAATGACAAAATAAGAATTTAGGAAGGAACAGGAATTTATTTTTGAAGGTAAAGAGAAAGGTAAGATCCTAAGAGAAGAATAGCAGTTTAAACAAAGAGAATCAAAGAGAGTGGACTTGTAAGTGATGTAAAAGTACATGGGGAGAGTATTTTGATAAGGAAGCTATGCAAGTGGAGGCAAATGTCTTTGAGGTTGCAAACCACTTGCCCTGTTAAGTTATGGAAATAGTGTGAAAGGTCTGAAAAATGTGAGGCAACTGAATGAACATGCATATGGTGTCTATGAATCTGGTGAAAAAGAAGGCACTTTGTAGGTCCTAAGAATGTATAAAGTGGTTGGTAAACTGTTTGTTGTATGATATTTAAAGTTTTGGTGTGCACTTGGGTAAAAGATGGCTAAAGTGAATGTTCCTATATATTTAGGGCTATGATGTGTTGTAGTGCTGAGGGAAGTACAAGTGGGACTGAGAGATATGAGGTTGATGGGAAATTTTAGGGGTTTGGTGCTTTCTATGCAGGTGTATGCTAATCCCTACCCAGATTGAGAAGGATTTTGAAATGTTGAGTGTATTGTGAATGATAAGGGTGTAGATGAGGCAGACTGATAATTTATGAAATCAAAATATTTAAGTATGGAGTGTACAAAAAGGTTACATGAAAGTATGCTGGTACCATTATTGGTATATGGGAATGAGACTATTTTGGAAAGAGAGAGAAAGATCAAGACTTCTGCGACAAATGGACAATTTAAGCACTGTGGGTGGGGGTACTGGATATGGATTGGGTATAGATTGAGGAATGAGTGATGGGAATAGACTTTTATAGAGAATATAGAAGAGTTAGTGTCATGGTGTGTGAAGGGTTAGGGGACAAAAAAAATTGGGTTGATTTAATGGGTGTTTGAGAGAAAAGGGACTGACATGGAAAACTGGATGATACTTATGCCCTGGGATGAACTCTGATTGAAGGAGATGCTACAACACACAACATCCCATCACTGGTCTTAATGGAGTAGGGATGTTTTGCCTTTTAATTTAAAGGGGTCTCACCTGGCAAGTGCCTGCAAAGTAGGGCTAAGGACTATTTTTTGTGACATTGATGAATGCCAAAATGTTGATATTAATATTGATGAGTAAAGGAAGAAAGAGTAAGTTTTTATGAGAATTTTATGAATAAAGTAGAAAGAGCTTGGTTATTATTTGCTATAAGTATTTGTTAGGAATGCTTCTACAAATGAGTGATTTTTTTGTTTTACTTTGAAATAATCTATTTTCATCCTATATTCAGAATTTCTACTTAAGTTTTACTCATTGAAAAAATTGAATTAACACACATTTCCTCTTTCAGAGTGCTATCAAGGCAAAGCTGACAGAACTGGGTATATATGTTGGTAAGCATGATAATATTCTTGTGGCTTTAGCTATTTTTTTAATTCAGGAATTTTGTTTCCCTATAACAAAGTTTTATTTATACAAACTGGCTTCTTGACTGCCAAATTATGCAGGATTCTTACTTCATATTTGTAGTTTGCAATAAAAATAGAGGATGACAATTTCCTCAGCATATTGGTTAATGGATTACCATTAAAAGTGCTTCAAAAATATATGTGAGTCATTGAGTTTTGTGTAAAACATAAATATGTATAGATTAGACATGGTAAAGTGAACAGGGATATTATGAGAATGAATGAAGCATAATGGAATAAGTGTTATAGCATCTGAATCTTTTAAGGCAAAAATGCTTGCAGAGTATGAGTCGCAGGGCATGCTTGCTCCACTAGTTTTGATGATTTCTTCATTCAAGTTGCTGCCATTTGATCTGCCACACTGGGGTCAAAGAAAGAAGTGTTGACTTTTTATATTTCATTGCTGTTTGGATAGGGTTTTTATTCTTGTATCTTTGCTTCTTTCATGTTGCCTTACAACACCAATGGAAGTACACAAGTGAGGCTGTCTTTGATGGCATTTGGGGTATCATATATTTTTCTAGGTTTTAAGGTTTGAAGGGTTGTAAGAATGCATTGCATGCCATGAATATACATAGGTATTACAGATTGAAGGAAGAAAATTGTTTGCAATTTACATGGCATAGATATGCAGCAATAATATTTTAAGATCTGTAAAGGCTACACAACTGTAAATCTGATTTCAGTCAGTTTTAAGAAAGGAGAAACTATCAGGGGTGGTCAATAAGTTTTGCGAATCGGTAGGGCAAAACAGAGGAAGAGGGATGGCTGTTTGTGGGGGTGTTAGGACAAGTTATGACAAGTCAGGACCTGCAGCCGCACGCTCCTGCCTCATCTATTTAAGAAGCAGTAGCTGATCGTCAGTCACAAATTTTTCAACAATGGAGAAGGTTGAGCACCGTGCAGTGATCAAATTTTTGACAAAGGAAGGCAAGAATGCAAAAGAGATGCATGAATGCATGTTTGCAGTGTACACCGACACCGCCCCTTCCTATGCAACCATCGCTCGCTGGAATAGGGAGTTCCGCCATGGTCGTGAGTCCCTTGAAGATGACCCCCATCCAGGACCCCCATCAGACATGACCAACGAGTACAATGTAGCCCGTGTGGAGAGGATGAAGATTGAAGAAATCGAGCGAGAACTTGGAATATCACATGGAAGTGTTATCAACATCGTCCACGACAATTTGGCCATGACCAAAGTCTCTGCCCGTTGGGTCCATAGAAACCTCACGCCCCATGATCGACTTCAACATCATCAAAGTTTGGAGGAGCTGCTGCTCCTGTACAACCAAGACTCAGCGGGATTCGAGTCATGCATAGTGATAGGTGATGAAACATGGGTCCATCACTGGGATCCTGAGACCAAGCTCGAAAGCATGGCCTGGAAGCACAGGGGCTCTCCGACCCCCATCAATTTCCGGACCCAACCCTCAGCCATGAAGATCATGGTCACCATCTTCTGGGATTCTGAGGGAGTGTTGATGGTGGACTATGCACCTTGTGGAAGGACCATCACAGGCCAATATTATACTGAGGAACTCGCTGGGTTGACACGTGGTGTTCTGCTCCTCCATGACAATGCCCCTGTCCACAAGGCCAGAGTTGCACAAGCTGCCCTGCGTGAGTGCAAATTCGAAGAGCTCAACCATCCCCCTACATTCCAGATCTGGCCCCTAGCAACTACTTTTCATTCTGCCAGCTCAAGGCTGCGCGGCGTGGACGCTGGTTTGGGGATGATGAAGATGTCCAGGAATGGATTGAACAGCAGTCGGGAGATTTCTGGTTGTCAGGAATTCAAAGCCTCAGGGACAAGTGGCGCAAGGGCATTGAAGTCGAGGGTAGTTATATTGAAAAATAATAAAACACTTTTCCTCATATCTCATTTCCTTATATTCGAATTGCAAAACTTATTGACCGCTCCTCATAAATCACCAACTGAGTCACCCCCTCCTTCTTGGCCCCATTGGAGGAGGGGGGGGAATTGTAATATGATCTGCCTTTTCCCCCCTTCTTTCTTTTACTCATCTAACCCACAAGTGGCTGTCAGGTGTTGCATAGGCAACCTTACTGCAGCTGACATCTGAACATCTAAACTCCTCCTTTTTCCAATGCCCACAGTTTGCCCTCCTGTTCCTATTGTTTGCAGAAGGATCTGCAGCTATGGTGGCTTCCATTCATTTTCACTAAAAGGTGAATGAGAAAAGGAAGATATTGGGGGAGTGCAAAAGTTCTACCAATTTTTGTAAAAATTGTTTTTCTAAAAAAGATTGAATTTTTGTTCACACCTTTTATTTTATAATAAAGTCTCTCCCCCAAAATACCTGAGTAAACATCAAAGATAAAAAATGGGGTTTAAAATTGGATGGTGAGAGTATCCATTCATTGATGAGCTATAGAAGTATGCAATAGGAAAGTGAGTTGAATATGATCGGCTTTGATAGTGTGAATGGGGGTGTGGGGAGCTTTATCAGGTATGGAATTTATAAGCACATTCAAAAGGTGATTAGTGCTGTGTAAGTTGTGAAAGAAGCTGAGATGGCAAAAAATGTTATTGATAGGAAATAAATTTGGAAGTTTAATTGAAAGTCGTTTTAAAGTGGAACAGGGCCGTATGCTGACTGATTGACTGAATGATAATCACAAGTCATTTAATCTGAACTTGAAACTACTATTCATTTTTCAAACATTTTGCCTCAAATTGAAATTCAATGAAAGAATAATATTGGTCTAGTAACCTCTCCCACTGTCTGTAGCTTGTATTACTAATGTATAGGTATTCATAGGAACAGTAGAATAGTAACAAAAAACATGGATATCAATAAATCATTTTGCTGATTTGTGACATTGGTGTGGCCTTGCTGGTCATACTGCACTATGGTGCATCTTTCACTGCGAGGCTAGTAGCACCATCTCAGAAGGTAAAATATGCATTTTCTGAATTTTTCTCACCTTAGGTTAATTGAATTTTTTTTTTCTAAATTCAGATGATGAGCTCCCTGATTACATTATGATCCTTGTTGGAAATAAGAAGACAAAAGATCAAATGGATAATGACCTCAGTCTGTTTCTTGGTCATAATACAGAGCAATTTACTTCTTGGTTACATTCTGTTCTCCAGAAATTAAATGCTGCCTCTTTGCTTCACAGTAAGTGTTAAATATATATTTTTTTATTTTTCTTGAGTGAATGTTTTTTAGTTTTTACCACTATGGTGCATTTGCAGCTACCATCAAGTACATATCTCAGTGAGTTTTGAATCCTGGGTCACTGCCACATATTACAGTCTCTGCAAGGTAATTTTAAAGTATGTTATGTCCAAACAACTAATCTTAGTCAATGTGCATTGACATCTCTCAGGATAGTTAACTATCTCTCCCCTAGTCTAGTCAGATGCCAGTCCAGTTCATTCACAATATCATGGCTTCCATAAAGTGTTTATGAGCAGTTAGGACCATGATAACAAGTTGATGCCATTCAAGACCACTAGAAATGCATGTAGCTATGCCTAGGTCCAGTGGCTGAGCTACAATAGCCAGTCCCACTGCACCGCATGCTTGTTATGCCATCTTTTATACATGTCACATACACTTTCACACAATAACCCCATCAGTTTGCTACCCAGAAACTCCCAATACTCTGTAATCCTCATTCTCTGATCCACTAATCCCATCCATCAAGGATTCTGCCATATACCATATACTTAGCTATTATATGATAGCTTCAACCAACTCAAAGTATCATGCAGGCCAGTAATGCAATAATATACTTAGGGAAAAGCTTTTGACACTAGAGATGCACACCTAAACAAAAGTTAATACTACACATGGAAAAAAAAATGGCTTTCAAGTAATAGCCCACAGCATCCATAATCTCCCTCACCCTATGCAACCTTTTCTTCCATGACATTGCCCTCACAATCACACATTATACTCTACAGCTAACACTTAGAACAGACCCAACCTGTTGTACATCTATATTGTTACATCATGTGATTTTATGTGTCTGCAACAAAAGCTGATGACTTTTCAAAATATTCTCTTTCCAATCCATAAATTGTTGTGTATGTACCCCACATTACATTTTCAAAAAACTCATTCTCCTTAAACACAACAAGTGTTACCAATGAGGGTTCAATTGCCACCCTGGATACTAGGCTAGAATTACACTACAAACACAACAATTAGCACTCACAAAAAGCACATATGGGTATTCCAATGAATCTATCACCTGCAACTGGAAGTAATAGATCTACCCTAGAGTCACCTATGCTAGCATGGCTTGGCTACCCAATCTTGTATCCACTCATTAAAACATATGACACAAAATAATACACTATGCCCATAAAACATTACTTTGGTAAACAACAAAAAATGACTAATAATCTTCATCTTCACCAGACAAGAACATGTTATACACATACGCATATTACCACCACAATAGTATGTCCCAGAGTTCCTCCTGTCACCTTTACTTATCCTTATGAATATCTACATTAATGACATCTCGATATCAGCTCAATACTCCAATGTCAAAGTACCAACCTGAACACTACATGAACATGAACTCACTAAAATAATGGCTCACACAAAACTGAATGCTACCCTCTGGCCTCAAATCATCAGTAATATTATTCACTTTAGACTTTTATGAATAAAAAATGCATTAATGGATCACACTGATTGGACAACACATGCTGTTAAACAAAACTCCCACCCTCTCGGGAACTGCACTTGACACTCGCATGACCATCATCGGATAACTAATATAAGTTACAAAGAAGACACTTTTGGAAAATGGAAGGAGGCTATAATCACACTATACAAATAATTCATCTGCACTTTTCGATTATGCAGTGCCAGATGGCACCAATACTATCAAAATAATGCAGACAAGCTCTAAATGTAGTAATGTAAAGGCTCTATTCTTAAATGGTTGTTGCCACAGATTCTTTCCTAGTTCCTTTATTTCTTTCATACACTTTTTCTTTCTTACAGACCATGTGTAGTGATCTTCACTGTGAAGCTCACATTTGGTTTGTCATTAGGCTGTGCATAAGTACTTTCTTTCTTTCTTCAAATCTTGAGCTGACCACCCTCATGGAAAAATCAAAAGACTATAAACCCAAGTGGCTCCAGAGGAAGATCAGCCTGCAAATAAAAATACAATAGAGACAAAAGAAGAGTACAGATTAAATATGAGGGGGGACCTCCCCCCCCCCCAAAAAAAAAAACAATAAAAAAAAACACACACTGGAAATCAGGTGATGTCAGCAGATAATGAGAATGAGTTATCTCCCTTAAATGTATGGATATCAGTAGACTCCACAACAGCATTAGGCAAACCATTCCACATCATGGTTGCAGCCACAATAAAACTCCTGGCAAACTAGTTAGTACTATACCTGATACTAGAAAATGTCACTATTAGCAGTGGCTGCCTGTCCTGTATTATGGACAAAAACAGCTAGATCAGGTAAGGACAAATGCAAATGATATTTAGCACTGTAGTACATTTTATGCAACAAGCATAAAGAACTCACTTTATGCTTATGCCACAGGTCAATATTAATACTTGGCAAAACAAACTTTACCAATGACATAACTCTATCCAGTAGCTTAAGATGAGAATCTGCCCCTGAGGACCACACAGGAGAGCAGTACTCCAAACAGAGAAGAAGGAAGGAATTAAAACACTTGGTTATAATAGCTTCATCTCCAAACATTCTAATACATCTCCTCAAGATACCAACTTTCTGGGAAACAGGACTGCAAATAAAAATACTGAAAGTTAGGAATTGGGACCAATACCAGAAGGATTATTGGGAACTTCTCTTCACTGCCTGATCTCATTTGCATTGAAAGCAGCTTGATAAATAACCATTAGTCTCTACTGATAGCGGCCCATAGCCCCTGGGTGAATGCTTCATGCTTGGTGAGATTGTCTGCTAGTTATTGTGATGTGTCAACCCAAGTCACCGATGTTATATCCTTTTAGCAAGCATATCCATAGAACAGCCACATCAATTCTCAGTCTTCGATCATCAAACATTCTTAGAAGAGTACAGAGCATCAACCAAACTCTTATTGTCCACAAAACAATGAATGTTAACAACAGTGCAGCGAGATATTTCAAAAATGATACTGGCGATGTACACTGCAGCTTCAGCCCACTCAAGAAGTCCCAGGGTCTCGGTAGACAATGTTGACTTGACAACAAGGCAGATTTTCCTAGTCTGCCAGTAGATTGGACAACGAGCACCACTATCACCTTCCAGGAATACAATAAACACTCCTTGAGAACCGTCATCAGCCAAATTAGCAAAAGCTGCATCTGAATAACACTTTTAGAGAACAGGCTTTGAGTGGCAAATCACCAACAGTTCCCTTGTTACATGCAACGGTCAATTGTCAAGTTTCAAAAGCAATGTCTGGTCTGGTATGTTTTGCAATCCAGTTTAACTGTCTGATCAAAGCTCTGTACTCAGTCTTTTCCGCTGGTGTTAAGTCGCTTGTTTTAAGAAGAGCATGCTGATGACTGATGCTGACATTTGTCAAAGTTGAAGCATACTGGAACTGGTCAACAGTCAACCCATCAGCAGTTGTGCTTGTTAATGCTCTATTCAGTCGCTTGTTTGACTCTTATCTTCAAAACCTGCTGCCTGTCAGAGTGAGCAGCATTCAAATTATTTCTTACAATAGTGGAAGTCATCACTGGTTCACACATAGGAAGTTTATTGCAAAACACATTAGGCATAGCAGGGTTAAAACCAAATACTAGTTGGTTAGGTGAAAATCCTGAATTATTCAACAAGGCATTACACGCAGAAATTGCCCAAGCAAGCGCTGTCTCCAGATCACAACTAGAATCAGCCATAATTTTATTTACTAGATTACCAATGACTGCATTGAGCTGTTCATAAGTCCTGTTACTCCACAGGCTCTTTGCTGCTATTGTCATCACCTTTATATTAAATGCTTCCCCAAGAGCTCTAATCTTATCATTATTAACCCCCCTCCCTCTTATCAGTGAAGATCTTCTGGAGAGAACCAAATAAACTAATCCAACACCTGAACGAACCTTTAATGGTTGTTGAAGCAGTTTTGTTTTTGATTACTGTTGCTGTACAAAATCTCATTGTCATGTTGACTATCACAAGGAAGTAACATTGACCCCACACTTTCAAATCGATTACAATACTTTCATTAAAACTCATTGCCATAGGTAAAAATATTGTTGCTACCAGCATTTCTTAGAAGTTTTATCAATTTTTCAGTTGTGGGATGTGCAAATTGTTTGTGTAGCTTCAAGGCAACTTTCTTCACATCAGTATTAGTAGAAACGAACATCAGCTTGTTAATGTTACCCTGGTCTAGTCATCTATACAACAGAAGTACATAGTGTCCAGATGAAGTAGAACCTAGCTTGACCCATTTGTTGGCAATCTTCACAGTGTCATTCATTAAATCCAAAACCATGTTGGCAGTTTTCATAGACTTCTTGCTCAGCAGCAACAGAATATTAGCTGTGACAACATCAGTAGTAATGTCCACACACATGTTATTAATCCAACAAGGAATTATTAATTTCTTCAATCAAGGTACAGAGGCGCCATCACCAAACGTAAACGTTGAAACAGATGGCTGCTCTCTAATCAATGACTGGTCATATTCAAATAGGGAATTTAGGCCGCCATTACACCACTGGCTGTGAGCTCACACTCACTGGCTGCTTGGCTATGATGTCACGCCATGCCACAAACAATTGAATAGCACACAGTGTACATCTGCGCTCCATTATTACTCCACCAATTATTAATAGAAAGAATTGATTAAAATTTTTGTTTTAACCATTATTCATAATATTTAACTTATAACTTAGTCTAATTGGCAAAATATCTAAGCATTGAGATTAATTATATTTATGTATCTTGATTTACATAATTTATGAAGTATTTTAAGAAAAATTAACCTTTAGTGTTTAAAGCAGCATAAGACAATTGAAAATGAAAGTGAAAAAAATCTTAAAAAGATATTAAACTTAGTTTAATTGACATTAAAAATCTAAGCAGTAAGAAATTTCAGCTCAATTGGGTTTATCTATCTTGTTTTATATAGTTTATGAATTTGTATTTTAAGAAATTTGAACATTTAGAGTTGCATCAGATAATTGAGAATGAATCATTGAAAGAAATTGATCAGCTACTCAAAAACAAAAAGCTCATTTGTTTGAATATCCCATTTTCATTTGTAAGGAATAATATTGTAAAATTTACGGCTGATGGGACTACTGTTAATCGTGTGCCAAAAGGGCAACCAAGAAAATTAACTGACAGAGATTTGCATTCTTGTGTTTGAATTGTCAACAAGAATCCAAAAGTCACTTCCAAGGAATTGAAAGCAAATCTGGCTAGCAGTGGAACAATTGTAGATGTGTCAACAGTGCGATGTTAGCTGAACTGTTATGGTCTCCATTTATGTGTACCAAGGAGGAAACCAATGTTGAAGATGGTTCACCAAAAGAGACATTTAGAGTTTGCCATAGAATATCTTGATGGCACTGAAGCAGAACTTAGTAAAATATTTTGGTTAGATGAGAATAAGCTTGAGCTGTTTGGCATAAACCACCACCATTACGTTTGGAGAAAATCTGGAGAAGCTCTGCTGGAAAAGAACATCATGTTGTGGGGGTGTTTTGCTGCTGCAGGTACTGGTTCAATTTGTGTGATAGAAGGCACTATGAATTACGAGGGATATCAGCAAGTTTTGGATCAACATGTGAAACAATTGGTGAGGAAGTTCTCTTGGCAGAGGGTTCATGATAATGATCTCAAACACACAAGCAAATCAACGCAGAAATATTTTTCTAATCTATGCTTGAAAGTGATGAAATTGCCTTCTCAAAGCCCAAATTTAAATCTAATTGAAAATTTATGGAAAGAACTGAAGTTATTTGTTCATAAGAGGTCACCAAGCAGCATCGCAGAGTTGAAAGCTTTTGCAGTGGTAGAGTGAAGTAAAATTCCTACTAAAACTTGCAAAAACCTTGTTCATACATAAAGAAATGTCTAATTGCTGTGATTGCTACTAAAGGAGATTATACCAAGTATTTATTAATTTATAGGTGCCAATAATATACATATATATGTTGCCAATAATATATATGTTGCCAATATTTTTGCTTCTTGTATTTTTCTAATAAATACCATGTTCAATGTTAATAATTTGTTTTATTATCATTTTTACATAATATATTGCTTTTAGGCTAATATAATTAAATATAATATAAATATTTACATTTTAAACTACAGTAAACCTTTGATATAACGAACCTCAATATAACGAATTTTGAATATAACAAACCAAATTTCCTGCCCGAACTCCATTGGGTTTAACAGGCAAGCGTTACAACCAGCCTGAGTTAGTGTTGGTGTGTCACATGTCTCCTACAGTGCAAGGTTTGTATCAATACTATGTTGTGTAGTCCACTTAACTTTATTAGTAATTACATACATATTACATATCCATAATGAACTTGGTTTGTTATTTCCATTGCTTTTAATGCCCATCGGGTTTAAAGAACTTTCGACTTTAATGAATGCCCCCCCCCGCCCCATATAGTTCATTATATCGAGGGTTTACTGAAGTAACATATAAAAATTCCTAAATTACAAAATTTAAGATTTGTTTGCCAATAGATATCCATGTGACTGGAAGTGCAGCTTGCAATTGATCCACCTTTTCTTACTATTCCCTGTTGCTCAAAACAGGTTGAATTCTTTGCTGGCATCAAAATTTTCTTCTTTGTTTACACTCTTTGGAGATTTAAGTTTATTTACAATTCATAGTCTTGAAACAAAGGGTTGTTAAATGTATTGGCTATATTTTGATATACTTCTTCAGTACCATTCCTTTCTTTGCTTTTTTTTTTATCCCTTTAAGGATAGAGATGTTTGTAAATTGCTTCAGCAGACTTCTTTAAGAGATGCCTGTGAAGCCGCAGGAAATTCCTTTTACTCAGATGTTGGATAATTTGTATTGCGGATATATTGAAGCAGTCTTGCTACATTTTTTTTCACCTTAAACTTATGTATCAGTTAATCAATCAACTCCCTTTGTACTCATGATGGATTTGTGTACACAGACTTGTAGACTATCTAATTTTTGGAGGAGATTGGCCTCCATTTTATTTGACTCACTTTTTTTTTGTAGGTCGCATGTTCCTGTACTGGGGCGAGTCAGGCCTCCCCCTGATGCTGGAGCATGCTTCCTTCTTCTTGCTTTTTTGCTTCTTTTGTTTTTGTGCTTGTTTCTTTGCCTTTTTTGGCATGTTTTTTAATTTAGCCTAGAATTAGGCTGCAATGTGATTACACCAACTTTTCCCTGGTAAGCAGTTGCCAGATGGGCTCTTTAAAAATAATAATAAAAAAATAACACTGGTTAACAAATTTTAACTTTTTTTTCTGCTGACTTAAGTTTGAGACCTGTTCTTGGGAAATTTGGGGTCACTGAGTTTAAAAATGGCTATAGTTTTCTTCTATCACATCAATTTTTTTTATTTATGGACTGGTCAATATTGGTCCCACAGGCTATCTTACGACCAAGTGAAAGAAAGTGGAGGCATTTGGTATTCTTCTTATTTTATTTTATCTTTGTATGTATTTAAACTTCTCTTTATGCACATCTAGATATATAAACCAATTGTGTATAATATAATTTTGTGTTTTTTCAGATTTGTTTTATGAAAAAACATTCAGTGGTATGGTCTCGTTATGAAGGAAATATTTGAATTCCCCTAACTCATTTTGCTATATATGTGGTTGTTTTACTGCACCAACTCAAAGAATGAACATTAGTATCTTTGTGAAAAGAGCATACTTGGCTGACTTTAAGATTAAATTAGGTGATTAGGATAAATCATGGGCCCCACACAATGTTTGTAAATCATGTGTCGAAAATCTATGCCAATGGACAAATGGCACAAGGAAACAACTAGGATTTGGCATTCCTATGGTGTGGTGGAAGCCAAAAAACCATGTAAATGATTCCTACTTTTGTCTCACAAAGCCTTCTGGTTTTAGCAAGAAAATGCGACATAAAATAAGTTAGCTAAATCTTGATTCAGCAATTCATCCAGTGCTTCATTCAAATGAAATTCCAGTACCTGTATTCAAGGAACTTCCTTCACTGGATGATGTAAGTGATATATGTGAATCTGATGCAAGCAATGAACTTGACAGTGATCCAGATTTTGTACATACATCGACCCAAGAATGTGGAAATTTCAGCCAATTAGAACCGAATGATTTAGTTAGAGACCTAGGCCTGTCAAAAGCGTTAGCAGAAGTGTTAGCTTCTAGACTTA
Organism: Ceratothoa steindachneri; assembly: GCA_963969495.1. Classification (NCBI taxonomy): domain Eukaryota; kingdom Metazoa; phylum Arthropoda; class Malacostraca; order Isopoda; family Cymothoidae; genus Ceratothoa; species Ceratothoa steindachneri. Next base: position 63,897,614 of record OZ018317.1, on the reverse strand, counting down.
AAGAGAAGAATTTGTTGCAGGAAAAAACAAATGTAAATTTTTATCGGAACAGGAAGAGAGATCTCTTGGCATTCTTTAAAATTGAAGAAGATTTTGTTTACTGTTGTGACGTGGCGGGACTGTTAAATGTGATGGGTGTTTCAGACTGTGATCCAAGTGAATGGAGACTTCTTATAGATAGTTCAAAGAAGAGTCTAAAATGTGTGTTACCCCCATAATGGAAACTTGTTCAGTGTGATTCATATTGGTCACTCTGTGCATTTAAAAGAGAAGCATGAACACACAAGATCTGTATTAGATTTACTCAAATATGATGAACACAAATGGATTATATGTGTGGATCTGAAAATGGTAAATTTTTTACTTTACCAACGAGGAGGTTATACAAAATATACATGTTTCCTGTGTTTATGGGACAGCTGGGCCAAGGACAAACATTGAGAACAGAAATTCTGGCCGGTTAGAGAAAGTTTGACTGTTGGGGAGAAGAATATTATACACCAACCACTTGTTGAGTGAGAGAAAATAAGTTTCCTATCCCTTCCTATTAAACTAGGGCTGATGAAACAATTTGTGAAAGCTCTTAATATGGAGGGTGAACGTTTCAAATTCATATGCACAATATTTCCACTTAAGTTATGATAAAATAAATGCTGGAATTTTGATGGGCCACAAATCAGAAAGTTAATGGAAAACCAAAACTTCTCAAGTTCGATGACTGACATAGAAAAGGGAGCATGGGATTCATTTGTAGCTGTTGTGAAAGGATTTTTTGGAAACAAAAAGGCTGCTAACTACAAGGATTTGGTAGACATTACTTGATAGTTTTCATCATTTAGGCTGCAACATAAGCATAAAGGTTCATTTCCTTAAGACCCATCTGGATGAATTTCCTGCTATTCTTGGCAACGTGAGTGATGAACATGGAGAGCGTTTACATCAAGATATTGGAGAAGAGAGATCAAGGCTGATTGAACACAAACATGATGGCAGACTACTGTTGGAGTATTCAATGAGACTGTGTAGATATCAAATACTCCAGACCGACTTGCAAGTGAAAATTTCTTTCATGAATGTATAGAATTGCTTGTGTTTTCTCCATTATATTAGAAAAATAACCTGTATGTATTTAGTAATAGGTCTTGTTATCTTACAATGCATTTTTCCTTTCAAATTGTGTTGACATTTTAAGTTATGGTTTGAAGCTATAACACTTAGGAAACTATCTTTACCGAGTGAATACATGCAGTACTTTGTAAAATAGGAATATGCTGTAAAATGAAAACCTGATATGTTACAAAAGAACGGATGCCATATTTGAAATCAACATGCCAACTTAGTTAAAAACAACCACAAAACATAAGTTAGCAAAAAGTGTGATGACCAGTGTAATTATTAAGAACACTAAGTCTGTAAAGAATAAATTTAAAATTATACTACAACAATGCAGAAAGTCAAAATAAATATATCATAATAACGTTATAATTTAATCTCTCCCAACCCCCCATCCTAGCTAAATGCTCACACTCCTCTATCATAAACCAAGAAAGGTAGGGTAAAAGAACAGACAGACTAAGGCATAGTGGACAAAATGGGGAGAATGGCTCTCACACACACATCAACCACATATAGTCACTATTGACCACAGTATCCAGCTGCATGAAGTTCTATACAAACTGTTTTGTTTGGCTCTGAGTTGGAAAATGTGTTTAGCTCTGCAATCCCAGTCGGAATTTTAATTTCTATCCAGAGCTGTGTTTTTCTTGATATTGGTACGCTAACATTGTAGCGGGCCGAAAATAGATCTCTAATCCCAATCGATAATTGATCCAACCCGCTTCCTACACTGTCCGGACGTGAGAAATCGAGGGAGAATAAAACGGATTGTATATACAGTCCCTTTACTTACAAAAAAAACCAATGATAGTTACAGGTTATATTTACAAAATTTTATATTTACTGGCGAAGTGTGCACACTTCAAAATGAGGCTAAATTCCCCAATCAAAATAACGATACCAAACGAGAATCTTATAACGGGCGGATACAACAATTTACGTAAATTCTACACAAAACAAAAAACACAACCACAACCGAACGAAAAGGGGACACGCGCTATGACTTGCTGGAGGTGGGTGGTAGTTGGTTAACTAGAAGGAGGCAGGATTGTCAACGAAGGCAGGTATGGCGGTTCAGGTGGTTAGAGACACGAAAGCCCTCCTCTCAGGGCTGGGTGGAGCACTCTTCTATAGAACCCCTCTTGCTATCAGTCCACACTTCCACTCTCTCTTTCCAGAATATGGCGTTTTGCTAAAAGAATATTATAAACAAAGTACAATTTTGATAAAAGATTATTTTAAGCAAAGTACAATTTTGATAAAAGATTAATTTAAGCAAAGTACAATCTTAGAAAGAGAAAACAATTAATACATGAAATCAAATACATATATATACAAAGAGAAAATATAAAAAAACCTCATTCCCACTCACACACACATTCTTACAGAGGGAGGGAGAGGGTACTGAGAAAAGGGGTGGGAGAATGGCCCTTTTACACACACTCACATTCGCTCCACCACACCCCTCCTTCCTTAAGCCATTCGACCAGCCACTCACAAAACCCTTTCAATCACTCTTCATGGTACCACTTGTGATTAATCGCACCCTTCTGCACCCATTCACACTCTTCTACTGGTCCCTGGCTACGCGTAGCAATTAGTCGGGGTTGTTCGTCAGTCGTCCTGTCAGTCTCATCGTCACTATTTATCATCTCATCAACCATACTCTTAGCCCTCATTACCAGTTCTCCCATCTCACGACAGAATTCTTTCATACTCTTCCGTTCAGAACCCTCACTCTTCATACCCCCATTCATCAGCTCCTCACTCACAGCTCTCATCCAACTCAAAGTACATTCTTGTGAAACAGACAGGTCACTCACATCCCCTGTATTCTCAACAGGCATACCATAAACCCCTTCGACTGGTTCCCACCAGAAACCTGAAAAATCAGCCACTTCATCATTCACTACATCAAACTCACCCCTACTATTACCATTCATAAAACCCGAAAAATCAGCCACACTAGGTTCATTCTGCCCAAACACACTGTCATTCATACTGTTCCCAAAACCAGAAAAATCAGGCACAGGCAGCTCACTCACTCGTCTACTTATACCAGCCAGATCACTCACCTGTTTACGCAAAAACTCAATCTCCCTTTCAAGTTCCCCCATACCAGAAACACTCTGCTCAGACTTACTTTCATTTGTACGTGCATTCTTCCTTTCACTCTTCTTTGTACGCTTTCTACTCCTCGAGACTAAGACTAGCTCTTTCCCAGACAGATCCATTCTATCACATTCAATCTCATCATCATGCACTTTACCTCTTTCTCTACACAGTCCATACACCGGATGGCTCACCAGGTAGTCAGGAGGTTCTCTCCATCTCCTTAACTGACTCTGATGAGCCCGCACTCTCTCAGTCATGCCGTCATTCAAACTCTCCAAAACATATGTCACTCCATTTTCCCAAACCCTCACAACTCTATAAGACCATCAAACTTCTCACTCATCTTTGATACATTCAACCTACCCTTCACTTCTTTCACCTTCAATACTTTTGTACCTAATTCAAATGAACGGAACCTTTCATGCGCCTCACGCCATACACTCTGCTCACTTTCACTCAAACGAAACCTATCTTTCACTCGCCTTTCAAAATTCATCACAAACTGACATGGGGACATTCCAGTTGCACTATACACAGTTGAATTATACGCCCACAACACTCTCCCCAGACACACATCCCAGTCATTCACTGTCGTACTCATCATTCTCAACATCTCACACAAGGTTCTTATAGTCCGTTCAGCCAATCCATTTGAAGACGGTACATACGGAGTTGTTCTCACATGCTCCACACCATTCTCTCTCAACATTTGCTCAAACACTTCCCCTACAAATTCAGGCCCATTATCACTCAGACATCTTCTAGGCTTCCATACACACATAGGAAAAAACAACTGCTCAACCACACGCGCAACAGTCACACTCCTTTTATCTCTCACAGGCGCTGCATACACAAACTTACTTTTATGGTCAACCATCACAACCATACCAACATTCCCAGCACTCGTACGCGGCAAAGACACACAATCAATCACTACCAATTCAAACGGTTCTTTCGCATCAACTTTCAACATCGGTGATTTCACTTGCACACCTTGCACCTTTCGCTTCTGACACCTTTCACACGTAGTTGCAACATCATTCACAACAGTTCTCAGAAATGGGTGGAACACATGCTCCTTCATACACTCCCGCAGCTTAAACTTACCCATATGCCCATAATTATCATGCACAACCTTCACCAGACCAATCATACCAACTAAGGACATCACAGGTACATACATATCATCACCACCCTTCACATGCCTCACAAAATATACAACATCCATACAAACAACAAAATCCTTAGCATACCTTTTAAAATCACTTAAACACTCTGGCCATTCATTCAAATCAACACGCATCATTACACACCTCTTCAACTCACTAACAAAAGGACACATCTCTTGCATCTCTAGAATATCATCATCACTTAAAATCTCATTCTCATCATCCATGACCAACTCAATCATACCGCAAAACTTGACAACATTCTTTGCACACTCATTCAACTTCATCACCTCACATTCACCTTTCATAAGACAATCCTTATCAGCATCCAAAGACAAATCATTTAATCTCATAAAGTCTACACCAAGCAAGAAACAACAAGGCATTTGCTCACCTTTCAGAATCACAAAGTCATGCTTCACATTCACACCATTACCCAAACTCACTTTCAGACTAACCTGTTCCCATGCCACTATCATGCCATTCCCTAATCCACTTATCCGTAACTTCACAGGTTTATGCTCGCAACATCTAAACTCTTCATACTTACTCAGAATATTCTCATTCACTAAAGACACTTGCGCTCCAGTATCAATCAAACCACAGAACAACCTTTCACTAACTTTCACTCTCGCTTCCATCATATCAGGTCCACCATGTTCGCAATACACAGAAGGAACAAGCACACCAACATCAGCACTGATATCCACACTGTCATTAACTCCCATATCATCACTCAACACACACTCATCTTCATCCAGACAATCATTCTTCTCTCTTATATATGAAAACTTTTCAATTACCCAATTGTAGTGCACACCGCTCAAACATTGCAGATGTACCACATTAGGATTCAAACCCTTCATCTTCTCATCCTTGTACACAATCGGCCTCTCACCACCAAAGTGCACATAAACAATCACTCCATACAAACGACTCACTACAATCAACACTTCCTGAAATGGCGGGACCCCTTGCATACACATCGCTCTCAATTCTTTCATGAAGTTCCGCACCTTTGCCATACCAATGCTTTCAGGCTTCCTACACACTTCATTCATTACCTCCTTCCTTAAATCATCTACACTATCGGGCACTCTCACATCTACTCCATCACTCTTCAAATCTTGCAAACCATTCCATACACTCTCAAACAAGGAATCACCACCACCCTTACTCTCTTTTCCATTCATAATCCCTTTCGGCAAATACTCAGGATCACTCACTCCACACACATTTTCATCATTCGTACCAGGATACCTTGACATCAAATCAGCCACTCCATTCCGTTCACCAGGCACATACTCAATCACATAGTCAAAGTCACTCAAATCTTCCAAAGTCCTTGCAATCCTACTATCAGCCCACTTCATACGCTGCAGATACACAAGAGGTTGATGATCGGTTTTTATCACAAACCTCACACCATACAAAAATGGACGCAACACTTTCAAACAATATCTTATCGCAGCCAGCTCTCGTTCCACAGTCGAATACTTTCGTTCTGCAACATTCATAGCCTTGGATACATACCCAATTATTCGCCTGACATTCTCTCCATTCAAACGCTGCTCTTGCATCAGAAAACCTCCCATACAATACCCACTCGCATCTGTATACAATTCAAGCATTTTAGCATTTACACTATAATCTGGGTAAGCTAATTCAACATCTTCAGCCGCTGCCTCCTTCAGTCTCTCATACGCCTCATTCATCTTATCATTCCACTTGACAACCGTACTACCTTTCTTGCCCATCCACTCAGTCAGAGGCTTACTCACACCAGAACAATCACGTATAAACTTTCGCTGGAACTCAATCAAACCCAAAAATGACTTCAGTTGCTTCACAGTCACCGGTTTAGGAAACATTCGCACCTTCTCAACATACTTCGATGATTTACGCAATCCATTCTCACTCACCATATGCCCAAGGAATTCCACTTCTTTCGCAAACCATTCACACTTCGCCACTTTCACCTTCACACCAACACTCTCCAACGTTCTCAACACATCATTCACCAATCTCATATGCTCCTCAAAAGTCTCAGTCATAATCAAAATATCATCTATAAACGCAATCACATTCTTACTCGCAAACTTACTCAACACAACATTCATTGCCCGCTGGAAGGCTCCGGGAGCATTAGCCAACCCAAAGCTGAGGTTCCGGAACTGGTAATGCCTCTTTGAGGAAGAGAAGGCAGTTACTGGCCGGCTCTCCTCAGCAATGGGCATCTGGTAATACCCCCGTACCAGATCCAGCTTCGTAAACCACTCCATCCCATGCATACTATACACACACTCAGATACCACACACATCGGAAACCTTTCTTTCACAGTCCTTTCATTCACCTTTCGATAATCCACACACAGACGCAATCTTCCATCCGGCTTACGTACAGGTACAATTGGACTATTCCATGCACTCTCACTCTCCTCAATCACCCCCAATTGATCCAATTCCAAACACTGCTCCTCAATCTCTTCAGCAACCGGATGTGGGAAATGCCTCGGCCGCTGATAGATTGGGGAGTCCTCCTGCAGGACAATCTTGAATTCCGGGAGCTTTGCAACCCCGAAATCCAGATCACCCTTACTGAGGGCTCCCTTTCGCTCAAATATCATTCGATACACATCCTCCCTTTCATACTCAGTCAAACATATATCCAATTTCACCATGTCCTTCACCTCATTATACATCCATTCACATGTCTTTTCATTCGCAACATTCACCCTGATATCCGTACTATCATCCATACCTACCTCATTGACAGTGGAGAGGTGGCCCAGTACATCTCCGACTTGGATTCCCCTCACCTGCCCTTTCACACTGGGGTCTGCCTGCACACATACAAAAGGATCATTCATTCTCATCAAGCCATCAAACACACAAGCAACACGCCTTACCTTATAACACGCATCCTTTCCATCCAATATCACAGTGTTCTCACTCACATTCAAACTAACATCCTTACTCCAACTCACTCTAACAGACACCCTTTCACCCTTCACAAGCCTTACACTCTCCATAGCAGTCACCTCAATACCAGTAAACACACTCCTCAAAACGCTACCATCTTTCCCTACATACAACTTATACACCCCATTTTTACCAATCTTTCTCTCAATCTGATCACTCGCAGGATGCACAACCATACGATTCATTTTCATAAAATCATAGCCCAAAATCACACCATACTCACTACTCACCTTATCAATCACAGAAAATTCACATTCATTCATCATCATACCATGCATTCGAACAGGTGACCTTATCATTCCAATCACAGGCACTCTCCTATTACCAATACCTACTAAACTACCCTTGCACTCAGACAGGAGGGCTTTTTCGCTAAACTTGTCATACACATCTTTATACACCAAGCTCGCCTTGCATCCAGAATCTATTAAAGCCAAACACTCAATTCCATTCAACTCCACCTTCACACTCAGACACTCATACTTCCTACCGGACAGCACTTTCACACTAGACAGACTTACCAACACATTACTCACACTCATGCACCCAGAGGATACTTCAGCAGGTACCCTCTTACCATTCAGTTTCCCGCTTCAGACTTTCCATTCACACCTTGCGCTCTCAGTCTAATCCAACACTTTTCACTTGAATGTCCTTCCATCGCACAATAGCTACATACATTCCTCTGGTCACGACACATCCTTGCATAATGACCAGCCTTTCCACAATTACCACATGCATATTTCATACTTTCCCCAGCAGTTGCTCCACCATTCAACCTCGGACAATCTTTCTTCAAATGGCCTATTTCTTTACACTCGAAGCACTCTTTCACACTTTCCTGGCAATCCTTTATCATATGCCCTTTCTTACCACACCCAAAACATGCACCAGATGTCCACCTACATTCTGCCAACATATGACCTTTCCTTCCACACCGACGACATTCCACAATCTTTCTCCCACCATTCGGTCTCTCATTTGCTGGGACATACCTCGGTTTCTCTCTCATATATCCGTTCCCACGCTTGAAATTCATCTGCCCCCTTCCATTCGACCACCCTCCATTTGCCCATCCATTCTGCCGGCCCAGGAAGTTTGACATCACTCCAGCTGGTGCAGCCTTCAGGGCATCCCTGTAGCTGACAAACTGCTGGGGTGGATGAAAGCTCCTGGGCTTCTTACCCCCAACATTCACACTGTACCATCCATCCTCTTCTAGATCGCTTTCATCATCAAATCGTCCATCTTCTAACAGTTCCAACACATCCTCCCACATCAACCGTTCACCTGTCAGTCTCACTCTCTCCTTTCTCTTTCCACCCAGCCATTCACTCACCTTTCGTGGGATCGTGTCCAAAAACTTCCTCATGAGTGGTTTACATTCATTTACATCATCACCACCATACCTCGTTCTTGCCATACTCTCAAGCCTATGTGCATACATATTCACACTTTCACTCTTCCCCATTCGAGCCTTCTCAAATTCATTTACCCTTTTATACTTCACACTCTCTTTCATTCGTTTCACCTGTCCAATCATCCGCTTCTTCACCACATCGTACCTTGGTTCCCCCACACTTGTAATCACGCGGAAAAACTCCAATACTTTTCCCTCCAAACATTCCCCCAAAACATTCATCCAGTATCCCTTATTCTCCGGGTACTTGAGCTTACAATATCGCTCAAATTCCCCGAAGAATTCTTCCACACTTTTCCCACCATGTAACCTAAATCTATCTATCTTTGGCACTTCCCTTATCAAAATACCCTTTCCCACATTCACTTCACTCTCACTTGAGCTGCCTTCACTCTCACTCATATCAATCATACCATCACACTCTCCTTCATCCGAGTACAATGAGTCCACACTCTTGCCTCTTACCTTCCTATCCTTCCCCTTTGCACCACTCTTCCTTCTTCTCTTGCATTCAACTCTCTTCCATTCTCCGTCCTTCCTATCACTCATAATCACCCTATCCTCTCTAGACTCGCACACACTCCCATTGATCCCATTAGTCTTATCCCCTTCAGTCGGAGCAGGGGTCAAGGTCGAGGGTCCTAGGGCCGGTCCTGACCCCTTCATCATGTCATACAGGTCCTGCATCCGTCGGTCCGTCTGATCCTGTCGGTCTCCCATTTCCTTCTTCATCCTATCAGTCTTTTCATTCATCCCTTTTATTTTATTCTCCATTCCCTCCATCATTCCCCGTAACATTTCACACTCCTCTTCTTTCTTTCTCAACTCCAGTCTCAATCGCACTACTTCTTCATTCAACGTTTCCGCTACAGCCATTGTTCCCAAGTTAGTAAAAAAGATAGGAGAAGGGAAAAATCAATCAAACTACTTGTCACACTAATTGGGTATGGACTGCAATCCAATCCAGTCACGCTCCCAGTTTCGAAGTCTCACGTCCCTATTCGGGCGCCAAATGTAGCGGGCCGAAAATAGATCTCTAATCCCAATCGATAATCGATCCAACCCGCTTCCTACACTGTCCGGACGTGAGAAATCGAGGGAGAATAAAACGGATTGTATATACAGTCCCTTTACTTACAAAAAAAAACAATGATAGTTACAGGTTATATTTACAAAATTTTATATTTACTGGCGAAGTGTGCACACTTCAAAATGAGGCTAAATTCCCCAATCAAAATAATGATACCAAACGAGAATCTTATAACGGGCGGATACAACAATTTACGTAAATTCTACACAAAACAAAAAACACAACCACAACCGAACGAAAAGGGGACACGCGCTATGACTTGCTGGAGGTGGGTGGTAGTTGGTTAACTAGAAGGAGGCAGGATTGTCAACGAAGGCAGGTATGGCGGTTCAGGTGGTTAGAGACACGAAAGCCCTCCTCTCAGGGCTGGGTGGAGCACTCTTCTATAGAACCCCTCTTGCTATCAGTCCACACTTCCACTCTCTCTTTCCAGAATATGGCGCTTTGCTAAAAGAATATTATAAACAAAGTACAATTTTGATAAAAGATTATTTTAAGCAAAGTACAATTTTGATAAAAGATTAATTTAAGCAAAGTACAATCTTAGAAAGAGAAAACAATTAATACATGAAATCAAATACATATATATATACAAAGAGAAAATATAAAAAAACCTCATTCCCACTCACACACACATTCTTACAGAGGGAGGGAGAGGGTACTGAGAAAAGGGGTGGGAGAATGGCCCTTTTACACACACTCACATTCGCTCCACCACAACATTACCTCAGGCACAGTTCCTCTCAAATCATTGCCAAGCTCAACAATTTTCATGAACTGTGGTCCTTTCCTTTTTCATCATCCTAAAAACAGCGTAACTTAAATTTAACAACATGAGGTATGAGGTGTCAGAAATGCATGCATTGTATTTATTTTTGTATGATCACTAACAGAATAAACAGCTGGTGTTTCCATTATTTTGTCCAGCCTCTGTATATACCACTAAAGAAATATATTTCTACATTATTGGGTAAGAAATTCAGTCCTTCCAAAGATTCAAAACCTCTTGTGTGGATGAACAGCTGGTTCCTTTCAAAATAGGAATATGCTGTAGAATGAAAACCTGATATGTTACAAAAGACTGGATGCCATATTTAAAATCAGGGCATCAAAATTAGTTAAAAACAACCACAAAACATAAGTCAACAAAAAGTGCATTGACCAATGTAATCAATTAATCACAGCTTATCTTAGGTTTACATTTAGGCAATCTTCTATGCTTCTTACTGGATTTAATTGAAAATGAATGAAGACTGTTTTGAAAAAGAACTTCACATGCAAAATTATAGCTCTGTACCTCAAACAGGTCCCGGATATATTACCCACTTAATTTTTTTTTGCTTTTTAGAGACTTAAGTCAATTTTTCAAAATCGCCAACTTTAAGGCCTCATAAAACATGCAGTTTGAAAGATATGGTCTGAAAATTTCAGGTCCTACAGAATCAGGGCCATAGATTAAAACAATCAATCAAAACCAGTCTTATCTCTAACCATCAAATAGTTATAAGCTATCAAAAACTGAAATATTGAACAAATCGTCACATCTGAACCAACTTCCGATTCAAAATATTCATACTTAGAATCAATACTAAAAGTTATAACTGATAGTATATGATGATATATGTCTTTCATTGTATTTAAAACCTTTTCTGGCAGTTGAACATACATAGCAGCTGAGAAATAGTGTTTCAAATATAGTCAATTTTCATGATTTTTAGAAAATGACCTTGACCTTTTGACCTTTTTGACTCCGTGGAAACATGGGGGACCCCCTGCAAATTTTTTGTGCTTGAAGGGGAAGGTCTATACACTAGCTATACTAAATATCTTATTTATTTCATTATTCCTTCCTTCATTTTCACAATGCTGAATTCAGGACACTATCAGCATTACAGCAGGGTCCCTTTATATCATGAATTCTGTATAACATGGTTTTACTACTAGAATGTTCCCCAATTAAGACTAACATAAGAATGAGAGACAAGGTAAATTATGGTAAGCGGAGAGTATCGGAGGTTCAAGAAGTTTTTGCAAAAAAGGTAGCCACTGTTCTCAACATTGCCGAAGAATCGATACAGTCACAGGATACCACCAAAGAAGCCTGTACAAAAAATGTTCTGACTTAGACAGACTGATTTATTTGATTAAGGAGAAATTGAAAAATTGCAAATCCAAACAGGACAAAATTCAAATATTGACACTTGTTCCAGAAAGCTGGACTATTGAAAAAATGTGCAATGAATTTGGTGTTTCAAAATATGCAATAAACAAGCTAGAGATGTAAAAAAGAAATCTGGAATCCTTGCATGACCCGACGCCTATCTAGGGAGTAAGACACTGTCACAAGATATTATTAATCCTGTTGAATTGTTTTATCAAGATGATGAGTTTTCCAGAATGTGCCCAAGAAAGAAAGACTTTGTTTCTGTCAGAATCAATGGTGAAAAAGTTTGCAAACAGAAAAGACTGATTTTGGTAAACATTGCAGAATTGTACGCAATTTTCAAGGTGAAGTTCCCCAATTTTAAGATTGGTATATCAAAGTTCTTTGAGCTTCGGCCCAAATGGTGTCTATATGTGGGGAGTAAGAGCTCTCACTCTGTTTGTCTGTGTGAGAAACACCAGAATGCCAAGTTGTTATTCAATGGGTTGCCCACTGCAGCCGTCATTGGTACTGATTACAAAAATATTTTGTCAATGGCTGTTTGTGACATATCTAAGCGACACTATATGTTGAGAATCTGTGAAAAATGTCCTAGTGTTCAGAAAATTAGAGAACATTTGATGTCTGTGTTTACTGCTAATGAGTAAAAACTTGATAACATATATAAACAGTGGGTTACCCCCTCCCTCTGTGGGATCTTTTCTTCAGGGGTTCCCAGAGAGGCTCTGGCCTTCTCGTGGTGAGAGGGGTCAGCCCTGGGCCCCTTAGAAACGGACCCATGGTGCTGCCAACAAGACTTAATATGCCCCTCTTTCTTTCCACCCCTATTATGTTCTTCCACTGCCCTTTATTTCCCCCTCTTCCTTTACCTATCTAGTGGTCCTTATGGATACCTGACCTCTGCTCGTTTAATGGATTGATTCAGAATTGTTCTTTCATGAAGGTGAAAGAGGCTGGTCATCTCCACCTCCTTCATCTACCGAATGCTCAAGGAGAAACCCATCGTTGGCCCCTTTTCTCCATGTGTAGGAGAACTCAGGCAGCCTTTTAGGTTTCTAAAGATGGTGTGGTGGATCTGTATCCATTCTCCAAGAGGATATACTGGACATAACTGATTGTATAGTTGCAGTAGTGCTGGGCCCTTGTAAGCCTCCATGGTGGGGAGCCCCGAGGGAGAATGCAAAGTTTTTTTCTTTTTGCAATGGCTAACCATAAACCAAAAACCTCCCCTTCTCGTAAGGGTTCTTGTGCCAAACATTCCTTAGCTCCCCTTTCAGCCTTCCCTCGCTCGTTGGACCCCTATTCCAACGAAGTAGACCCAGATCTAGATTATCCTCGCTTTCTTGTCATGAATTCATCATCCAACATCTCACTTGCAAAAGTTGATGTGTTTGACGTCAATGAATCTTTTGAGTCCCGCTGTGGTGAACTCCGCCAGATGTGGTCAAGAGGTAGTGGTGATGTTGTAGTTGAGGTGTCATCCCACTCTCAACACAACCTTGTGCGAAATCTATCTTTGATAGCTGAAATTCCAATAACTATCTCGCTCCATCCATGCGTGAATTTTGTCAAAGGTGTCCGTTCGAACAAACTAAAGGACTACAACCCCACCTGCCTTCAGAGTAAGCTTAGTACCCAATGTGTTACACTTGTCACATACACAGGGTAACTAAAACATTAGGCTCCACTAAAGTCCCAACTGCCCCACTGATTTTAACATTTGAACGACAAGAACTGCCGCAGTATATTAAAGCTGGGTACCTTCGTGTCCCGGTAAGTCCCTACATCAAACTACCCAGATGCTGCTTCAATTGCAATCAATTTGGACATGTTGGCTGTGCCTGTCGGCACCCTCTCTCCTGCGTGAATTGTAGCTCTGACTACCATGGCCCCGAATGCACCAAAACACTCCGCTGTGCCAACTGCTGAAGTACCCACAGGGTTGCATCAAAACTCTGCTCTATATTTTTATATTAAAACGAGGTGCTCGCTTTGCGCAACTTCCTACGTCTAGATATAACAGAGGCCCGTCAGCGTGCCTGAGCACAAACCTCACCACTCAGCCAACTCTTCTCTGACGTTTTACATGACTCTGGACGAAACCAACCATCACATGCGAGTTCTGACTAGCCTGAAGCACTTCACCCTACATCTACTCGCAGCATTGGAAACATTCAGAATATGCAGTCCAAGCATTGCTCTCACACTGAGATAACCAATGTAGCCACCCTCTCTCCAGCAGCTCTAGCTGGGAGAGACACTTGAAGACATCAGACGCTATTTGAAAGAATCCTCAACATTGACCAGTGAAGGTTCATCCACCTGGCCCTGAGACCCAAAGCCCAGTGGTAAGAGGAAGGATTCCTCACCTGGGTCATCAACCACCAATAAGCGGGTAGCCTCTGGAGCTGACTCGGCCGAGCTCCAGGAATCTTCAATGGACCCCTCCCCTATGGCTGAACATGCTATGCCCTTAAGTCTGTCCCGCCCTTCACAGGACTTAGGCCCCATCCTGATCCAAATGATGACAGATATACACCTAGCTCCACACACCTCGCTCAGATCACCTGTTCATTCCGCTCACCCTTCAACTGATGATCTGATGGAAGCAGTTGATACTCCAACATCACCAATTGCGGCGGTTGGACCTACTCCTCAGACACTGAAAATACCCTTGACCCATGAATCTGGATCTACCAGCCAAAAATCCCTTCTTGATCTTCTTTTTCCGCCAGGTTGTGAGCTGGAATTACAATCAAGGGCCTCGGTCAGTTCTCCAAAACCCACGAAAAAAGCCCCAGTTACTGCTCCATTTTGGATCTCTCCCCCTGCAAAAGCAGGATCATCAAAATCAGCTCTTCGTCTTCCAAGCTCTTTGGGATGAACCTCAAATACAATATCGGCCTCAAAAGAGAAAAAGATATCCACAGTGGTATCTAATCGTCACACATTATATCTTCCATTTTACAAGGCATTCTTCCAAAGTGGGAAGAACTCAAAATTCTTTTGATGACTTTCCAACCCACTGTTATTTGTCTTCAGGAGAATAAACTGGGTATGTGGCCCTTTCTGCCAGTACCCAGCTTTCTCACTTTCTGACTGGCTCTCTACCAACTTCCTCAGGCTTAATCACTCCAAAACTGAGGTCCTCCTCATCGACACCCCTGCTCTTGTCAATAAATCTAAATCTCTCTTTCCCTCGCTTACTCTGGGCGGTAATACTATCATTTTCTTTGACTGAATTAGGAATCTGGGTGTTGTTTTTGATGAGCATCTCTCCTTTAAGCCTCATATCCGCAATGTCAGCAAATCCTCTCTATGTTTCCTTCGTAACTTCTCTCACTTTGATTGCCAAAGTTTTGAGACTGCTGTTCATGCCTTCATCACCTCACGCCTTGACTACTGTAACTCTCTGCTTGTGAATCTGCCATCCTTCTCTCTCCGCCCCCTTCAACTTGTACAGAACTATGTCGCCCGGCTTCTCCTCCGTCGCCCTCGCTTCTCTCCCTCGAAACCCTTGCTGCATGAACTGCACTGGCTCCCTTTCAGATCCCGTACTCACTTCAAGATACTTCTCTTCACATTTAAGGCCCTAAACTCAAGGCCCCGTCTTACCTCTCTTCTGCCCTCGCACCATGCCATGTCCCTCGGGCCCTTCAGTCATCACATGCACCTCTTTTGAATATTCCTCGTTCATCCCTCTGCTCAATGGGGGACTGCTCCTTCTTAATCTGTGCCCGTAAGTTGTGGAATGCTATTCCTGCTGAAATCAGGTCTTCTCGCTCTCTTACCACATTTAAGCGTCTCCTGAAAACGCATCTTTTCAGAATTGCCTTCTCCCCCTCTTGAATTTCCATTGAATTTCCATTCTCATCTCAGCACAATGTGCGCTCTGGGAAGGCCTCAGGCCTTGAAGAGCGCATTACAAAAGACTTATTATTATTATTATTATTACTTTCAACTCTATTGCTCCTACTGGAAGCTCCTCTCATGGGGTGTGTCAATCATGGTATCTTCATCCCAACATGTTTCTCCCATCCCCCTACATACTACCTTCCAAGCTGTTGCCGTGAGGGTTTTTCTTACTAAGCTTTTTACCATTTGCTCTATTTACCTACCCCCTTGTTTATCATTGTTAAGCCCCAACCTTTTAGAACTTATAGACCAGTTGCTCTCCCCATTCTTATTACTAGGAGATTTTAACACCCATCACCCATACTGGGGTAACATCACTCGAAATGCCAAAGGCAGTGTTTTAAAGTCCCTTTTATTATCTGACTTTCTTTGTGTCTTAAATACTGGTGATTTTACCTCTTATCATGTCCAGATGGACTATTTTAGCTGTGTCAACCTGTCTGTTTGTTCCCCGGATTGCTTCACAGAATTTCAATGGTCAATTCTTGATGATCTCATGGGAGTGACCACTTCCCTATTGTCTTGTCGGCCCTTCAAGTTAAGCCTCATACAACCATTCCCAAAACTGGGACTTAGGTCATGAAGATTGGGAAGATTTCCAAGAGGCGTCCTTCACAAGTGCATCCTTGGGGACCCTCAATGGAGTGGACGCGGCAGTAAAATACTTTACATCGACTATCTACAATGCAGTAACACAGACCATCCCACGGAGGTGACCTGCCACAGGCCGCTCAACCGTGCCCAGGTGGACCTCGACGTGTGCAACCGCTATAAAAAATTACAAGTTAGCCCATGCCTGATTCTGAAAGAACCCAACTTTGTGCAACAAGGTCAACCGAAACTGAGCTTGTGTGCTTTGCCAAAATTCATGGCGCCGTTACGTTTCATCAATTTCCTCTGACACCTACTGCTAAGATCTGGAAGAGGATTAATAAGATCAGGGGCTGTTATGCTAATCATCATACCCCCACACTCAACTTAGACGGTTCCTTGGAGAATGACGGCCTGGCAGTCAGCAATGCTTTTGCTGATCATTTCCGCGCCATCAGCAGTGTCAGCCGTTATTATAAGGCTTTTCAATCCTACAAATCAAAAGAAGAATCTCATTCTCTCAACTTCACAACAAAATCTAACCTTCCATATAACGCTCTATTCAGCATCCATGAGCTGCATAGTGCTTTGTCCCTTTGTAGATCTACTTCCCCTGCCCTTGACGAGATCCATTTCGATATGATTTGGCACCTATATCCATACTACTCTTTTATTACTTGATTTGTACAACCTTATATGGGTGAAGGGTATTTAACCCTCATCATGGCGCATTGGGATCATCCTTCGCTTTGTCAAACCGGGCAGGGATGGGTTGGATGCAGATCACTACTGCCCTATAGCTCTCACCAGCTGTTTGAGTAAGTTGCTGGAAAAAATGATATTGGAGCGCCTAAACTGGTTCCTAGAAACCAATCACCTTCTCTCTCCATTTCAATGTGGCTTCTGCAAAGGTCATAGTACCCTTGACCTACTAGCTCTCTCATTAAAGCACCGAGTCCTGGTCATATTTTTCGATATTGAGAAAGTCTATGACACAACATGGACATACGGTATCTTGAAGCAGCTATACGTCTGGGAGATGAGAGGACTTTTACCATCACTTATTCAAAGTTTTTTTAGCATCTCGATCCTTCAAGGTACGTGTTGGAGATGCATACTCTGACCTGCAACCCCAAGAGGAGGGAGTTCCTCAGAGCAGTGTTTTAAGTGTCTTATGTTTTATAATTTCAACTAATGATATTATTTTGTCTCTTCCAGAGGGTGTATCGGCAACTTTGTTTGTCGATAATTTAGCACTATACTGTTCCTCACCTTGCCTTCCATCAGCAGCGCGTCGGCTACAACTGGTGGTCGATGCTGTATCCAAAAGAGCATAACTTAAGGGATTCTGCTTTTCCACAAACAAAACCAAAGCAATGTATTTCCACTGAGGCAGAGGGGTTCTTGTATCACCATCTATCTCCCTATAAGGCGAAGATATAGAGTTTGTCTCTGAGTTTTGGTTCCTTGGTGTAACTCTCGATCCAAAGTTATCCTGGTTACCACACCTACGTTGACTTCGAACAGGCTGTTTGCAGGCTCTAAACATTTTGAAACTCTCACACACTTCGTGGGGCAGCGACCGACAAACATTGTGGACATTATACACAGCCCTTGTCTAATCCAAATTGGATTATAGCTGTCAAATTTACTCATCGGCTTCCCCTTCAACCCTTAAAATGCTGAACCCCATTCAAAACCTCGGAGTTCGCCTTTCTAGTGGAGCCTTCCGCACTTCTCCTGTCAACAGCCTTTACTGCGAGAGTGGGGTACTCCCTTTGCCCTACCATAGACTTCAAATCTGCATGCGATGCCTCTGCCGAGTACAGCAAGCTCCTGTATCAGAGGTCTACAGATGCCTGTATGCTGCTGAATCAACGGCGGCATATGATAAGTTGCCATCTTTACCCCACCCCTTGAACCTTCGCATAGGAGATCACCTCTCTAATCTTGGTGCTCCAAGGGTCCTTACCCTTCCATCCTTACTGACCCCTAGTTGGCGCGCGTCTCTCCCCAAACTATGTACCAACATGTGGAGCCTGGAGAAGTCCTCCATGTACCCTCGCATAATTAAGAGCCTGTTCTTAGAGCATTCAACCTCACACAAACAATGCTGCCCACGATACATGGATGGCTCTAATTCAGACGGTGGTGTGGATGCCGCAGCCATCTAGCCAGGAGGAGAATTCCTAACTTTATCTTTGCCGCCAGCTGCATCCATTTTTACTGCTGAACTTTTAGCAATCCTTTTAGCCTTTAGACTCATCCAAATTTTACCTTTTAGGGATTTTTTCTGGCTCAAGGAGTGTTTTACAGTCAATTAGATCTTTTAATGCATCCCACCCCTTAGTCACAGAAATTTGCAACTGGCTGATCCAAAATGTGTCCTGATATAGAATTATTTTTTACTCTTGGCCCTTGAGCCGTCATAGAATGCAGTCGTAAAAACAACTCTGGAAACATTGTCTTGTACAGTTGAGAATTTTATTGACAAGTTCTGTTCAGTGTATGAAGCACTGCTTTCACACCAGTTCATCACAAAAGCCCAAGCACAGCATCTAAGCAACCTGAAATAAACTATTTCTGAAAGTACTGGGCTTTTGTTGTTAAACTTTGCTGAAAATTACAGTTTTGTTGTTCAAGATGCAGTTCAAGGCCACCACTGGGATAACAGTCAAGCCACACTGCACCCATTTGTCCTCTAATACATTGTAGATGACAAGCTGAATGTTTCAAATATGTGTGTGATATCAGATTGTATGAATCATGCTTTTCTAGAGGTTGTTATCAAACATATCAAAACGCTGATGCCCACTTTGACAGATATACAGTACTTCAGCAATGGTGCTGCTTCCCAGTATAAGAATTACAAAAACCTTGTGAATCTTTGCTGCCACAAAGATGTTTTTGGAGTCCCTGCACAATATTTTATGAGTCCTCAAAGTCGGCAATTTTGAAAAATC
This sequence comes from Ceratothoa steindachneri, assembly GCA_963969495.1. NCBI lineage: Eukaryota > Metazoa > Arthropoda > Malacostraca > Isopoda > Cymothoidae > Ceratothoa > Ceratothoa steindachneri. The sequence goes on along the minus strand of OZ018317.1, from coordinate 63,878,089 downwards.
GACTTAAGTCTCTAAAAACACCCCCAAATTATGTGGGCCATATCTCCAGAACCATTTGAGGTACACAGCTATAATTTTGCATGTGAAGTTCTTTTATGACATGTATCAACATACCCCCAAATGAAGAAAACCCAAGATGGTCACCAGTTTGGCATTGCCTGATTTCATGTGGAATGACTACAGTCTTCATATCTTATGTCTCTCAAAGCTCTATGGCTACAATTTTTTATCTTAAAAAAATTAAAAAAAAAAATTAACATGTTCAAAAGGCTATTTTAGTGTGTTTTGAGACATCAATAATCAGATTCATACGCTGCCCATGAAACTTGTCTGTGAAGGTCTTGTAAATGGTAATATTTGAGAGGAGATTGAAGTTCAGGATGAAATTTTAGAGATTCAATGTCTATCTGGTTTTCCTTTTCATCTTCATCATGGCAGGTAGAAGATCCATTTTCTGGTTGCTGAATTCTGTGAGCCCGAATGTTTTTATATAATGCATAACAAATGCTTAGATTTATTCTGTGTACCAAGCACTGTTGATTAATTAGCGCAATATTTTTTTCTGAATTTCAACCTGACCGAAGCTCTGTCTGTGGTACATGCTATGATATCAGAATCAAAATCAAGATTGAACTCTCTTAATTGAATTTTAACTATATTTATAGCAGTTTTATATCAATCAATCCTTTAGTACAAGTGAGGCTTAAATTTCAATGCATTTTCCATCAGGAAGGTTGATATTGATGTACCTTCTATTTTACTTTGAAGTCCTAGGCTAATTGAATACCATTTGCTTCCTTTGACTTTGTTAAAAAGAAATCAACCAATAATATCTTATATACAAAGTTCATGATAGAATTTTGAATACTATTGATTGAACTCTCAGCTCTCTTGTTAAATTGGGATTTTGCCAACCTTCTTTTTAATAAATTCACTGTTAGCAATAGTTTAAAAACTTAGTTAATCCTTACAAGTAAGTTTAGCAATTTTTTTCATCCATTCAATTATTTTTAATAAAACTTGAATACTTAAGAATTTTTTTGCTTTTTAAAAATGGTAACTCAATTTTTGCTTTCATTTCTCCATTATGGGATCTATAATGTTTCATTAGCTCTTAAATGGTACTACCGGAACATATTAATTTTGCTTTGTAAGTTAAACATTCAGCTTCATTTTTAGTACATTTAGAGTATAAGAAAAGACTAGTGAAAATATTTAGTAGGATAAAAATGAAGAAATGGCTCCTACATACACTATCCATACATTCACCACAGAACTATACCATGTCTGGCTCTTCAGGTGTTTCAACTTGTTGATCAGTTCCTTGGTGTGTTTGAGTCGCTTTTCCTGCATCACCTTGAACAGAAATTGTTCCTTCCACATCTTGTATAAAAAGAATAGAAAATGTCTGTATATACCACCACCAGTCTGATGAGCTTTTCATCCACACCTTTCTCCCTTGCAATGACACATCTCAACATTCTGGGATCAGTTTTGATGATCTCCTAGATATCAGTGACAAATTCTGGCATTCTGATGGTATTAGATCATTGACTATGGGGTTTCCTCTCTGCTGTCGCATCATAGTCAAATCCCAAATCTTCTACCACCTTTCTGACTTTTTCCACCATCCTTCTGCTGACATTGGGGGAAGTCAGAAATCTCCTTGTTTGTCTTCCAGTACAGATTCCAAGGAGAACTCCATGCCTCTTCCATGAATTGTGGGTTAAAAATTTTCCATAGTCTATTATTTTGCAAAAAAATAAACCAAAAATGATTATTGTTTTTAAGAAGATAAAGACCAATAAAAGAGGTAAAAAAAACATGTGTAAAATTAATGGGTGAAAATTGCAAACAAATATTGTCTGCACCCTGTACAAGGCTTGTTAAGCTCTTAGATAAATCTCTATTCTTTATTTCTCAGAATAGTGGTGAAAAGTGAAAATCAAATTCATCGTAAGATTTTTATATAATTTTTTTATTACTATTACATCTTCATAACTTTGTTGATTCAGTCTTCTGGCAAATAATATTTTAATAGTTTGCAGCATTTTAAGTGTTTTATAAATCATAATTTTTTATTTCAGTTTCCTGATTCTTTCTATTCACATTTTACTCTTAGGAGAAATCTTCTTCCTATTGATCATTTATTTTTCCAACAGAAGAGAAAACCAAGGAAAAAGAGAGAAGAAAGGAAGAGGAAAAGGAAAAGCTAGAAGTAGAGCCAACAAAGACAATTACACAAACAATAACGGAAGAAAAGAAACGACACAAAAAAAAGAAGGATAAAAGTGAAAAGAAAAAAGAAAAGAAAGAGAAAAAAAAGAAAAAGGACAAAGAGAAGGAAAAACATGCAAAGTCACAGAAAATTAAGGAAAAAGTTGGGTTAGAATCAAAGTCAAAATCGCCGAATGTGGAGGAAGGCCAAGCTGTTGGCAGAATCACAATTGTACCAGGGTCATCTGAGAACACTATCCACAAGGTCCAACATAGAGATGTGATCGAATCCTCATCTTCAGATCAAGCAATCGCAAGACCAGCAACTCAAGAGACTCATCCTGCCCCTAGTGGCAATGCATTGCCTAAAGATGAAGATGATGTTCCTGATGATGTTGTGAATTTGCGTCCAAATGCAGGTAATTAAAATATTTTGAGGGTGATCCTTTTATGGATTCTACCTTATCTCTCTCTCTCTCTTTTTGTACAAACTCATTCTTAGGGGTTTAGAATACCTGTCTCCAGCCCCCATATCTATAGTTAATTTTTGATCACCTCATTTTTAAGTTTGTAGTTTTATGAATAGTCATGGAATGATCTGTATTGTTACTTCCCTTCCAAAGGCCCGGCAGTGGCAAGCATTAAAGCCATAGGATAAAAAAAAAAGAAGCATTAGCCTTTAAAGTTAATTGTGCAACTTGTCCATCCCCTTTTAATTGTGAATAAGGCCCCAGATGAGATAAGGAAACTCAAATAAAGATCAGAAGGACAATTGTTGGTAAATCAGAGGGTACAAGGAGCCAGTCCTTGGGAACATGTAGGAAGTAGTAATACTGTCATTCACCACTAATGCATAGAAACCCTTTATAGTCCTAGAGAGAGCCACTCATTCCACCTGGTAAGTGCTGATATAGAAAAACTTTCAATTTGCTTCTGAAGATGGAAGAGTAATGCATTGTGTGTATAAAGGGAGGAGGGAATTGAAGAGAGGGCAGTGTGTTAGCACTGGCTATGGGAGTGATGATATACAAATATGGATGGAGCTGCATTCATGCATGTGTCAGACTAGATGCACTGCCTATTTGTTGGCAAGCTCTCAAACCAATACCAAACTTTTTCCATTCATTCTCACTCTGAGTTCAAAATTGAACACATTCAAGAAACTTTAAAATGTAATGGTAGAAATGCCCTTGAAAAGGTTAATTTATTTAGAGGGAAGGCTCACATAGTAGGATGGGTCCTAGTTATAGGTTTATTGTTTTAGGGGATATGAATATAGATGGATTGGAAGTGGGGGAATAAAATATTTTATGTTAACACTTTTTTATGTACTCAGAGTGAATAATAATTGGAGAGATCTTATATACAGTGCCCATGAAAAGTATTTGATCACCCTCAAAATTTGTATTTTTAACATAATAAAACATGTTTAATATTGACTAACCTTATATTATTATTTTATCATTTCTCCTTTGAATTTAATGACTTGTTGTAGATTCTTTGGCATAGATTTGACCAAGTTTTGACAAACTTCCACTGATATTTTGTTGTACTATACCTTTATGATGGCCTCTTTTAATTTTTTGACGGAGCCAGTGTCTTGGCCTTCAACCTTATTTTTTATTATTAGCCAGAAATTTTCTATGGGATTGAGATCTGGGCTATTACCAGGCCAATCCAAAATATTAAATTTATTGTCAGTAAGCTATTTTGTCATAATTTTAGCCTTGTGACAAGGTGCCCCATCATGCATGAATGTTTGTCTTATGGATTGTCATTACCACTGGAAGTTTCTCCTGTAACATTGCTAAATACCATATGCCATTCATGGTTGTGTTCTTAGGAAGGAAATATATGCTTCCTCTCCCTGGGAAACTTAAACAACCCTAAATCATCACACTTGGAGGGTGTTTCATTGTCTTTTGAGTGTATATAGGGTCCATTCTATTTGAGCCAATGGACTGACAAACTTTTTTAGGATAGCTTCCGAATGTTAAAAATATTGACTCATCACTGTATAAAACTTTTTTCCACTCCACAACAGTCCAATAAATGTATTTTTTACAAAATGCAACACGTTTGTTACACATTTTTTTCATTAATGAATGGTTTCTTTGCAGCTTGGCAAGATGGTAAGCCAAGTTCTTTTTGTTACTGCTCCTGGATAGTTCATTCAGAAATATCAGATAATAAATTATTCATATTAAATTTTAGTTCTTTCACAGTTATTGTTGGATTATTCACTACTAAACATTTCATAAGCATGTCTGTTTGCAAATTTGTTTTTCTTGGTCTGCCAGATCATTTTTTAGGTACAGGCGTAGATAGGCTAACATTGTTTTTAGCATGTGATACCCATAAATTAACAGTACTTTGGGCTATGTTTAATTCATTAGCTATCTGTCTGAGATTTCCCACATTTATGAAGACAACAATAGCACCTTGACAATCACTCTGGAGTTGTTTTTTTAGCACACATTAGAAATAAATTTTATTTAGACCATTTTTTGTAAAGAATCACAAAATAATAATGAAATGGTAAAAATATAAAATTGGACAAATTTGACGCTCACCCACACACAATACTAACTTAAGATTGCATTGGAAAGCTATCATATCAGAGCATTATATGAAAGATACCAGTTGTCGATAGAACAAATAGAAAGTGAATTATGAGTCTGTGAATATCATTGAAAATAATATAAATTTTGAGGGTGATTGGATACTTTTCATGGGCACTGTAAATGATTGATTTGATTTTCATGTGTGAGGATATTCTAAAGGTTTAGGGAAAATAATGTTTGATTGCATGATGGTCCTTTATCAATTCCAACTGGTTGAATGCTGGGTAAATTGGGTGGTGTCTGGATATGTTTTTGCGGAGCTTCCCACATAGTGCTTTGACTTTGTTAATCTATGTGTTTTTGTAAAGTATTAAAGTTGAATTTTGTTCTGAAACACCATAGGATATTTTGAGGTGAAGATATTAATATACTTTTTATTTTAGTTATTTCAAAGGGTATTTGGATTAGGGATGTGTAGCCTACCTCAGAGGGTTTGTTTACCTTTGCAAGGTTAGGACTAGTTTGTTAGGTGTTTCAAATAGTTTTTAACTTAAAATCAATGAAAAGAAATAATAGTAAAGTAACTGTAATGCTATCATACTTGCTTGGGGATATCTTAATTGATAATATTAGGCCATAAGGTTTCCATTGTTAAAATCAACGAGTAAAAGGTAAAGTCTATTCCCATAACTTAATATTACTTTGTGAAACAACTGTTTAAGTTGAGGCTAGGCCTAATTTTCTTGTGTGGGAGTTAGATTTTGTTTTAGTAGGTCTGTTTTGACATTTAAATTTCATTTAGATGGCTAGACTAGAGGTTACGTGAGAGATTTATGGTGTATTGAGGTCAGAATAAGGCCTCTATGGGCATGGTTAGTTAATATTAATTAACTGAAAGGCAATGAGAGATTATATTCCTAATTTTCAAAACCTTGCCTAACCTTCATGTTGGAGTAGGTGAGGAAGGTGATGACATACCTTTGACTAGTTGAGGGGGATTCCTCTTTGCTATCTCTATAGATGCCCTTGAGGAGCTCCACTTTTAAGGAGTTTACTCTGCTGTGCTTTTTCAGGGGCTCCTTCAACTAGTGCCTCTTAGCAAAGGGGGAATTTCCTCCCTCTTATACCCATTGAAATGACAAATACAAGTTAAAAGCAGCATATTCCCCACCCCCTCCCTCCCCCGTGCACTCCCTAGTTTCCTAACTATTTTTCTTGGTGCAGGGGTTTCCCTCTCCTACCTTCAACTGATGTAGGAGCTTCACCTCTTATCCCTATTCGAGCTACTCTGCTTCTTCTAAGGAGCCTCCCCCCTCCCCATGTACTATCTTAGGGGCTGCTCCAAATGTCTCCTAGTGGAGAGGGTGTATCCTCCTCTCTAATAGATACATCTTCAGGTGCTTTTCCCTAACTCCCATGCGCAAAGTTGCCTTTGCGTGACTATAGTCTAATGGTGCCCCCCCCTCTCCCCTATTCTTTGGCATTTTATTTTAAGAATTTGAGGAGCTCATCTGCCGACTGTTCTCATAGCAAAGAGGGTGCATCCCCCTCTCCAATTGTGACAGGTTGGGGAGTTTCTCCCCTTCATTTCAGAGTTGCTTCCAAGTGACTCTCCACTTGTGGCAGGTTCCCCTTTGATTTCTCAGCTGCCTGCCAAGAACACAGTGAGCCAAAGGACATGCTGCCTCAGTTCTCAGGCCATTCTTGATGGAGGTAGGTGAACCACCTCAACTCCTCTATAGGGGTAATAGGCACCGTTGACCCTGGCTATTGGCAAGACATCTTATGGAGCTGAGCTTTGTCACATTAATGAAGTAGGCATGTGCTTCCCTTCTATTCCCAATGCAAGTTGGCATGCCAACCTGAGTGACATTTTTGACCTGCCATGATGCTTTGAGTCCCTGGTTGAAATACCTGACACCTTGAGGGGTAATGGCCAGTAGAGGCCCCTCCTGACATTGAGATGGTCCCGGAGGTGACCCAACCATAGATGGGTCTTACATAGGTTCAAACCTGGGGCAAACCTGAGTCCACCCCTTTGCAGGCCCTTCCTCAGGTGGCAAATGCCTCCAAAGACTCATAAGGAGAGGAGAGACCCCTTCCCCACCTGATCTCCCTTTGATGGCTAAGATCTCCATCTTGGAGAAAGATCTGGCTGAGGATGATCCATCCAGCTTTGGGGTCTCTTCTGAGGGATGGAGAAAAGCAGGTTCACTCCTTGCCCTCCTCTCCAAAGAAAAAGAGGAACGTTAAGAAGAAATCAAAGAGCACACATGATTCCCCTCCCTCCGCAGGGGCTCCAGGGATGGAACAGTCCACTGCCTGCATCAGCAAGGTACCAGGACAAGATCAGCATGTCCAACCCAGAGGCAGGGAGGCACAAGCAAAGACCAAAGTCACAAGTGCACTGACACAGACTTGATTACATTTGGGCCCCTCATTCAGAGACTATCTGGCATTTCTGAGCCTGCAGGCCTCAAATGCTCTCTAGTTCTTAACTACACAGATGGCAGCATTTCGGCCAAAGACCACATGTTCTATCAGAGGATAGTATTAGCTAGGTTGATTGGTAGAGCTGAAGGTGACCTGTTTCTTGGATGTTAGCCTTCTAGTTAATTTTTCAGATGCTTCTGAAGCAGCTGTGATTTGTGCCCTTCAGACACTTGATCACTTTCTCTGTGTGATGCCGCACTTTACTATGAACTTGCTGAAAGGAGTGGTTTATGTGAGGGAACTCGTGGGCTACTCCTAAGAAGACATCATTGAAGAGCCCTGCTCTCACCACCACAGTGGGGGCTGGGCAGGAGGATGCTTGATTTACACCCGGCATGATGTCTCCATTCTTCTCTTTGCTTTAAATACCTTGTTTCAAGCAGTAGCAGTGCAGCTACCCATAGGATATATACGGTTATTTTACCATAATTCCACCGTCGGCTGACCTTGATGCAGCAGCCTTCCGCTACATTGTGGTACAGTTGCCAAGGCCCTTTCTACACATCGGGGATTTGAACAATAGCTGCCCCATTTGGTGAGACTACTAAATCAAACTGTGGCTGGAGATAGGTGTTCTAAAGGTGGATGAGTTTACGCATCACTGCCCGAGAACCGCTTCATTTTCCTGTCTTGATCTATCCCTGTGTTCTCCTGATTTACAGCCTGGGTGGGAGGTGGTTGATGACTTCCATCGTCATGATCACCTTCCCATTCAAATATCATTTTCTGGGTCGTTGCCTCCTGAAACCCTTTTTGTGCTTGAATAGGTGCAGTGTTTGGGTTGCTAAATAACTGTAATTTTGAAAACCAGTTTTCACCCAGCCTAATTTTTGAAAACTGGGTTTAACTGGTTTTGATAAAAAATTTTAAAAACATAACTAGGGGTTAATCTAAAGTAAAACTGTATAGTGCATCCTTTATTGAGTAATAGAAATACAGGTACAACAAACTAATGCATACCATAACAAAAGGAAGTTTTTTTTGTTTTTTTACTGAAAAAACTAATAAAATGCACATATAATTTTTAAGACATTCTTTTTTCTCAAGTATCAGTGGAAAAAGCAAAAGGCTTTTAATGTATTCTCGGCTATTCTTGTATGTACATTAGACAAAAAATAACCTGCTGCTGAAAACGATCTCTCAGCTTCAATGCTTGTTGGCTTTATTGTAAGAAGTGCATCAAACAAAAATTGCAAATTGTTAGTTTTTTGTAGAGTAGCTTCATAGTGTTTAAACTCAGTCTTTATGTTAAAAAACTGGTATGTCTTCTTAGGTAGCTCTATTTTTTCAGTTCTTTCATGTACTCAGACATTTGGTCACCATCCTTCGCTTCACAATTAGTACTATCTTATATCTCATGGTCTGATGCGACTACCGCTGGGGAATCATCTTCAGTTTCAATATTTTTAATTTCATTTGGAAAATGTCTCATTGTCTTTTCTGCAAAATCTTAATAACATGTCAAGAAGCCATTGGGAGTAAATTTAATGAGCCGCTTTTATCTTGTGGTTTTGGGTTAGTTAAATATCTCAATAATGAAACAACTTCCTTATGCCTTCATGATAGCAGTTAATAAGTCACTCCTTTATGGAGACTGAAATGGGATTATCTTTATTGCTAAGTTTATTCAAGCAGACCTTCATGAGCATGTTGGCTTTGAGTAAAGTGGCATTTTCAGAGGATGCAAGTTTCAACACAATTTTGAGAGAGTGAAGAGCTATTACTCTCAGAGCTTTAGGAATGCTGTTCCAATGTGTCTTACAGTCTAAAATGGGACGCCTATGATACTGCATGGCGATACGGTATCATGGCGAGGGGACACTGCCCAATCTTTATGTTTGAGTTTCTACAAGATCGTTGATTCAATGTATGGGTGGAGAACCCCTCTCTGGACCAATGGAGCAGGAAGTGGGTGTCCCTCAGGGAAGTAGTATCACCATGTTGCCAGAAGATGTTCCCATTACACTATGTGGATGACCTTTTGATCTCTTTTGGGTCAGCCCAGATGCCAACTCTGGAGCATCGACTCCAACAGGCACTGAATCAAATCTTGCATATGAAATGCACAGGTTTCGGTTTTCCTTGGCTATGCCTGGACTGGCTCCTAAATGGGGCTCAGTTGTAAGTGCTAATCTGTTTTTGACTGACGCTTGACTTATGATGCATATGCTCGCAACCTTAGGGCCTCATGTACCTGCACCATGGACATTATTCTTGCTGTTACATTCAGTACTGTAGGGGTGCTTATACTGCTACTGATTCAGTTTTCTCCCAATCCTTTGTTTGTTAGAAGCTTGACTATAGATGCATCTGCAGCTAAGCATTGATTTATTGAAGGTTGACTCAATCCACCACCTTGGTCTCCTTCTAGCGACCTGTGCCTTCTGCATGTCCCTCATTGAGAACCTACTTGTCAATGCCTAGCATATGCCACTTGCTCTGCACTGTTCACTTCTCCCTCAATCTCCAATGGCTCTATTTGCCTCTTTGTCTGATCTTGACGGAGCCTCTGCCATATAGAGACGCCAGTCATACCCTTATTCCTTTGGCTATAGGGCTAGGAAACTCATTTAAGTACCCGGTGTAGTTCTTGGGCTGATGTCATTTCTACTTCTAACCAGGATGACTCCCTATAGGATATTAATTTTAACTATTTTTCACCAAACCCTTGCGCCCATAGCTTCCACAGTGATGCAGTACTACCTTTGACCTTTTTGGACACATTTTGTGTGTTTGGATCTGTGCCAGTGCACACTAATGGCTGCAACTTGGAAGTGGGTGCTGGATTGGCTTTTATGATCCCCTCTGTTTGAAGTCAGCAGGGCTTTACTTGTCTTCATGGCTGAGCTGGTTGCAATACACGACTCAGTACTGGAGATAATGTGTTTTTCCTGATTCAGAGACTGTATCATGATTAATAGTCACTCACAAAGTGCCATGAGTGTTCTCACAGCTTTGGAATCTCCACATCACCCAATTTGTGGCATCCAAGATGCCACAGTTGCCACCACCTGGGTGGATGTTGAAATTATCTTATGTTTGGTTCCTCGACAGCTAGTGAGGAATTAGGTCAGTCCTCCAGACTGCCTTGTAAAGAAAGTGGAAGACAGCTGACAAGAACCTAAAGTTATGTGCCATCATGCTGTGACTGTTCCCATGGATTTACCCTTCAAAGCCTCAGTGGCTTAAGGTCTCTTTCTGTCATGATGCACTTTCATTTGATGAAGCCCTATCCTGCTCATTCCTGTGACAACTGCATTGCCCCCTGGATTATTTATCACATTCTTTTTGGATGTCCCAGTCATGGCAATTTTCACCGGTGTTGCCTCTTCCATTACTGAGACAAGCAGAGTCTCTACTAGTCGTTAATTCTGCTCAAGATTGGTTTTTGCACAGACTTGTGAACTTGTGTACTTTCTGGAAGAGGCTGACCTCTATTTTACATTTTATTTGAATCGTTTTGGCGCTGGTTGCATGCTCCAGTGCCAAGGGCAGGCCAGCCCCACCCCCAGCACCAGCAGCAGAGCTTCTTTCTTTTTTCATTTAGTGTATTGTTTTGTTGTGTAGTTTTTTTGTTTTTAATGTATACCCAAAGGCCCCTTGAATGGGACCTGTGATGTCTTGTGGGGGGGGAGGGCTTGGAGGGCCCCCCCCTGAGATAGACATTGTCCCTGAGGTGACCCAGCCCCAGATTGCTTACTTCTAAAGGGTGGCAGTCAGCATATGAGTTAAAAAAAAATCTTGTCTCAAATAATTAATTTATACTACTCTTACCTCAACAACATCAGCCTACTCCTCCATTCTTCTCCATCTTATAAAATACCAATAATGTGGAATCTTCCACTCTGACCAAAATATGCTATTTTCTCTTGTTATAATTTTTTCAACCATTTTGTCCCCATAAGGGGCGTGACAATTTGCCTTCCTGGCCCCCGTGCTGGTGGGACTCAATGCCCTGTCTGGCCCCAGCTTAGCCTCTTTTTTCTGACAGCCTGTGTTTTTACCCTACTTCCCCACTCTCCCTACAACCTCTACCACAACTTTCTCTGGTCAGCCTCTAATTTCACAGGGTAGATGCCAACCAGCTTCCTCTCACTCAACTATCCAGGATTGGGGCTGAGGAGGGAGGGGACAATGCCCCTTCACCCCTGAGTTCCAGTTTGGGGTGGCTGGCTTTTAACATCATCCGCACCTACACCTTCACATAGCCCTTTCTCTTTCATTTCAATCTCTTGATTTTATGTCCAGCCCAAGGTTAAGCTGCCATGCCGAAGGGCTGCCTGGACACTGGTCAGAAAGGTGTGGTCTTAAAAGGGTGGCAGCTGGTTCTGCCGGCCTCTTGTTCACCCCTTGCAGAGTGGGCTACTGCAGAGGGTGATTAGCATTTGCTTCCCGTATAACTAATAAGGTTCCCATTGCCCGATGATGAGAATTTAAAAAAAGAAAACTCGCCCCCACTTTGCCATTGACAGAGCTGCCTTCGGCCAGTGCCACCAAAAAATGGAGCCCCCCATCCCCTGGTGCTCCAAAACTCTTCAACCGGAGATGAAGCTTACTCCTCTCCTTTGCCTACGGGTGTATGGGGATTCACCCTCAACCCTTTCTCTGGAGCCACCCTTGGGTGACTCTTTCTCCACCAGTAGTTTTCCCTTTACTTTCTAATAAAGGCAGGCGGCCCATAATTGACTGCTCCCACCGAAAATATAGGGCCGGTTGTCCCCAGCTCCGTAATGTCCTGCATACTTGTGTGACCAGCTTGCAGGGGGTCAGTATGTCTTCCCTGGCAGATACCGGTTTGCTGGCCAAGACGAAATGTCCAAAGGCCCCTCGAATTGGACCCGTCATGTCTTGGAGGGGGGGGGGGGGGCACATGGAGGGCTCTCCTGAGATAGACATGGTCCCTGAGGTGACCCAGCCCCAGATGGTAAGATCCTCCATAGGGTCAAACATGGGCTTGGTGCTAAGTACAGAACCCAAGTCCACCCCTGTGAAAGCTTCTCAGAGGGCCTGGGTGCCTAAGGACTTATAAGGGGAGGGGGGATCTTCTGCCTCAGCTGGTGTGCCTGTGATAGCCAGGCCCTCAATTTCGGAGAAGGATCTTGCCGAGTCTGGCCCATCTGGCCTAGGGGGGGAAAAGCGGGTTCATTTCCCGCCTTCCTTTCCTAAAAATAATAATTAAAAAAAAGACTCAGGCTGGTCTCCTGCTGCAGGGGCCACTGCCATTTCTGTAAGTGACCAAGCCAAGATTGGCACATCCAGCCCCGTTCTTACCCTGGGTGGTAAGTCCCAGCAGAAGACTAGAACTGCGTAGAGTTGAGCCTTGATTACATCATGGCCCCTCATTCAGAGGCTACCTGGCATTCTCGAAACCTGCTGGCTTCAAACCTTCCTTGTTATTCGCTCCACTGATGGCAGCATGTTGGCTAAGGGCAACATGATCCATCAGAAGAGAGCACTAGATAGTGTGGTTGGTAGAGAGCTGAAGGTGACCCGTTTCTCAGATAGGAGCCTTTTGGTGAATGCATCAAATCCCTCAGAGGCGGCCAAAATTAGTGTTCTTCTGACACTTGATGGCGCACCTGGGAGTGTGATGCCACACTCTACCATGAACTTTGTGAAAGGAGTAGTTTATGCGAGGGAACCTGTGGAGTGCTCTATTGATGACATCAGCTTAAAGCTGGCTGACCATGTGGCTATCAAAATAGAACGTGTGATGAGAAAACAGGGAGGGGTCTCGAGACCCATCCTTACATTTTATCATGTTCGACTGTGACAAGCTCCCTGAGTCAGTGGGTGCCACTGCCATGGAGGTAATATTACTGTCACCACTTCAGCCATACTAATTGCTCCTGTGACATGCAAAGTTGGGGTTACCCGAAGTCTGTGTAAGTTGCTCCAAGGCTGCACATGATAAGTTCAAATTGTGTGTGGCCAAGTGTGTTAATTGCAGAGAGCTGTACCCCATTCTCTGAAGCAATGTGGTGCGTATCTCCTTGAAAAGGAAATCATGGCTGTTTAGACTCAGGATTGTCTCTCATTTTGCAAGGCTAATGACTTGGTCCTGGCGCGCCCAGTGTTGCCTGGGACATCCTATGCTCAATGTTAAAAAAGCCACTCTCTGCTCTTGGCCCATCCAGGCCCAGGTGTACGGTTGTTTCCGCGCCCATTTGGAACCCTTCTGCTGGTTCTACCCACCCTGGCTACTTCCCTAGTAGAGCTGGTAGCACAAAGGGTTCACACCCAGCCCCGGCTAAAAGCAGGGCTCCCCTCCCTTCCCCGAGCGTGACCGTTTTGCATAAGGTGAAATGGCCGCAGGCCTCCACTGAGTCATTAGACTCACAGGAGGCAACACCCCTGAAGAGGGTCATGAGGACATCTTCAGGGCTTCCTAAAGCTGTCCCCTGAAAGGAGCTCAGAGATGGTGGATCCTCGAAAAGAGGGCCCGCCGCATCCAAACCCGCCCCGCTTGCCTAAGTTTTTGAGGCGGAGGGAGGAAAAGACACATGCCGAGCCCAAACACCCCCTATAAGTCGTTGAAGGCAACAGTGCCTTCAGTGCATTGTCCAGCCAACAGCGCCCTGAGTTCTACCTCCGGGAAGTGAACGGACATTCCTGTGAGGGTCCTTTTTTCCAAGATGGCCACTGCATCTCCTCTGAACTAGGCCTGGAGGGCATATTCCTTCAATGGAATTGCTGCGAAGTCGAGACCAACTGGAAGGAGCTGCGGACACTCGTCTCATCCAGTTCACCATTAACTATCTTTTTGCAGGAGACCATGCTGGGTGCATGCTCCCTGCCCACCCTCCCTAGGTATAAGAGTTTTGCAACCCCACTGCTATGGGATGGGTCCCGGGTGGGAGTATGTGCGATTTACACCCAGCATGATTTCTCCTTTCTTCTCTTTGCTTTAGATACCTCCTTTCAGGTGGTAGCGTTGCAGCTGCAGCTGATAGGAGATATACTGTTATTTCCGCATACATTCCACTGTCAGCCAACTTCGATGGGGGCGACTTCCACTGCGTCCTGGCACAGTTGCCAGGGCTCTTTATCTTGCTCGGAGATCTGAACGGTAGACACCCCTTCTGGGGAGACTACTTGATTAATCCCAGGGGTCAAGTCCTTGCTAACCTGATCGACGAGCTGGAGATAGGTATCCTAAATGTGGATGAGTTTCGCATCACTGCTAGAGAAACGCTTCATTTTCCTGCCTCAATATATCTTTGTGCTCTACGGATGGTTGATGACATCCATGGTAGCGATCACTTGCCCATTCAAATATTTTCTGGGTTGTTGTTGCCTGAGAGCCCTCCCCCATGGTGCTTGGCGCGGGCATGGTAGTCCACATTTCAGGAAATGACTTGATTTCTCTGTCCCAGTCAACAACAAGGAGTAACAACAAGGAAAGAAGGTACCCTAGGAGACCTTACGGTCCATTCAAAGAGGGTACCTTTGGACTAGCAATCGAGCGGGCACAAGGCTGCTCAATTGTTTTGCGTCCCTAAACGGCCACTTTTCAAGACTTTGTCTAGTCTTGACTTGAACTGCTCAACAGATTCACTGTTGACAACTTCCACTGGAAGTGCGTTCCACATACCGCAGATACTGTAAGTGAAAAAATTTCCACACAGATTGCGGTTGTAACGCTTCAGTTCAAGTTTGAAGCCGTGATTGCGCGTTCTGTTCTCACTCAGTGTGAAAATATCCCGGTAGTCAACATTGTCGAACCCTCGAAGTATTTTGAAAACTTCGATGAGCTGACCACGCTGTCTACGGGTTTCCAGCGAGAACAGATCTAATTCCCTTAGTCTATCCTCATAACTTTTATGTCGGATAGAGGGAATCAGCTTGGTTGCCCTGGCTTGTACGCGTTCCAATCTCGCGATGTCCTTTCGCAATGAAGGACTCCAAAATTGTACGGCATACTCCAGGTGCGGTCGGACAAGTTAGTTGTACAGGCACAGTACAATCTCCTGGTTCCGATAACCAAACTGGCGCTTAATATAGCCTAGCATCCTTTGGGCCTTTTTCTCCGCCTCAATGCACTGTTTCGAGAACTTGAGGTCACTAGTGATAGTAACACCCAAGTCCTTCTCAGTGTCACTCGATTCAAGAGCAGTGCCCTTAAGGAGGTTAGGTCTGGACGATGTTCCATACTCCATGCTTAGACACCTAGGTGAACAAGGCTTGGCCTTTCTGTTAAATTTGTTAAACAGGAACTGGGTAGATGGTATCTCTTTAAGATTCCCGGTGAATCGCTACTGTGCTCACTTCTAACAAACCGGGGATAGATCACGCTACACCTGCCAGTTTCTGCCAATTTCTCTAACCTCCTGCATGTGCAAGTTAATGGAGAAATTGGTAAATGTTAGCTTAGCTTTTTTTCTGGACAGCGGAGGCCATCTATCTTCTGCACAGTGCAGTTTCCGCAAGTTCCACTCCATGTCAGATGCTCTGCTCTGACTGGAAAATGCAGTCTGCGAAGCATTCCTTCGTAGACAGTAATATGCCACAATGTTTTTTGATCTGGAGAAGGCCTATGATACCGTATGGTGATACGGTATCATGGAGCCTCTCCACATGATGGGTGCGAGAGGACAGCTACCAATCTTTATAACTGAATTTTTGCGAGATCGTTGATTCTGCGTATGTGTTGGGGAGCCCTCTCCGGCCCAATGGAGCAGGAAGAAGGTGTCCCGCAGGAATCTGTCCTCAGTGTCACACTCTTTGCCCTGAGCATCAACAGTCTCAGCTCGGTGCTGCCAGAAGATGTTCTCGCTACACTCTACATGGACCACTTTTCAATCTCTTTTGGCGAGGCCAGATGCCAATTGTGGAGGGTCGACTCCAACACACCTTGAACCGTGTCTCTTGCTATGCCGAAGCGCACAGCCTTCGGTTTTCATTGGCCAAGACTAATTTGGTGCACTTCTGTCGCCATCCACAGCTCCATCTGACCCAGACTTATTTCTCAATGGGGTTCACTTGGAAGTGGTAGACTCGCAGCATTTTCTTGGTCTTGTATTTGACCCACACCTCACCTGGGAGGCTCATATTCGCAGCCTCAAGGTCTCTTGTTACCGCGCAATGGATATTCTTCGTTCTGTGACGTTCAGCGCCTGGGGCGTTGATAGGGCTACTGCCTTACTTTTTTATCGATCCTTTGTTTATTCGAAGCTCGAATATGGATGCAAGCTTTATGCATGCACAGCCGAGAGTGTATTGCAGAAGGTGGACTTGATCCACCACACCGGCCTTTGCTTGGCGACCGGTGCCTTCCGCACTTTACCCATTGAAAGCTTACTTGTCAATGCTGGGGAGATGCCACTCACTCTGCGCCGTGCACAGTGAATTGTTCGCCTGTACACGCAAGCCTGGCGCTTACCTCAGTCGCGAACAGCTCTCACTTCATCCGCAGCTGATTTTCAATGGTGCCTATCCCGCCTATAGACACCAGCCATACCCTATGCCCTTTGGGTTTACAGCTAGGTATAGGTATCGGGCCGGTGGTGCCCCTGGTTCTGCCCAGGAGGCCACCCTGGAGGGTACCACCATTGGCTATGTGTCGCCACGCCTCTGCTCCCAAAACTTGTACAGCACCTGTAGTATTGCGTTCGATCTTTTTTGAGCTCACATCGTGTCGCGCTGGAACCGTGCTAATGTATACGGATAGCTTAAAGTCCCAAGACGGGGCTGGTTTCCACGCCGTATCCTCTCATTTTGAAGTTAGCGGAGCTCCGCCAGGCGCTGCGTCTGTCTTCACGGTCGATCTGGTTGCATTCCACCGCTCGGTACAGAAGATAACGCGACGTGCCCCTTTTGGAGACCGGATTGTGATTTATAGCGACTTGCAAAGCACCCTTAGTGCTCTCGATGAATTAGAGTCTCCACATCCCTTGGTTCGCAATATCCAGGACGCCACGGTTTTGGTGAGCCGTCGGATTTCGAGATTATCTTCTGCTGGGTTCCTGGACATGTTGGTATTTCGGGGAATGAGCGTGCCGATGAGGGTGCCAAATAGTTTGCGAGGGCTGTGCGACCAGACGAGCCTTTCGCTCTTCCTCACACTGATTACATGGCAGGAATATGGGCAGCTCTCCGGGCTGCTTGGCATAGAAGATTGGAGACGGCCGAGGGGAACTTAAAGTTGCATGGCATTGCGGCACAACTCTTCCCATGGACCTACCCCATAATGCCGCAACGGCTTCAGGTTGCTTTCTGTCATCTCCGAATTGGGCACACTCGCGGGACGCACTGCCATTTGATAGAGCGCTCGTCTGCGTCCTACTGTGAATACTGCATTGACCCCAGACTGTTCAGCACATTCTTATTGAATGTCCCAGTCTGGGCGATCTTCGCCCACGTTACCTGTCCCAGTACTTGGATGAGCTGGGTCGCTACCGCTTCTCCCTTGTACTTGGGACAGTTCATGTACACTGACTTGTGGTCTTTACCACTTTTTGGAGGAGGAGGCTGGCCCCTTTATTTGACTTTTTTTTTGTAGGTTGTATGTTCCTGCACCGGGGGTGAAGCAGGCCTTCCCCTGATGCAGGAGTGTGCCTACTTCTTGCTTTGTTTTCTTTTTTTTTGTTAATTTTTAGCCCTTGTCCTTTTTAGCGTTGTTATTTACATATGTTATATTTTCTTGTTTTTTTTGTTATCGGTTTCTTAATATAGCCTAGTAGTAGGCTGTGTTGTGTACAGCGACTAATGCCCAAGCAGGCAGTCACCAGATTGCCTCCCTCAAAAAAAAATCAACCATTTTGGTTACTATTGATTAACTTATGTCTACTTAAACAAACCCCAAGTCACATTTTACTCACCTTTCTATTAAGTGAGCTGCTTAGGTGTGAATATTTTGTGCAAATGATTTCTGTATTTCTTAGCCTTTTGTGTATCCCTCAATATTTTATTGCCACTGGAGATTGTCTTTCCATAATAAGAATTTCTTTTAAGTCACTGAAAGAGAACTTAACATTTTTACAGGCTAGAAATTAAATCTAGATATAATATTACAACTGTTGCGTGCTGTATATCACTCTTCTCTCTCCAGAGGACCTTGCTCTAGGCCTTGAAGAGGAATTCACAATGAGGAAACAAGCCGCCACTAGAGAAGTATCCTCAGGGATTCAGCCTTTGCAGTTACAGAATATTGAGGTGAAAGTTGATAGCTCTGGTACCAAAGAAGTAGCAACAAAACCCATCATTGATGTATCACAGCAAGAACTAATTACAGTAATTTATTATCCTTTGAATTTTTCCTTTTATTATATACTTACTTCTCTTGCAGTTTGAAAGATGACATAGAATTTAAGGTCACTTATGAAAGTATTCATTAAGATGTTTGAAAATAAACCTATAGGAATGTGAATTTTTTGATTGAGTGTCCCGCTGTCTTTTCTTCCTTCCCAAGAGTGGCACTGCAGCACTGGGGAGCACTAGCAGTGTCCATGAACGACTTGGAGCTCAATCATCTGTGCCCCCACTTTCAACATCCAAACGTATCATCAACTTGAGAGAGGAGTCTTCCTTTCCCCCCAAGGTCCCCCTCCATGTCAGCGGAGAGGGCATGGGCAGGGTCATTTCGAATGCTATAGCCTCTGCAGTCAAGTCTGTAGCTGTGGCAGCCCCATCCAAAAGCACCACTGATGGAAAGACAGGCAAGAAGTTGGAGGTATGCCTATGTTTCTCTCCTATATACTGTAGAATTGGCTGAACAACTAATGGTTCTGCCTTAGTTTCCTGATTATTGCTTTACTGAATTTTAATAAGTTCACTCATTGCTCTCTTTTGATGAGCATTTGTTGTTTTTTTTTTTTCGTAATCTCTCTAACTAAAGCATTGGTTTTCCTATTTAGGCTAGAGTTCGTCCACTGTTCAGTTCCCGAAGGAATGAAGTTGAACAAGAAGGAACCATTGATGTCCCTGCAGTTTCCGCTTCTAGGGTTGTTTCCACTGTTGGTGCTGTGTTGAAGAGATCTCATTCTGTAAGTGAAATGTCGATATTTGTGTCTGTCTGGTGCTTTACTACTTTTTCCGAGAGTGTCTTATTTACTTTTTTCCATTGCAGGAAGACCCTGATGAGAATGAGGAGCCTTTAGCCAAGAGAATGGGAGTGGTCAGCAAAATTGAGGTAGGCTAATCATTGGGGTCACCATTAGAACGACAGCATGCATCCTGTAAATATAAGTGACACGGAGCTCTCATCTTACTAGCCTAGTGCAAAAGGTGGTGGATTTCTACCCTGTGTCCTTGGTTCCATTCCAGGAACACTTGGTACATGGAAGAGCACCACATCCTGAGTGCAAATAGGGAAGGCTTCGATCACTGGGTTGACTTTAACCCTTTGATGGGGCTTGGGGAAGTTGGTGGACTTCCTCCATGTTCTCTCTCAGCGCCCCTTTTAACAACTATCGCCTCAATCATTGGTCTACCTGGTGGAAGATGGATGGTGTAGCTGCGGCTACCACTGAGACCTGGTAGACGAGCACTAGGGTGTCCCAGGCTTGTATTAATAGTACATCAAATTAATGATATCAAGTCCAGCACATGCTGCTCTGGTTCCTTGTCAAATGAAAGTGATTCCACCAAATTTTCATTAAAGTTGGGCAATATTTAATAGGTGTGCAAAACAAACATGGGGATAGATCCTCTAAGATTCACTCAGAATTTCCATGAATATATCAACAATTATGTCACAAGACAATGAATTTTTATCAATAATGTAACTGATGCAAGGGCTTCTGATTTCCTGTGGAAAACAAAGAGCTTCTTCTCTTCTTCCTACTCCACACCTTCTTGAGTTCCACCTTCGTTTTGGGGGGGACAGCTCTCGTGTGGAGGTGGGCAAGCTTCAAGAGGAACTGGGTTTGCCATTCATCCTTCGTCTGGTTGCCGAAGAAGCGTTGAATGAGGGCTCTTCCTCGTCATGCGAGGTCATTCATGACCTTCAGAACACCAGCCTGCTTCTTTGTGCACTTGAAACACACATCCGTGCTCCATGTTTCAGGACTCAGCTCAAGGAAGGTTAGTTGCTGGCCTCCTAGGAGACTTTAGAAGAGCTGCATCGACCATACTGAGCAGAAGATGGAAAGTGGCATGTTGAGATTGATTTGTGTTTTCGACCCCATGACACTGTGGATTCTTAGTCATTGAAGGACCTTCATCCCCTCTACCATCTCCACCTTCTGCTCTGGGCTGATGCCCTCATCGAAGATGGCCAGTCCGATTAGGTCCTTGGAAAGGTACCAGCGATGGCGCTGCATCACATGTTCCACAGCTGACGCAACCACATCATCACAGATCCTCTTCATGTCAGTGATGAAGTCCAGGTCATTCTTGGCTGCGTAGGATGAAATCATTGCCTCATTCCAGTATTTGGCGTAGACCATGGTCACAAAGAACGCAACTCGACAGATCCCCACCAACTCCTGCCTGCTCATCTACAGCTGGTCATGGAAGAGCATGATCTTCACAGCATAGATGGCCTTGGCCATCCATCTGGCCATGTGGTAAGCACCAGGAGTATGGTAGGATGTAGGGACTCCTCCTCCGAGGCAGGCCACACTGAGCAGGATGATCTCTTTGTAGTCTTCACATGGATGATTCCCACAGTCAAGCAGACATTTCAAGTGACCAACCATCTCAAGGCGGATGGCAGAGTGGTTGGTGTCAGGGGCTGTGGTCGGCTTTGGTCAATGAAAGGCCAATGATTCTGGAGCCTCTTGAAAAGGGAGATGTCAGGGCCAGATGATGGACCCATGCAAGCCTTGAAGACATCCACACCAGGGGCTTCTCAAGTGCACATTCAATCCTGATACACACTCCTTGAACCATCCCAGTGTTGGCTGCTGTCATGTCGAATGCCATTCCAATGATGTTGCCCTCCAAGACAGTTTCCGCAACAGCTTTTTTTGTCCTATCTTCAGATACAGGAACACTCAGAAGTACTTTTGTATCCTCCCCGGACACCAAGACGGCCACCCTGTCCTCCAATGACCTATCTGCTAGACTGGGTAACAACTTGCTGTCCCAATGTAGGAACAAAGGGACTTCAGGCTTGAAGGAGAGAAACATGTCAATCTCTTTGCATTTTTTGACTCTGGCCCCGTGGAACGATGAACAGGACACAGTCATTGCAGCAGCGGTGTATGAGGAAGGATATCCCAGCATGGATGGACAGATTGTTGCACTCCCAAGCAAGATTCAACTCCTTGGTGAGCTGCTTCTCCTGATGAGGTCGATGGCGTGGAGATTTAGTTGGTGTCGGAGCTTTCAAGTCATCATCAGTGTCTTTGTTGGGCAATAAGGATAAAGTAGAAGACCCCCAGTCACATCACAATCAAGAGTGGATGCTGAAACCACCTCCTTCTTCTTCATCTCTCCTCAGTCACTTGCTTCAGCTCTCCTCAGTCGCTTGCTTCAGCTTCTCATCCAAGCCAGCCATCGAGCAGCTCTGCCAGTCCTCTCTCTGAGCCTCCAAGAACACCTTGTCCTCCTCAGGGATCTTCACTTTCATTGCTTTGAAATGCGAGATGTTGAACATGTCTTCGAGGCCGTCTCTGAAGATGCATCTCTTCATTTCTTCTGTGATTTGGATTTTGCCAAGGCACCATACTCCTCATATGGTTTGAGGATCATCTTCTTCACCCACAACACATCTGATGTTGGAATGTTTGCAAGTTGCCATACTTGTAAGACCTTCTCAGTAGTAGAAGCTACTGCAACAAGAAAAACCTCCTTCTGGATCTTGTGGTGGACCAAAAATACCTGGAGAACCTCGCCTCTCGATGGAAGATGATTCCCCAGGAATGACGATGTTGGGGACTTCTCCAGTAGCCATACAACCTACTTAGATCGTGTTTTGCACGCCATGTCGTTAGACCTGGAAATGGAAAAGAGACTAGAATAGGTTTTGATAGTTTGTACTGACCTTTTTTGAAGTAACGCAAGCACCCTTTCCTAACATCACTCTGACACCGAGCAGAAAACTAAACGAAATCTGTGACCAGTAAAAGTCGAGAGAAGCTGAAAATTTTCCTGTTTAAATTTGTCAGAAGAGAAATCAGTGGCAAAATGTACTGGAGTGTATCCGATCCACTTCGGTTTCTTAGGAAACAACTAGCACAGCCTCCTGATCTCAGTGCCTATGGGAAGGGTACCCTGTGTAGACTTACACCCAGTATCCAAAGGAACTGCTTGTCCTCCTGGTCCAAGTGCAAGTAGGGAAGGCCCTGACTTAACTAATGGGGCCTTGTGAAGTTGGGGTGCTTTCTCCATGTCCCCTTAAGCACCCAATATTTTCTATGACTTTTCTCTCTCTATCTTCTGTAGGTTTAAGATGTTTTTGTTATTGTTTTGTTATTGTTATTGTTATTGTTATTTCTTTTTATTGTTGTTTCCTGTTCAATTTTTTAAAGTAGCCTAGAACTAGACTGTTTGTTTACGGTGACTTATGCCTAAGTCGGCAGTCGCCAGATAGCCCCTTAAATAAAATAAAAAAATCTAGGTTTAAGGGGCTGACCAGCTACCTCCTACTGTGTCAGAAGAGAGGCTTTAGAACCTCTATAAACAATGCCTACTGGTTGCAAGAGGCCAGACCTTGAGGGGACCAAGGCATTGGGGCACAAATAATGGAGATATCAGTTTTGCCCCAATAATCACGTCCCTGTGTGTAATGGGTTGACCACCTCCCTGTGGCCGTTCTCAGGTGCCATAGGCTGTACTGCTTGTGGTTGGCAGGCCATACTGCCTTGTTAGTTGCCAGGCCAACTAAAGGTGTTGGGGTCCTTTCTCTGGGTCAGCCACAACAGATCTTCAGTTGAGGATTATAATGTACTACTAAGATATCTGCCAGGATGCTCTGGCTGCCCAGTTGAGACCTGCAACCTTGCCTCCTTGTGGACAGGTCACTTTTACCTCTACATTTTTGTTAGGTTTTGGGGTTTCCTCCTTACCCCCTTTTCTAGAGTTGTCTTTCAAGGGGGCTGCCAAAAACATGACAAGACATAAGACATGCCACCTCTGCCTGCCCATCCCATTGAAGTCAGATGACCCACCACAACCTCCTTAGAGGTTTAAGAGGCAGCATCCTTTCTTGAACCTTATTGACTCTCCTCATAGAGCTGAGATTTGTTATATTGATGTGATTTGGCATCCTCCCCCTCTCTGTAAGGGGCGCAGCGATTTGCCTTTTAGAGCGCTGTGCTGATCGGACTCGTGCCCCATCCAACCCCACCTTGGCCTCTTCTTCTTTCTGACAGCCTGTGTTTTTACCCTACTTCCTCACTTTTCCTACAACCTCTCTCATGACTTTCTCTGGTCAGCCTCTAATTTCAAAGGGTAGACGCCGACCAGCTTCTCTCACCCAACTATCCTGGATCAGGGCTGAGGGGGGGGAAGGGGACAATGTTCCCTCACCCCTGAGCTCCGGCCTGGGATAGTGGGTTTTTAACAACCTGCTTCATCCCCACCCACACCTTCCTCACATATGCTTTCGTTCCTCCTTTCCCTGTCTACCAATTTTACACCGTTCCCAAGGTGGAGCCGCCATGCTGATGGGCTGCCAGGTCACTTGGTGGAAGCTGGTTCTGCTGGCCCTGTGTTCACCTCTGGCAGAGTGGGCTACTGCGTGGAGTGATGAGCGTTTGGAGGGGCTCTGCCTGGCCCCTCCAGGCCTATGAGCACGGTCGTTTCTGTTCCCATTTGGAACCCTTCTGCCGGTTCTGCCCACCCTGGGCACTCCCTTGGTAGAGCTGGAGGCATAAAGGGTTCACACCCAGCCCCGGCTAAAATCAGTGCTCCCCCTTCTTTACCCAGCGTGACCGTTTCCCGTAAGGCGAAATGCCCACGGACCTCCACCAAGTTGTTAGACTCACAGGAGGCAACACCCCTGAAGTTGGTCATCAGGCCATCTTCAGGGACACCTAAATTTGTTCCCCGAAAGGAGGAGAGCACTAAAGTAGCTTCGGCTCCTTTGCCCATACCCAGTGGTAGGCTGGGTGCCCCTGAAGCTGCCCCACCTGCCTAAGGTTTCAAGGCGGAGGGAGGAAAAGACTTGAATGACGATCCCAATCTCCCCCGATAAGCCCTCGAAGGCCACAGCGCATTGTCTGGCCAACAGCACCCGTAATTCTGCCTCCGGGAAATGTAGGCCCATTCCAGGGAGGGTCTGCGCTTCGAAGAGAGCCCCCGTATCCTCCGAGCAAGCCCTGGAGGGCATATTCCTTCAATGAAATTGCTGTGGTCCCTGGGCCAGCTTGGAAGACCTTTGGGGGTTTGTCTCCCCCCATTCCCCATCTTTTTGCAGGAGACTATGCTGGGCGCGTGCCCCCTGCCCACCCTTCCGAGTATAAGGGTTTTACGACCCCACCACCACGGGATGGGGGCCGGGCAGGAGGATGTTATTTCTGCGTACATTCCACCATCAGCCGACTTTGACGCTGGGGACTTCCGCTGCGTCGTGGCTCGGTTGCTTGGCGATCTGAATTGTAGACACCCCTTCTGGCCAGACTGCTCTATTAATCCCAGAGGTCAAGTCCTTGCCGACCTGATCGATGAGCTGGAGATGGGTGTCCTAAATATGAATGAGTTTACGCATCACTTCCCGAGACCTGCTTCATTTACCTGCCACGATCTATCTTTGTGCTCTCCGCATGCACAGCCTGATTTTGAGTGGGTGGTGGTCTATGACCTCCATGGTAGTGATCACTTTCCCATTCAAATATCATTTTCTGGGCCGCTTCCACCTGAGAGCCTGCCCTGGTGGTGCTTGGCATGGTGCTCCTCATTTCAGAAAATGACTGGATTCTCTATCTCAGTCGAGGAGTTCTTCTCCGGCAACCTCATCGCCGCGGGCCTAACTACTATATCTAGAACGTCTGGCCGATTTTAACGCCGACCCCTCTCGTGGTGGTCAGCCGAGTGTGAGACGGCCCTCAAACAGAAGTGTTTGCCTACATGCCCTATAACCGCCGCCCGAACGGGGAATTTCATCGGGCTTGGGCTAGGTTCCGGTATATTTCGAAGCACGCCCGCCCTTCTTCTTGGCGGGCATATGTTTAGATAACCATCTTTGGTTCAAAGGCGTAAAAACCTCCAAAACATGCTGTTTTTGTCATATAAAAACTAAAATGGGGACACTGCCCTTACCATTCATAAAGCAGCAATCAAAAGTTTCTCTTGTGCTATTTATCCTAAATTGCAAAGGAATTGAACAAAAATTCAATTGATTAACAAGTTTTTATTTCTCTGATCAAAATGGCTGAGATCAAGCACATCCATACAATCAGCTGTAAAAAACAGGTATCAACCAGACACTTCACTCAAACTAAGTCCTCTTCCTTATTCTTGGCATTCTAAAAGAGTAAAAATAAGAGGTCATAATAATCATAATCCAAAGGGACAGTGTTTGGATTTGAATGTATTCTGATTTGAAACTTTCTGACTGGTGCACTAACCTAATCTGTGTATTTCTCAGAGGAGTGTATCTTTTTAAGAATTGGTTTGTTTTTGGTCAGCTTCTCCATAAAATCTTAGCATGGCAGATGGTTGAAGTTGTTCTTCACTGTTAACAGGGCCTTCATGTTAGAGACTGTGAACCGATTTCTCTCAGCAGTCCACATATTCATTAAGGAAAAAACCCTCTCAACAGAGGCATTGCTACCTGGTAGACAGATTACTACAGATGACAATCTACAATGTTGATGAGTGGAATTTCATTTAGTTGAAAATGGCTTATAACTGAGCCCTATCTCGGAATGAGAGGTGTATCCTCTCTATTCCATTCCTCCAGTATTCCCCCTTGAAGGAACTCCTGGAGACCACACACCTCATCAAAAAGAATGTCTTCGTCAATTGTAGTAGTACGGTGCGCAACTATACGATACGTGTAGTTTGGTCAACATTTTCATTTTTTACTTTATTTAAGTTTATTCCAATTTCGGATCTTTCAGTCCCAGTGAAAACCGGGGACAGCAGTAACTGGGGACAGGTCAGTGAATACGGGGATGTCTGGTCACCCTAGCATACGTGTCTTCACTTAATGGGAAGCCCCTTCTAGCAGAAGTGTGGAAGCGAATCAAAAGGATTCAGGGCAAGTTCTTGCAGGATCCCACTCCCGTTCTCCAGGAGAATGGGCCTGCAATCTCGGACCTCGCACCCGTGGCAGAATCCTTGGTGATGTAGTGGGCTGAAAATATATCTCTAATCCCAATCGATCCAACCCGCTTCCTACACTGTCCGGACGTGAGAAATCGAGGGAGAATGAAACGGATTGTATATACAGTCCCTTTACTTACAAAAGAATACAGTTATATTTACAGCAATTTATATTTACAAGGGAAGTGTGCACACTTCAAAATGAGGCCAAATTCCCCAATCCAAATAGGATACCAAAAGAGAATTTTCTAACAGGTGAATACAACAAATTTACTTATATATCTACACAAAACATAAAAAAAACACAGCAACAACTGAACAAAAAGGGGCACGCGCTATCACTTGTGTACTGGAGGTGGGTGGTAGTAGGCTAACTTACAAGGAGGCAGGATTGTCAACCAATGCGGGTATGGTGGTCCAGGTGTCTAGCGAGGTATGAAAGCCCTCCGTCTCAGGGCTGAGCGGAGCACTCGTCTGTAGAACCCTTCTTGCTGTCCGTCCAAGCTTCCACTCTCTGTAGAAGAGATAAATCCTCCGTTTATGACCCATTTACTTATACATGGAAGGGAAACTAATAAGTGGGCATTACCCGAGTAAATTTATCGACTAGCTTACCTCTAAATATATATCCAAACAATCCTCAAAATATAATCTTTTGATAAAAGATTATTTTAAACAAAGTACTATTTTGTTTTAATTATAGTGATATATCAAAACTAGCTACTATCTTTCCAGAATATGGCGCCTGGAAAGTAAGAAAAACATGGTATTCATTTTATACATAAAATAAACAAAAACAAAACAAACCCATTCCCATTCACACACATTCTTACAGAGGGAGGGAGAGGGTACTGAGAAAAGGGGTGGGAGAATGGCCCTTTCACACACACTCACATTCGCTCCACCACAGTGACTGCTTTCTCCACATTCTCTAGCCAGTATGCTCCGCCAGCATTCAATGCGCATCATGATGTCGCTATAGGCTGTCGACTGGACTTCACCTCTAGGGGCGGAGAACCCTTCATTGACAGGTTTACTTTGAGTGAGTTACGTTCCGCTCTTGCTTTATGCGCGGATACTGCCCCTGGTTCAGACGCTGTCTCGTACGCCATGCTTCGACACCTGGGTGAGTGAGGCATGGCCTTTATGGTAGATTTGCTCAACAGGATCTGAGTAAAGGGTATCTTCTAGATTCCTTTCAAATCGCCACTGTGCTCGCTTTTCGCAAACCGGAGAGAGATCACTCTACCCTGGCGTGTGCAAGTTGATGGAGAAATTGGTAAATGTTAGATTAGCCTTCTTTCTGGACAATGGAGGCCATCTGTCTTCTACACACTGCAGCTTCTGCAAGTTTCACTCCATGTCTGATGCTCTGCTCCAACTGGAAAATGCCATCAGCGAGGCATTCCTTCGAAGATAGCACTAACTACCCTACAGTGTTTTTCGATCTAGGAAGGCCTATGATACCGCATGGAGATATGATATCATGGAGGTGAGGGGACGCCTCCCAATCTTTATATCTAACCTGAATTTTTGCGAGATCTTTGATTCCAAATTGAACGCACACCCATTTGATGGAGCGCTCGTCTGTGCCATACTGTGAAGACTGCATTGTCCCCCAGACTGTTTGGCACATTCTTGTTGAATGTCCAGGTCTGGGTGATCTCCATGCACGTTACCTGTCCCGATGAGCGGGGTTGCTACTGCCTTTCCCTTGTACTCGTGACAGGCACTCTTTTTGCCCCTCATGTGTCTTTCTTTGTAGGTCGCATGTTCCTACCCCCCACGCCTGAGCACACTTTCTTCTTGTTAAATTTTTCCTTTTTCTTTTTCTTTTTTATTCATACATTTTTATTGTTATTTGTTAATTACAGTTATATGTTGTTGTTTCTTTTTAATATAGCCCACTAGTAGGCTGTGAGTATGTGACCTCTGCCCTAGTTGTCACTTGGCATTTGGGCTTGTACCCCCGTCTCCCCCAAAACACCCTGACTCTAACCAACCATAGCTCCGCCCCGACCCAGACTTGTTCCTAAATAGAGTTCACTTGGAGGTGGTGAATTTGCACCATTTCCATGGTCTTGTTTTCAACCGATGCCTCACCTGGGATGCTCATATTCATAGCCTATGGTCTCTTGTACCCACGCAATTGACAATCTTTGTTCCATGCAGTTATAACTGGGGGGGGGGGGGGCTGATAGGTCTACTGACTTAGTTTTTACCGATATTTGTTCATTTGAAGCTTGACTACGGATGCAAGTTTTATGAATCCACAGCTGAATGTGTATTGTGGAAGGTGAACTCTATTCTCCAGATCGGCCTCCACCTCAAGACCGGTGCCTTCCCCACTTCTTCCATTGAGAGCCTACTGGAAGATGCTTGGGATATTTCGCCACTTTCTTTGCATCATACACAATACATTATTTGCTCTTTTGTGCCAATGGGTCTCACTGCATCTACAGCCAATCTTGCCTGTTCTTTCCCCAGTCACTGTAGCTGATCTGGCCAGTGCCTATACTACTGAGAAACGCCAGTCTAGCCCCAATCGATCCAACCCGCTTCTTATACTAATTCTGATGTGAGAAATTGGGGGAGAAATGAAACTCATTGTATGTACAATCCTTTACTTACAAAAAATATGGGGTATATATTCAGAAGAGATCTCGTTACTTATGCACACGAACAAAAAAAAATTAGATTGATAAATTTACAATTACAATATATACAAGATCAAAATAAATAGTCTTACTTATGAAGGCTAGCAAAAGATATTAAAAAAATAATTGATCCTACTACCAAACCAAATCCTATATACACACAACTAAATGAACAATTGAAAAGAGGCCTAATAAGCACACTGGATCTAAAAGAATACAAAAAAGAAAAGGCTTCACGTTTTACTCCCGGGGGGAAGTCCTGCCGGCTGCCACTCGAGTGTTCACAATTTGCAGATGTCTAACAAGGCTGGCACCTCTGAGCTTGATATAATTATTATTGCGATCCAGTCATGTATTGAGGCTATATAAAAAAAACCCTCCTTTCAAATGGGACGTAGAATAACTTTGACTGATGTACCTCATCCTTACAGCCTCTGCCACTCTTTACAAATTGTAGAATTATCTTGAAATTTAATAGAGTGGCCTTTCGGAAAATTGCTAATCAACAATTTGCTGAGGAAGAAAAAAAACATTTTATACAAAAATGAAATCTGGAATTTATATTATATATATAAAGAAAAAAAACAAAAAACATTCCCATTCACACACATTCTTATAGAGGGAGGGAGAGGGTATTCGCTCCACCACAACATCCCGCCACTTTCTCTGCATCATATACAATACATTATTTGCTCTTTCGTGCCAATGGGTCTCACTGCATCTACAGCCAATCTTGCCTGTGCTTTCCTCAGTTGCTGGAGCTGGTCTTGCCGGTGCCTATACTACCGAGAAACACTAGTCATACCTTAGCACATTGACTGCGAAGGCTTCCAAAGAGCTAAGACTAAGTTATACAAGTATTATCTGTTATGAACAGCACCCTTATGTGTTAATGCTTAAAGAGTGATATCTAAAAAAATTATAAGAATAAATTATTTGAGACTACCAATATATCATATATGGCCCAATTGTGGTCAGCGTGTTAAGCTTTTTGGGTTTTAGGCTAAGATTTTCTGGGAGCTCCTAGCTCCCAGGCTGGTGGCGCCTCTGGCCCCACCCAGGATGCCCCCATGGTAGTTACCACCTTTGACTATTTTTTGCCATGTTCTGTTCAAGTTTCAACATTACCAGGAATATTGCATGCAGTGTTTTGTAGCACACTTCATGTCATGTTGTATCTGTGCGATTATACATAGATGGCTCAAAGTCCCAGGAGGGTGTTGGTTTTCATGCTGTAGATCCTCTGTTTGAAGTCATTGGAGCTATACCAAGCCAAGCTGGTTGCAATACACCGCCTGGTATGGGAGATAACACAACATGCCCAGTTTGGAAACTGGATTGTGATTTATAGTGACTCACAAAGCACTCTGAGTGCTCTCAGGATATTGAAGTCTCCGCACCCCTATGGTTCATGGTATCTCTGTCACCACGGTTGCCACAAGCTGGGCTGATATTGAGATTATCTTCTGCTGGGTTCCTTTATGAGATGAATGAATTGCTGGGAATGAGGGTGTCAAAAAGTCCATGAGGACTGAGCGACCAGACCAGCGTTTCGCCATTCATCACACTGACTACATGGCAGGAATGAGGGCAGTCCTCATTGCTGCTTGGCAAAGAAGATTAAAGCTGGCCAAACGAAACCTAAAGTTGCGTGCAATTGTGTCGCAACTGCTCCCATGGACCTACCTAATGCTGCCAGAGCTTAAGTTCTTTATCTGTCACCTTTGAATTAGTGTTTTTACTTATTTTCATTTTAATATAGCCTAGTATTACACTTGAAATCAAATCAAGTACTGCAACTTATTCCTTTGTTAGCAGTTACCAAGATGGCCACTATAGAAAAAAAAATCTTTAATGCAGTTTGTGCCTGTTGGTATCGCTACTTGTCAAGGCATTCCTGTCACTTCCATGGGTGTTTGCACTGCCATCACTTTGGCATTACAAATTAAACTTGCAGAAGTGGCAAACTCCTCAAAGGCATTCCATGAAAATCTATATTGTACAATGCTGAGTGTGTGAATTGTGGTGAGCTGCATCCTGCTTCCTCGAAGCAATGTAAGTTTGTATCTTTTCAAAAAAGATGTTTTAGCCTTTGAGGCTATGAGCTGACATAAAATAGAATAGGCCACCTGCAGTAGGTCATTTAATGTATTCATAGGATTATTATACAATAGAGTGGGTTTCTATCCCATTGTTCCTACCTGTCCACTTTAAGCATCGATTTGGCCACATTGAGTCACATATGACCCATAGCTGATCACTCCCTGATATTCCTGCTACATCACTGCAAATTCCTCATAAAACATTCCCATATTTCTTCACACGCATTTATGGCCCAAGTCAATAGAAAGACATGTAAAATAGTTTCACCATTACAAAACATTACCTGCAGGTGGGATTGCTAAAAAAAAAAAAAAAAAGTGTGTGCTTCTAGAACCAAAATGTTAAAGTGTTAGATAGCCCAAGGTTCACAACATTGTTTCTATCAGGGCAGAATTATTCTCTTTAATACTTGTATTATTTTTTCTCCTTTGCTAACAGGTTACTCCCCGCCCCCGGCGTTCTGGAGCTATGCAAGCAAACACTGCACTCATTCTGCGAGCTGTTGCTGATGCCCATAAGTCAGTCAACAAGCCCAACAGAAAGGCTCTTGATGAAAAGGAAGAAGACAAAGGGAGAAAGGTAAGATTTGCAATTCCAATACTGTGAAGATGGAATTGAGGTTAATAAAACTATTATTATTGGTCTCTATATCAGACCCAAACACTGTGCACAAAGGTTAAATAAAGTAAAGATGTCTTATGGGTGTCCTGGAAATTCTGTGACATTTCAATTGAAAGTGAGAATATTTCTCATTGCCATCTTGAGATCAATCCTGATCAGCATTTCTTTGGGGATGTTCTAAGGAACAATTCTTTCATTTGGGCAAGGAAATAAGAATACCACCATTGTGGTGACAGCTGACAATCATAGGAGACTAAGTACGAGGGGCGGTCAATAAGTTTTGCAATTCGGATATAAGGAAACGAGATATGAGGAAAAGCCTTTTATTATTTTTCAATATAACTACCCTCGACTTCAATGCACTTGCGCCACTTGTCCCTCCTGAGGCTTCGAATTCCGACAACCAGAAATCTCCCCACTGTAGTTCAATCCACTCCTGGACGGCGAGCTGGACATCTTCATCGTCCCCAAACCGGCGTCGACACAGTGCAGCCTTGAGCTGGCGGAATAAAAAGTAGTTGCTAGGGGCCACATCTGGACTGTAGGGGGGGATGGTTGAGCTCCTCGAATCCGCACTTGTGCAGGGCAGCTTGTGCAGCTCTGGACTTGTGGACAGGGGCATTGTCGTGGAGTAGCAGGACACCGCATGTCAACTTGCCGTGTCGCTTCTGATGGATGCACTTCTTCAACCCAGCCAATTCCTTGGCGTAATATTGGCCTGTGATGGTCCTTCCACGAGGTGCATAGTCCACCATCAACACTCCCTCAGAATCCCAGAAGATGGTGGCCATGATCTTCCCGGCTGAGGGTTGGGTCCAGAACTTGATGGGGGTCGGAGAGCCCCTGTGCT
Organism: Ceratothoa steindachneri; assembly: GCA_963969495.1. Lineage (NCBI taxonomy): Eukaryota > Metazoa > Arthropoda > Malacostraca > Isopoda > Cymothoidae > Ceratothoa > Ceratothoa steindachneri. The sequence goes on along the minus strand of OZ018317.1, from coordinate 63,845,429 downwards.
TCCAGGCCATGCTTTCGAGCTTGGTCTTGGGATCCCAGTGATGGACCTACGTTTTAGCACCTATCACTATGCGTGACTCGAATCCCGCCAGGTCTTGGTTATACAGGAGCAGCAACTCCTCCGAACTTTGACGACGTTGAAGTCGATAATGGGGCGTGAGGTTTCTAGGGACCCAACAGGCAGAGTCCTTGGTCATGGCCAAATTGTTGTGGATGATGTTGAAAACACTTTCATGTGATATTCCAAGTTCTCGCTCAATTTTTTCGACCTTCACCCGTCGATTTTCGAGGATCATCCTCTCCACATGGGCCACATTTTCCTAGTTTGTCACGTCTGATGAGCGTCCTGGACGGGGGTCATCTTCAAAGGACTCACGACCATGGCGGAACTCCCTATTTCAGCGAGCGATGGTTGCATAGGAAGGGGCGGTGTCGGTGTATACTGCAACCATGCATTCATGGATCTCTTTTGCATTCTTGCCTTCCTTTGTCAAAAGTTTGATCACTGCGCGGTGCTCAACCTTCTCCATTGTTGAAAAATTTGTGACTGACGATCTGTGATCAGCTACTGCTTCTTAAATAGACGAGGCAGGAGCGTGCGGCTGCAGGTCCTGACTTGTCATAACTTGTCCTAACACCCCCACAAACAGCCATCCCCCTTCCTCTGTTTTGCCCTACCAATTCTCAAAACTTATTGACCTCCCCTTGTATGCCCGCATTTTTGCTGAAAACCAAAATAATTATCCCATAAATGCTTTCTGACCTTGCATCGGGTCTGTAAATATACATCCACCACCACTAAAGTGATCTGATGATCTTGGAGTGTGGAATGTAAAAGGTGTGACTGAAAAAATATCCCACTTGATCTGCGTGTTTGCTGCCTCTGGATTGGCCCCACTAGTTGGGCACTCTGTCATCAGACAAACCTAAATCTGAAATCCTCAGGCGAAGACTGTTCAGAGCTCTAGACCGAGCGCCACTTTATTGTTGAATGATCCAGTCTAAGGGAGCTTCCTTGTGCACAGTACTGGTGATATCAGATTCAATACTCCGTCTCTGGTGCTTGGGATAGGTTGCAGAGTTATAGATCTTTGAGGAAATGATCCTTTTGTTGATGTGCCAATGGTGAGTTGCCTTCCAGTGGTGCTGTGAGCAGATTGAAGCAGAGGAGTCACTGGACACCCCTAAAGTCTTCCTCGATGAACACAACCACCTACTTCAATGTTGCTTTCACTGAAACTGCGTCCCTTTCCCCTGCTTCTGAAATGCATGTCAGGGGCGCGGCCTGAGAGCCGCTGGTTTTGATGGGTCTTAACACATCCCAACACCACATATCCTCCATCCAAGAGCTCACAGGGCAGAGCTTTCTTTATACCGCAATACACACTAAAATCTGGTGCCACAGAACCAAACCCTTGCCCCATACTACACATGCCCCTTCTCTCTTGTAATGAGGCCAAGCCGCAATCCGTAGTACACTCTTTGGAAGCTGGTCCTGCTTCACCAAAAACTGTGCTGGTTTCCTGTACATGCACCACTAACACAAAAGAAAATTTGCCTCCCACAAGCACAATCTACCCACAACTTCCCTCCTCCCTCTAGCCTTCATCCAAGAATCAAAACTCACAACTCACTCTAACATAACAAAACTACCATGCTCCATGCACATCAGGCAAGACAGTCAAAGAAATGATGCTTAATCAGAGAAGTCATCCTCTTCACCAATGCCACCAGAGTTACCTCACCCTTCCACACCACAACCTAGTGGGAATCCAAACTATCCAACATGCTTCAACAGAACATACATCTTCACCAATCTGTACATAGCTCTTCCTAGATCCTCTCTACCAAATTGAGTCACCACTCGATGACTCCCTCCCCCCCTCCGTAAGGGGCGCGGCGATTTGCCATCCTGGCCGCCGTGCTGATGGGACTCAGCACCCCGTCCAGGCCCCAGCTTAGCCTCTCTTCCTTCCTTCAAAACACTTGTTTCCTCTCTTTTCACACAACCTCTCCCACAACTTTCTATGGTCAGCCTCTATTTTCACATGGTAGATGCTGACCTTCTTCTCAAGCCAACCGTCCCGGATCGGGGCTGAGGGGGGAGGGGACAATATTCCCTAACCCATCAGCTCCGGTTCGGGATGGGTTTTTTTTAAAGACCTGCTTCATCCCCACCCATACCTCCTCTTCACATTCTATCCATTTTTACGCCGTGTCTAAGGTGGAGCCGCCATGCCGATGGACCACCAGGCCACCAGGCGGGAGGGGCGGTCCGAAATGGCGACGCCTGGCTCTACCAGGCCTGTAAGCACCTCTTGCATTGCGGGCAACTGCAAGAGGTGATGAGCTATTGCGTCCCATATAAAAAAGAGGGTCACCATACCGATGTATGAAAAAACAACCAAAAAACCCCAACCCCCAACTTCCCCTGAAACAGCGACGGAGCCGCCCTAGGGCAGCTCCAGCAAAAAAATGGAGGTCTCTCCTCCTGTGCTTGCGCAGGGGACCCTCCATATCTCTTCAACTGGAGAGGAGGCTTACTCCTCTCCTAAGCCTACTGGTGAAGGGGACTCCCCCTCACCGCCTTCTCTGGAGGTGCTTTCGGGCACCTCCCTCTTACCAGCGGCAGTCCCCTCTGTTCTTTCCAAGGGGACTGCCAAGAAAGCCAGCAGGCAGCCCTTAGCCAGCTGCTCCAAGAATATTAAACCTTGCCAGGGTCAAGGCCTGTGCTTCCCCACACCACCTGACTAGTGACAATAATACCAACGGGACCTGCGATGTCTTGGGGGGGGGGAAGATGGCCAACTGGAGGCCCTCCCCCTGAGGTAGACATGGTCCTTGAGGCAACCCAGCCTCAGACAGTAGGGCCTTCCGTGGGGGGGAATCCGGGCTCGGTTCAAAGCACCGAACCCGAATCCGCCCCTATGCAAGGTCCTCCTCAAACGGCTGGGGATTCTCAGGCAGTACAAGGAGGGGAGGGATCTCCTCCGGATGATGCCCCTACGACCACCAGGACCTTCTCCATTTCGGAGAAGGACCTGGCTGAGGCCGGTACATCTGGCCTGGGGGCTTCTACCGGCGGAGGTGAGAAGCGGGTTCATTCCCCGCCCTCCTCTCCTAAAAAGAAAAAGAAGACAAGAAAGACTAAAATGACTCTGGGGCTCCTGTCCATCCATGGGGGCTGCAGGGACGGATGGGTCTGCTGCCACTTTGGTAGGCGAACAAGCCAAGATCGGCACACTTGGCCCCTCTGCCCCCACGGGTACGGAGCTCTTAACCATGACAAGGACCAAAAGTGCGCAGGGCGGAGCCTCGATGACATCGGGGCCCCTCATTCAGAGGTTACCTGGCATTTTCGAGCCCGCTGGCTTCAAACGCTTTCTCGTTATTCGCTCCACTGATGGCAGCATGTTGTCCAAGGGCAACATGATCCATCAGAGGAGAGGATTAGCTAGTGCAATTGGTAGAGAGCCGAAAGTGACCCGTTTCTCGGACGGGAGCCTTCTGGTGAATGCGGCTAATTCCGCTGAGGCAACCAAGATAAGTGCTCTTCGGACACTTCATGGTGCCCCGGTGAGTGTGACGCCGCACTCTACCATGAACTTTGTGAAAGGAGTAGTTTATGCGAGAGAACTCGTTGACTACTCCATTGAGTACATCACCCTAGAGCTGGCCGACCATGGGGCGGTCAAGGTCGAACGTGTGATGAGAAAACAGGGAGGGGCCTCGAGACCCACTCCTACACTCTTCGTCATGTTCGACTGTGACAAGCTCCCTGAGTCGGTGCGTGCCGGTTGGTACCGCTACCGCGTGAAGGCATTCGTGCCACTGCCGCGGCGGTGCTATTACTGTCACCGCTTCGGCCATATGAATCGCTCATGTAGACGTGCAAAGTCTGGGTCACTCGAAGTCTGTGTAAATTGCTCTAAGGTCGCACACGATAAGTCCAAATCGAGTGTGGCCAAGTGTGTCTATTGCGGAGAGCCTCACCCTGCTTCTTTGAAGCAATGTGGTGCATATCTCGAGAAAGAAATCCTGGCTATTCAGGCCCAGGATCGACTCTCATTCCGCGAGGCAAAGGACTTGGCCTGGTGCGCCCGGCTCTGCCTGGGACGTCATATGCCTCAATAGTTAGAAAGGCACCCTCTGCTCCTGGCCCATCCAGGCCAACGAGCACGGTTGTTTCCGCACCCATTCGGAGCCCTTCTGCGGGCTCTACCCAACCCGGGCGCTCCCCTGGTAAAGCTGGCGGCAAAAAGGGTTCATACCCAGCCCCGGCTAAAACCAGGGCTCCCCCCTCTTCCCCCAGCGTGACCGTTTCCCGTAAGGCGAAACGGCCACGCGCCTCCACCGAGTCGTTAGACTCACAGGAGATGGTCGCTAGGCCATCTTCCGGGGTTCCTAAAGCTGTCCCCCGAAAGGAGGACAGCAACAAAGGAGCTTCGGCTCCTTCGCCCACGCCCCGAGGTGTGGCGAGTGGCTCGGAGACGGTAGTTCCTCGAAAAGAGGGCCCCCCCGCCTCCGAAGCCGCAACGCCCGCCTAAGGTTTCGAGGCGGAGGGAGGAAAAGACTCGCATTGCGAGCCCAACCTCCCCCAATAAGTCCTCGAAGGCGACAGTGCCTTCAGCGCTTTGTCCGGCCAACAGCGCCCGGGGTTCTGCCTCCGGGAAGCGTACGTCCATTCCCGTGAGGATCTTCAATTCGAGGAGGGCCCCCGCGTCTTCTCCGAGCTAGGCCTGGAGGGCATATTCCTTCAATGGAATTGCCGTGGACTCCGGGCCAACTGGGAGGAGCTGCGGAGGCTCGTCTCGTCCCGTTCCCCGTTAGCTATCTTTTTGCAGGAGACCATGCTAGGCGCGTGCCTCCTGCCTGCCCTCCCGGGGTTAAGGGTCTTGCGACCCCACCACCGCGGGATGGCCGGGCTGGGGGATGCGCGGTTTACACCCGGCATGATGTCTCCATTCTTCCTTTCTCTTTAGATACCTCCTTTCAGGCAGTGTCTGTGCAGCTTCACCTGGATAGGAGTTATACTATCATTTCTGCGTACATTCCACCGTCAGCTGACTTCGACGCGGGGGACCTCCGCCGCGTCGTGGCACGGTTGCTGAGGCCCTATCTCCTGCTTGGAGATCTGAACGGCAGGCATCCTCTCTGGGGAGATTACTCGATAAATCCAAGGGGACAAGCCCTTGCCGATCTGATCGAAGAGGTTGAGATGGGTGTCCTAAACGTGGATGAGTTTACGCATCACTGTCCGAGAACCGCTTCATTTTCTTGCCTTGACCTATCTTTGTGCTCTTCGGATGCACAGCCTGATTTTGATTGGGGGCTGGTCGATGACCTCCATGGTAGTGATCACTTTCCCATTCAAATATCATTTTCAGGGCAACTGCCGCCTGAGAGACCACCTCGGTGGTGCTTGGCGCGGGCGCGGTGGCCTGCATTTCAGGAAATAACTGAATTTTCTATTTCAGTCGAGGAGTTTAGGTCGGTAGATGAAGCCGTTGAGTTCTTGTCTGGCAACCTCATCGCCGTGGGCCTGACTACTATTCCTAGGACGTCTGGCCGTTTTGCACGCCGACCACTCCCATGGTGGTCAGCCGAGTGTGAGACGGCCCTGAAACAGAAGCGTTATGCCTACATGCGCTATAAGCGCCGCCCGAACGATTTCACTGTCGCTGAATTTCGTCGAGCCAGGGCTAGGTTGCGGTATATTTGGAAGCACGCCCGCCGCTCTTCTTGGCGGGCATACGTGTCTTAACTTAACGGGAAGACCCCTTTAGCTGAGGTGTGGAAGCCAGTCAAAAGGATTCGGGGCAAGTTCTCGCAGGATTCCCCTCCCGTTCTCCAGGAGAATGGGACCGCAATCTCGGACCCCGCGTCCGTGGCGGAATCCTTAGCGACCGCTTTTTCCGCATTCTCTAGCCGGGATGCTGCTCCGCCAGCATTCAATGCACGTCGTCGTCGCGGAAGGCCGCCGGCTGGACTTTACCTCCAGAGGCGGAGAACCCTTCAACGACAAGTTTACTGTGAGTGAGGTTCGTTCCGCTCTCGCTTCGTGCGCGGACACCGCCTATGGTCCGGACCGGGGGAGATCACTCTACTCCGACCGGTTTCCGCCCAATCTCTCTAACCTCTTGCGTTAGATTAGCCTTTTTCCTGGACAGTGGAGGTCATCTGTCTTCCGCACAGTGCGGCTTCCGCAAGTTCCACTCCACGTCGGATGCTCTGCTCCGACTGGAAAATGCCGTCTGCGAGGCTTTCCTTCGTAGACAGCACTACGCCACGGTCTTTTTCGATCTGGAGAAGGCCTATGATACCGCATGGCGATACGGTATCATGGAGACTCTCCACACGATGGGGGCGAGGGGACGCCTCGCAATGTTTAAATCGGAATTTTTGCGAGATCCTCGATTCCGCGTACGGGTGGGGGGAGCCCTCTCCGGCCCAAAGGAGCAGGAAGAGGGTGTCCCGCAGGGAAGTGTCCTCAGTGTCACTCTCTTTGCCCTGAGCATCAACGGCTTCACCTCGGTGCTGCCGGAAGATGTTCTCGCTACGCTCTACGTGGACGACCTATCGATCTCTTTTGGCGCGGCCCAGATGCCAACTCTGGAGCGTCGACTCCAACAGGCATTGAACCGCGTCTCTCGCTATCCCGAAGCGCACAGGTTTCGGTTTTCTTTGGCCAAGACTAAGGTGGTGCACTTCTGCCGCCATCCACGGCTTCACCCCGACCCAGATTTGTTTCTTAATGAGGTGCGCCTGTATGTGGTTGAGTCGCACCGTTTCCTTGGTCTTGTATTCGACCGACGCCTCACCTGGGAGGCTCATATTCGCAGCCTTAGGGTCTCTTGTACCCGCGCCATGGACATTCTCCGTTCCGTGACGTTCAGCGCTTGGGGCTCTGATAGGGCTACTGCCTTACTTTTATATCGATCCTTTGTTCGCTCGAAGCTCGACTACGGATGCGAGTTTTATGCATCCGCAGCAGAGCGGTTATTGCGGAAGGTGGATTCGATCCACCACACCGGCCTTTGCTTGGCGACCGGTGCCTTCCGCACTTCCCCCATTGAGAGCCTGTTGGTCGATGCTGAGGAGATGCCACTCGCTCTGCGCCGCGTGCAGTGCATCACTCGCTTGTACGCGCGAGCCCGGCGCCTCCCTCAGTCGCTAACAGCTCTCACTGCATCCCCAGCTGATCTCGATGGTGCCTATGCCGCCGAGAGACGCCAGTCATACCCGCCAGGAAACTCCTTCGAGAGGTAGATATAGCTCCCAGGCCGGTGGCGCCCCTGGTTCTGCCCAGGACACCACCCTGGAGGGTACCACATTTGGCTATTTGTCGCTACGCCTCTGCTCCCAAAGCTTATACTGCGCTGGGAGTATTGCGTTCGACCTTTTTGGAGCACACATCGTGTCACGCTGGAACCGTGCCAGTGTATACGGATGGTTCCAAGTCCCAAGAGGGGGTCGGCTTCCACGCCGTATCCCCTCTGTTTGAAGTCAGCGGGGCTCTACCAGGCGCTGCGTCTGTCTTTACGGCCGAGCTGGTGGCAATACACCACTCGGTACGGGAGATTACGCGACGTGCCCGGTTCGGAGACCGGATTGTGATCTATAGCGACTCACAAAGTGCCCTGAGTGCTCTTGGGGCATTGGAATCTCCGCATCTCCTGGTTCGCGATATCCGTGACGCCACGGTTTTGGCGAGCCGGGCCGATGTCGAGATTATCTTCTGCTGGGTTCCTGGACATGTAGGAATTGCGGGGAATCAGCGAGCCGATGAGGGCGCCAAAAAGTCCGCGAGGACTCTGCGACCGGACCAGCGTTTCGCTCTTCCTCACACCGACTACATGGCAGGAATATGGGCAGCTCTTCGGACTGCTTGGCAAAGAAGATGGGAGACGGTCGAAGGGAACTTAAAGTTGCGTGCCATTGCGCCGCGACTGTTCCCATGGACCTATCCCCCACTGCCGCGGCGGCTTCAGGTTGCTTTCTGTCGTCTCCGAATCGGACACAATGGTGTGACGCATCGCTATTTGATGGAGCGCTCGCCTGCGCCCTATTACAACGACTGCGTCGTCCCCCAGACTGTATAGCACATTCTTGTTGAATGTCCCAGTGTGGGTGATCTTCGCGCACAACACCTGTCCCGGTACCGGGATGGGCGGGGTCGCTACCGCCTGTCCCTTGTACTCGGGACAAGTGCATGTACTTTGACTGGTGGACTTATTGACTTTTTGGGGGAGGTCGGCCTTCTCCCTTTCATTTAACCCGGTTTAATTGTTGTTGTTTTTGTTATTGCTTTGTTATTGTTATTGTTATTTCTTTTTATTGTTGTTTCCTGTTCAAATTTTTAAAGTAGCCTAGAACTAGGCTGTTTGTTTACCGCGACTCATGCCTAAGTCGGCAGTCGCCAGATAGCCCCTTAATTAAAAAAAAAAAAATCTTTCAGACAGCCTGTATTTCTTCTCTACTTCATCACTTTTTATACAACCTCTGCCACAACTTTCTCTGGTCGGCCTCTAATTTCACAGGGTAGATGCTGACCTTCTCAGCCAACTGTCCCTTATCGGGGCTGAGGGGGGAGGGGACAATGTTCCCTAACCCTTGAGCTCGGATGTTTTTTTTTAACAACCTGCTTCATCCCAACCCATACCTTCCTCACATCTCTTTTCCTTTCCTCTTCACACGCTATCAATTTTATGGCGTGCCTAAGGTGGAGCCGCCATGCAGATGGACTACCAGGCCACCAGGCAGGAGGGGTGGTCCTGAATGGTGGCACTTGGCTCTGCCAGGCCTGTACACACCCCTTGCAGTGTGGGCTACTGCGAGGGGTGATGAGCTGTTGCATCCCGTAATTAAATGAGGGTCACCATGCCCAATGATGAGTCCACCCCCCCCCCCTTGGGCAGCTCCACAGAAAAAATGGAGGTTCCTTCCCTGTGCTTGCGCAGGGGACCCTCCATATTTCTCTAACCAGAGAGGAGGCTTACTCCTCTCCTTCGCCTACTGGTGTAGGGGACTCCCCCTCCATCCTTTCTCTGGAGGTGCTTTCGGACACCCCTTTTTCCAGCAGCAGTCCCCCCTTTTCTTTCCAAGGGGACTGCCAAGAAAGCCAGCAGGCAGCTCATAGCCCACCGCTCCACAGTGAAGCGGCTCGGTAGGGCAAACCCCCTTAGGGGGGGAGAGGGAAACCAGGCCCCTTCGGTTGCTTCCCTCGAAAGACCTGCTGGCAAGAATATTGAACCTTGCCGGGGTCGAGGCCTGTGCTTCCCCACACCACCTGACTAGTGACAATAATGCCAATGGGACCTGCGATGTCTTGGGGGGGGGGGGAAGATGGCCAACTGGAGGCCCTTCCCCTGAGGTAGACATGGTCCTTGAGGCAACCCAGCCTCAGACAGTAGGGCCTTCTGTGGGGGGGAATCCGGGCTCGGTTCAAAGCACCAAACCCGAATCTGCCCCTATGCAAGGTCCTCCTCAAACGGCTAGGGTTTCCGAGGCTGTACAAGGAGGGGAGGGATCTCCTCCAACCGGTGCCCCTGTAATATCAGGACCTTGTCATCTCGAAGAAGGACCTGGCTGAGGCTGGTCCATCTGGCCTGAGGTCTCCTGCCGGTAGAGGGGAGAAGCAGGTTCATTCCCTGCCCTCCTCTCCTAAAAGGAAAAAAATAGTAAAAAGACTCGGGGATCCTCTCCATCCGCGGGGGCTGCGGGGATGGATGGGTCTGCTGCCACTTTGGTAAGCAACCAAGCCAAGATCGGCACATCCGGCCCCTCTGCCTCCCCGGGTGCGGAGCCCCTGACTATGACTAAGAGCAAAAATGCACAGGGCGGAGCCTCGATAACATCGAGGCCACTCATTCAGAGGTTACCTGGCGTTTTCGAGCCTGCTGGCTTCAAATGCTTCCTCATTATTCGCTCCACTGATGGCAGCATGTTTGCCAAGGGCAACATGATCCATCAGAGGAGAGCATTAGCTAGTGTAATTGGTAGAGAGCCGAAGGTAACCCGTTTCTCGGACGGGAGCCTTCTGGCGAATCGCTCCGAGGCGGCCAAGATAAGTGCTCTTCGCACACTTGATGGCACCCCGGTGAGTGTGACGCCGCACTCTACCATGAACTTTGTGAAAAGAGTAGTTTATGCCAGGGACGGTCAAGGTCCAATGTGTGATGAGAAAACAGGGAGGGGCCTCGAAACCCACCACTACACTCTTCGTCACGTTCAACTTTTGACAAGCTCCCTGAGTCGGTGCGTGCCGGTTGGTATCGCTACCGCGTAAAGGCATTCGTGCCACTGTCGTGGCGAGGCTATTACTGTCACCGCTTCGGCCATACGAATCGTTCTTGTAGAAATGCAAAGTCGGGCTCACCCGAAGTCTTGTGTAAATTGCTCCAAGGCCGCACATGATAAGACTAAATCGTTTGTGGCCAAGTGTGTCAATTGCGGATAGCCGCACCCCGCTTTTTCGAAGCAATGTGGTGCATATCTCCTTGAGAAAGAAATCCTGGCCGTTCAGGCCCAGGATCGACTCTCATTCTGCGAGGTAAAGGACTTAGTCCTGGAGCGCCCGGCTCTGCTTGGGACGTCTTATGCCTCAATAGTTAGAAAGGCACCCTCTGCTCCTGGCCCATACAGGGCAACGAGTACAGTTGTTTCCGCGCCCATTCGGAGCCCTTCTGCGGGTTCTACTCAACCCGGGCGCTCCCCTGGTTAAACTGGCGGCGAAAAGGGCTCACACCCAGCCCCGGCTAAAACCAGGGCTCCCCCCTCTTCCCCCAGCATGACCGTTTCCCGTAAGGCGAAACGGCCACGCGCCTCTACAGAGTCGTTAGACTCACAGGAAGCAACACCCGTGAAGTGGGTTGCCAGGCCATCTTCCGGGGTTTCTAAAGCTGTCCCCCGAAAGGAGGACAGCAACAAATGAGCTTCGGCTCCTTCGGTCAAGCCAAGTCGTGGGCTGAGTGGCTCGTAGACGGTGGTTCCTCGAAAAGAGGGCCCCCCCCGCCTCCGAAGCCGCATCGCCCGCCTAAGGTTTCGAGGCAGAGGGAGGTAAAGACTCGCATGGCGAGCCCAACCTCCCCCAATAAGTCCTCGAAGGCGACAGCTCCTTCAACGCTTTGTCCGGCCAAAAGCGCCCGTGGTTCTGCCTCCGGGAAGTGTACGGCAATTCCTTTGAGGGTCTTCTCTTCGAAGAGGGCCGTGGACTCCGGGCCAACTGGGAGGAGCTGCGGAGGCTCGTCTCGTCCCGTTCCCCGTTAGCTATTTTCCTGCAGGAGACCATGCTTGGCATGTGCCCCCTGCCCACCCTCCGGGGTATAAGGATCTTGCGACCCCACCACCCCGAGATGGCCGGGCTGGGGGATGCGCGGTTTACACCCGGCATGATGTCTCCATTCTTCCTTTCACTTTAGATACCTCCTTTCAGGCAGTGGCTGTGCAGCTTCACCTGGATAGGAGGTATACTCTGATTTCTGCGTACATTCCACCGTCAGCTGACTTCGACGCGGGGGACCTCCGCCGCGTCGTGGCATGGTTGCTGAGGCCCTTTCTCTTGCTTGGACATCTGAACGGCAGGCATCCTCTCTGAGGAGATTACTCAATAAATCCCAGGGAACAAGTCCTTGCCGATCTGATTGAAGAGCTTGAGATGGGTGTCCTAAATGTGGATGAGTTTACCGATCACTGCCAGAGAACCACTTCATTTTCCAGCCTTGATCTATCTGTGTGCTCTTTGGATGCACAGCCTGATTTTGATTGGGGGGGGGGGTGATCACTTTCCCATTCAAATATCATTTTCAGGGCAACTGCCGCCTGAGAGACCACCTCAGTGGTGCTTGGCGCCGGCGCAGTGGCCTATATCTCAGGAAATAACTGAATTCTCTCTCAGTCGAAGAGTTTAGTTCGGTAGATAAGGCCGTTCAGTTCTCCGGCAACCTCATCGCCGCGGGCCTGACTACTATTCCCAGAACGTCTGGCCATTTTGCACGCCGACCACTCCCGTGGTGGTCGGCCGAGTGTGAGACGGCCCTCAAATAGATACAGGACGAAATTTCCAACATCACACAAGAGAAGCAAAATAAACACACTCTGAAAACTCACAGGAACCACATTTGAGCAATCTAAGGAATCCTTACAAGCAATACATCCATCCTTTTCTTGCCTCCACAGCCTGAGCACCCACCCTCAGCACCCCTCTTAACCACCTCCCATGAAACATGTGAGGACTGGGTGACCAGATGAGAATTTCGCTCTTCCTCACACCGATTACATGGCAGGAATGCAGGCTGCTGGGCAACAAAGATGGGAGACAGTCGAGGGATGAACTTAAAGTTGCGTGACATTGCGCCGCGACTGTTCTCATGGACCTACCTACCAATGCCGCGATGGCTTAATGTTGCTTTCTGTCATCTCCAAATTGGATGCACCGCCATTGATGGAGCACTCGCCTCCGCCATACTGTGAAGACTGCATTGTCCCCCAGACTCTTTGGCATATTCTTGTTGAATGTCCCAGTCTGGGTGATCTCCGTGCACGTTACCTATCCCACAGCAAGGTCGCTACCTCTTGTACCTTGTACTCGGAACAGATCATGCACACTGACTTGTGGACTTTACAACTTTTTTGGAGGATGCTGGCCTCCTCCACTTTATTTGACCTTTTTTGTGTGTTTCTTTTTGTAGGTTGCATGTTCCTGTGCCAGGGGGAGGCAGGCCTACCCCTGATGCCAGACAATGCTTCCTTCTTGCTTTTTTTCATTGTTAATTTTATTTTAGCCTTTGTTCTTTTTTATCATTGTTATTTGTTAGTCACATAGTTATTTATTTTTCAATGTAGTCTAGTAGTAGGCTGTGTTGTGTATGGTGACTTATGCCCAAGTAGGCAGTCGCTAGATGCGCTATAGCAATGAAAAACAAAATCCTATTGAAACATAGGTCATGTCGCTGAAACACCTTTTTGACCTTTGGGGAATGCAATTTCTCCTTAGTACAAGAAACCTGAACCACACATGGCACAACATACAAGGAGCATACCACCATTCATTCCAAAGACATACTAGGCTTAGACACTCCAAGAAATCCCTCATACATGAAACTAACAAAACTATCTACACACATAACAATGCAATGCATACAATCTCTGGGTACAAGCCACCTCCTCAATGTCATTCCACCTGGACATCAAGACAGAGGAAAATGCCCATCTTCACATAGCATCCTTTCACCTGCTTTCTTGTATTCTCTCCCCTCTCTCACTGATCCAACACCCTTTTACTTTTGATTCTCCTTTCTTGACACCTTTCTCACATGTTCACTTCCACACTCTAACCATTTAACCTTGCACCCTCTACAATTCCTAAACCATGGTTTGTGGCAGGCAATTAGGTTAATTTCCCATTTCTCTCTATGCCCTCCCATGACATTCTCATACCAACATGCATCAAATTTTCATTATGGCAATAAAATAGGACTTGCATAACAGATACACTCTTGTTATCCATGCTTTAATTAACCTCTGTTTAACAATTGCAATATTTAAATGAAGCTTTTGAACTAAAATGTCCCTCACTGGTCATCCAAAACTGTATCACCCTTTTTCATGACTGCAGTTCCACACATTTTACCTTTGAATTTATTCAAAACTGAATAAATTCTTTGAGAAAGATATCTAGTGTTTAAATGATGGAAGAGCATTGTTAGTAATGAAGGAAAGGAACATCTTGACATCTTAATATGTATGAGTGTGTCTTAATGTGCTTGCTCTCAGGAAGAAGTTGTGCAACTATCTCAAAGCCCATCAAGACTGAGAATAGATTTGATAGTTCTTTTACTTACAGGAACTATTTACAAGAAGTTACCATGAACGACAAAGTCAACGTTTGTCTGCTCCCATTGAGGGTAAAAGTATTAAGAAATTTGCCATTACGGTGCCGAATGCTCTTCTGAAAGATAGCGTTGAGAAGCAGATAGTTGGGAACTCAACAGTAGGTAAGCATGTTTTGAGATCCTTCACTTTGGGGCTTTTGGTGTCAAGCAAGAAATGTTAGGAAGAAATGCACAAATATCATGCAGAATGGGAAGAAGGAAAAAAATATCATCCCCCTCCTCCTTACCCCCTTAATCGGCCTGCATTTACTACCAATATGGGGGCATTTCACCTGTGGGGGGGTGGATATTATAGCCCATTACACTTGATAGCTATAGGAGCTGCACATTCTCCTGGCCTAAGGGTTGACTTGAAGTCTGATAGGGTTTGGGAAGTTGTTGGTGCTCTTCTCGCTTGCTCCCACTAGCACTACTTTTTAAATTTTTTTACTCTACCAATATCCTCTGAACCTTTTGTCTATCTGCTGCACTTGGTACCAGGAAGAACTGTTCTCACCTGAACAGAGTGCAAATTAGGTCTCTGGGTTGAATTGAACTCTTTAACAGGGTCTAGGGAAGTTGTTGGTGTGTTCCTCCTTGTTGCCCCTCAGCATTCCTTTTTATCTATGACTATCCTCTCAACCCTCTTTCTAGGCTTAAGGACCTGACCAGCTAACTCATGCTATTTCAGAAGAGAGGCTTTGGAACCTCTATAAAGAATGGCCTTTAATGCCTTTAGGATGCAAGAGACCAGGCCCTGAGGGGACTTGGGCATTGGGGCATAAATAATGGGATATCAGTTTTGCCCCAATAACCACTTCCCTGCGGCCATTATCAGATGCATAAGGCTGTACTGCTTTTGGTGGACAGGCTTTACTGCTTGTTGGCTGCCAGAACAAGTAAACATCTCGAGGGGGGGGGGAGGCTGTCTCTAGGTCTGCCACAACAGATCTGGCTGCCCAGTTGGAAGCTACAACCTTTGAGATAGGACCAGCCACTAGGTTGTAATGGAGGCTGGCCTCCCCCGACTTCGGTGCATGCTTCCTCCTCCTTGCCTTTGTTTTGTTTCTAGTTTTTTTGTATTTTTTCTGTGTTTTTCTTTGATTTGCTTTGTGTGAATTTTCAAGTAGTGTAGTATAAGTTGAAATTTAAATTATGGCGATTTATGCCCTTGGTGGCAGTCACCAGATGAGTGCTGAAGAAAAAGAATCCTGGAAGCATACAGCCATTTCTGTGAGGGTCTTCACTTCGAAGAGGGACCACCTATCTTCTCTGAGCTAGGTCTGGAGGGCATATTCCTTCACTGGAATTGCCATGGACTAAGGACCAACTTGAAGGACTCGCTGATGCTTGTCGCCTCCCATTCCCAGTTAACTTTTTTCTTTGTTTGCACCTGCCCACCCTCCAGGGGTATACAGGTTTCCGACCCCATCATGACTAGATGGAGCGCAAGCAGAAGGAAGCACATTTACACCCGACATGATTTCTCCTATTCGCTAGAAATACCTCCTTTCAGGCATTGGCAGTGCAGCTACACTTGAATAGGAGGTATTACTGTTATTTATGAATACATTCCATCCTCAGCCGACTTCGATCGACGCAGGGGACTTGCGCCGCATCGTGGCACGGTTGCTGAGGCTCTTTCTGCTCCTCATCTAAGAGTTAGAGATAGGAATCATAAATCTCGATCATCTTATACATGAGAACCACTTCATTGTCATGTCTTGATCTATCCCTATCTCCCGATGCACACCCTGATTTGGGGTAGAGGGTGATTGCTGAAGTAGTGAGGATTTTTCTATTGAAATATCCTTTTCTGTGTCATGACCACCTCTGAAACCAAGAATTATGGTAATTATAGCAGGCGCCGTTGCCCGCCTTTCAGGAAATGTGGAGAGTTTAGCATTAGTTTAGGTCAGTTGATGAAGCCCCTTATCCAGGAGAATGGGGCCACAATCTCTCACCCCGCATCCATATTAGCTCCACAATAGGAGAACCCTTCAAATACAGGTTTAAATTGAGTAAGTTGCATTCCTCTCTCACTTTATGTGTGGACACCCTGTATGACATGACATGGCATTTTGTTAGATTTGTTCAACAGGATCTGGACAGAGGGTCTGCTCCCATATTCCTGGTGAATAGCTACTCTGCTTCCTTTTCCCAAGCTAAAGAGAGATTACTCCACCCCAGCTGGTTTTCTCCTCATTTCTCTCAGCATCTGACGCATGCAAGTTGATAGAAAAATTTAGTTAATATTATGTTAGCTTATTTCTCATCCTCATTTTATGCCTCTTCTGATACTTCAATCCACGCCGTTCGCTCTGCTCCAGCTGCAGAGTGCTACCTGTGAGGCTTTTCAGGCCCCCTGTATTCATGCCCGCTGCACTGACAGAACCCCCTCCCCCCCATCAAGGCCTGACTTAGCCTTTCCTCTTCCTTCCACTAACCCCTGCCCTCGTCTTTTTCTATTAACTCTCACTGCATCCATCCTTCCATCCACCCTTTTTACTCCATCACTTTCTCTACCTTTTCTTTGGCGCCCTCTTCAACTGCCTGGGTATGATAATAATAATAGGTGAATTACCCACCTTACTCGTTAGTGCACTCACCTATCTCTATTTCTGTTTATTACCTACCCACCCGACTACTTCCTTCCGAACTTGTTCTTCTACCCACAGAGATTTTGGCTGCTCGGGGCACGTTTGTCCTCTTACCAGACCTTAGCTGAGTGGCAGTATATACCCTTGGTCCCTAGCTACTCAGAGGGCAAAAGCACTCAATTGAAAAGTGACACCTTATTGTGGTGCCCAGGTGGAGCCCCCCCACCCCGTGAGCTGTTTATGGTCCCGGATGTGACCCCGCCCCAGATGGCAGGATCTTCCATGAGGGCGAACTCAGGTTTGGTGTTTGGCTCTGTGCCAAACACCAAACTTGAGTCCACCCCTGTGCAAACCCCTTCTCAAGTGGCTCGGGCCCTGCTTTCTTCTCCCTCGACTGGGGCCTCTTTGACAGCCAAATCCTTCTCAATTTCTGTGAAGGATCTTGCTGAGGTCAGCCGGTCCGGCTGGGGGTGCCTACCGGAGGTGGAGAGAAGTAGGTTCACTCCATCGTCTCCAAAGAAGAAGAAGAAAGGCAAGAGGAATTTGAAGAAGACAAGGGATTCCTCTCCCTCTGCGGGCACTGCCTGCATCGGCAAGCGACCTGGTCAAGATCGGCACGTCCGGCCTCGAGGCGCCCTCGAGCGGGGAGACCCAGACAGAGACCAAATTCGCAAGTGCGTTGAGCAGCCAAGGGTCAAAGACATCATGCTGATCAGAAGTTAGCATTGACTAGTTTGACTGGTAGAGAGCTTAAGGTGACCATTTTCTCGGACGAGAGCCTTCGGGCGAATGCTTAGGACCCTTCCGAGGCGGCCATGATTAGTGGCCTTCGGACACTTAGGTGCTCGCCAGTGTGTGTGACGCCACACTCTGCCATTAAGTTCGTGAAAAGAGTCGTTTATGCGAGGGAACTCGTGTGCTACTCCTTAGAAGACATTTCTGACCAGCTGGCTGACCAGGAAGTGGTTAAGGTCGAACATGATGAGAAAACATGGGGGGCCCTCCAGACCCCTTATACTCTTTGTCACATTTTGGATAGCCGCTCCCCGCTTCCTCGAAGCAATGTGGCGCTTATCTTCTAGAGAAGGAAATGCTGGCCGCTCAGGCTGTAGATTGTCTCATTCCGCGAGGCTAAGGACTTTGTCATGGCGCGCCCCTCACTGCCTGGGACATATTATGCTTCAATTTTAAAAAAAAAGGCACCTTCTGCTCCTGGCTCCTTCAGGCCTACGAGCACAGTCGTTTTCGAGCCCATTCGTAACGCTTACGCGGGTTCTACTCAGCCGGGCTCACACGCAGCCTCGGTTAAAACCAGCGTGACCGTTCCCCGTAAAGCGAAACGGCCGCGCGCCTCCACAGGAAACAACACTGCCATTCCCTTGAAGCTCTTCTCTTCGAAGATGGGTCCCGATCTTTTCCGAACTAGGTCCTGGAGGCCATATTCCTTCATTGGAATTGCCGCGGACTCTGGGCCAACTGACTGGGTGGAGCTGCTGAGGTTCGTCTTCTCTCATCCACCATTAGCTATTTTCTGCGCAAAACCATGCTGGGTGTCTGCCTCCTGCCCACCCTCCCGAGGTATAAGGGTTTGGCGACCACACTACCATGAGATGGGGACCGGGTTGGAGAATGCGCGATTAACACCCTGCATGATGTTTCTGTGCAAGTAACTGTCCTCTGAGGAAGTACCTGCCCTGATCTCACGCTCTAACAAATCTGGATCCCCTAAGGATGTCTTTCCACCCAAACTCCACCAAATTCTTCCTGCTGTCCTCTTCACTGATTCTTCATCTCTTTAACACTTCACTTGCCACAAGGGCGGTTCCCTCTTCCTTCAAACATGACTTAATTCGTCCTATCCTAAAAAAAAACACACCTTAACCCTTCTGAACCATCTAGCTATCGCCCTATCTCACAGCTTCCATTCCTCTCTTAGATCCTCAAGAGAGTGGTTTTCTCTCGCATTAATGACAATATTTCTAACTGCAATATTGATGAAATGTACCAGTCAGGGTTCAAAGTGAAGCACTCTGCTGAAATCGCTCTTCTTAATGTTTCAGACTGTTTACGTAAAGTAGCCGATAGGGGTTGTACGTCCATTCTAGTCCTCCTAGACCTCTCCTCTGCTTTCGACACTATCCACCACATTGTTGTCCTTGATTGTCTTCACACTTTCCTTGGTCTCTCAGACAGTGCACTTGATTGGTTCCGCTCATACATCTCCTCCTGCAGTCAGTCGGTCGCGCTCGATAACCTCTCCGAGCCTGCGCCCATTCATTTTGGGGTGCCTCAGGGCTCAATCCTTGCTCCCCTCCTCTTTCGCATCTACTTACTTCCTCTTTGCTCCCTTCTTCGCGATTTGAACCTGTCCTTCCACCTCTATGCTGATGACACTCGGATATACCTTTCCTCACCCCCTGTGTTGTTCTCTCAATCAATTACCAAGCTCCTATCAGCGTACACCTCGATAAACGAATGGCTTTCTGCCAACTTTCTCAAACTTAACCACGATAAAACTGAAGTTCTACTTGTTGGTACCGCTTCTATAGTGGAGAAATCTAAAGCTCTCTTTCCCTCCCTTAACCTTGGGGACACCAATGTCGCCTTCTCTGATACCGTTAGTAATCTTGGTGTTATTTTCGACAAGCAGATCTCGTTTAAACCGCATATCCATCGTATCTGTAAGTTTTCCCTCGGTTTCCTCCGCAACTTCTCACGTGTTCGATCCCATTTTGATCGACGAAGCCTTGAGACTGCTATTCTTCATGCCTTCGTCACCTCATGCTTAGACTACTGCAATTATTTTCTAGTAAATCTTCCTTCTTCGTCACTTTGCCCCCTACAACTAGTTCAAAACTATCCTGCCCGGCTCCTCCTTCGCCGCCCCCGGTTCTCTCCTTCGATGACTCTGTTACAAGAACTACACTGGTTACCTATTCGCTTCCGTACCCACTATAAAATTCTTCTCATCACCTACAAGGCTCCACCTTATCTCTCGTCTGTCCTTTCCCGTCGTCAAACTCCTCGGGCACTCCGGTCTAACCTCGCTTTCCTCCTGAACACTCCTCGTTCTGTCCTCTGCTCGATGGGTGACCGTTCCTTCTCAGTTTGTGCTCCTAGACCCCGTAAGGGGCGCGGCGATTTGCCATCCTGGCCGCCGTGCTGACGGGATCCAGCGCTCCGTCCGGCCCCAGCTTAGCCTCTCTTCCTTCCTTCAGATAGCCCGATTTCTCCCCTACCTCGTCGCTTTTCATACAACCTCTCCCACAACTTTCTCTGGTCAGCCTCTAATTTCACAGGGTAGATGCTGACCTTCTTCTCAAGCCAACCACCCCGGATCGGGGCTGAGGGGGGAGGGGACATTGTTCCCTAACCCCTGATCTCCGGTTCGGGATGGAGTTTTTTTAACAACCTGCTTCATACCCACCCATACCTTTCCCTCTCCTCTTCACATTCTATCAATTTTACGCCGTGTCCAAGGTGGAGCCGCCATGCCGCTGGACTGCCAGGCCACCAGGATGGAGGGGTGGCCTTAAATGGCGGCGCCTGGCTCTGCCGGGCCTGCAAGCACCTCTTGCAGTGCGGGCAACTGTGAGAGGTGGTGAGCTATTGCGTTCCGTGTAAAAAAGAGGGTCACCATGCCCAATGATGAAGATAAAAAAAAACCCAACCCCCAACTTTGCCTGTAACATCAACGGAGCTGCCTTCGGGCAGCTCCACCGAAAAAATGCAGGTCCCCCTCCCTTGTGCGTGCGCAGGGGACCCTCCATATTTCTTTACCCGGAGGGGAGGCTTACTCCTCTCCTACGCCTACGGGTGAAGGGGACTCCCCCTCACCCCCTTCTCTGGAGGTTCTTTCAGGCACCTCCCTATTCCCAGCGGCAGTCCCTCCTATTCTTTCTAAGGGGACTGCCAAGAAAGCCAGCAGGCAGCCCATTACCGACCGCCCCTCGTGTAAGCAGCTCGGTAGGGCAAACCCCCTAAGGGGGGAGAGGGAAGCCAGGCACCTTCGGTCGCTTACCTCAAAAGACCTGCTGGCAAGAATACTAAACCTTGCCGGGGTCAAGGCCTGTGCCTCCCCACACAAGACTGGCGACACTGCCAAGGGGACCTGTGATGTCCTGGGAGGGGATGGCCAACTGGAGCCCCCTCCTGTGATAGACATGGTCCTTGAGGAAACCCAGCCTCAGAGGGTAGGACCTTCCATGGGGGGGAATCCGGGCTCGGCGCCAAGCACCGAACCTGAATCCGCCCCTATGCAAGGTCCTCCTCAAACGGCTGGGGCCTCCGAGGCAGCACAAGGAGGGGAGGGATCTCCTCTGACCGGTGCCCCTGCGACCACCAGGACCTTTTCCATTTCGGAGAAGGACCTGGCTGAGGCCGGTACATCTGGCCTGGGGGCTTCTTCCGGCGGAGGTGAGAAGCGGGTTCATTCCCCGCCCTCCTCCCCTAAAAAGAAAAAGAAGACAAGAAAGACTAAAATGACTCGGGGCTCCTCTCCATCCGCGGGGGCTGCAGGGACGGATGGGTCTGCTGCCACTTTGGTAGGCGACCAAGCCAAGATCGGCACATCCGGCCCCTCTGCCCCCACGGGTACGGAGCTCTTAACCATTACAAGGACCAAAAGTGCGCAGGGCGGAGCCTCGATGACATCGGGGCCCCTCATTCAGAGGTTACCTGGCATTTTCGAGCCCGCTGGCTTCAAACGCTTTCTCGTTATTCGCTCCACTGATGGCAGCATGTTGTCCAAGGGCAACATGATCCATCAGAGGAGAGGATTAGCTAGTGCAATTGGTAGAGAGCCGAAAGTGACCCGTTTCTCGGACTGGAGCCTTCTGGCGAATGTGGCTAATACCGCTGAGGCGGCCAAGATAAGTGCTCTTCGGACACTTCATGGTACCCCGGTGAGTGTGACGCCGCACTCTACCATGAACTTTGTGAAAGGAGTAGTTTATGCGAGGGAACTCGTTGACTACTCCATTGAGGACATCACCCTAGAGCTGGCCGACCATGGGGAGGTCAAGGTCGAAAGTGTGATGAGAAAACAGGGAGGGACCTCGAGACCCACCCCTACACTCTTCGTCACGTTCGACAATGGAATTGCCGTTTACTCCGGGCCAACTGGGAGGAGCTGCGGAGGCTCGCCTCGTCCTGTTCCCCGTTAGCTATTTTTTTGCAGGAGACCATGCTAGGCGCGTGCCCCCTGCCTGCCCTCCCGGGGTATAAGGGTCTTGGTGGCCGGCCGCCGCCCGAACGATTTCACTGTCGCTGAATTTCGTCGGGCTAGGGCTAGGTTCCGGTATATTTCGAAGCACGCACGCCGCTCTTCTTGGCGGGCATACGTGTCTTCACTTAACGGGAAGACCCCTTTAGCTGAGGTGTGGAAGCGAGTCAAAAGGATTCGGGGCAAGTTCTCGCAGGACCCCCCTCCCGTTCTCCAGGAGAATGGGACCGCAATCTCGGACCCCGCGTCCGTGGCGGAATCCTTTGCGACCGCTTTTTCCGCATTCTCTAGCCGTGATGCTGCTCCGCCAGCATTCAATGCACGTCGTGATGTCGCGGAAGGCCGCCGGCTGGACTTTACCTCCAGAGGCGGTGAACCCTTCAACGACAAGTTTACTGTGAGTGAGTTGCGTTCCGCTCTCGCTTTGTGCGCGGACACCGCCCATGGTCCGGACGATGTCCCGTACGCCATGCTTCGACGCGTGGGTGAGCGAGGCATGGCCTTTCTGTTAGATTTTTCAACAGAATCTGGGTGGAAGGTCTTCTCCCAGACTCCTGGCAAATCGCTACTGTCTTCGCCTTTCGCAAGCCGGGGAGAGATCACTCTACTCCGACCGGTTTCCGCCCAATCTCTCTAACCTCTTGCGTGTGCAAGTTGATGGAGAAATTGGTAAATGTTAGATTAGCCTATTTCCTGGACAGCGGAGGCCATCTGTCTTCTGCACAGTGCGGCTTCCGTAAGTTCCACTCCACGTCGGATGCTCTGCTCCGACTGGAAAATGCCGTCTGCGAGGCTTTCCTTCGTAGACAGCACTATTCCACGGTGTTTTTTGATCTGGAGAAGGCATATGATACCGCATGGCGATACGGTATCATGGAGACGCTCCACACGATGGGGGCGAGTGGACGCCTCCCAATGTTTATATCTGAATTTTTGCGAGATCGTCGATTCCGCGTACGGGTGGAGGGAGCCCTCTCCGGCCCAAAGGAGCAGGAAGAGGGTGTCCCGCAGGGAAGTGTCCTCAGTGTCACACTCTTTGCCTTGAGCATCAAGGGCATCACCTCGGTGCTGCCGGAAGATGTTCTCGCTACGCTCTACGTGGACGACCTTTCGATCTCTTTTGGCGCGGCCCAGATGCCAACTCTGGAGCGTCGACTCCAACAGGCATTGAACCGCGTCTCTCGCTATGCTGAAGCGCATAGGTTTCGGTTTTCCTTGGCCAAGACTAAGGTGGTGCACTTCTGCCGCCACCTACGGCTTCACCCCGACCCAGATTTGTTTCTTAATGGGGTGCGCCTGGATTTGGTTGAGTCGCACCGTTTCCTTGGTCATGTGTTTGACCGATGCCTCACCTGGGAAGCTCATATTCGCAGCCTTAGGGTCTCTTGTACCCGCGCCATGGACATTCTCCGTTCCGTGACGTTCCTCGCTTGGGGCGCTGATAGGGCTACTGCCTTACTTTTTTATCGATCCTTTGTTCGCTCGAAGCTCGACTACGGATGCGAGTTTTATGCATCCGCAGCCGAGCGTTTATTGCGGAAGGTGGATACGATCCACCACACCGGCCTTCGCCTTGCTACCGGTGCCTTCCGCACTTCCCCCATTGAGAGCCTGTTGGTCGATGCTGGGGAGATGCCACTCGCTCTGCGCCGCGTGCAGTGCATCACTCGCCTGTACCCGCGAGCCCGGCGCCTCCCTCAGTCGCCAACAGCTCTCACTGCATCCGCAGCTGATCTCGATGGTGCCTATGCCGCCGAGAGACGCCAGTCATACCCTAAGCCCCTTGGGTTTAGGGCCAGGAAACTCTTTCGAGATGTAGATATAGCTCTCGGGCCGGTGGCGCCCCTGGTTCTGCCCAGGACGCCACCCTGGAGGGTACCACATTTGGCTATTTGTCGCCACGCCTCTGCTACCGAAGCTTGTACTGCGCCGCAAGTATTGAGTTCGACCTTTTTGGAGCACACATCGTGTCACGCTGGTACCGTGCCAGTGTATACGGATGGCTCCAATTCCCAAGAGGGGGTCGGCTTCCACGCCGTATCCCCTCTGTTTGAAGTCAGCGGGGCTCTACCAGGCGCTGCGTCTGTCTTCACGGCCGAGCTGGTGGCAATACACCACTCGGTACGGGAGATTACGTGACGTGCCCGGTTCGGAGACCGGATTGTGATCTATAGCGACTCACAAAGCGCCCTGAGTGCTCTCGGGGCATTGGAATCTCCGCATCCCCTCGTTCGCGAAATCCGTGACGTCACGGTTTCGGCGAGCCGGGCAGATGTCGAGATTATCTTCTGCTGGGTTCCTGGACATGTAGGGATATCGGGGAATGAGCGCGCCGATGAGGGCGCCAAAGAGTCCGCGAGGACTCTGCGACCGGACCAGCGTTTCGCTCTTCCTCACACTGACTACTTGGCAGGAATACGGGCAGCTCTTCGGACTGCTTGGCAAAGAAGATGGGAGACGGTCGAAGGGGACTTAAAGTTGCGTGCCATTCCGCCGCGACTGTTCCCATGGACCTATCCTCCAATGCCGCGGCGGCTTCAGGTTGCTTTCTGTCGTCTCCGAATCGGGCACACTCGTGTGACGCATCGCTATTTGATGGAGCGCTCGCCTGCGCCCTATTGCAACGACTGCGTCGTCCCCCAGACTGTTCGGCACATTCTTGTCGAATGTCCCAGTCTGGGTGATCTTCGCGCACGACACCTGTCCCGGTACCGGGATGGGCGGGGTTGCTACCGCCTGTCCCTTGTACTCGGGACGAGTGCGTGTACTTTGACTTGTGGACTTATTGACTTTTTGGGGGAGGCCGACCTTCTCCCTTTCATTTAACCCGGTTTAATTGTTGTTGTTTTTGTTATTGTTTTTGCTTTGTTATTGTTATTGTTGTTTCCTGTTCAATTTTTTAAAGTAGCCTAGAACTAGGCTGTTTGTTTACGGCAACTTATGCCTAAGTCGGCAGTCGCCAGATAGCCCCTTAATTAGAAAAAAAAAAAAAAAAAATGCTCCTAGACTCTGGAATTCTCTTCCTGCCGAATCCGATCCTCTCCCTCCCTTGCTACTTTTAAACGTCTCCTGAAGACTCATCTCTTCAGAATTGCCTTCTCTCCCCTGTAAACTTTCTCTACACTCGCTACACAACCTGCGCTCTGGGAGTGCTAACAGCCCTGAAGGGCGCATTATAAATACCTATTATTATTATTATAAATACCTCCTTCTAGGTTGTGTCATTGTAGCTACACCTGGGTAGGAGGTACAGTGCAATTTCTGCGTACAATACAACTTCGGCCGACTTCCATGTAAGGGATTTCCCACTTTTCGTGGCCCGTTTGTCTAGTCCCTTTCTTCTGCTCGGTGATTTGCACGGTTGACATCCCATCTTGTATTAACTACGCGATCAATTCTAGGGATCAGGTCCTTGCTGACCTGATCGACAAGTTGGAGATAAGTGTCCTAAATGTTGATGAGTTTATGCATCACTGTCCGGTAACCACTTCATTCTCCCGCCTTTATATCCCTGTGGTCTCTGGATGCACAGCCTAACTTTGGATAGGAGATAGTCGATGACCTCCACTGTACTGATAACTTTCTCATTCAACTATCATTTTCTGGGCCGCTGCCGCTTGAAAGACTACCGGTGGTGCTTGGAGCTGGCTCGTTGGTCCGCATTTCAGGAAATGGCTGATTTCTGCCCCAGTTGAGTTTTTCTCTGGCAACCTTATCGCCGTGGACCTAATTACTCTTCCAAGAATGCCCGGGGCATTTTGCACTCTGACCGCTTCCCTGCTGGTCAGCCGAATGTGAGACGTCCCTCGCTTTAAGCGCCGCCCGAACGATTTCACTGTTGTGAATTTTGTCGAGCTAGGGCTAGTTTCCAGTATGTTTGAAAGCACGCACTTCGATCTTCCTGCCGGGCATACGTGTCTTCAATGAGCGCTAAGAAGGCAGGCCTCCTCCCCTCCCCCTACGCTGGTTTGTTGCTTGTTCTGTTTTTGTATTGTTGTTATTTTGTGTTTTTGCTCATTTGGTTTTTAATGTAGCCTAGCATGAGGCTGTAAGATGGTACTGGCGACTTGTGCCTTTGTAGGCAATCACCAGATGAGTACTGAAAAAATTCTTTTTAGTCAGCATTCCATCCCGTTAATACCGTGCGTCGATAGGGTCTCATGGAGACCCTCCACTATATGGGTGCGAAGAGACCCTTCCCCATTTTGCTCGTTCTTACAAGAGCGTCTATTTCGCGTAGGGCAAGAAGAGAGTTTCCCGCAGAGAAGTGTCCACAGCTTCACTCCTCAATGGTATCATCTTGCTGCTATGGAGAGGTCTTTTCATCTCCTTTTCTCCGGCTTAGATGCGTACCCTGGCTCCAACAAGCTCTAAACTACGTCCTCATATTAACTCGGGCCTCGTCTGCTTCGGTTTTCTTTGTCCAAGAGAAAGGTCTTTCATTTTGCTGCCCTTATGGGCATCACTCCAACCTGGACGTGTTCCTAAAAGGGACTCGCACCCATTTCGACCAACGCTTCACTTGGCCGACGCATATTCATAGTCGTAGGGTCTCGTGTAGCGGCGTGTTTTACTGCTCATTTGTTCGCTCAAAGATTAAATATGGATGCGAGGTTGATTACTCTGCATCATAACACCTATTTCGGAAGGCGGACTCGATCCACCACGCTCGTCTCTGGTTAGTTAATGGTGCCTTCCGCCCATCCTCTACAGATACCCTCCTTGTCGACGCAGCGTAGATTCCAAGCGGTTTACCCAGTACACAGTGCCCGATTACACTGGGTTTCAGCTTCTTCAATGGCCGATCTCGATGATGAATATGCTGCCGAGGTACTCCAATTAAACCATAACCTTCTTGGTTTCAAGGCCAACATAACCATTCCTGAGTTCAATGTAACTCTCGGAGCGATTGTACCAATGGTTCTGCCCGAGACCACCCTGGAGGCTACCACCTTAAAACGATTATTGTCTCAAACTTCAACACCACCGGGGGTATTGCGTTCGTATTTCTTGGAGCATGCATCATATTACACCGGACCCGTGCCGGTGTAGATAGATGGCTCTAGGTCTGAAGGGTGAGTCGGCTTCCATACTTTTTCCCCCTTGTTTGAAGTCGATGGGCATCTTCCGGGTGCTGTGTCGGTTTTTCTGGCAGAACCGATTTCTATATAACGACCGGTGTTCGCGATTACGCACCGTACCCGATTTGTATAATGATGTGTATTCCATGGCGACTCATAGAGCGCGTTAAGTGCCCTTGAGGCATTGGAATCTTCACAGCCCCTGTTGTGTGGTATATGCGACATCATGGCCGCTGCCTGTCAGTAGGACATTGAGACTGTCTTCTACCGGGTTTCTGGAGATTTAGGGATTGGTGAAAATGATCGTGTTGACAATGGGCCAGGCTGTCTACCCAGACTGAACAAACTGTACCGGCGTTTTGCGCTTTTCTACACTGAATACATGATGGGGATCAGGTTAGCCCTTAGAGCTGACTGGCAAATAAGATTGGAGACAGCGTTCATAAATTTAAACTTCGTGGCCATTGCGCCTCAACTATTTCCGTGGACCTCTCCCCCCCCCCTTTTAGCGCCTCCGAATCGGATAGAAACGCGAGACGCAACGCCATATGATGGAGCACTCCCATGAATCATTTTGCGAAGACAGCTTGCACCTCCGTGATGGCCCATTTTGGTCGATCTGCAAGTCGGGTAGCTTCATGCGCGGTACCGTAACAAATTCACTCGCTACTGTATGTGCCTCGCACTGGGGCGGCGCCCCTGAATGTGATAAAAGTTTTTGGAACATCTGGGCTTCCTCCACACTTTTTAAAGTTGTCGTTGTTCGCTTAGGTCCCTGATGTAGGTAAACCTTTCCTGGAGCACTTGGACATGCCTCTCTTGCTGTTGTTGCTTCGGTTTATAGCTTATTGGTTTCTGTTATTGTTATTAGTTTTGTTTCTGTTCTTTATTTATAAATAACCTACAGAAAGGCTTTTTTATTGGGGCCCTCCTGCCCTTAATGGCGTTCGCTATCTCAGTCATTGGTCATTCATTACATGTAGATAGACGATACATTACCAGTGGCGAAGTTAAGCTACCTTTGTCTTGGTTTAGAACCCCCGTTAAATCTCTTTGTTGCCCCCGATCCACAGGTGAAGCTCATTTAGAGGAAATCGAGATGGAAGAGGATCAGGGCTCTGAGGAATCCCTGCACACAGCTGGAGAAGTGAAACGCGTGGAAGACAAAGTCGCTGTTCAACAGAAGACTTCCGGCAATACTAGAATAGTGCCAATGCAAGTGTGAGTACTTTTGTCTCTGTTCTCGAACCTATATGCTACCACAACGTGTGGCAACCATTATCGTAGCATCCTTTACTTACTTTATTCTCATCTCCCTAAATTTTACCTTTTGGATGTGGCAAAAGAGTTTTTTAGAGTGCCTTTCCGTTCTACAATACCAAACGTACCCCTAACGTTGCACATGGTCTTCAGTGCCGCCATACCCTGCCTTACATTTGCCCAACGTTTTAAGTACTATAACGTACTATGTATGTCGTTGCCCATGGTCTTCAGTGCTTGAGAAAAAAAAAAATTGGCCATATCATACCCTACCGATGCCTTCTTCTTTAGTGCCATAGTACACCCAACCATCCCATGGTTTTCAATGCCATAGCGTACCCTGCTATTGTCCATGGTCTTCATTGCCATACCTTCCCCTACCGTTGCTCATGGTCATAGCTGCTACTGCATATCCTACCATTGCTCATGTTTTATGGCCCTGTCCCATGCCTGTAGTCATATATATATATATATATGGGTAAAATCATGAGAGGTAACAAGTGAAGTAGTTTGTTTTGCTTAGTTCCAGTCCTACCTTTCTTTCTCCAATCAGACTTATCAGAGACTATAAAAAAAAATCTGACCTCATAGGAAAAACATTGCTTTGTATAAATATGGTGTCTCTATTTTATAAACCATTGTGAGTTTGAAAATGTTAAGACAACGAAAGTACTAACTCCAATCAATCTTTCTTTTTCCCTACGTGGTCTACACAAATAAATAAATATATATATATATATATATAGTTGCCAATTTCCATGATTTATTTTTTTTTATTTTACAACGAAATGAGCCCAATATGGCACATGCATTTGTGTACTACATAATGCACACTTTGCTGTATAATCATAATAAATTATGGTGTTGCGACATGAGCCACATATTATGCACTTGTTTTTTCCATAAAAACACCTGAATTACCCTTACTGAAAAGCACACAAAGTCCCACATCAATAGGCCAACTGAAACTGATGATATGGCAATTTGAAAACTCCAGCAATGCGGAAATAGGTCCCAAATTTCTCTTGGCATGTAACGTGTTAAGGGATGATCTCCCGGACCCAGAGATTGGAAGGCTTGTTCGGTTGTCCCTGATTTTTAGGTGGTTGAATACCCTGGAGTATCTCGGTATGATTTAACCTTGGGTTAATTTCACCATGGATGGTACTGGTCTTGTAGTTATTGGCAGGGTTTGGTGTGGTGTTAAACTGTCCACCACAGTAGTCTAGATGGTGGTGTTATGTCTCACGTTCGTTTCGGAGTGGTGTTGAATCGTGCCTCTGCGGCCTCATCCAATGACAAGGCTTGTTTTTTATCATTTGTAATTTGCTAAGGTGCAGGTTTTGGTCCCAGGTTTACTGGTGCAGGCGAGTGTGAGACAGAGGTCCTGCTTGAATGCGTGAGCGATTCTTGTTTTGATTCCACGAAAGAGGTCCCTGTGGCTGCTTAGTGTTTTTTTGTTTGATTGGTGTTGTCTAAATCGTAATCCTTTGTCCAGGGTAAGAGCAAGCACTATTTGTTCAAGGGGATCAGCGTTGTAGCTAGTGGGTTGGCTGATTATAGTCTGCTAAGCTGTGGAGTTATTTGGGTCCTTCATGTAGGAACATGTTGAAGAGGGTAGGGGAAAATACAGATCCCTGTAGGATTCTGTTGTGAAGGGTGACCTGTGAGGAAGTTGGCAAGCCCTTTTTTTTTTTTTATCCAATATTTTGTTCATGAGTATGGGTGCTGTGTTGAAGACTGCATGTGTATTATTACCAACACTTCTTGTGCTCTGGTGCTAGTGGGTTGAGGCATTCTTGTATGGGCCCGGTACCATTGGTGAGTATTAAGCTGTTTTAATGCACTGGGTGGAATCTCTGTCTGTAAGTTACATGATGTTAGAGGGAGTGCCATGTAAGGAGTTGGGGCGCTATGAAGTGGGGGTTTGTGAAAGTTTTATTTGGTTTGAGACTGGAGATTATGTGGGAAGATGTCTGGATCTTTGGAATCAAGCTATACAAGACGGAATCAAAAACCATATCAAACAAAAACGTACTAATCAATCGCTCAGTTCAGCAACTTCGCAAACATACTCCTTGCAGCAAGCAGAAAGTAAAGCCCTTGGGAAACCTAAACCAATGAAACACAACTCACCTCACATACACGCACATAAACACACACACGGAGCTGGCGCAGTTGTCCGCATTTCAGGAAATGATTGATTTCTCTGACTCAGTCAAAGAGGTTGGGTTGGTAGATGAGGCCATTGAGTTTTTCTCCAGCAACCTCATCGCTGTGGATCTAATGGCGACACTGTATCATGGAGACTTAACACGATGGGAGCGAGGGGACGCCTCCCAATCATTATTTCACAAGTTTTTTCGAGATCATCGATTCTGAGTACAAGTAGAACACTGGCCCAATTGAGCGGTGAGAGGGTGTCGTACAGAAGTGTCTTCAGTGTCTCACTCTTTGCCCTGAGCATCAACAGTATCACCTTGGTGCTGCCCGTAGATGTCTTTGGTATGCTCTATCTGGATGACATTTCGATCTCTCTTGGTGCGGCACAGATACCAACTTGGGAGCGTTGACTCTAACAGGCAATGAACAGCATCTCTCGCTATGCCTAAGCGCACAGGTTTCTGTTTTACTTAGACAAGACTAAGGTGGTGTACCTCTGCCGTAATCCAAGGTTCCATCCCGACCCAAATTTTCTAAACGGGGTTCGCCTGTAAGTGGTGGGTTCGCACCGTTTCCTTGGTCTTGTTTTCGAGCTTATGGTCTCTTGTACCTACGCCATGGACATTCTTTGTCCCCTGACGTTCGGCACCCGGGGTGCTGATAGGGCGACTGCCTTGCTTTTCTATCGACCCTTTGTTCGTTTGAAGCTTGATTACGGATGCGAGTTCTATGTATCCCCAGCCGAGCGTGTATTGCGGAAGTTGGACTCGATCCACTACACCATTCTCCGCCTCTCGACCGGTGCCTTCCGATCATCTCCTATTGGAAACCTACTTGTCGATGCTAGGGATATGCCTCTCACTCTGCGTCATTCACAGTGCATTATTTGCCTGTACGCGTGAGCCCGGCGCCAACAGCTCTCACTCAATCCGCAGCTATCTCGACTGTGCCTATAACGACTCGAAACGCCTGTCATATTCCAAGCCCTTTTGGTTTAAGGCTAGGAAACTTTTGAAAGCTTGGTGGAACTCTCGTTCTTGTGGCACCTCTGGTTATGCCCAGGGTAATACACGGCTCTACGGGAAATAACGCGACGTGCCCGGTTCGGAGACCGTATTGTGGTTTATAGCGACTCACAAAGCGCCCTGAGTGCTCTCGTGGCATTGGAATCTGCGCATCCCTTGGTTTGCGATATCCGTGACGCCACGGTTTTGGTGAGCGGGGCGGATGTCGAGATTATCTTCTGCTGGGATCCTGGACATCTAGGAATTGCGGTGAATGAGGGCGCCAAAGAGTCCGCGAGGACTGGGCGACCAGACCAGCATTTCGCTCTTCCTCACACCGATTACATTGCATAAGGATTTCCTCTGGTGATGAAATTATCCAAAGGGGTGCCGAAAAAAATAATAGGTATTTTATTATGCTTATAACTATAGGTAGGTATGTATATAGAGGAATTATACATAGGTAACTCATTGTCTGTCTGTTCATTTATAAAAATGAAATTGGAGCATATGAGGAAAAAAATATAATGTAAAATTTACTTTAAAAAAGTGCAATAGGTATGTTTAAGGTTGATCATTAATGTCATGTCAATTTGGAGTTATGATCATATTTTAGGAAATACCTTTTATTTTCAGTTGTCTTGGTTTGATCTCTATAACTAGAGGGACACCATTCTCAACAGATATTGGTGGCAGTTACCTTTTGGAATCCTTTTTCCTAACTTTGAGAGTATAGAATCGAGTCCCTCTCAAACACCTGATAGAGACTGTCCTTACATCTCTAGAGGCTTTTTTTTGACTAGCTACATACTTATATACCTCACTTGAGAACCTATAATGATAACAATAAAAATTAAAATACTAAGTAATTCTGCCCTTGTTTAGGATTGAACTTTGGAAATCACCTGCAGTAAAGTAGTTTTAGGTAGGTAGGTAAGTGGAAACCAATGATATGCTTATTTCAAAATTGACATTACATCATTCAATAAACTTATTTTAGTTGATGTTACAAAGGATTACCTTTTTTTTTCAGATTAAAATACACTATTTTCAGAATGAGAAACATTAAAATAAATAGTTTTTGGTTTGAGAAGATAGTGAAAATATTCTAATAAAGGAATGGGCCAAGAAAAAGGATAAGCATACATTAGAGTGTCTAGTATGCAATACTTTGATATGTGTGAAGAAAAAAGGATTCCAAGCCATAACACAGCACTCTTCATATAAAAAGCATAAAGAAAATTATAAGACCAAAGCTTGTAGGAATCAAACAAACATTCAACTCCAAAGGGACTCCTCCAGTGATCAAATATCCTTACCTTCAACATCTAACTCATTAAATATCAATAATAATATTGTAATTTCGAAAAAGGATGCATCATATAAGGCCAAACTAATTTATGCAATGGGAAATTGTAAAAGGAATCATTCCTTAGCTTCCAGTGAAGGAATTGTAGATGAGTGAACTGCAATGTTCCCAGAAGGACTTCAAAAGAATTTGAGCATTGGCCCAACAAAACAGCTACTTACTTAAATATGCATTGTCCCCATATTTTAGAGAATTACTAATTGATGATTTAATATTTTCATACTTTGCACTTATGTTTGATGAAATGAACACTAATGAAGATGACCCCCCCCCCGACTGTTTGGCACATCCTTGTTGAATGTCCCAGTCTGGGCGATCTCTGCACATGTTACCTATCCCGGTACTGGGATGGGCCGGGTCGCTACCACCTGTCCCTTTTACTTGGGATGAGTTCATGCACATTGACTGGTGGACTTATAGACTTTTGGGGAGAGGCCGGCCTTCTCCCCTTTATTTAACTAGTTGTTTTGGGTTGTTTTTTTTCTTATTTTAGTAGGTCGCACGTTCCTGCACCGGGGGGGGGGGAGCTGGACCTACCCCCTGACACCGGAGCTTGCTTCCTGCTTAATGCCTTTTTTCTTTGTTTTATTTTTATTGTTTTTTTTTTAGCATCCTCTTTTAAAGATGCCTAATATTAGGCAATGTTGAATACGGTGACTAATGCCCAAGTAGGCAGTCGCCAGATGAGCGCCGGAGGGAAAAGGCGCTTGCTTCCTGCTTATTGCCTTTTTCTTTGTCTTATTTTTATTGTTTTTTTAGCATCCTCTTTTAAAGATGCCTAATATTAGGCAATGTTGAATATGGTGACTAATGCCCAAGTAGGCAGTCGCCAGATGAGCTCTTAAAATTTAAAAAAACAAACAAAACAAACATTGGTCAGAAAGGAATGAAGAAATTATTAATCATGACTTAGAGACATTCTTCATGGGACACGCAACTGGAGAAATTCTGCTAAATAAAAATTTTAGATTCGATTAACAATGCTCAATTAAATCTAGCTAATCTCCTAATGTTAGGTGCAGATGGTCCAAATGTAAATAAAAAAAGGTTTTAACTTGTTAAATAAAGAAGTTATAAAAGTAAGAGATAAAAATCTATTAAATGTTGGGTCATGCAACTTGCACACTGCATTTGAAGATGGAATGAAGGCAGGATTTGATAATGATCCATTTGATTTCTTAATGTGTGCATTCATTTTTTTCATAACTGACCCCTCTCATCAGGAAGATTTTGAATTTATTAAACAAAAATTAAGTTTGCCCCAAAATAAACTTATTCGCCATGTTTCAAAACGATGGCTTACATTTGAATCAGCTGCCAAAACTTTTTTCGATCAATGGGAAGCAATACATAAATATTTCATGGAGTACATTCCTGCCAAGCAAAAAAGTCTCCTAAGTAATTTTTTACAGCAAAAAGGTCAGAGAATGTTTGAAAAAGTCTTCAATAAAAGCTGAGCTGTATTTTCTGTCCAGAGCAACAGAAATATTTTCAAAGCTCCTAAATAAATATCAATCAGAAGCTTCATTCATTCAAGATTTGTATCTTGATTTGAAGGA
Organism: Ceratothoa steindachneri; assembly: GCA_963969495.1. NCBI lineage: Eukaryota > Metazoa > Arthropoda > Malacostraca > Isopoda > Cymothoidae > Ceratothoa > Ceratothoa steindachneri. Next base: position 63,811,299 of record OZ018317.1, on the reverse strand, counting down.
AATTGTCTCCACTTTAGCAAATATGGTTATTTCTCCATCACTCATCTCCTCCACAAACCCCTCATTGCAATCCTTAGGAGATGTACTGGACAGAAATATACCAGGTGATTTTGTAAAGGGTCAGAATGTGCAGTGCTGTAATGAAGCAAAATCATTAATAAAGTCTCCTTTCCAAAAATGATCAGGAAAGGTTTTTTAATGGTTGCATAGAATTTTATAAAAAGAGCTGCAGTCATATTTTAAAGAAGACATCTTTAAAAACAGATATATGTCTAAAATATTATCAATTTTGAAGCCTGAGCAGAGGACCAAGAATGTAAGTATATCAGACATTAAGTAAGTCAGCAAAATACTGCCATTCAGTAAGTCAGCAAAATACTGCCATTCGAAGTAAGGGAGGACCTCTCACATGATGAATGGAGATGTTTGATGACTTTAAAATATGATGGAGAAATTGATAGAATTGATCACTACTGGCGAAATGTATTTACATCTAATTTAAAAATAGAAAATATGCCAGAATAGTGAAAGCTCTTCTAGCTGTCACACACTGCAATTCTGCCATGGAGCGTGGATTTTCTGTGTCAAAGAATGTATTGCCAGAAGACAGAGCAAGCATGTCAGTTAAAATGCTAAATGCAAGGCTAAATATTAAAAGTGGACTTTATTTATATAATAACCAACCACAACTTGTCCCTATAACGAGAACCTTACTAACATATGCACACACTGCATATTCTAAATATAAAGAAGAACTAGAAAGGCAGAGAAAATTAAAAGAAGAAGAAGAAAAGGCTCAAAAAGAAAAGGGGAAGGAAAAACTGGAAAAGGAGACATGTTTCAAAGAACTGTCTGTTAAAAAAGCTAAGTATATGGAATTAGCTTTACAATTAAATGAAATTGAGCAAGAGGAAAAGTAAGATGTTACTGTTTCACACAAGCTCATTGAAGAAGCCCAGATTCGACTAAAAGAAGGTATAGACAAAAAAGGACTTTACTGAAATAAGCATTGCACAGTCTATGTTAGAAGCAGCTACTTCAAAGAAAAGGAAGTTGAGTGAAATTCAAACAAGAAAAGAAGAAGTTACCAAGAAACAAACACTAATTGTAAACCATTTATTTTAAAAAAAAGCTCTTAAATTTGTAAATTAAATTTGTCCAAATTGTTTGTACTATGTTGTATCTATTTTTTCATTGATAAATAAAGAAAAAAAATGAAAGAAGGTAAAGGTAAAACATTAAGGTCCTAGCAACACTTTTATTCTTTTTCATCCTGCATTATTCCAAAAGTAAAAAATAACATTTTAACTGTTTAATTAATTGTTGCTAGGTGGGTATGGGGTCAGCCTTGATGGGGTTTTACCTTTAATTTTTTTATAATTATAACATTTAACTATTCCTGTAAAATTGTATAATTGATTTATTATGTTTAGAATTATAAAAATTCTTTAATATATATATTAATCATATTTTTTTCAGCTGGGATCACTAGATAATTTAATCATAAAACAGTAAAATGCATCTATACCTAATAAAGTGTTTTTTTTTCACTTTTACACTTCTGGTGTGTATCTCTTTTTTTCACTCTTTTTTTGTAAAATATTTGCTGGGAGGCCTGTTTATATATTGTTTTTGTTTTTTTAATATAACCTAGTAGTAGGCTATAATGAATACAGTGAATTATGCCCAAGTAGGCAGTCCCAGATGGGCTCTTAAAATTTAAAAAAAAACCCCTCCTTGTAGGCTTCCACATTTGACTATTTGTCATATCTCCTCTTCTCACAAAGCCTCCACAGTGCAAGGAGTATTGTGTTCTGCCTTTTTGGAGCACACTCTGTGTCATGCTGGAACCATGCCAATGTACACGGATGGATCCAAGTTCCAAGAGGATGTCGGCTTCCATGCATATCTTCTCTGCTTGTAGGGTGCAGGGCTTTACCGTGCTTGCTTCTGTTTTTACCATTGACCTGGTTCCAATATGCCGCTCTGTATGGAGATACCACAGCATTTTAAGTTCGGAGAGGGGTAATCCTCGATGACACAGTTGCCACGAGCCTAGCAGATGTTGAGATTATCTTGTGCTGGAATCCTGGACATGTGTAGATTGCAGCTAATGAGGCCCCCCTTAGACTCTGCATCTGCGAGGTAATGGCGAATAGACCAGCCGTTCACTCTTCCTCACACTGACTACCTGGCAAGAATCAGGTCAGCCCTCCGGGTCCTCTGGCAAAGAAGTTGGGAGACGGTCGATGAAAACCTAAATTCTCATGTTATCGCGCCATGACTGTTGCAGTTGCCCTACCCTGCAATGCTTTGGTAGTTTCAGGTTGTTTTCTGTCTTTGAATTGTGAACACTCGCGAGACCCACAACTATTTGATGGAACACTCCCCTGCACCTTACTGTCACACCTGGGTGGTCCCCCAGACTTTTCGGCACATTGCTGTTGGATATACCAGTCAGGAGGTGATCTTCACGCACCTTACCTGCCCATTATCTGGACGATGCTACTGCTTATCTTCTTTGTTGTACCTCAACTGTTCCATCCACTTTTGATTCTGGACTTAATGAGTTCTTTGTAAGAGTATTTAATTTGGGGGGCTTTTGAGTGCATGGTATTTCAGGAAATGATTGAATTATCTATCTCAGTCGAGTCCGGCCCCAGCTTAGCCTCTCTTCCTTCCTTCAGATAGCACGATTTCTCCCCTACCTTGTCACTTTTCATACAACCTCTCCCACAACTTTCTCTGGTCAGCCTCTAATTTCAAAGGGTAGAATGCTGACCTTCTTCTCAAGCCAACCACCCCGGATCGGGGCTGGGGGGGGAGGGGACATTGTCCCCTAACCCCTGAGCTCCGGTTCGGGATATGGGTTTTTTAACAACCTGCTTCATCCCCACCCATACCTTCCTCACATCCCTTTTCCTCTCCTCTTCACAACCTATATTTTTTACGCCGTGTCCAAGGTGGAGCCGCCATGCCGATGGACTGCCAGGCCACCAGGCGGGAGGGGTGGTCCCGAATGGCGGCGCCTGGCTCTGCCGGGCTTGTAAGCACCTCTCGCAGTGCGGGCTACTGCGAGGGGTGATGAGCTATTGCGTCCCGTGGCAAAAATAGGGTCACCATGCCCATAGATGAACAACAAAAAAAAACACCCCAAACCCCTTTAACTCCCCCTTGCTCATCGACGGAGCCGCCCTTGGGCAGCTCCACCGAAAAAATGGAGGTCCCCCCCCCTGTGCTTGCACAGGGGACCCTCCATATTTCTCTAACCGGAGAGGAGGCTTACTCCTCTCCTTTGCCTACGGGTGCAGGGGACTCCCCCTCACCCCCTTCTCTGGAGGTGCTTTCGGGCACCTCCCTTTTCCCAGCGGCAGTCCCATCTTTTCTTTTCAAGGGGACTGCCAAGAAAGCCAGCAGGCAGCCCTTAGCCAGCCGCTTCCCATCAAAGCGGCTCGGTAGGGCAAACCCCCTTAGGGGGGAGAGGGAAGCCAGGCCCCTTCGGTCTCTTCCCTCAAAAGACCTGCTGGCAAGAATTTTAAACCTTGCCAGGGTCAAGGCCTGTGCCTTCCCATACAAGACTGGCGACACTGCCAAGGGGACCTGCGATGTCCTGGGAGGGGATGGCCAATTGGAGGCCCCTCCTGTGATAGACATGGTCCTTGAGGAGACCCAGCCCCAGACGGTAGGGCCTTCCATGGGGGGGAATTCGGGCTCGGCGCCAAGCACCGAACCCGAATCCGCCCCTATGCAAGGTCCTCCTCAAATGGCTGAGGGCTCCGAGGCAGTAGAAGGAGGGGAGGGATCTCCTCCGACAGGTGCCCCTACGACAACCAGGACCTTCTCCATTTCGGAGAGGGACCTGGCTGAGGCTGGTCCATCTGGCCTGGGGACTTCTGCCGGCGGAGGTGAAAAGCGGGTTCATTCCCCGCCCTCCTCTCCGAAAAAGAAAAAGACTAAAAAGACCAAAAAGACTCGGGGCTCCTCTCCATCCGCGGGGGCTGCGGGGACGGATGGGTCTGCTGCCACTCTGGCAAGCGACCAAGCCAAGATCGGCACATCCGCCCCCTCTGCCCCCCCGGTTGCGGAGCCCCTGACAAAGAAGACTACTACCAAGAGTGCACAGGGCGGAGCCTCGATGACATCGGGGCCCCTGATTCAGAGGTTACCTGGCGTTTTCGAGCCCGCTGGCTTCAAACGCTTCCTCGTTATTCGCTCCACTGATGGCACCATGTTGTCCAAGGGCAACATGATCCATCAGCGGAGAGGATTAGCTAGTGCAATTGGTAGAGAGCCGAAGGTAACCCGTTTCTCGGACGGGAGCCTTCTGGCGAATCCCGCCGAGGCGGCCAGGATTAGTGCTCTTCGGACACTTCATGGCACCCCGGTGAGTGTGACGCCGCACTCTACCATGAACTTTGTGAAAGGAGTAGTTTATGCGAGGGAACTCGTTGACTACTCCATTGAAGACATCACCTTAGAGCTGGCCGACCATGGGGCGGTCAAGGTCGAACGTGTGATGAGAAAACAGGGAGGGGCCTCGAGACCCACCCCTACACTCTTCGTCACGTTCGACTGTGACAAGCTCCCTTAGTCGGTGCGTGCCGGTTGGTACCGCTACCGCGTGAAGGCATTCGTGCCACTGCCGCGGCGGTGCTATTACTGTCACCGCTTTGGCCATACGAATCGCTCATGTAGACGTTCAAAGTCGGGGTCACCCGAAGTCTGTGTAAATTGCTCCAAGGTCGCACACGATAAGTCCAAATCGTGTGTGGCCAAGTGTGTCAATTGCGGAGAGCCGCACCCTGCTTCTTCGAAGCAATGTGGTGCATATCTCCTTGAGAAAGAAATCCTGGCCGTTCAGGCCCAGGATCGACTCTCATTCCGCGAGGCAAAGGACTTGGTCCTGGCGCGCCCGGCTCTGCCTGGGACGTCATATGCCTCAATAGTTAGGAAGGCACCCTCTGCTCCCGGCCCATCCAGGCCAACGAGCACGGTTGTTTCCGCGCCCATTCGGAGCCCTTCTGCGGGCTCTACCCAACCCGGGCGCTCCCCTGGTAAAGCTGGCGGGAAAAAGGGCTCATACCCTGCCCCGGCTAAAACCAGGGCTCCCCCCTCTTCCCCCAGCGTGACCGTTTCCCGTAAGGCGAAACGGCCACGCGCCTCCACCGAGTCGTTAGACTCACAGGAGGCAACACCCCTGAAGATGGTCGCTAGGCCATCTTCCGGGGTTCCTAAAGCTGTCCCCCGAAAGGAGGACAGCAACAAAGGAGCTTCGGCTCCTTCGCCCACGTCCCGAGGTGGAGCGAGTGGCTCGGAGACGGTGGTTCCTCGAAAAGAGGGCCCCCCGCCTCCGAAGCCGCAACGCCCGCCTAAGGTTTCGAGGCGGAGGGAGGAAAAGACTCGCATGGCGAGCCCAACCTCCCCCAATAAGTCCTCGAAGGCGACAGCGCCTTCAGCGCTTTGTCCGGCCAACAGCGCCCGGGGTTCTGCCCCTGGGAAGCGTACGGCCATTCCCGTGAGGGTCTTCAATTCGAGGAGGGCCCCCGCGTCTCCTCCGAGCTAGGTCTGGAGGGCATATTCCTTCAATGGAATTGCCGTGGACTCCGGGCCAGCTGGGAGGAGCTGCGGAGGCTCGTCTCGTCCCGTTCCCCGTTAGCTATTTTTTTGCAGGAGACCATGCTAGGTGCGTGCCCCCTCCCTGCCCTCCCGGGGTATAAGGGTCTTGCGACCCCACCACCTCGGGATGGCCGGGCTGGGGGATGCGCAGTTTACACCCGGCATGATGTCTCCGTTCTTCCTTTCTCTTTAGATACCTCCTTTCAGGCAGTGGCTGTGCAGCTGCACCTGGATAGGAGGTATACTATCATTTCTGCGTACATTCCACCGTCAGCTGACTTCGACGCGGGGGACTTCCGCCGCGTCGTTGCACGGTTGCCGAGGCCCTATCTCTTGCTTGGAGATCTGAACGGCAGGCATCCTCTCTGGGGAGATTACTCCATAAATCCCAGGGGACAAGTCCTTGCCGATCTGATCGAAGAGCTTGAGATGGGTGTACTAAACGTGGATGAGTTTACGCATCACTGTCCGAGAACCGCTTCATTTTCTTGCCTTGACCTATCTTTGTGCTCTTCGGATGCACAGCCTGATTTTGATTGGGGGCTGGTCGATGACCTCCATGGTAGTGATCACTTTCCCATTCAAATATCATTTTCAGGGCAACTGCCGCCTGAGAGACCACCTCGGTGGTGCTTGGCGCGGGCGCGGTGGCCTGCATTTCAGGAAATGACTGAATTCTCTATCTCAGTCGAGGAGTTTAGGTCGGTAGATGATGCCGTTGAGTTCTTCTCCGGCAACCTCATCGCCGTGGGCCTGACTACTATTCCTAGGACGTCTGGCCGTTTTGCACGCCGACCACTCCCATGGTGGTCGGCCGAGTGTGAGACGGCCCTCAAACAGAAGCGTTATGCCTACATGCGCTATAAGCGCCGCCCGAACGATTTCACTATCGCTGAATTTCGTCGGGCTAGGGCTAAGTTCCGGTATATTTCGAAGCACGCCCGCCGCTCTTCTTGGCGGGCATACGTGTCTTCACTTAACGGGAAGACCCCTTTAGCTGAGGTGTGGAAGCGAGTCAAAAGGATTCGGGGCAAGTTCTCGCAGGACCCCCCTCCCGTTCTCCAGGAGAATGGGACCGCAATCTCGGACCCCGCGTCCGTGGCGGAATCCTTAGCGACCGCTTTTTCCGCATTCTCTAGCCGTGATGCTGCTCCGCCAGCATTCAATGCACGTCGTGATGTCGCGGAAGGCCGCCGGCCGGACTTTACCTCCAGAGGCGGAGAACCCTTCAACGACAAGTTTACTGTGAGTGAGTTGCGCTCCGCTCTCGCTTCGTGCGCGGACACCGCCCATGGTCCGGACGATGTCCCGTACGCCATGCTTCGACACGTGAGTGAGCGAGGCATGGCCTTTCTGTTAGATTTGTTCAACAGGATCTGGGTGGAAGGTCTTCTCCCAGACTCCTGGCGAATCGCTACTGTGCTCGCCTTTCGCAAGCCGGGGAGAGATCACTCTACTCCGACCGGTTTCCGCCCAATCTGTCTAACCTCTTGCGTGTGCAAGTTGATGGAGAAATTGGTAAATGTTAGATTAGCCTATTTCCTGGACAGCGGAGGCCATCTGTCTTCTGCACAGTGCGGCTTCCGTAAGTTCCACTCCACGTCGGATGCTCTGCTCCGACTGGAAAATGCCGTCTGCGAGGCTTTCCTTCGTAGACAGCACTACGCCACGGTGTTTTTTGATCTGGAGAAGGCCTATGATACCGCATAGCGATACGGTATCATGGAGACTCTCCACACGATGGGGGCGAGGGGACGCCTCCCAATGTTTATATCTGAATTTTTGCGAGATCGTCGATTCCGCGTACGGGTGGGGGGAGCCCTCTCCGGCCCAAAGGAGCAGGAAGAGGGTGTCCCGCAGGAAAGTGTCCTCAGTGTCACACTCTTTGCCCTGAGCATCAACGGCATCACCTCGGTGCTGCCGGAAGATGTTCTCGCTACGCTCTACGTGGACGACCTTTCGATCTCTTTTGGCGCGGCCCAGATGCCAACTCTGGAGCGTCGACTCCAACAGGCATTGAACCGCGTCTCTCGCTATGCCGAAGCGCACAGGTTTCGGTTTTCTTTGGCCAAGACTAAGGTGGTGCACTTCTGCCGCCACCCACGGCTTCACCCCGACCCAGATTTGTTTCTTAATGGGGTGCGCCTGGATGTGGTTGAGTCGCACCGTTTCCTTGGTCTTGTATTCGACCGACGCCTCACCTGGGAGGCTCACATTCGCAGCCTTAGGGTCTCTTGTACCCGCGCCATGGACATTCTCCGTTCCGTGACGTTCAGCGCTTGGGGCGCTGATAGGGCTACCGCCTTACTTTTTTATCGATCCTTTGTTCGCTCGAAGCTCGACTACGGATGCGAGTTTTATGCATCCGCAGCCGAGCGTTTATTGCGGAAGGTGGATTCGATCCACCACACCGGCCTTCGCCTTGCGACTGGTGCCTTCCGCACTTCCCCCATTGAGAGCCTGTTGGTCGATGCTGGGGAGATGCTACTCGCTCTGCGCCGCGTGCAGTGCATCACTCGCCTGTACGCGCGAGCCCGGCGCCTCCCTCAGTCGCCAACAGCTCTCACTGCATCCGCAGCTGATCTCGATGGTGCCTATGCCGCCGAGAGACGCCAGTCATACCCTAAGCCCTTTGGGTTTAGGGCCAGGAAACTCCTTCGAGAGGTAGATATAGCTCTCGGGCCGGTGGCGCCCCTGGTTCTGCCCAGGACGCCACCCTGGAGGGTACCACATTTGGCTATTTGTCGCCACGCCTCTGCTCCCAAAGCTTGTACTGCGCCGGGAGTATTGCGTTCGACCTTTTTGGAGCACACATCGTGTCACGCTGGTACCGTGCCAGTGTATACGGATGGCTCCAAGTCCCAAGAGGGGGTCGGCTTCCACGCCGTATCCCCTCTGTTTGAAGTCAGCGGGGCTCTACCAGGCGCTGCGTCTGTCTTCACGGCCGAGCTGGTGGCAATACACCACTCGGTACGGGAGATTACGCGACGTGCCCGGTTCGGAGACCGGATTGTGATTTATAGCGACTCACAAAGCGCCCTGAGTGCTCTCGGGGCATTGGAATCTCCGCATCCCCTGGTTCGCGAAATCCGTGACGCCACGGTTTTGGCGAGCCGGGCAGATGTCGAGATTATCTTCTGCTGGGTTCCTGGACATGTAGGAATTGCGGGGAATGAGCGCGCCGATGAGGGCGCCAAAGAGTCCGCGAGGACTCTGCGACCGGACCAGCGTTTCGCTCTTCCTCACACTGACTACATGGCAGGAATACGGGCAGCTCTTCGGACTGCTTGGCAAAGAAGATGGGAGACGGTCGAGGGGAACTTAAAGTTGCGTGCCATTGCGCCGCGACTGTTCCCATGGACCTATCCCCCAATGCCGCGGCGGCTTCAGGTTGCTTTCTGTCGTCTTCGAATCGGACACACTCGTGTGACGCATCGTTACTTGGTGGAGCGCTCGCATGTGCCCTATTGCAACGACTGCGTCGTCCCCCAGACTGTTCGGCATATTCTTGTCGAATGTCCCAGTCTGGGTGATCTTCGCGCACGATACCTGTCTCGGTACCGGGATGGGCGGGGTCGCTACCGCCTGTCCCTTGTACTCGGGACGAGTGCGTGCACCATGACTGGTGGACTTATTGACTTTTTGGGGGAGGCCGGCCTTCTCCCCTTTATTTAAGGTTACTTTTTTTGTTATTGTTTAGTTTTAGGTTGCACTCTCCTGCACCGGGGTGAGGGGGACCTCCCCCCGCTGCCGGAGATTGCTTCGATTGTTAAGTTTTTCCAATTTATATTGATTGTTAAGTTTTCATATTTTAACTTTAAAGTAGCCTAATTCTAGGCTGTCGTGTTTTTCGGCGACTTATGCCCAAGTGGGTAGTTGCCAGATGGGCTCTATAAAAAAAAAAAAAAATCTATCTCAGTCGAGGAGTTTAGGTCTGTAGATGAGGCCGTTGAGTTCTTCTCCGGTAACCTCATCGTTGCGGTCCTGACTACTATTCCCAGAACGTCTGGTCATTTTGCACGCCGACCACTCACGTGGTGGTCGACCGAGTGTGAGACGTCCCTCAAACAGAAGCGTTATGCCTATATGCGCTATAATAGCCGCCTGGACGATTTCACTGTCAGTGAATTTCGTGGGGCTAGGGCTAGGTTCCGGTAAATTTCAAAACGCGCCCGCCGCTCTTCTTGGCGGGCATACGTGTCTTCACTTAACGGGAAGACCCCTCTGGCAGAGGTGTGGAGTTGAGTCAAAAGGATTTGGGGCAAGTTCTCGCAGGCCCCCCCTCCCATTCTCCAGGAGAATGGGACTGCAATCTCGGACCCCGCGCCCGTGGCGGAATCCCTCGCGACGGCTTTCTCTGCATTCTCTAGCCGGGATGCTCTCCGCCAGCATTCAATGCACGTCGTGATGTCGCGGAAGGCCGCCGGCTGAACTTTACCTCCAGAGGTGGAGAACCCTTCAACGACAGGTTTACTGTGAGTGAGTTGCGCTCAGCTCTTGTTTCGTGCGCGGACACCGCCCATGGTCCGGACGATGTCTTGTACGCCATGTTTCGACACCTGGGTGAGCGATGCACGGCCTTTCTGTTAGATTTGTTCAACAGGATCTGGGTGGAGGGTCTCTTCCCAGATTCCTGGCGAATCGCTACTGTGCTCACTTTTCGCAAACCGGGGAGAGATCACTCTACTCCGGCCGGTTTCCACCCAATCTCTAAATTCTTGCGTGTGCAAGTTGATGGAGAAATTGGTAAATGTTAGATTAGCCTTTTTCTTGGACAGCGGAGGCCATGTGTCTTCTGCACAGTGCGGATGCTCTGCTCCGACTGGAAAATGGCGTCTGTGAGGCCTTCCTTAGTAGACGGCACTACGCCACGGTGTTTTTCGATCTAGAGAAGGCCTATGATACCGCATAGCGATACGGTATCATGGAGACTCTCCACACAATGGGGGCGAGGGGACGCCTTCCAATGTTTATATCTGAATTTTTGTGAGATCGTCGATTCCGCGTACGGGTCGGGGGAGCCGTTTCCGGCCCAATGGAGCAGGAAGAGGGTGTCCATCAGGAAAGTGTCCTAAGTCTCACACTCTTTGCCCTGAGCATCATTGGCATCACTTCGGTGCTGCCGGAAGATGTTCTCGCTACGCTCTACGTGGACGACCTTTCGATCTCTTTTAGCACGGCCCAGATGCCAACTCTGCAGCGTCGACTCCAACAGGCATTGAACCGCGTCTCTCACTTTGCCGAAACGCACAGGGGTCGGTTTTCCTTGGCCAAGACTAAGGTGGTGTACTTCTGCCGCCATCCACGGCTCCACCCAGACCCAGACTTGTTTCTTAATGGGGTATACCTGGAAGTGGTTGAATCGCACCGTTTCCTTGGCCTTGTATTTGACCGACGCCTCACCTGGGAGGCTCATATTCGCAGCCTTAGGGTCTCTTGTACCCGCGCCATGGATATTTTCCGTTCCGTGACGTTCAGCGCTTGGGGCGCTGATAGGGCTACTGCCTTACTTTTTTATCAATCCTTTGTTCGTTCGAAGCTCGACTTCGGATTCGAGTTTTATGCATCCGCAGCCGAGCGTCTATTGCGGAAGGCGGACTCGATCCACCACACCGGCCTTCGCCTGGCGTCCGGTGCCTTCCGCACTTACCCCATTGAAAGCCTTCTAGTCGATGCTGGGGAGATGCCACTCGCTCTACGCCGTGTACAGTGCATCATTCGCATGTACGCGAAAGCCCGGCGCCTCCCTCAGTCGCCAACAGCTCTCACTGCATTCGCAGCTGATTTCGACGGTGCCTATGCCGCCGAGAGACGCCAGTCATACCCTAAGCCCTTTGGGTGCAGGGCCAGGAAACTCCTTCGAGAGGTAGGTATAGCTCTCGGGCCGGTGGCGCCCCTGGTTCTGCTCAGGACGCCACCCTGGAGGGTACCACATTTGGCTATTTGTCGCCACGCCTCTGCTCCCAAAGCTTGTACAGCGCCGGGAGTATTGCGTTCGACCTTTTTGGAGCACACCTCGTATCACGCTGGAACCGTGCCAGTGTATACAGATGGCTCCAAGTCCGAAGAGGGGGTCGGCTTCCACGCCGTATCCACTCTGTTTGAAGTCAGCGGGGCTCTGCCAAGCGCTGCGTCTGTCTTCACGGCCGAGCTGGTGGCAATACACCACATGTATGGGAGATTACGCGACGTGCCCGGTTCGGAGACCGGATTGTGATCTATAGCGACTCTCAAAGCGCCCTGAGTGCTCTCGGGGCATTGGAATCTCCGCATCTCCTGGTTCGCGATATCCGTGACCCCACAGTTTTGGCGATCTGGGCGGATGTCGAGATTATCTTCTGCTCGGTTCCTGGACATGTATGAATTGCGGGAAATGAGCGCGCCAAAGAGTCCGCGAGGACTCTGCGACCAGACCATTGTTTCGCTCTTCCTCACACCGATTACATGGCAGGAATACGGGCTGCTTGGCAAAGAAGATGGGAGACGGTCGAAGGGAACTTAAAGTTGCGTTCCATTGCGCCGCGCCTGTGACCATGGACCTATCCCCCAATGCCACGACGGCTTCAGGTGTCTCTCTGTCGTCTCCGAATATGGCACACTCGTGTGACGCATCGCTATTTGATGGAGCGCTCGCCTGCGCCGTCTCCCAGACTGTTCGGCCCATTCTTCTTGAATGTCCCAGTCTGGGTGATCTTCGCGCACGTTACCTGTCCCGGTACCGGGATGGGCGGGGTCTCTACCCCCTGTCCCTTGTACTGGGGACGAGTGCGTGCACCTTGACTGGTGGACTTGTAGACTTTTGGGGGGAGGCTGGCTTTCTCCCTTTTATTTAACCATTTTTTTTTGTTTTTTCCCCTTATGGGTTGCACGTTCCTGCGCCGGGGGAGGGCCTCCCTCCGACACAGGGCATTGCTTCCTGCTCATTGGCTTTTCCCTTTTTTTTAATTTTTGGTGTTTGGTTTGGGTTATTTCTTGTGTTTGTGTTTTTTAATTTGTTTTTAAAGTAGCCTAGTACTAGGCAAGTTTTTAATACGGCGACTAATGCCCTAGTAGGCAGTCGCCAGATGAGCTCTAAAAAATTTTTTATATTGAGTGCATTCTCAGGCCTCAGTTGGAGCGGGCCTCCCTCTCACAGCTGTTTTTTTTTTATATAGTTTTGTGTATGTTTATGTGGTTATGGTTTCTTTTCATTTTTTTAAAAAATATTTAGCCTATTAATAGGCTAAAAAAAATCGCAAGAAATAGTTCAGAATTTCACCTACTATTTGCTTTAGATCCCATGTTGTTCTGCCTAGTGAATGTTCCTAGTTTAATTCCACTACTCTTTCCTAATCCAAAGATGTCACCAGTCTGTGCCTAATTTCACCAATGTGTTCTTTTACCAGGGATGACGATCCTGCTGGAAGTACGCGATTCATCGTGACCCTGGATGGGCTTGCAACTAACGAGGCACCCAGCGCTGGTGATCTCAGATCAAGGTTGAGTGGTCGGCCACTCCGAACTCCGAGCGTTGATGAAGAGGTGGGTTAAGTTGATCACTGGAAATGCGGCCCAATAAAGATACTGAAATTTTAATGTAAGCTAGGCTATCTATCCCTTTTTTTGTTAATCTTGAACGAAATCCCTTGCACCCTGATGCAAAAATACTGGAAATAAACTACCACACCAATGACAAAAAATAAATAGCAAAGAAACCATGCCAGTGTACATGGATGGCTCCAAGTCCCAGAAGAAGGTTGTCTTCCATGTCATAGTACTTCTGTTTGAAGTCATCGGGGCTCTACGAGGAGCAGCGTCTGTCTTTATGGCCGAGCTGGTTGCTATACATCGCTCGTCACGGGAGATAACTCGTCATGCCCGGTTCGCAGACCGTCTTGTGATTTTTAGCGACTCAGATAGCGCCCTGAGTTCTGTCGAAGCATTGGAATAATCTCTCCTTCCTAATTTGAAGTATCCGTGAGCCACTAATGTCGCCTGTCTTGCGTATTCGGGATTATCTGGGTTCCTGGACAAGTAGTGATTGCAGGGCACGAAGGTGTCAGTTTCCGCTAAAACTGTGTGACCAAACCAGCATTTGCTTCTCCTCACACTTACTTACATGGCAGGAATCAAGTAGGTGCTCTGGGTTGCCTGGCAAAGAACATGTGAGATGGCCGATGGAAACTCAAAGGTGCGTGGAGCTATCGCCCAATTCCTCTTGCGGCTTCAGGGTGATTTCTGGCGTCTTCATTTTATAATTGGTCACACCCGCAGGGCGCACTGCCACCTAATGGAGCGCAGGCCCATTCTTGCCCCCCACCTCATTTGACGGAACACCCTTGCAACTTACTGCGACGAATATATTGTCCCCCCAGACTCTTCGACACCGTAAAGGGCGCGGCGATTTGCCTTCCTGGCCGCCATGCTGACGGGACTCAGCGCCCTGTCCGGCCCCAGTTTATCCTCCTCTCCTTTCTGACAGCCTGTGTTTTTACCTTACTTTCTCAATTTCCCTCCAACTTTATCTCGTCGGCCTCTAATTTCACAGGGTAGACGCCGACCAGCTTCCTCTCACCAAACTATCCTGGATCAGGGCTGAGGGGGGAGGGGATAATGGGTTTTTAACAACCTGCTTCATCCCGACCCACACTTTCCTCACATACCCCTTTCTCTCTCAATTCGATCTCTATCGATTTTACGCCCAGCCCAAGGTGAAGCCGCCATGCCGAAAGGCTGCCTGGCCACTGGACGGAAAGGTGTGGTCCTAAATGGCGGCAGCTGGTTCTGTCGGCCCCGTATCCACCCCTCACAGAGCGGGATAGTGATTAGCGTTTGCATCCCATGTAAACTATATTTTCACCACGCCCAATGATGGAAATCTTATAAAAAAACTCCATTTTCCCTTCACCACCGACAGAGCCGCCCTTGGTTAGCTCGACAATAGGAAAGGAAGTTCCCGATCACCCCCCTGCACTATCTCAGGGGGCCCTCCAAACTTCTCTTACCGGAGAGAAGGCTTGCTCCTCTCCCATGCCTACGGGTGTAGGGGCCCGCCCCTGACCCACTTCTTTGGAGTCGCCCTTGGGTGACTCTCTCTTACTAACGGCAGTCCCCCTTTGCCCGGTTCGGAGACCGGATTGTGATTTATAGTAACTTACAAAGCGCCATCAGTGTTCTCGGGCCATTGGTATCTCCGCATCCCCTGGTTCGCGATATCCGTGACACCACGGTCTTGGCAAGCCGGGCGGATGTCGAGATCCATCTCCTGCTGGGTTCCTGGACATGTAGGAATTGCGGGGAATGAGGGCGCCAAAGAGTCCGCGATGACTGGGCGACCAGACCATCGTTTTGCTCTCTCACACCGATTACATGGCAGAAATACCGTCAGCCCTCCGGGCTGGTTGACAAAGAAGATGGGATACAGTCGAAGAGAACTTAAAGTTGCGTGCCATTTCTCCGCGACTGTTCCCATGGACTTACCCCCCTCCCTCCATGCCGCGACGGCTTCAGGTTTCTTTTTCTCCTCACTTCACGGGACGCACCGCCATTTGATAGAGCGCTCACCTGCGCCTTCTTCTGACGACTGCGTTGTTGCCCAGACTGTTTGGCACATTCTTGTTGAATGTCACTCTGGGTGACTTCGCGCACGTTACCTGGGGTTGTTACCGTTTGTCCCTTGTACTCGGGATGGGTGCGTGCACACTAGTGAACTTTATGACTTTTTGGAGCAGCTGACCTCTTCCACATTATTTGACACGTGTCTTTGTTGGCCGCTTTTTCCTGCGCCTGGGGGAGGCGGGCCTTCCTCCGACTTCTGAAGATGCCATGCTTAATTACGGCTACTTATGCCCATATTGGCACTGCCAGGAGAGACCTTAAAATACATTGAACACCTTGTCCCTGACGGATTCCTCGCGGCCGCATTCACTAGTCGGAATGTTGCTCTTCCCCCTTTCAAAGCTCGTTAAACGGGTCGTTGAAGGTGGCCACCTGGATTTTACTTTCAAAGGAAGGGAGCTCTTCTATGAACTGTTTCTGTCAAGCGAGTTGCAACCATCTCTCTCTTCCCACGAGGATACAGTCCTTGGTACAAACGATATCCCTTTTTCTAAGCTTGGATACTCTAGGTAAACGAGACATGACCTCTCACTTACCTTTATTTAATAGAATCTACTCAGAGAGTATCTTCCTAGATTCCTGGCGAATTGCAAGTCAAGGAAGGATCACTTCACCCAGGCCTGTTTCTGCCCACTTTCTCTTAATGGCGTGTTCAAGTTGATGGATAAATTGATAAATGTTTGATTAGTTTATTTCTTGGACAGAAGTGGTCAACTGACTTCAACTCAGTGCGGCTTTGGTAACTTTCATTCTCCACCTGGCGCTTTTCTCCAGGTGGATAGTGCTGTCACCCAGGCCTTCCTTTTTTAGCAGCTCCTGATTTTTCAATTCGGAGAAAACTTTGTCTGGTCTCAATGAAATCCACTTGGTGTTTGGTGCACTACCTGGAGCCGGTCCTCCTTCCAATGCTGGAGCATGCCTTTTCTTTGACTCTTTTTTTTTTCCGTTTGTTTTTGGTTTATCTTTTTTTTTCTTTTTTTTTCATGTGGTGTGCATTTTTAGCATATTTTAATAAAAGGCTAAATTGATTACGGCGACCTGTGCCCTCTTTGATAGTCACCAGACATCCACTTAGCAGGGGGAGGGAGGAGGATCAATGAAACCCGACGTAGAGAAAGATGTAAGGGTGGTTTCCGAATCTCCCTCGACTTGCCCCTGATGGAGAGATGAAAATCACACCACCGTGATGTCAGCTGCTGCTGCTTTTACTGCTCAAGCGATTAGGTTTGACCATTCATATACTTTAAATAGGTGTGCTGTTGTGTTAGGAACCCTCTCTAACCGTGACTTATGCCCTTGAAGGCAGTCGCCAAATATAAAAAAAATTGGTTTGTACATTCAGGGGGTAAGGAATGCTGCATTTAGCCCCCAGTATTTTTGACTGACATTTCATCACTACTTTATTTCTTGTTCTGCCTGTTCCTCGTTTCTTAACTTACAAAATCGAGCATGATGTGTCCCAATATTGCAGGAGTACATTGAAGAAGTTGAGGAGTGGGAGGAGGTGGAAGAGATGGAAGGTGTCACCTCACAAAGTGGAATTGGGCAGGACAGAGTCTCTCCTCCTTCAGGAGGTGCTGGTAATTCCTTCGCTCCGAAGTGGAAGTCAAAGATTGACGCGTCTGGACTCGGTAAGTCTGATATGACCTCTACCCTATAAAGATTTTCTCTGTACTCTTAAAATTAATGTTCAAAGTGCTTTATTGCTTGAGGGTTATCACTTTGATTAAGTGTTCCAGTGTTTTTTGTTGTTTCTTATGTAGTGGTGTGTTATGTTCGTGAATTTAATTTTGGTCTTTATTGTACTTCTTTCTCAGTTTAACCCTATTATCCAATAACTGGGGGTATGTTGGCTTACATCATTATAATAGGATGCAGAAGCAGACTTGGAAATAAACTACTGGCAAAATTATTTAGGATTTTTCAAAAAGTGTAAACTTTTCTACAAACATGCTAATAAAACTAATTTTATCGATTGTAAATAGATTTATTTTGACACATTGACAGTGTTAAATCTTCTACATTCATTAGTAAGCAGTTTGGCTACCCTTAGCATCTATGAGTGCTTTAACACGTCTTGGCATGGCATTGATCAATGTTTTGCTGCACATTTCCTGGATTCACTTAGATCTGAACCAAACTTTAATGAGACAGTATATGAGTTGCTGTTTAGTCGTAATGGACTCTGTGTGTATTTCACCTTTCAACACATGCCATAAACTCTCAATCGGATTCATGCCTGAGGAATTTCCGGGCAATGGAAGCAGCTGAACTCCATTTTGTGCACACCATGCTTTCACTGATTTTGCTGCATGACATGGGGCCGAGTCTTGTTGCAATATTCAAGGGCTGTCTCCATACCATTTCCTTATTTGGGCTAGTAAATGACCTTCAAGAACTTCTATATACTTTTCTTGGTTCATAGTTTTCTCGACAATGTATAAATGACTTGTTCCAGTCACTGAAATGACCCCCCACACCATGATTTTTGTTGAAAATTTTCCTCAGACAGCCATAAATTTTTCTCCAGGCCACCTTCTTACACTCTGCATGCGGTCAGCTAGCACTGTAATGGTTGATTTGTCAGAGAAAACTCCCTGCAATAGTATAAAATACAACATAAGTAGTTGAACAGTCATAGAAGTTTTGGAAAAGTCATTGAGGTGATGAATCATCAAATAAACTTTATGGTTTGAAAAGATTGGAGCCATTACAAAAATGTGGCACTGTTAAAGTTAGTAGGTATTAATGCTTTTTATGAATTACAAGTAGGTGGTTAGCTAGATGTGCCACTCTTACCTTTCCCCATTGTTCTGAAGTCCACTCAAGGTGATTCTTTGCCCCCAAATAGTGTGCCTTCATCATTGTTTCTGTGAGGCAAGGTTTCTTTCTTGGGTGATATGATTTCAATCCAGCTTCCCGAAGCCTGTCCATTCACTGTTTTTCGGGCAAAGATAACACCCTCTGCTGCCAGCTCAATAGAAATCTTCCTGCAAGATGTTCTTCTGTTCTTAAAAGCCTGTTGTATTAATTTTCTATCTGTTCTTAGAGTTGTTTTTCATTTTCAACCCTTTTTGAGTTTAAATCTTTACTGTTATAATTTTTTCTTTCTTAATATCATTGACTGTTTAAGTTGAAACACGTTTTTTTTGCTATTTCTTTGTTTTAATTTTGTTTTTTTCATAAAATGCTTATTTGTCTAATTTTTCGAGAACTCAAAGCACACTATTTATCCATTTTGGTTTAATTCATTTATAGCTAAAAAATTACCTGAAACACAAAAATACTATTGTTAACAATTACAGGTTAATATAAACACATTGATGAAAAAATGATGGTCCATAAATAACAGAAAGCATCCTATTTGCACTCTAAAGCCAAGATACCAACTGACTCACACAACTGGCTGTGACTTCATTAAAATGATCCAATGCAATGTTGTTCCTTCAGTGTTACCAATTATATTTACAAAGTAACCTAAGGCTCTTGAAAATAAAAATTAAATTGTTTCTCAAGTGTTGGTGCATAAAATAAATCCATTTGTAATTAATGAAATTGGTTTCACTGGCGTTTTTGCAGAAACAAAGTCAAATTTTGAAAAATCCATAATAACTCCGCCAGTACTGTAGATAGACTATTGAAAAAGTACTATAAAAAATAGGCCACCTAAAGCTACGTTGGAGCCAGTCACTCTCCAAAATAATTGAATGCAAGGGATAATTATACAAGAAAGCAGGCTCTCAAGCTAGTCTCTCTGTCTGTTTTGAGCATGGATGCAGTCCCATTTAGTCTTAAATGAAGCTCAGCCTTTCATCACAGTAGTGCTATTCTAGTAAGACCACAGCAGTTTCTACAGCCAATTCCCCTAAAACTTCATCTCCAGGAAAGCTAGAGAAGGCTATTAATTGTTATTATTAAGGCTATCCCGAAAGCTCGCTGGCAAAGGCAAGTATTAGGTACAGGGTGTGCTTGGCCATTGATTCTGCACACCTTCATCCAGTTCGCACATAAGGTGGCTATGCCAGCACCATCCTTTATGGTTAAAGCCTGAGGTCAATTTCGCCTGAATAATTGACTAGGTTGGCAAAGCCCATCAATGCTTGACTGGGACTGATTATATGTAAATGATTACATTCTGTAATTTCTGATCCTATCAAGACTTTTCAGGAGGTATGGTACAAAGGTCAGGGATGTAATACCATTGGAGCAAATGAAGACAAATATAAATTTTAGTACAGTGGAAACAAGGAGGGAACGAATGGTGTTGGGATATGGTTGATGATGTTGAAGTTAATAGATTTGATGATCGCATGATAAGAATCAAAGTAGTCATTGGCAGGGTTCTCTATTATATATTTTCAATATATGCACCACAAGTGGGGAGAACAGTTCAAGAAAAAGAAGAATTTGGGAATAAGTTGGAGGATGAAATTGCAAGAGTTCCTCAGGAAGATGTCTTATTGTGACTGGTGATATTAATGCTCTTATTTGAAAAGCCAGGGTTAGATTTGAGGACATCATGGGATGCTATGGTTTTAGAGATGGGAACAATGAGAGATATGCAAAAATCACATTAAGAATTTTAAACACTTATTTTAAAAAGGACCCAAAAAATATATAACATACAAGAGTGGAGGAGATGAAACACAGGTCATTTTAATAATGATGAGAAAGACAGCAGGATTGGTGGTGGAAGATTGCAAGGCAATACCTAGAGAAGCCTTTCTAACACATCACCGAATGCTAAGAGCAAATTTAAGAATGAAAGATCTTAAAAAGAAGAAAAGAGAGGGAAGAAGGAAGTTGGAAGATGAAGAGAAGAAACAGGCATTTGAATCAGAGTTTGTGGAACTTATGAATGATGCAGATGGAAGGTGAAATAATCAGCAAGACAATATAGTTAAAGCAGCAGAACACACATGCGGTTTAACATCTGGGAAAAGAGGCAGAAAAAGGGAAACTTGGTGGTGGTGTGAAGAGGTGCAAGAGGCAATTCAAGAAAAGCAAAAACTATTTAAACAATGGCAGAAGTCTGGTAATATAAGAGATAAAGAACAGTACAAGGAAGCAAATAGAGAAGCTAGAAGACAGGTGGCAAGAACAAAAATGACAGCATGCCAAGAGTTTAGTGCAAACCTAACACAGCTGCAGGAAAAAATAATATGTTTAGAATTGCAAAACAAATGAAGAAAGACAAGAAGGATGTAAAAGGTGGCAGATTCATAAAAGACAGTGATGGTAATATAAAAGTTGAGGAAGAACAAGTGAGAGAAAGATGGAGGACTTATTTTGAAGAGGTTTTGAATGAAGATAATGATAACTGACTGGAAGAAGAGTACCCCATAGAAGGTCCAAGATTGAAGCTGCCCTAAATAGTATGAAGGCTAACAAAGCATCAGGACCATCAGGCATTACTATCTGTTTGTTAAAAAATGGCAGGGAGAGGGAGCATTAAAGACCTAACAAAAGTATTGCAGTCAGTGGCTGGTGGAGGGAGGTGTCCAGATGAGTGGCAGGAGAGTTTAACAGTACCACTCTACAAAGCCAAAGGTTATTCATTGCAGTGTAGCCAGCACAGAGGTCTAAAGCTATTAGAACAGGGAATGAAGGTGTGGGAGATAGTGTTGGATAGTTAATATTGATCAGTGTCAGTTTGGGTATATGACAGGAAGGTCAACATTGTATGGCAGATGCCGTGTTTATTACAAGACAAACTCCAGGAAAAGTATGGCGAGAAGAAGAGGAAGCTTTATCATGTGTTTGTGGATTTGGTAAATGCGTTTGATCGAGTTCCGATGGTAGCATTGGTTTGGGCATTATGAAGGCAGCGCGTACCAGAGAGGCTGATTAATAATGTAATGGAATTGTATGTTGGAACGAAATCAAGTGTGTGTAGCAGAAGGTTTGTTGGAGAGATTCAGCATTGAAGTAGAAGTACACCAAGGTTCAGCACTGAGTCCACTATTGTTCATACTAGTCATGGAGGAAGCAACTAGAGTGGGTAGGCGAGGTGATCCATGGGAACTATTGTATGCTGATGACTTAGTTTTAACAGCAGAGAGTAAAGAAGTGGAAAGAATGTTTGTAGAATGGAAGCAGGCAATGGAGGGAGCAGGATTGAGAGTTAACATCGGTAACTGGAGAGGCAGTTGGGGAGGTACCCTTGTGCAGTTTGTGGTGAGGGAGTTGGAGTTAACTTTATTATGTGCACTGAATGTTCCAGGTGGGTGCATAGAAAATGTTCAGGCCTGAGGAACATTAATCAAGCTCCAAATTTTGATTGTTTAACTTGCATAAGGAGAAACGCTGTCCCTAGAGTGGAAAACAACATTATTGTTGATGGACAGGTGGTGTAGAGAGAGCAGTCTGTGACAGAGTGGCAGCAGTGTGGCGGAGCTGGAGGGAGATAGCTGGATTGCTTGTCAATAGGGGGATCCCACTTAAGAACCGTGGAAAGGTTTATGATGTATATGTCAGACCAGTCTTACTTTATGGATCAGAAACTTGGGGACTACACAGAGGTTGGAAAAAGTGCTGATGACCTGTGATAGGAGAATGTTAAGGTACATGGGTGGTGTAAAATGGAGGGATAGAGTTCGTAGTGAAGAGGTAACTAGAAAGTGTAGTGTTGATGAACTAGACTTAGTTCTGAGGAGAAGAAGATTGAGATGGTTTGGACATGTGAAGCGAAGAGATGAAGAAGAGGCACTTGGGAGGGTAAGAGAGTTGGAAGTGAATGGAAGAAGGCCAAATGGTAGACCTAAGAAAACATGGAAGAAGAATATAGAGGAATACTTAGCAATGTTAGGAGTTCAGGAAAACGAGGTGTATAATAGAGAAAGATGGGAGCAAATCATCGAATGTCTAACCTCAAGAAACCAAAATCTGACGCTAAAAGGATTAAGTAAGTATCGAGACTTTTCTCTTAAACTCACAAGTTATTGGGAGGTCATGGTAGCTACTTTCCCACAGCCCTTTTTTCAATTTATTTCTGATAATGGTTACAACAGAAGAGCAGTCCATAGGTGTCGGGGAGGACGAGGAAAATCGAGGCACCCCTGCTAACGGTGGAAAGGCTCCCCTCTCACCATAGCCATGCGACAAAGGGGTTTACCCTATAGGTTCCTATCACTCCGCGGATTCTCCCGGAACGGATTACACAGTAATACTTGCCATAACAGAAGACACTGCACACATAAAATAACTTAAAAACTCCTCAGCCATGGACATTGATAACATATCCAACATACTGTACATCTCAAACACCTCGGTCGCAATGGCACACAAACACTCACAAACATAGCAAACTACTCATATGCACACTGCATAATACCAAGCATTTGGAAACTAAATAAAGTCATCACACTACTCAACCAAACAAAACACCCACAAAAGCATCATACAGACCCATAACATTACTCTGCACACCATCCAAAGTCATAGAACGCCTTCTCCTATGCAAGATAACATCACATATTCCACTGTCACCCACACAACACGGTTACACTCAACCACAACACTACTCACTGATCTCACACAAACAGTACAAGGTGGCATCAACTCAAGAAGACCACCACACAGAACACTGCTAGTAACAATAGATATAAGTAAAGCATTTGATGCTATCTCCAGACCACTTCTCATTAACAATTTTACAACACAACACTACATAACACCCCCATTGGCTCGCTAGCCAACTACCTATCAGGAAGACAATCATTCGTACACTACAATGGCGAGTCATTCGCTATTAGAAACTTCCCTAATGGTGTTCCGCAATGCTCTGTCCTAAGCCCCACACTTTTCAATTCATACATACATGGCATACCAACACTACTAAACAACATACACATATCATATGCAGACAACCTAACAATCATATCAATACACACTGATGTAGACACATGCTCCACCCGAATTCAAGCCTACATTACACAACTAGAAAGCTGGCTAACACAAAACAGACTAAAAGTAGTACCCACCAAGTCCACGAATACACTTCTCACAAGTTACAACAAAGAACATCAACACAGACCAACAGCAACATTGCACAGTTCCACAATACCCCCCACACATGAAACAAAAATGCTTGGAATCACATACAACACATCCATGTCATTTGCACCACACATAAACAACATAATCACAAAATGCAGGCCAAGACTTAACCCACTCAGAGCACTAACAAGTACAACTTTTTGACTAACACAAAGAAACACTCACTCAGTCCATAATGGACTATGTAAGCCCTTCCTGGGCCTCTTGTCATATCCAACACACAGCTAAACAAGTTACAAATCACATAAAACATCTACATGCTAAAACCAAGGTACTATAAAACAACATCTGAATATGAGACGCACACAGTTCCTAGCATCTGTCGTAAACAATGCAAACAGCCTCTGTCACTATCTACGAAACCACCCACACACAGATATGACAAACATCCTAAATACCATACCATAACCTGCAAATGTAACACAGTATAAAAAACATATTCACACACACCACCAGGCAAGCACTGAACAATCTACCTCACAACAAAATAACCCCTTCCCCCTCACACACACACCTGACCTAAGCAGCACAGAAACGCAACTCTCACAGTCAGAGAGAGTACATATTACACGACTTCGCTGTGGACACCACCAGTCACTAAACACCTGCAAACACTGCATAGACAACACCCATACAGATCTCTGTCCACTGTGTCAATTTAGTCTCCACCCAGTCAAACATCTCATAGCAGATTGCCATAACTTGGCAGCTCTCAGACAACACCACAACATTTCACATGTCCATCAGTTATAGTCAGATCCAGTCAGTGTGGTGTCCTACCTGCGTGGTGCAGGCTTCCTGGAATGGCAGAGCCCGGGGAACCACCACCACAACAATGACAACAACAACCCAAAGAACGACAAATCTGAAATATAAATGGAAGGAAGTAACACAGCATAATGAAAAGATAACATTAGTGTTGCCATATTGTGCAAACGGGCTAGGAAAAGTTTGATAAAATTGATTCAAAGAGAACTGAGAAATCCTAACTTTCCCTTCCAGGCTATAGCATGGTTCAGGGTGCATTTGAACAAGGTAGCCACCCATTAGGGCAGGTCATACTTTTGGGCAACCATATATTTTTATTAAATCCTTTAATGAGGGGTGCTTAAATGGTAGATTTTGAAAAAAAAAACTTTATTTTGTTATACAATTGCTCCTACCTACATTAATTTCCATTTAAATAAAAGTAAATTTTTCCCTTTCATCACAAGCTTATGTAACCTATTTTTATTTAATCCAAGTACACACAAACACAAAGTAACCTCAGATTTACATGTTTATTGAGTGAGAAAAGTGTATGCAAAGCTCTACATATAGCTGCATGGGTCACTTTGGGTCATATTCAAAAGTTAAACTTCACCAGAGCGCACAAATCTTGCTTTGACTCATTCCTGGATATCAGACATCTACTTGTCTCTTGTGCCCCGATTCCTCCATCCCTCTTTTCATGTGATAAATACTTGGAAGAAACCTCAGTCACCATTCTTACAACCCTCTCAATGCTCTGTGTGTGACAAGGCCAGTCAGGTAATTTCATAGGAGAGTCAATGAAGTTTTCAATTCAGAAGTACTTAAAGAGCAAGTGAGAGGTGGCTCAGAGACATCCTCTGACCAATTGATCAGATCTCCAATCCTGGTAGCATCACAATTGATGTCTGGTGTCCTTCTAAGCCTTACAAAGGAGTCTCCCAGTTGAGTATCTGGGTTCTCTTCTCCCTTGATGGTCTGGATTCTTTTCACCCCTTCAGTTCTCTCCGCCTGATCTCCAGAGCATAGGAGGGTTTGGAGGATGACTTCACTGTATGCATACCAAGCTGATCTCTTAACAGTTGGCAAAACAATATCCAACACCTCCTTCCTCTGAGACTTAAGGTAGTGAAGTTGATAAAGAATGTGCCTAGGTCCCTCGGTCCAAGAGTGCTTAATCTTAACGTTAAACCAGCATGGGTAATATACACCAATGATGAACTTAACAATCAGTTGTGATTCTTAAAGGCTTTTCCTTTAAGCTCATGCTTTGACACCCACAGCCGAAGAAGTCTGTTAGCTGTGGGCAGCCAGCGACTGTGGTTTACTGGTCCTATTTCCAATAGAGAAAGCCCTGTAGGAAGCTCTCCATCTTTGATTGCCGATACAATTCTATAGTCGTAGTGTTGATCAGTGGAAAGATCTTGCACCACTTTCTGAGGTATCTTGGTAAGGGGAGGACCTAAAGATATTTGAGTGAAATTTGGGTTGATATCCAAGTCTGTAACGAGTCAAGGAGCTTTCCTATTGATCCGGAATATCTGTTATCGGATAGTGTTGGGCCATCCAGGTTGATAATTAGATGACAGAGAGGGAGTTCCCCAGTGTGCAGGTTACAGACCAACCAAACAAGCTTTCTGCCCAAATGGAGCTTCATTTTTTGCATTACTCCAGCATTTACACATGTGTTTACATTCGTGGAGTCTCCTCCAATGGCCATTAAGCTTTTATCCAAACCCCTTTTTCCCTCAGCCATCCAAACATAGCTTTAGCGATCTTCTCTGCATGTGATTCTTCTTTTGTAGCCTTTTCTGGGACAAAGTGGAAGAGGTAATTGCTTCCAGGCTCACTGATGACAGTGTAACGCTCCTCTTTTGTTTTTGCTGGAAATAATTTTTCACTTCCCCCTGCCTCCATCATAAAATTTGTCACATCAATTCGTCCATCAAAGAGTACACAAGAAATTCCCCCATCCTTCCTTAAGTTTTCCTCAAACTCATGTTCAATAACTGTCATTAGCTATTCCTGTGCACTCTTAACTTTATTCTTATCCATTACTTTACTTGTTGTACCTTCCTCAGTAATCTATTAAAGCTGATTTTTCTATAGCTGCAGTTGGTCTCAATCCGACACCATACCTAATACTAGCAAGAGCAATATTTGGAATTTCATCCTAAATCTTTCTATTCCGGGTGGAAGATTCCGGCTCTTGGACAGCTTCAAAAGTTACTTCATCACCCAAACTGTTGTCACCATCAGAATTTTCTGCCTCCAGATCTTCACCTTCTGCCAAAAAATGCTTGATTTCTTTTCTCGCTGCTTTTTCTGCTAAAACAGCGCTTTCCTCCTTACTTTTTCTCTTTCTTTCTGCTATCCTTTCTTTTTCTTTCCTTTCAGAATCTCTTAATTGTCTATTATGCTCTGGAATATCAGGACCTCCAATTTAAAACGTACCTTTACTTCCAACTTTCTCCTTTTGTCCTTTAATAAAGGCCAGTTCCCTATTAGGTATTTTTTTCTCTTTCCTACAACAGCAGTTAATGTGGGCTTCAGTCTCACAGCCATTAAAACCTACTTCCCCATAACTGGAAATTTGAAATTTGCATGTCAATATATCAAATAACTTATCTAGTTTTGTAATGAACCTCTCTTTTACTTCAATTTTTCCTTTACCAAGGGAAACTTTTACCTCCTCCTTCCACACCTCCTTAAGCTTTGATATTATTGTGACCTTTTGATTTACAACAGGTGGTTTGAAGAGAGCATTAGCTTTGGGTCCACTGATTAATCAAGCCCTGATACATGTCTTTTATCATAATTTCTCCGGTCATCTTCACTTTGCTCCCTGAGGTAGATTCTGTAACTCAAAATATCTCTTATTGTTGGTAACTCAAACACCACCAGCTCTTCCCCAGTCCCAACAAATTAGTCAGATGAGAACTTGATTTGGACCTTGTCTTGATTTTCGCCATTGTCACACTAATCGCAAGTATATCTGCAAATGAAAAGATGGCACTTAGATTAAGAAATAATCTCTACCAAATAATTATATGCTATTCTAAAATGATCCACAGCCTTTACTACCATTCAAATAAAATGTAAATGCTCTATAAACAATTACCAGTTGCAATAGTTACCAGAACTGGCAACACTACTGGAATATTGCCTTCCACTGAGGAATGAGTACTGGCTACTTGCAATTTTGGAGTTAAACCAAACTAAATTAAGGGTCATTTTTAACAGGTTTCCTACTTCTCATATGTCTCTAATACATTTGTACATTTTTTTAGGCATATCTTTCAGACTACATAAATGTATTGATGTTAGAAAACGGTAAATTTGATCTTTTATAGGTAACTAAAATAATAGTAAAATATAATAGTAAATGACCCAAAACTAACAATACTTCAACTTCAAATTGATGTAGGTTACATCAATCAGAATTTAACATTTCTGCCAAAAGTATGTTCTTTTCACCAATATTCATCATTTGAATACCCCGCACTACCAGTTTCATAAAATTCTAGAGTCTGACCCACTCTAGCCACCCATGGTTATTGTTGTCTGGCCTAACAGCCCCGAGCCCCTGAATAAGTCCACGGCTATCGCCTGCCGTCCCCACGAACTTCCCACTGAATGTATGTTGTATATTCTGCAAAGGTGGTTGTGGTTTATGCAGTCCTTCATTATGCATTTTATGGTGTAGGTGGATCTGTTACCCCTTTGGAACGATGTCCATGATGGAGCCATCCAGCCTTTTCTGGTAGTTCAGGGGGGTTGGGTGGAGCCCACATCTTAGTTTGGCTAGAGCCCACATCTTAGTTTGGCTAGATGCACCCTGTTCTTTCGATGTAAGGTGTATGTCAGGGGGGGGGGGGGGTAGTGTGTTGTTGGCAAGCGTACGAATTGAACGACGAGTGATTCCAGTGTGAAGTTGATTCTGAATGTTAGTTTGGGGCAGCCATGGTTTAAATGTATATACACACACACACACACACACACTAATGCAATCTTGTGGGAAGTTTCCCACCATTGGCGACGTTTAGCCACTTTGGGTTTTGATGGTTACCGAATGTGTGTCCCGATTCAGGCCGACTATGAGGGGCTGTCATATGTGGTATGGATCCGTTTTCGGAACCTCCTTTCAAATGCAAGTCAGTCATCACTGGATTAGCAAGCACCGAACGGCAGGTGCTTCTCTTATAAAAGGATATAAGCATTTGTGTTCATGTGTTTAAGCGATGTGCGTTATGATCTTGTGCATCGTTCTTCTTTTTTGCAGTGGCTAAAAAGGAGGAGAGATGCAGATATTGGCCTGCTTGTAAAGAAGGGACGTCTTGCCAGTACATTCACCCAACCAAATTTTGCAAGTGAGTAACCTGTTAGGTTTTATGAACCTTCCTTACTAGTACTACTATTAACTTATGACTCCTTATTCTTTTCAAGGCTTTCCCCCGCTCTTCACAAGGGGGTTCAAATTCATACCTTTGAATGACTGATCTTGATACATAGTTGTTCCTGGAGATTTATATGTATAGACGATTCCAGCTTTTAGGAGTCAGAATGAGTACCTTTACTGCTCTTCCCTGTCTCTCTTTAAATGTGACTAAGCCTGGACAAGGGTCCTGCTGGCCTGGAAGTTGTGCCCCTAAAGGCTTTATTCTAGGAGCGCTGCCTGCATTGAGTGTAATGAGTAGGGTTGTTGCAGACCCCGTCCTGTCATGCCAGTTAATTTATGGCAATGTGTGAATCGAGTGGTTATATGGAATGTGGGAAAGAGGGGAGCGGTAGTCAATGTCTTTAAAACAGGGAGATTGCAGTCGCTTGCTCTCTGTGAGACGAACATGAAAAGGAATGAAGAGTTTGTGTGGGGTGGAGTGCAATCAAGGTGGTAGGAGTAAAGAGGGTGTGGCCGTGCTTTTAGGTGGTAATGCAATGTTTGGTATTGAATGAGTGAGCTCGAGAATTATGTGGGTTAATTGAGATTTGCAAGGGTGAGGCTGTGCATGTTTTTAGTGCATGGACTCTGTAAGGATAGAAGTGAAGGTGAGAAAGAAAGATTCTGGAATGGCAGGTTGAGTAGGAGATGGCTTTGGTAATGGTTATCGCTCGATGGATGTAGGCGATAAGAATGTGTGACAGGATGGGAAAGCGAAGAACTGCTTAGCTTTTCTGAGAGAATGAAAATGGTGAGAGGGTATTGTGCTGAAAGAAGCATAAGTAGGAAACTTTCAGCACAAGAATGTGTATAAATGCAAAAAGGAGTTGAGCTGAGGATGTTTTGTGCATGGATGAAAGGATGTGAGGAAAGGTGGGAACGAAGGGAAAATCAGAAGTAAAATGTTATTGAACTTGAGAGAAAAGGGAAGTGTATGTGAGCATGCATGAGAGTGAG
This sequence comes from Ceratothoa steindachneri, assembly GCA_963969495.1. Lineage (NCBI taxonomy): Eukaryota > Metazoa > Arthropoda > Malacostraca > Isopoda > Cymothoidae > Ceratothoa > Ceratothoa steindachneri. The sequence goes on along the minus strand of OZ018317.1, from coordinate 63,781,883 downwards.
TGTCAGTGTGTGAGAAGGAAGTGTTGGAATACTGCATAAAAGATTGACTTGATTATTTGAATGAGTGTTTGAGAGAGAAAGAGGGCTGGCGAGGAGGCAGTGGATGATATCGTGTATTTAGTGGGGGCGTGTTTGGAGTCACCTATCACCATTAGGGACCACTTGGCGTGGGAAAAATAGTTGGTAACCTTTTCCGACGGGGGGAAAGTGGTTAATGATGATCTTTACGTCACTGGGCCGCGTGGCAGTACAAGTGCTGCACTTTAGGTCACAGTGGACTTGGAATCTTGGTGCACGCCTGTGGAAGTCGGTGTGTTAGTTTGTACTGCCCGTCCTAGCAGTATCGGCCAGGCGCGCAAGAGGCTCCAGTAGGCCGATTGTCTCGGGAGGTCAAAGTAGGGCCGCCGCGGGTAAGGTGAGTGAAATTTAATATAGAGGCGGCCCTTTTTGGTGTTCTTCGGACACAATGGATTTCGGAAACCTATGTGTGCAAGCCTTCCCCCCCTCACCCGCTTCTTTGGAGTACCAAAGAGTGACTCCAAATTGGCACCAACGGCGGTGTCTTCCCTTTCCTATCACAGGGGAATGCCAAAAGAACATGCGTGCAGCCCAGAATCGATCCTGGTAGTGACTCGATAAGGCCAACCCCCTTAAAAGAACAATGGATAGCGGGGCCCGCTGGCTGGTGTCCCTTACTGTCCTGCAGACATTCGTCCTGAGCTTGCATGGATGCGGGCCTTTTAACTCTTACTTGATAGAGGTCGTTTTCTGAGCTCAAACGACTAAAGATAACAGTACTGAAGAGCCCTCGATTGTGATTCGTGATACTTTCGGGGAGAGGAATGGCCACATAAAGGCCCCCTGAGCTGTACATAGTCCAAGAGGTGACCCCGCCCCAGATGGCATCAAGTTCCATGGGGCGAACCCGGGCTCGGTGCGAAACATCGAACGTGAGTCCTCCCCTGTGCTTCTTCTCCTCAGGTGGCTTGGGTCCTCGAGGAAAAATAAGGAGAGTATGGACCACCTACCCCGACTGGTACCCCTTAAACAGCCAAGTCCTTCTCCACCTCGGAGAAGGATCTTGCTAAGGCCAGTCTTTCCGTCCTGGCCCCGTAGCGAGCACGGCGATTTCCTTCCTGGCCGCCGTCCTGACGGGACTCAGCGCCGGACGGATCGGCGCTTCCACAACTGTTCTAGAAGGATCTTCCATTAAGTGAGAACACGTATTCCCGCCAAGAAGAGCGGCGGGTATCTTTTGAAATATACCGGAACCTAGCCCTAGCTCGACGAAATTCACCCACACTGAAGACGTTCGGACGGCGCCTCTAGCATATTTAAACATAACGCTTCTGTATGAGGGCTGCATCACACTCGGTTGACCACCACGGCGATGAGGTTGGGCGAGAAGAACTCAACGGTCTCATCTACTGACCTAAACTCCTCGACTGAGACAGAGAAATCAGTCATTTCATGAAATGCGGACCACGGCGCCTGAGCCAAGCATCACCGGGGTGGGCTCTCAGGTGGCAGCAACCCAGAAAATGTTATTGAAATGCGAAAGTGATCACTACCATGAAGGTCATCGACCACCCCCACCCAAAATCAGGCTGTGCATCCGGAGAGTACAAAGATAGATCGAAAATGAAGCGGTTCTCGGGCAGTGATGTGTAAACTCATCCACATTCAGGACACCTATCTACGGCTCGTCGGTAAGGACTTGACCCCTGGGGTTAATCAAGTAGTCTCCCCAAAAGGGGTGTCTATCCTTCAAGATATCCGAGCAAGATAAACGGCCTCGGGCACCGTGCTACAAAACAGCGGAACTCCCCCGCGTCGAAGTCGCCTAACGGTGGAATGTATGCGGAAATAACGGTATACCTCCTCTCCAGGTGCAGCTGCACAGCTAGTGCCTGAAAGATGAATCTAAACCAAAGGGAAGAACGGAGACATTATGCCGGGTGTAAATCGCGTATCATCCTGCCTGGCGCCATCCCGTGGTGGTGAGGTACAAAACCCTTATACCCCGTCAGGGTGGGCAGGGGGCACGCGCCCATTATGGTATCCTGCAGAAAGATAGCTAACTGGGAACGGGAGCAGACGAGCCTCCGCAGCTACTCCCAGTTGGCCCGGATTCCGCGGAATATGCCCTCCAGGCCTAGCTCGGAGGAGATGGGGGAGGCCCTCTTCGAAGAGAAGACCCTAGCGGGAATAGCCATATGCTTCCGAGAGACAAAACTCAGGGCGCTATTGGTCCGACATTTCGTTGAAGCGCTGTTGCCTTCGAGGAATTATTGGAAGAGGTTGGGCTCGCCATGCGAGTCTTTTCCTCCATCCGCCTCGAACCCTTAGGTAGGCGGAGTCCTTTTGGACTCCGTAAGGGGCACGGCGATTTGCCTTAATGGCCGCCGTGCTGGCGGGACTCAGTTCACCGTCCGTCATTTTCGAGCCAGCTGGCTTCAAATACTTCCTCGTCATACGCTCCACTGATGGCAGCATGTTGGCTAAGGGCAGCATGATCTATCAGAGGAGAGCCTTAGCTAGCGTTATTGGTAGAGAGCCGAAGGTGGCCCGTTTCTCGGACGGGAGCCTTCTGGCGAATGCGTCGAATCCCTCAGAGGTGGCTATGATTAGTCCCCTTCGGACATTAGATGACACGCCGGTGAGTGTGACGCCGCTCTCTACCGTGAACTTTGTGAAAGGAGTAGTTTATGCGAGGGAACTCGTTGACTACTCCATTGAGGACATCACCTTAGAGCTGGCCGACCATGGGGCGGTCAAGGTCGAACGTGTGATGAGAAAACAGGGAGGGGCCTCGAGACCCACCCCTACACTCTTCGTAACGTTCGACTGTGATAAGCTCCCTGAGTCGGTGCGTGCCCGTTGGTATCGCTACCGCGTGAAGGCATTCGTGCCACTGCCGCGGAGGTGCTATTAATGTAACCGCTTTGGATATACTAAGTGCTCCTGTAGGCGCGCAAAGTCGGGGTTACCCTAAGTCTGTGTAAGGCCGCACGCAATAAGTCCAAGTCGTATGTGACCAAGTTTGTCAATTGCGGAGAGCCGCACCCCGCTTCCTCAAAGAAATGCCGTGCGTTTTTTCCTTGAGAAGGAAATACCGGCCGTTCAGGCTCAGGATCGTCTCTCATTTCGCGAGGGTAAGGACTTGGTTCTGGCTCGCCTGTCTTCCTGGGACGTCTTATGCTTCAATGCTAAGAAAGACACACCTCTGCTCCTGGCCCCTCAAGCCTACGAGCCCTTCTGGTTCTATCCACCCCGGGCGCTTCCCTGGTAAAGCTGGTGGCACAAATGGTTCACACCCAGTCGCGGCTAAAAACTGGGCTCCCCTCCCTTCACCCAGCCTTACCATTTCCCGTAAGGCTAAACGGCCGCGCGCCTCGTTAGACTCGCAGTAGGCAACACCCCTGAAGAGGGTCGTGAGGCCATCTTTCGGGGTTCCAAAAGCTGCCCCCAGAAATGAGGACAGCACTAAATGAGCTTCGGCACCTTCGCCCCCCTTCAGTGGCAGGCTGGCTGGAGCAGAGCCTGTGGATCCTCCAAAAGAGGGACCTTCCCCTCCGAAGCGTCCAACACCTCCGCCTGCCCAAGGTTTCTAGTCGGAGGGAGGAAAAGAGTCAAACCTCGCCCGGTAATTCCTCGAAAGCGACAGCGCCCAAAGCGCATTGTCCGGCCAACAGCGCCCCGAGTTCTGCATCCGTGAAACGTCCAGCCATTCCCCTGATGGTCTTCTCTTCGAAGAGGGCCCCCACATCTCCGAGCTAGGCCTGGAGGGCATATTCCTTCAATGCAATTGACGCGGACCCCGGGCCAACTGGGAGGAGCAGCGGAGGCTCGTCTTGTCACTTTCCCCGTTAAGTATCTTTTTGCAGGAGACCATGCTGCGCGCGTGACCCCTGCCCACTCTCCCTGGTTATAAGAGTTTTGCCACCTCACCACCACGGGTTGGGGGCCGGGCAGGGGGGTGCGCCATTTACACCCCGCATGATGTCTCCGTTCTTCTCTTTGCTTTAGATACCTCCTTTCAGACATTAGCTGTGCATCTGCACCTGGATAAGAGGTATACTGTTATTTCCGCCTATATTCCACCGTCAGCCGACTTCGAGGCGGGAGATTTCCGCCGCGCCCTGGCACGGTTTCCGAGGCCTTTTCTCTTGCTCGGAGATCTGAACGGTGGGCCCCCCCCCTCCTCTTGGGAGACTACTCGATTAATCCCCGAGGTTAGTCCTTGACGAGCTAGAGACTGGTGTCGTAAATGTGGATGAGTTTACGCATCACTGCCCGAAAACCGCTTCATTTTCTTGCGTCGATCTATCTTTGTGCTCTCCGGATGCACAGCCTGATTTGTTTGGGTTTTTTTTTTGGGGGGGGGGGGGGTTGATTACCTCCATGATAGTGATCACTTTCCCATTCAAATATCTTTTTCTGCGCCGCTGCCGCCCGAGAGCCCTCCCCGGTGGTGGTTGGCGCGGGCGCGTGGTCCGCATTTCAGGAATTATTTTATTTCTCTATCTTAGCCGAGGAGTTTAGGTCGGTTAGTGAGGCCGTTGTGTTCTTTCCCGGCAACCGCATCTTAGTGGGCCTGACTACTATTCCTAGAACGTCTGTCCGTTTTGCACGCCGACCATTGCCGCGCTGGTCAGCAGAGTGTGAGACGGCCCTCAAACAGAAGCATTATGCCTACATGCGCTATTATGCCGCCCGAATGATTTCACTGTCTCACGGTGAATTTCGTCAGGCTAGGGCTAGAATCCAGTATATTTCGAAGCACTCCCGCCGCTCTTCTTGGCAGGCATACGTGTCTTTACTTAATTGGAAGACCTTTCTAATAGAGGTGTGGAAGTGAGTCAAAAGCATTCGGGGCAAGTTCTCTCTGGACCCCTTCCCGTTCTCCAGGAGAAAGGGACAGCAATCTCGGACCCCGCGTCCGTTGCGGAATCCTTCGCGACGGCTTTCTTCGCATTTTCTAGCCGGGATACTTCTCCGCCAGCATTCAATGCGTGTCGTGATGTCGCGGAAGGTCGTCAACTGGACTTTACCTCCAGAGGTGGAGAACCCTTCAACGACAAGTTAATCTGAGTGAGTTGCGTTCCGCTCTCGCTTCGTGCGCAGCCACCGCTACTGGTCCGGACGATGTCCCATACGCCATGCTTCGACACCTGAGTGAGAGAGGCATGGCCTTTCTGTTAGATTTGCTCAACATGATCTGGGTAAAGGGTATCCTCCCAGATTCCTGGCGAATTCTAATGTGCTAGCTTTTCGCAAACCGGTGAGAGATCATTCAACCCCGGCCCGTTTCCGCCCAATCTCTCTACCTCCTGCTTCCGCCCAATCTCTCTACCTCCTGATTAGGCCCAATCTCTCTACCTCCTGCGTGTGCAAGTTGATGGAGAAATTGGTAAATGTTAGATTAGCCCTTTTTCTGGACAGCGGAGGCCATTTGTTTTCTGCGCAGCGCGGCTTCCGCAAGTTTCACTCCACGTTGGATGCTCTGCTCCGACTGGAAAATGCCGCCTGTGAGGCCTTCGTAGACAGCACTACGCCACGGTGTTTTTCGATCTGGAGGATGCCTATGATACCGCATGGTGATAGTGTATCATGAAGACTCTCCACACGGTGGGGGCGAAGGACGCCTTCCAATCTTTATATCTGAATTTTTTGCGAGATCGTCGATTCCGCGTACGGGTGGGGGGTGCCCTCACCCCCCCCAATGGAATAGGAAGATGGTTTCCCGCAGGGAAGTGTCGTCAGTGTCACACTCTTTACCCTGACCAATAACGGCATCCCCTCGGTGCTGCCGCAAGATGTTCTCGCTACGCTCTACGTGGACGACCTTTCGATCTCATTTGGCGAGGCCCAGATGCCAAGTCTGGAGCGTCTACTCCAACATGCATTGAACCGCGTCTGTTGTTACGCCGAAGTGGACAGGCTTCGGTTTTCCTTGGCCAAGACTAAGGTGGTGCACTTCTGCCGCCATCCACGGCTCCACCCAGACCCAGACTTGTTTCTAAATGGGGTGCGCCTGGAAGTGGTGGACCCGCACCGTTTCCTTGGTCATGTGTTTGACCGACGCCTCAACTGGGAGGCTCATATTCGCAGTCTTAAGGTCTTGCACTCGCGCCATGAATATTCTTCGTTCCATGACGTTCAGCTCCTAGGGCGCTGATAGAGCTACTGCCTTACTTTTTTATCGATCCTTTGTTCGTCAAAACTCTACTACAAATGCGAGTTTTATGCATCCGCAGCCAACCGTGTATTGCGGAAGGTGGACTCGATCCACCACACCGGCCTTCGCCTGGCGACCGGTGCATTCCGCACTTACACCATTGAGAACCTCCTTGTCGTTGCTGTGGAGATACCACTCGCTCTGCACAGTGCATCATTCGCCTGTACACGCGAGCCCGTCGCCTCCCTCAGTCGCCAACAGCCGTCACTGCATCTTCAGCTGATTTCGACAATGCCTATGCCACCCAGAGCCGCCAGTCATACCCTAACCCCTATAGGTTTAAGTTTAGGAAACTCCTTCGAGAGCTAGGTATAGCTCTCGGTCCGGTTGCGCCCCCTGGTTCTGCCCAGGATGCCACCCTAGAGGTTACCACCTTTGACTATTTGTCGCTACACCTCTGCTCCCAAGGCTTCTACATCTCCGGGAGTATTGCATTCTGCCGTTTTGCAGCACACATCGTGTCAAGCTGGAACTGTGTATATGGATGGCTCCAAGTGTCAAGAGGGGGTCGGTTTCCAGGCCGTATTTCCTCTTTTTGAAGTCAGCGGGGCTCTGCCAGGCACTGCGTCTCTCTTTACTGCCGATTTGTTTGCAATACGCCACTCGGTACGGGAGATAACGCGATGTGCCCGGTTCGGAGACCGGATTGTGATTTATAGCTCCTTACAAAGCGCCCTGGTTGCCCTCGGGGCATTGGAATCTCCCCATCTCCTAGTTCGCGATATCCGTGACTCCACATTTTTGGCGAGCCGGGTGGAAGTCGAGATTATCTTATGATGGGTTCCTGGACACGTAAGAACTGCGCTGTATAAGGGAGCCAAAGAGTCCGCGAGAACTGGGTGCCAGACCAGCGTTTCGCTCATCTTCACACCGATTACATGGCAGGAATACGGGCAGCTCTCCGCGCTGTTTGGCAAATAAGATGGGAGATGGTTCCCTTTGGCCTACTCACCAATGCCGCGACGGCTTCAGATTGCTTTCTGTCGTCTCCGAATCGGACACACTCGCGGGACGCACCGCCATTTGACGGAGTGCTCGCCTGCGCCTTATTGCGAAGACTGCGTTGTCACCCCGACTGTTCGGCACATTTTTGTTGAATGCCCCAGTCTGGGCGATTTGTATGCACGTTACCTTTCCCGGTTCCGGGACCAGCGGGGTCGCTACCGATTGTCCCTTGTACTCGGGACGGATTCGTGCACCCTGTCTTGTGGACTTTACACTACTTTTTGGATCTAGCTGGCCTCCACTTTATATGACTTTTTTTGTGGGTCTTATGCTCTTGCGCTGGGGAGGAGGCGGACCTATCCCCTATGCTGGAGAGCGCTTCCTTAAAACCTTTTTCTTTTTAGCCTCTGATCTTTTTATCCTTATTTGTTTTTAATATAGCCCACTCGTAGGCTGTATTGGGTACGGTGACTTATGCCCAAGTAGGAGGTTGCCAGATAGGCTCCTTAAATTTTTTTTTTTAAAAACTGTCCTGCCTGTGGGTGCCTTTCCTGGGTGGAGAGAAGTGGGTTCACTCGCTGCCCTCTTCTCCTAAAAAGAAAAAGAGCAGGTCAAAGTGGATTTGTGGTTTCTATCCCTACTCGGGGCCTCAGCTCAAGGAAGGGTCCGCTGTCTCTTCGGCAAGCAACCACGCCAAGATAGGCACGTCCGCCCCCGAGGTCTCGTCGGGCAGGGAGACCCAGACGAAGACTTAAACCCCGCTGAGCTGAGCCTCGATTACATCGGGGCGTTCATTGTTACCTGTGTTTTCGATTCCATTGTCTTCAAACGCTTTCTCGTTATTCACTCCACTGATGGCAGCATGTTGGCCAAAGGCAACACGATTCATCAGAGGAGAGCATAAACTACCTTGGTTGGTAGAGAAAAGGAGGTGACCCCTTTCTCGGCTGGGAGCCTTCTGGCGAATGCGTCGAATCCCTCCGACGCGGCCCTGATTAATGCCCTTCAGACACTTGATGGTACGCCGGTGAGTGTGATCCAGCACTTTACCATGAACGTGAAAGGAGTGGTTTATGCGAGGGAACTCATGAACTACTCCATCAAAGACATCACTTTAAAGCTGGTCGAGCATGGGGCGGTCAAGGTCGAACGTGTAATGAGAAAACAGGCAGATGCCTCGAGACCTACCCCTACACTCTTCGTCACGTTCCACTGTGACAGGCTCCCCGAGTCGGTACGTGCCGGTTAGTATCGCCACTGCGTGAAGGCATTCGTGCCACTGCCGCTTCGGCCATACGAATCGCTCCTTTTGCCGCGCAAAGTCGTGTTTACCCGGTCTGTTTAAGTTGTTCAAAGGCTGTACACAAAAAGTCCCTATCGTGTATGGACAAGTGTTTTAAATGGGGCGTATCTCGTGAAGAAGGAAATCTTGGCCTTCAGGCTGCAAATCGACTCTCATTCAGCGAGGCTAAAGACTTGGTCCTTGCACGCCCAGTGCTACGAGGACGTTTTCCGGCGCAATTTAAAGAAAGGAGCCCTCTGCTTCTGACCCTGCAGGCATACGATCACGGTCATTTCCGCGCCGATTCTGAACCATTCTGCAGGTTCTACCCCCCTCTCACCTGGTAGACTTGGCGGCACAAAGGGTTCACACCCTCCCTCGGCGATGGCTTCAGGTCGCTTTCTGTCATTTCCGAATTTGACACAATCGCGGGACGCACCGCCACTTGATGGAGCGCTCGCCGGTACCTTATTGCGACGACTGCATTGTCACTCGGACTGTTCAGCACATTCTTGTTGAATGTCCCAGTCTGGGCGATTTTCGTACACGTTGCCTGTCCCGGTAACCCGGGACGACCGGGGTTGCTACCGTTTGTTCCTTGTACTCGGGGGTTCCTCCACCTTATTTGGCTGTCTGTTGTGGGTCGCATTCTCCTACGCCAGGGAGAGGCACCCCCCATCCCCCAAACATCGGAGCGCGCTTCCATGTTTTGTTTTTTTCTTTTTTTATTATTTCTTAACTTTAAAGTAGCCTAGCACTAGACTGAAATTTTAAATTATTCTGACTTGGTCCTTGAAGGCCGTGTTAAAAATCAAAATAAAACAAAAATCAATGCCATTGACTTAAAAATAAAGAGTAGGGAATAGGCCATCACTGTATTGTATAATCAGAGCGTATGTAGGCTTTTTTAAGGCCGAATCGGGGTCGGCAAGTCCCACGACTAGATCCAACCTCATTTAACGCACTCTTGTGTTTTGTCAGTAGTGTAGCTCCTAACCAAGCATTTGTGTGGGGCCCACGAATGAGGTGCAATTACCCTTAGTCTCATTCTAAAACAAGAATCGATAGAATTTGTGAGTAAATGCTCAGTCAACTTTCACAGTCGTCTTTTTCTTCCAGCACATTTCCAAGTTGTCGGTTTGGAGACAAGTGCATTTACATTCATCCCACCTGCAGGTTTGACAGTGCCTGCGCCAAACCTAACTGTCCCTACACCCACCCCGGAACCCGAACCTTCCTAGGTAAGAACCCTTGGTTTTCTTATATCACCACACTTCACTACCCAATAATTACATGTTGTGGTAGAAGTTTTAGCTCTTATTTTATGGGTCTTTTTTTCACTGGGAACCTACAGTTTAACCCCGCGAGGGTGTTCTTTGTGTAGACTTACACCTGGCCTCTGGAAAATTGGCACTCCCTCCGTACTCCACTGCCTTCGGTATGTCTGAAACAAGAAATTATACCTTGGCTGTAATCTCCAAGACAACTTGTTCTTACATCCCTTTTCTTCGCCAAGCCCCAAGCCCCTCTTCATTTATCTCTCTTAACCGGCGACTGATTTCGCAGGTTGGTCGCTTATCATTTTCGTCCATTTCCCCCTGGTTGGGGCCTGGAGAGTGGGGGAGTGTCCCCCTCCCCTTATGGCTACAGTGTGTGTGAGAGTTAACCGCCTGTCCTCTTCCCACCCATTTTTCCCCATCAAATGTATGACCTCAGTGCTGCCGGAAGATGTTCTCGCTACGCTCTACATCAACAAACCCTTTCGCCTTCTCGGACATTTTTCTTCCAAACTCCAAAGTGTTTGTTTCATTAGGATTAGGTTTGGATCCGTGCTAATCAGTAGGAGACAAGTGGTCGGATTCCCTGGGATTCGTCCTGATTTGATACCCCCCAAGCAACCTGCGGAATATTGGTGGGTACCAAACCTGGGCTACTGTAAGGTGCCTTTGGGTGAAGTCTGTGTCCCCTCTATATATAGCGTCGCGCCCGCGCCCACACCGACTGTTTCATTTAGAACCAGCCCGTTGTCTGCGCCAACAGGCATTGGCGGGGTTGCTGGAAACCAAGCTTTCTGGTCCGCTCGCCTATAGTAAACCCTCTCAAAAAAAAGACAAACTAATGAAAATACCTAAAAGTAAAGCTAGTATTAATTACTATTATTAGTGTTATCATTATTATTACTTAATAATTTATTAACATTACAGGTATCCCATCAACCTTTTCTACCCGCACTTTGTACCAGGAGGAGCGTTCCCATCTGGACAGAGTTTGGTCCAGTAGCCATGGTGCCTTGGTGGACTACATGCCATCCCGGCATCACCTACCACCAGTGTATGATAATAATAAGTGATCATCTGCCTATCTCTACCTCTTTATTCCATACCATCCTACCCCTTTCTAAACTTGCTCTTGTATCCACAGGGGTTCTGGTTGCCCAGGGCATTTTCGTCTTTTATATGCCTTAGTCGACTGGCAGTGTATACCGTGAGATCTCCCTACCTGCTGCGATGGCTGAATGGCCGCTAGTTAGGGCAAGTCTTAGGTACCGGGTGTGTTTGGCCTTCGACCCAGCTCAGTTTACTCCAGTACACATATAAAGTGGCTACGCCAGCACCATCATTTATTGTTAAAGTTCCAGGACAATTTTGCCTCAATGGTGGTCCAGGTTGGCAAAGCCCTTCAATGCTGGGCCAGGACCGAGTTTGTGTAAAAGATCACATTTTGGAATTTACTTTTCTCTTAACCCCCTTTTTGCTTCATATATGTATATATATATATATGCAACAAAGCCCGCAGGGCAAATTAATACAAGGATTCCAAGTACTTTCGAACTTTATTTCAAGTTCTTTATCAAGGATTAACAGAAGTATTGAAAATTGTAATATTTATAAGGATGATTGAGAGGAGAGGGAACTCCCACAAAAAAGAAAAAATCAAAAACCAATCAACAAAATGAATTAATATGAAATGGAAACCTTAGGAGGAGCGAAGATAAATACAAAATAAGATCATTAAATCAGGTAAATTCAAAAGACTAAAGGTTGACAAGAGGATTAAACTATACCGCCTAGGCAATTAAGGAGGGATAAAATCTTAACGAGAGATTAACCTCAGAGGTCAGGATCTAAAAACCAAGATAGAATAAGTACAAATGTTCTAAAGACTTGACTCAAATGGAAATAAATACAGACAAAAACATAAGTCTACATAGATGCACACAAAATAAAATTAAATTGTTTATTAAGATTAATATAAATATTTAGTCTCATTAAAAGTTTCGACAGTACATTGTGAATATAATTTTAAAAATAACTATCAAGTTTATATAAGCCAGGACTTAAATTAAAATTGGGGAATTTACTAATAAAGGTTGATTCAATGATATTTTGGGAACTTGTATCTTTATTATGACAGATGATTTTAGCAGAATTCCAATCAATATTGTGATTAAGATATGACATATGAACATAAAATGAGCTGCTTTCTTCGCCACAACTGACATTATATTTATGCTGAGAAATTTGTTTCTTTAAACATTTACCTGATTGGTCAAAGTAATATTTAGAGCAATTGATACATTTTACGCAATAAACATTACCAATAGAGGAATGGGCGTTCTTGACTAATAGTTTAGAGATAGTATTATTATAGTTAAATACTACACAAATGCCTAGAGATTTTAAAATATGAGGGAGAGAAGCAAAGGATGAATTAAAAGGAAGTACAAGAGTATTCTTGTTATTAAAAGGTGTGCGATGTTTAAAACTATAAAAAAGACTTTAGCTAACTGAAGGCATTTATCAATGAAATGAAAAGAATAGCAAAGTTTATAGCAAAGTCAAGGAGTTTAGATCGGTAGATGAGGCCGTTGAGTTATTCCCTGGCAACCTCATCGCCATGGGCCTAACTACTAAGCCTAGAACGCCTGGCCGTTTTGCACGGCAACCGCTCCCGTGGTGGTCAGCCAGAAGCGTAATGCCTATATGCGCTATAAGCGTCGCCCGAACGACATCACTGTGGGTGAATTTGGTTGGGCTAGGGCTAGGTTCAGGTTTATTTCGAAGCTCGCTCACCGCTCTTCTTGGCCAGCATACGTGTCTTCACTTAACGGGAAGACCCCTCTAGCAAAGTTGTGGAAGCGAAAATGCCGTCTGCAAAGCCTTCATTCTTAGACAGCACTACGTCATGGTGTTTTTTGATCTGAAGAAGGTCTATGATACCTCATGGCGATACGGTATCATGGAGACTCTCCACACGATAGCGGCGATGGGATGCCTCCCAATCTTTATATATGAATTTTTGCCAGATCCTTGATTCCGCTTACGGTTGGGGGAAACCCTTTCCGCCCCAATGGAGCAGAAAGAGGGTGTTTCGCAGGGAAGTGTCACACTCTTTGTCCTGAGCATCAACGGCATCACCTCGCTACACTCTACTTGGACTACCTTTCGATCTCTCTTAGCGCGGCCCAGATGTCGACTCCAACAGGCATTGAACCAGGTCTCTCACTATGTCGAAGCCCACAGGCTTCGGTTTTCCTTGGCCAAGACTAAGGTGGTCCACTTCTGCCGCCATCCACGACTCCACCCTGTCCCCGACTTGTTTCTAAATGGGGTGTGCCTGGAAGTGGTGGACTCGCACCGTTTCCATGGTCTTGTATTTGACCCACTCCTCACTTGGAAGGCTCATTCGCAGCCTTAGGGTCTCTTGTACCCGCGCCATGGATATTCTTCGTTCTGTGACGCTCGATAGGGATACTGCCTTACTTTTGTATCGATCCTTTGCTCGTTCGAAGCTCGATTACGGATGCGAGTTTTATGGAGCCGAGAAACGCCAGTCATACCATACACTAGGCCCTTTGGGTTTAGGGCTAGGAAAGTCCTTCGACAGTTGGGTATAGCTCTCGGGTCGGTGGCACCCCTGGTTCTGCCCAGCACGCCACTCTGGAGGGTACCACCTTTGACTATTTGTCGCTACGCCTCTGCCCCCAAAACTTCTACAGCGCCGGGAGTATTGCGTTCGGCATTTTCGGAGCACTTCGTGTCACGCTGGAACCGTGCCAGTTATTACGGATATCTCCATGTCCCAAGAGGCGGTCGGTTTCCACGCCGTATCCCCTCATTTTGAAGTCAGCAGGGCTCTGCCAGGCGCTGCATGTCTTCACGGCCGAGCTAGTTGGAATACACCGTTCGGTACGAGAGATAACTCAACGCGCCCGTTTTGGGACCAGATTGTGATTTATAGCGACTCAGAAATGCCTTTAGTGCTCTCATGGCATTGGAATCTCCGCATCCCTTGGTTCGCGATATCCGTGACGCTACGGTTTTAGCGAGCCTGGCGTAAGTTAAGATTATCTTCTACTGGGTTCCTGGAGATGTATAAATTTCTGGGAATCAGGGCGCCAAAGAGTCCACGACGAGTTGGTGCCAGGCTAGTGTTTCGCTCTTCCTCACACCGATTACACGGCAGGAATAATGTCAAAAAAGATGGGAGACGGTTGAAGGGAACTTAAAGTTCCGGGCCATTGAGCCGCAACTCTTCCCATTGACATATTCCCGAATGCAGCGACGGCTTCAGATTGCTTTCTGTCGTCTCCGAATTGGATAAACTCGTTAGTCGCACCTCCATTTGATGGAGTGCTCGCCTGCGCCGTATTGTGACGACTGCGTTTTGCCCCAGACTGTTCGGCACATTCTTTTTGAATGTCCCAGGCCTGGTGATCTTCGCGCATGTTATGTGTGCCGGTACCGGGACGAGCGGGTTCGCTACCGCTTGTTCCTTGTACTCGGAACTGGTTCGTACATATGGACCCTCGGCTTATGTCTTTTTGGAGGAGGCTGCCTCCTCCACTTTATTTGACTGTTTGCTTTGGGTCGCATTTTCCTGCCCCCAACGCCGGAGCGCGCTTTCTTTTTGTTGCTTTTTTTTACCTTTGACCTTTTTTATCGCTGTTATTTGTTTTTTAGTCTGTGGTGAATACGGCGACCTTTGCCCTAGTATGGAGTCGCCAGATTGGCTCCTAAAATAAATTAAAAAAAATTAAAATCCACCACACCGGCCTTTGCCCGTTGTCTTCCGCACGTCCCTCATTGAGAGCCTACTTGCGGTGCTGTGGACATGCGACTCACTCTTTACAGTGCATTATTCGCCTGTACACGCGAGCCAGGCGGCTCCCTCAGTCGCCAACAGCTATATCACTGCATCCGCAACTGATCTCGACGGTGCCTATTGCGCCGAGAGACACTATTCATACCCTAAGACTTTTGGGTTTCGGGCTAAGAAACTCCTTCCAGAGGTCTATGTAGCGCTCGGGCCGGTGCGCTCCTTGTTCTTCCCAGGACGCCACCCTGGAGGGTACAACCTCGACTATTTGTTGCCACCCTCTACTCCACATATATGGTGAAGCGGACACGGACCCTACAAAACGCCTTCTTGCTAAAATATGGGTTTGATTCAGTTTACCTTTTGCATGGAAAACCGGTCTAATGTGACTTAACCTCCCTCTTCTTCCCGCGGAGCTCTGACGCCGGTTTTGTTTGCTAGATAATTTTTTTTTATATTTACATGTCTGATGTAATTTTTACGATTTATATTATGGTCCAGTGTTCGTGAATATTGCGTGATTTTCCTGGTTATGGTTTCCATGGTGAGTATGATCATGTGAAGAAAAATTAGTCTGATTCATAACGGTGACCAGTGTGGCGATTGCTGGGGTTTACAGCTTACATAAAATGGCGTGTAGTACACGGTCCGTACAAGATTTGGAAATTTGTGGAAATAATACCAGTGAAGATTTCATTATGAAACTACTGTATGTTGATCACGTAACATTGTTTTGTGTTTTAAATGTGAAAAAGCAGAGGTGTCAATTCAGCCGAAGCTACAGTGTGAGAAAGTCATAAGCCTAGCCTCCCTCCTAATTATTTATGTAATTATTTATATGCCTTTAACTACCTTCATTTAACATCCGCCTGTGCATATACTACATTTTGTTTCGAAGTGTTTAAGACACCTTGAGCCTTTTCAAATGCAGTCTCACTCACCATCACGCCACTTTCAACACTAGGCTTCTGGCCTCTGACAGATTATAAAGGTAGGAGAGAAAGTGGTGAGTTAAGGAAAAATGAAAATGTGACTTGGGCACTAATGATGTTCTGAAGATCATTAGTGCCCAAGTCAAATTTTAGATAGAGTGAGAAATTTCATACATTTATTTTATAAAGGTACATTTTCCATTTTCCCCTGGGACCTAGGGTATGGTGGTTGCCACACCCAATTGACACCACTGTGAAAAAGCGACCACAGAAAGAATAAAAATACAAGATATCAAAGTGCAAAGTTGACCATTTTTATCAGTGTTAAATGATGTTATTTGCCTTATTATCTAACATTATGTTTATATTTTCAAGATTATTTTGAAAATGTTGAAATTCATTCCAGTTGCATTATTGCAGTAAGAGGGACTTTTCATTGCCTAATGAGGTTATTACTATATTTATGCAATGATAAGCAATGAGCTGTGTGCATTACTTGCTCAAAAGGTTTCTATAAAATTAAGAAATTTATTATTTTTATACCTATTTAAAAATGTAAATTAATAATTCTAACTGGGTTTTATATTATACATCTTTTCATAACATTTGTGTATCATTTACTAGTAGTAGATCCTTTAATTTCAGTTTTGGCATATAAAAAAAATTACAAAAAATGGTACCAATGTCATACTGAGTTTGTCCTACATGGTCATGATCCGTACAAAAACACCCTTCTTTCAAAATGACACCATAAATCTGAACTGGTAAACATATTTCAATGTTGTGTATGTGGAAAATATAGGTATTTATATGAACTATCTGTTGGGCACTTTGGATTTCTGCTAACTTTAAAACTTTAGTTTCGATGACCAAAAAACCACTAGCTGTATGATCCGTGACCCACCTGACCCTATATATGCGCATGACCAGCCAAAATGCTGCTACCTTTGTTTTCTTTGGCTACATTCTTAGCTGAGAGTGAGAGATTTTGAAATGTTCATCAAAGCGTTTTATAGTGAGTGTGCATAAAAGAGTAAAGTAATGGTATTTGGGGGGTGAGAGGGGGGAGGGGTGTTATCTGGGTCTGTGATTCACCCTTCAAAATGTGCCAAGTTTTCAAAGTATTTTTTATCTTTTGTGAATGATAAGGGTACAAATGAAACAGATTGCGACTACAATGTTTTGAATGGCATTGAAGTCTCGAGGCGACTAGAGCGCTAGTGAATATGCCTAAGAGTATGCTGGTGCTAACTTTGGTGTATAGGAGGAGATCAGTGAAAATGTGAATAGTAAATATAGGAACACCTGGGAAAGAACTTTTATGGTATCAAACAGGCTTTGACCAGTGGCGTGCCGTGACTTTTGAAGATAGGAAGCAATTCAAGTTTTACAAAAATAAATGTTAATTGAAGTAAATATGTTGTTCATTAAAATTAACTATATAATTGCAAGCTACTCACTTTATTTAAATGTTAATTCTATTCTTCTATCTTGTTCATTAAATAAATTAATGACTTTTCAGTAGAAACTGTGTTTTTATTTCTTTAAGTAGTTATTTTGGATGACATCTAGTATTGGTGTAGGCCTAGCTGTTTTAATAATAGTTCCTTTTTAATAATTTTACAATAAGCAATCACATTTTCTCCCAACTTCATTTGCTTCCATTTTGTTTAACGAGGGGGGACGGGGGTATCACTTAAAAAAATGAATAAACAATATGCTGCACTTATTTTGTAAACAATCCAATCACATTGCCTCACAGCTACTGATCTCAAAGATACGAGGGGCAACTCTGGTAGGGCTGCCAGAATCCAGGAAAAATTAACAAAATGCTTAAGACACAAGATCATAACCATACAGAGTTTATGTTATGTAGCTGCTTTCATTCTCAGAACCAATATTTAAATATAACCTAAAAATTGTTTAAGCTTCAGAGCATAATAATAGTTACGTCATTGTATCTTAGACATTTTGTTGCTTTTTCCTAGATTCTGGCAACCCGGCAGGGTTGCCAGATGTAGGTAATTTTTTTCTTAATTCTAACACTGAGTTGAAATATCTAGATAAAAATCATAAAACTCTAATGACTGTATATTATTGCTAAGAAAAGCAAAACATCTTTTAAACTATTCATTCCAAAGCACCAAAAAGCAGAACTATTATTGAAATTAGGAGAGAGAAAAAAAGAAAAAAGAGTAGAAATCTCAACGAAAAGGATGCATTTCTTCAATTGCAGTCGGGCTCATCAGGGTCTAATACAAATTCAATTGAAAGTCTGTGAGGATAAAATTTATTCTGCTGTCCTATTAATTGTTGAGATGTAATTTCTTTTTCTTTACTTCTTCATTAGGGGAAGCATGCTTCCATTGACTGCACACCACTGTCTCTGACTGAGATGGTATGTGAATGTAAGAACACTTCATGGTAAACTTGTTTATGGAATGTAAGAAAGTGAGTGTTAGGGTGTGCGAAGGAAGGGTTAGAATACCGCGTAAAAGGTGGAGTGATTATATGAATGAGTGTTTGAGAGAGAGAGAGAGGACTAAATGCCCAACAAGTGGATGATATTTCATATGATGTGTGTGCATAGAGCATAGAGGCGGTTTGTGAGGGGGCTTGGTTGGGTCCTTCAGTCCCTGGATGTACCCAACTCTACGAGATGCTACAAAACACAATACCCCATCTGTATGAAGGGTCAATTTGGCGTGAACAAAATGGGTGGCTTTGTGCTGAAATGGAGGTTAGGGGGTGCATTGCGGGCTGACCCACTTTTTGCGAAAGCTGCAATGGTGAAGTAGTGAAGATATGGTTTGTGCCATTTTATAAAATAGTGAATAAAATCGTAGAGTTATTGTGGCTACATATCCAAATTTGTTCCTCTTTCCTACAGCCACAGCGGCAGCAAAGTCGAAGATCCTTGGCCCGAAGTCGAAGATAAAGTGCCGTTATTACCCCAAGTGCGTTGACATGGCTTGTCCCTTTTTGCACCCAAAGGTGAGTTAGCACTCCTCTTTTACAGGGTTGGCCGATAAGGTTGCCAAAACAAGCAGCAAAATGATTTTTTTTCTTTCTTATCAGCAAATTTGCCGTTACGGGAAGGCATGCCAAACTCCAAGCTGTTTTTTCGTGCATCCTGAGGTGACGACGGGAGCTCTCCTAAAATGGATAGCCCCTAAACAAGGTCACACTGCAAGCGGAGCCTCCGTTGATGAACGTGCAATGACCGCACCATCATCAGTATCAACTACAACACCGGGTTTAATGTCGCTGAACAAAGCATCCAGCGCATCTGTTACAGCCGTCATCTAATCCATCTAAATTGAATACTCTCCTCCATATTTCCTCTTTCAAACATAATTTTTTATTGTAAAAGATATTCACATTTGGGATTGTTACTATTAAAATATGAATGACTTTGTTAACCTGGCCGCTGCGTATAGGTGTATATTAGCATAAGAGGATTAACTTATTGTGCTGAAGGATTAATTGGGGGTATATCTCCCTGGTGGCTTGACGCGTCAGGTTTCAGGTAGAAAGTGTTCGATCTGTGTCTTTAAAGATCCTCCGGTGTGGTGTTGTTACTGGAGATAATAGAGAATGCCCAAATTCCCTTTGAACTACCATTTTATTTTGGGGTGAAATAGAAAAAGAATGTACTTTTGATAGCCTCTGTCCACGAGCGAGACTTCTATCGCAGTTTTTAGCTTTGCTTTCTGTCTCCTTGGTCTCTACATGTTACAGCTTTTATTCCCTCTGTATAAGAAAGATTATTTAGGAAACAAAAGATGTATTTTTATCACAACCTTACCATTATCGCCCACGTAAGTTTTCAAATCTTAGCCTTAATTTAGTTCTTTGGCAGTAAATTTGGTTGGTTTGTGGGTACATTTTAGTTCGTTGATGGGCGTGTTTTCATTAAGCCCAAATCAGATGAAGGTAACACCATTTAATAGTACTCGCTAAGCCTTGCCTTCTATCACCTAATCAATTGTAAATCAAGATTAACAATTTCTTTGATATATGAATGACCATTGATACCGATTCTCTCTTGCAAGTTTGGAGATGTAAATGTTATAATAAACATACAGGTATTTTAAATTTTAATTTGCACCAAATTTTCGCGGAAGGGAACCTGCCTTCGTTGAGAAACTGATGCAATCTCGGGAGAATTGCGCGCCTGCCAGCTCCTATTGCACCAACAGGTCTATTTTGACTCATCCGATAAAGTGCCAAGTGCCTTTTATTTTCACTGCCTTTAAATTTGACTTTCCTTAAGAATCTCGGCAATAATTACCCTCACCTCGGTAGAGACGTTTTTTTTTCTATTTCCTACCATCAATTCGAACCATCAGGGTACACAGCGCGCCCTTCCGCCTCCAGTATGTAACCTGCAAGTGTGTGTTAGGTTTAGCATGTCGCAACTAACATGTGGAGGAGGATTGAGTACTCCCATCTCCAATGCCCGCAGAGAATTTGTAGCCTTCCCTAACCACTCTCTATAGAGATCTTTCCTTACAAACCCCGTAAGGGGCGCGGCCATTTGCCATCCTGGCCGCCGTGATGACGGGACTCAGCACCCCGTCCGACCCCAGCTTACCCTCTTCTCCTTCCTTCAGACACTCGTGTTTCCCAACCCTTAAGGGGCGCTGCGATTTGCCATCCTGGCCGCCGTGCTGACGGGATTCAGCACCCCGTCCGACTCAAGCTTAGCCTCTTCTCCTTCCTGTAAAACACTTGTTTCCCCCCGGTTTCCCCGCTTTTCATACAACCTCTCCCACAACTTTCTCTGGTCAGCCTCTAATTTCACAGGGTAGATGCTGACCTTCTCAGCCAACCGTCCCAGATCGGAGCTGAAGGGGGACGGGACAACGCTCCCTAACTCCTGAGCTCCGGTTCGTGATGGTGTTTTTTTAACAACGTGCTTCATCCCCACCCATACCTTCCTCACATCCCTTTTTCTTTTCTCTTCACACACTATCAATTTTACGCCGTGCCCAAGGTGGAGCCTTCATGCTGAAGGGCTGCCAGGTCACCGGGCGGGAGTGGTGGCCATAAATGGCGGCACCAGGCCTGTATGCACCCCTTGCAGAGCGGGCTACTGCGAGGGGTGATGAGCTATTGCTTCCCGTAATAAAAAGAGGGTCACCATGGTCAATGATGAGTAAAAAAAAAATCCATTTAATTCCCCCTGTTCCATCGACGGAGGCATCCCCCCCCCCCTCCTGTGCTTGCGCAGTGGACCCTCCAAATTTCTCTATCCGGAGAGGAGGCTTACTCCTCTCCTTCGCTTACGGGTGGAGGAGACTCTCCTTCACCCCCTTCTCTGGAGGTGCTTTCGGGCACCTCCCTTTTTCCAGCGGCAGTACCCCCTTTTCTCTCGAAGGGGACTGCCAAGAAAGCCAGCAGGCAGCCCATAGCCGACCGCTTGCCAGTGAAGCGGCTCGGTAGGGCAAACTTCCTTACGGGGGAAGGGGAAGCCAGGCCCCTTCGGTCGCTTCACTCAAAAGACCTGCTGGCAAGAATATTGAACCTTGCCGGGTTCAAGGCCTGTGCCTCCCCACACATGACTAGTGACGCTGCCAACTGGACCTGCGATGTCCTGGGAAGGGATGGGCAACTGGAGGCCCCTCCCTGAGATAGACATGGTCCTTGAGGCAACCCAGCCTCAGACGGTAGGGCCTTCCATGGGAGGGAATCTGGGCTCGGCGCCAAGCACCGAACCCGAATCTGGAGAAGGACCTGGCTGAGGGGCTTCTGCCGGCGGAGGGGAGAAGCGGGTTCATTCCCTGCCCTCCTCTCCTAAAAAGACTAAGAAGACTCGGGGCTCCTCTCCATCCGCGGGGACGGATGGGTCTGCTGCCACTTTGGTAAGCGACCAAGCCTCTCTGCCCCCCCCCGGGTGCGGAGCCCCCGACTATGACTAAGATCAAAAGTGCACAGGGCGGAGCCTCGATAACATCGGGGGCCCTCATTCAGAGGTTACCTGGCGTTTTCGAGCCCGCCGGTTCCGATGGACCTATCCCCCAATTCAGGTCGCTTTCTGTCGTCTCAGAATCGGACACACTCGTGTGACGCATCGCTATTTGATGGAGCGCTCGCCTGCGTCCTATTGTGACGACTGTGTCGTCCCCCAGACTGTTCGGCACATTCTTGTCAAATGTCCCAGTCTGGGTGATCTTCGCGCACGTTACCTGTCCCGGTACCGGGATGGGCGGGGTCGCTACCACCTGTCCCTTGTGCTTGGGACGAGTTCGTGCACATTGACTTGTTGACTTTTGGGGGGAGGCTGGGCTTCTTTCCCTTTATTTAAGTAAGTTCTATTTTGGGGGGGAGATTGCACCGGGGTGAGGGGGACCTCCCCCCGACGCCGGAGATTGATTCCTAATTGTTAAGTTTTTACAATATTTATCATAATGTTTTCATATTTTTATTTTAAAGTAGCCTAGTTCTAGGCTGTCGTATTTCCGGCGACTTATGCCCAAGTTGGCAGTCGCCAGATGGGCTCTAAAGAAAAAAAAATCGAGCCCGCTGGCTTCAAACGCTCTCTCGTTATTCGCTCCACTGATGGCAGCATGTTGGCCAAGGGCAACATGATCCATCAGAGGAGAGCATTAGCTAGTGTAATTGGTAGAGAGCCGAAGGTAACCCGTTTCTCGGACGGGAGCCTTCTGGCGAATACGGCGGATCCCTCCGAGGTGGCCAAGATAAGCGCTCTTCGGACACTTGATGGCACCCCGGTGAGTGTGACGCCGCACTCTACCATGAACTTTATGAAGGAAGTAGTTTATGCGAGGGAACTCGTTGACTACTTCCATAGAGGACATCACCTTAGAGCTGGCCGACCATGGGGCGGTCAAGGTCGAACGTGTGATGAGAAAGCAGGGAGGGGCCTCGAGACCCACCCCTACACTCTTCGTCACGTTCGACTGTGACAAACTCATTGAGTCGGTGTGTGCTGTTTGGTACCGCTACCGCGTGAAGGAATTCGTGCCACTGCCGCGGTGGTGCTATTACTGTCACAGCTTCGGCCATACGAATCGCTCATGTAGACGCGCAAAGTCGGCCGCATATGATAAGTCCAAATCGTGTGTGGCCAAGTGTGTCAATTGCGGATAGCCGCACCCCGCTTTTTCGAAGCAATGTGGTGCATATCTCCTTGAGAAAGAAATCCTGGCCGTTCAGGTCCAGGATCGACTCTCATTCCGCGAGGCTAAGGACTTGGTCCTGGCGCGCCCGGCTCTGCCTGTGACGTCTTATACCTCAATGGTTAGTAAGACACCCTCTGCTCCAGGCCCATCCATAACGTTGAGTGGTCGCTAGCTCAGGAAACTCCTTCGAGAGGTAGATATAGCTCTCGGGCCGGTGGCGCCCCTGGTTCTGCCCAGGACGCCACCCTGGAGGGTACCACATTTGGCTATTTGTCGCCACGCCTCTGCTCCCAAAGCTTGTACTGCGCCGGGAGTATTGCGTTCGACCTTTTTGGAGCACACATCGTGTCACGCTGGTACCGTGCCAGTGTATACGGATGGCTCCAAGTCCCAAGAGGGGGTCGGCTTCCACGCCGTATCCCCTCTGTTTGAAGTCAGCGGGGCTCTACCAGGCGCTGCGTCTGTCTTCACGGCCGAGCTGGTGGCAATACACCACTCGGTACGGGAGATTACGCGACGTGCCCGGTTCGGAGACCGGATTGTGATCTATAGAGACTCACAAAGCGCCCTGAGTGCTCTCGGGGCATTGGAATCTCCGCATCCCCTGGTTCGCGATATCCGTGACGCCACGGTTTTGGCGAGCCGGGCAGATGTCGAGATTATCTTCTGCTGGGTTCCTGGACATGTAGGAATTGCGGGGAATGAGGGCGCCAAAGAGTCCGCGAGGACTCTGCGACCGGACCAGCGTTTCGCTCTTCCTCACACCGACTACATGGCAGGAATACGGGCAGCTCTTCGGACTGCTTGGCAAAGAAGATGGGAGACGGTCGAGGGGAACTTAAAGTTGTGTGCCATTGCGCCGCGACTGTTCCCATGGACCTATCCCCCAATGCCGCGGCGGCTTCAGGTTGCTTTCTGTCGTCTCCGAATCGGACACACTCGTGTGACGCATCGCTATCTGATGGAGCGCTCGCCTGCGCCCTATTGCAACGACTGCGTCGTCCCCCAGACTGTTCGGCACATTCTTGTCGAATGTCCCAGTCTGGGTGATCTTCGCGCACGATACCTGTCCCAGTACCGGGATGGGCGGGGTCGCTACCGCCTGTCCCTTGTGCTCGGGACAGATTCGTGCACACTGACTTGTGGACTTGTTGACTTCTTGGGGGAGGCCGGCCTTCTCCCTATTATTTAAGCAAGGTTTGTTTGTTTTGTTTTTTGTTGTTGTTTTTTGTTGTTTTTTTGCGTTTTTTGTTTGTTTTTTTTTTCTTTAATTGCACGCTCCTGCGCCGGGGGGACCTCTCCCCGACGCACCAGCTTGCTTCCTTTCCCCCTTTTGGGGTGTTGTTTTTTTTTTCTCTCTTTAATTTTATTTTAAAGTAGCCTAGAACTAGGCCAGTTTTAATACGGCGACTAATGCCCAAGTAGGCAGTCGCCAGATGAGCTCTTAAAAAAAAAAAAAAAAAAAATCCAGGCCAACGAGCAATGTTGTTTCCGCGCCCATTCGAGCCCTTCTGCGGGTTCTACTCAACCCGGGCGCTACCCTGGTAAAGCTGGCGGCACAAAGGGTTCACACGCTCTTTCCCCAGTATTACCGTTTCCCGTAAGGCGAAACGGCCACGGGCCTCCACCGGTTTGTTAGACTCACAGGAGGCAACACCCCTGAAGTTGGTCGCCAGGTCATCTTCCGGGGTTCCTAAAGCTGGCCCCCGAAAGGAGGATAGCAAGAAAGGAGCTTCGGCTCCTTCGCCCACGCCTAGTGGAGGGATGAGTGGCTCGGAGACCCTAGTTACTCGAAAAGAGGGGTCTTCCCCTCGCCTCCGAAGCCGCAACGCCCGCCTAAGGTTTCGAGGCGGAGGGAGGAAAAGACTCGCATGGCGAGCCCAACCTCCCCTAATAAGTCCTCGAAGGCAACAGCGCCCGGGGTTCTGCCTCCGGGAAGCGTACGGCTATTCCCGTGAGGGTCTTCTGTTCGAAGAGGGCCCCCGCGTCTCTCCGAGCTAGGCCTGGAGGGCATATTCCTCTAATGGAATTGCCGTGGACTCCGGGCCAACTGGGAGGAGCTGCCGGGGCTCGTCTGGTCCCGTTCGCCGTTTGCTATTTTTCTACAGGATACCATGCTCAGCGCGTGCCCCTTGCCCACCCTCCCTGGGTATAAGGGTCTTGCGACCCCATCACCACGAGATGGCTTGGCTGGGGGATGCGCGGTTTACACCCTGCATGATGTCTCCGTTCTTCCTTTCACTTTAGATACCTCCTTTCAGGCAGTGGCTGAGCAGCTTCACCTGGATAGGAGGTATACTCTCATTTCTGCATACATTCCACTGTCAGCTGACTTCAACGCGGAGGACTTCCGCCGCATCGTGGCACGGTTGCCGAGGCCCTTTCTCTTGCTTGGAGATCTGAACGGCAGGCATCCTCTCTGGGAAGATTACTCAATAAATCCCAGGGGACAAGTCCTTGCCGATCTGATCGAAGAGCTTGAGATGGGTGTCCTAAACGTGGATGAGTTTACGCATTACTGTCCGAGAACCGCTTCATTTTCTTGCCTCGACCTATCTTTGTGCTCTTCGGATGCACAGTCTGATTTTGATTGGGGGGTTGTCGACGACCTTTATTGTAGTGTTTACATTCAATTATCATTTTCAGGGCAACTGCCGCCTGAGAGCCTACCTCTGGGGTGCTTGGCGCGGTGGCCTGCATTTCGGGAAATGACTGAATTCCCTATCTCAGTCGAGGAGTTTAGGTCGATAGATGAGGCCGTTGAGTTCTTCTCCGGCAACCTCATCGCCGCAGGCCTGACTACTATTGCCAGAACGTCTGGCAGTTTTGCACGCCGACCACTCCCGTGGTGGTCGTCCGAGTGTGAGACGGCCCTCAAACAGAAGCGTTATGCCTACAGGCGCTATAAGCGCCGCCCGAACGATTTCACTGTCGCTGAATTTCATCGAGCTAGGGCTAGGTTCCGGTATATTTCGAACCACGCCTGCCGCTCATCTTGGCGGGCATACGTGTCTTCACTAAACGGGAAGACCCCTCTGGCTGAGGTGTGGAGGCGAGTCAAAAGGATTCGGGGCAAGTCCTCGCAGGACCCCCCTCCCGTTTTCCAGGAGAATGGGACCGCAATCTTGGACCCCGCGTCCATGGCGGAATCCTTCGCGACCGCTTTTTCCGCATTCTCTAGCCGGGATACTGCTCCGCAAGCATTCAATGCACGTCGTGATGTTGTGGAAGGCCGCCGGCTGGACTTTACCTCCAGAGGCGGAAAACCCTTCAACGACAGGTTTACTGTGAGCAAGTTGCGTTCCGCTATCGCTTCGTACGCGGACACCGCCCTTGGTCCGTACGCCATCCTTCGACACCTGGGTGCGCGAGGCATTGCCTTTCTGTTAGCTTTGTTCAACAGGATCTGGGTAGAAGGTAACCTCCCAATTCATGGCGAATCGTTATAGTGCTAGCTTTTCGCAAACCGGGGTGAGAGATCATTCTACCCCGGCCGGTTTCCGCCCAATTTCTCTAACCTCATGCGTGTGCAAGTTGATGGAGAAATTGGTAAATGTTAGATTAGCCTTTTTTTCTGGACAGCGGAGGCCATCTGTCCTCAGCAAAGTGCGGCTTCCGCAAGTTCCATTCCACGTCGAATGCTCTGCTCCGACTGGAAAATGCTCTCTGTGAGGCCTTCCTTTGTAGACAGCACTTGGCCACGGTTTTTTTTATCTGAATAAGGCTTATAATAGCGCATGGGGATACGGAATCATGGAGAGCCTCCACGCGATGAGGGCTTGGGGGCGCCTCCCGTTCTTTATATCTGAATTTTTGCGAGATCGCCGATTCCGCGTATGGGTGGGGGGAGCCCTCTCCGGCCTAATGGAGCATCAACGGCATTAGCTCGGTGATGCCAGAAGATTTTCTTGCTACGCTCTGCGTGGACGACCTTTCGAACTCTTTAAGCGCGGCCCAGATGCCAACTCTAGAGCGTCGACTCAAACCCCCGTAAGGGGCGCGGCGATTTGCCATCCTGGCCGCCGTGCTGACGGGATCCAGCGCCCCGTCCGGCCCCAGCTTAGGCTCTCTTCCTTCCTTCAGATAGCCTGTATTCCTATCCTACCTCGTCGCTTTTCATACAACCTCTCCGACAACTTTCTCTGGTCAGCCTCTAATTTCACAGGGTAGAAGCTGACCTTCTCAGCCAATCGTCCCGGATCGGGGCTGAGGGGGGAGGGGACAATGTCCCCTAACCCCTGAGCTCCGGTCTGGGGTGGTTGGCTTTTAACAACCTGCTTCATCCCCACCCATACCTTCCTCACATCCCTTTTCCTCTCGTCTTCAAAATCTATCCGTTTTTCGCCGTGTTCAAGGTGGAGCCGCCATGCCGAAGGACTGCCAGGCCACCAGGCGGGAGGGGTGGTCCCAAATGGCGGCGCCTGGCTCTGCCGGGCCTGTAAGCACCTCTTGCAGTGCGGGCTACTGCAAGAGGTGGTGAGCGATTGCGTCCCGTAAAACAAAGAGGGTCACCATGCCCAATGATGAAACAAAAAAACATCTCCCCTTAATTCCCCCTATAACAACAACGGAGCCGCCCTCGTGCAGCTCCACAGAAAAGATGGAGGTCCCCCCCCCCCCCCCTGTGCTTGCGCAGGGGACCCTCCATACCTCTTTAACCGGAGAGGAGGCTTACTCCTCTCCTACGCCTACGGGTGTAGGGGACTCCCCCTCACCCCCTTCTCTGGAGGTGCTTTCGGGCACCTCCCTATCTCCAGCGGCAGTCCCTCCTATGCTTTCTAAGGGGACTGCCAAGAAAGCCAGCAGGCAGCCCATTGCCGACCACCCCTCGTACAAGCGGCTCGGTAGGGCAAACCCCCTTAGGGGGGAGAGGGAAGCCAGGCCCCTTCGGTCGCTTCCCTCAAAAGACCTGCTGGCAAAAATATTAAACCTTGCCGGGGTCAAGGCCTGTGCCTCCCCACTAAAGACTTATGACGCTGCCAAGGGGACCTGCGACGTCCTGGGAGGGGATGGCCAACTGGAGGCCCCTCCTGTGATAGACATGGTCCTTGAGGAAAACCAGCCTCAGACGGTAGGGCCTTCCATGGGGAGGAATCCGGGCTTGGCGCCAAGCACCGAACCCGAATCCGCCCCTATGCAAGGTCCTCATCAAACGGCTGTGGATTCTCAGGCAGGACAAGGAGGGGAGGGATCTCCTCCGGATGAATCCCCTGCGCCCACCGGGACCTTCTCCATTTCAGAGAAGGACCTGGCTGAGGCCGGTCCATCTGGCCTGGGGACTTCTACCGGCGGGGGTGAGAAGCGGGTTCATTCCCCGCCCTCCTCTCCTAAAAAGAAGAAAAAGACAAGAAAGACGAAAAAGACTCGGGGCTCCTCTCCATCCGCGGGGGCTGCGGGGACGGATGGGTCTGCTGCCACTTTGGTAGGCGACCAAGCCAAGATCGGCACATCCGACCCCTCTACCCCCTCGTGTGCGGAGCCCCTGACTAAGACCAAGAGTGCACAGGGCGGAGCCTCGATGACATCGGGGCCCCTGATTCAGAGGTTACCTGGCGTTTTCGAGCCCGCTGGCTTCAAACGCTTCCTCGTTATTCGCTCCACTGATGGCACCATGTTGTCCAAGGGCAACATGATCCATCAGAGGAGAGGATTAGCTAGTGCAATTGGTAGAGAGCCGAAGGTAACCCGTTTCTCGGACGGGAGCCTTCTGGCGAATGCGGCGAATCCCGCCGAGGCGGCCAAGATAAGTGCTCTTCGCACACTTCATGGCACCCCGGTGAGTGTGACGCCGCACTCTACCATGAACTTTGTAAAAGGAGTAGTTTATGCGAGGGAACTCGTTGACTACAACATAGAAGACATCACCCTAGAGCTGGCCGACCATGGGGCGGTCAAGATCGAACGTGTGATGAGAAAACAGGGAGGGGCCTCGAGACCCACCCCTACACTCTTCGTCACGTTCGACTGTGACAAGCTCCCTGAGTCGGTGCGTGCCGGTTGGTACCGCTACCGCGTGAAGGCATTCGTGCCACTGCCGCGGCGGTGCTATTACTGTCACCGCTTCGGCCACACGAATCGATCATGTAGACGTGCAAAATCGGGGTCACCCGAAGTCTGTGTAAATTGCTCCAAGGTCGCACACGATAAGTCCAAATCGTGTGTGGCCAAGTGTGTCAATTGCGGAGAGGATTAGCTAGTGCAATTGGTAGAGAGCCGAAGGTAACCCGTTTCTCGGACGGGAGCCTTCTGGCGAATGCGGCGAATCCCGCCGAGGCGGCCAAGATAATTGCTCTTCGGACACTTCATGGCACCCCGGTGAGTGTGACGCCGCACTCTACCATGAATTTTGTGAAAGGAGTAGTTTATGCGAGGGAACTCGTTGACTACTCCATTGAGGACATCACCCTAGAGCTGGCCGACAATGGGGCGGTCAAGGTCGAACGTGTGATGAGAAAGCAGGGAGGGGCCTCGAGACCCACCCCTACACTCTTCGTCACGTTCGACTGTGACAAGCTTCCTGAGTCGGTGCGTGCCGGTTGGTACCTCTACCGCGTGAAGGCATTCGTGCCACTGCCGTGGCGGTGCTATTACTGTCACCGCTTCGGCTATACGAATCGCTCATGTAGACAAGCAAAGTCGGGTCACCCGAAGTCTGTGTAAATTGCTCCAAGGTCGCACACGATAAGTCCAAATCGTGTGTGGCCAAGTGTGTCAATTGCGGAGAGCGGCACCCTGCTTCTTCGAAGCAATGTGGTGCATATCTCCTTGAAAAAGAAATCCTGGCCGTTTAGGCCCAGGAATGACTCTCATTCCGCGAGGCTAAGGACTTGGTCCTGGCGCGCCCGGCTCTGCCTGGGACGTCATATGCCTTAATAGTTAGGAAAGCACCCTCTGCTCCTGGCCCATCCAGGCCAACTAGCACGGTTGTGTCCGCGCCCATTCGGAGCCCTTCTGCGGGCTCTACCCAACCCGGGCGCTCCCCTGGTAAAGCTGGCGGCAAAAAGGGTTCATACCCAGCCCCGGCTAAAACCAGGGCTCCCCCCTCTTCCCCCAGCGTGACGGTTTCCCGCATGGCGAAACGGCCACGTGCATCCACCGAGTCGTTAGACTCATAGGAGGCAACACCCCTGAAGATGTTCGCTAGGCCATCTTCCGGGGTTCCTAAAGCTGTTCCCCGAAAGGAGGACAGCAACAAAGGAGCTTCGGCCCCTTCGCCCACGCCCCGAGGTGGAGCGAGTGGCTCGGAGACGGTGGTTCTTCGAAAAGAGGGCCCCCCGCCTCCGAAGCCGCAACGCCCGCCTAAGGTTTCGAGGCGGAGGGAGGAAAAGACACTCATGGCGAGCCCAACCTCCCCTAATAAGTCCTCGAAAGCGACAGCGCTTTGTCCGGCCAACAGCGCCCGGGGTTCTGCCCCCGGGAAGCGTACGGCCATTCCCGTGAGGGTCTTCAGTTCGAGGAGGGCCCCCGCGTCTCCTCCGAGCTAGGCCTGGAGGGCATATTCCTCTAATGGAATTGCCGTGGACTCCGGGCCAACTGGCAGGAGCTGCGGAGGCTCGTCTCATCCCGTTCCCCGCTAGCTATCGTTTTGCAGGAGACCCTGCTAGGCGCGTGCCCCCTGCCCGCCCTTCCGGGGTATAGGGGCCGTCGAAACCCCCCACCACGGGATGGCCGGGCTGGGGGATGCGCGGTTTACACCCGGCATGATGTCTCTGTTCTTCCATTCTCTTTAGATACATTTCAGGCAGTGGCTGTGCAGCTGCACCTGGATAGGAGGTATACTCTCATTTCTGCGTACATTCCACCGTCAGCTGACTTCGACGCGGGGGACTTCCGCCGCGTCGTGGCACGGTTGCCGAGGCCCTATCTCTTGCTTGGAGATCTGAACGGCAGGCATCCTCTCTGGGGAGATTACTCCATAAATCCCAGGGGACAAGTCCTTGCCGATCTGATCGAAGAGCTTGAGATGGGTGTCCTAAACGTGGATGAATTTACGCATCACTCTCCGAGAACCGCTTCATTTTCTTGCCTCGACCTATCTTTGTGCTCTTCGGATGCACAACCTGATTTTGATTGGGAGATGGTCGATGACCTCCATGGTAGTGATCACTTTTTCATTCAAATATCATTTTCATGGCAACTGCCGCCTGAGAGACCACCTCGGTGGTGCTTGGCGCGGGCGCCGTGGCCTGCATTTCAGGAAATGATTGAATTCTCTATCTCAGTCGAGGAGTTTAGGTCGGTAGATGAGGCCGTTGAGTTCTTTTCGAGGAACCTCATCGCCGTGGGCCTGACTACTATTTGTAGGACGTCTGGCTTTTTTGCACGCTGACCACTCCCATGGTGGTCGGCCGAGTGTGAGACGGCCCTCAAACAGAAGCGTTATGCCTACAGGCGCTATAAGCGCCGCTCGAATGATTTCACTGTCGCTGAATTTCGTCGGGCTATGGCTAGGTTCCGGTATATTTTGAAGCACGCCCGTTGCTCTTCTTGGCGGGCATACGTGTCTTCACTTAACGGAAGACCCCTTTAGCTGAGGTATGGAAGCGAGTCAAAAGGATTCGGGGCAAGTTCTCGCAGGACCTCCCTCCCGTTCTCCAAGAGAATGTGACCGCAATCTCGGACCCCGTGTCCGTGGCGGAATCCTTCGCGACCGCTTTTTTCGCATTCTCTAGCCGTGATGCTGCTCCGCCAGCAATCAATGCACGTCGTGATGTCGCGGAAGGCCGCCGGCTGGACTTTACCTCCAGAGGTGGAAAACCCTTCAACGACAAGTTTGCTGTGAGTGAGTTGCGTTCCGCTCTCGCTTCGTGCGCGGACACCGCTCATGGTCCGGACGATGTCCCGTACGCCATGCTTCGACACCTGGGTGAGCGAGGCATGGCCTTTCTGTTAGATTTGTTCAACAAGATCTGGGTGGAAGGTCTTCTCCCAGACTCCTGGCGAATCGCTACTGTGCTCGCCTTTCGCAAGCCGGTGAGAGATCACTCTTCTCCGACCGGTTTCCGCCCAATCTCTCTAACCTCTTGCGTGTGCAATTTAATGGAGAAATTGGTAAATGTTAGATTAGCTTATTTCCTGGACAGCGGAGTCCATCTGTCTTCTGCACAGTGCGGCTTCCGTAAGTTCCACTCCACGTCGGATGCTCTGCTCCGACTGGAAAATGCCGTCTGCGAGGCTTTCCTTCGTAGACAGCACTACGCCACGGTGTTTTTTGATCTGGAGAAGGTCTATGATACCGCATGGCGATACGGTATCATGGAGACTCTCCACACGATGGGGGCGAGGGGAC
Organism: Ceratothoa steindachneri; assembly: GCA_963969495.1. Classification (NCBI taxonomy): domain Eukaryota; kingdom Metazoa; phylum Arthropoda; class Malacostraca; order Isopoda; family Cymothoidae; genus Ceratothoa; species Ceratothoa steindachneri. Next base: position 63,749,947 of record OZ018317.1, on the reverse strand, counting down.
GCCTCGCAATGTTTATATCTGAATTTTTGCGAGATCGTCGATTCCACGTACGGGTGGGGGGAGCCCTCTCCGGCCCAAAGGAGCAGGAAGAGGGTGTCCCGCAGGGAAGTGTCCTCACTGTTACACTCTTTGCCCTGAGCATCAACGGCATCACCTCGGTTCTGCCGGAAGATGTTCTCGCTACGCTCTACGTGGACGACCTTTCGATCTCTTTTGGCGCAGCCCAGATGCCAACTCTGGAGCGTCGACTCCCACAGGCATTGAACCGCGTCTCTCGCTATGCCCAAGCGCACAGGTTTCGCTTTTCTTTGGCCAAGACTAAGGTGGTGCACTTCTGCCGCCATCCACGGCTTCACCCTGACCCAGACTTGTTTTTTAATATGATGCGCCTGGATGCGGTTGAGTCGCACCGTTTCCTTGGTCTTGTATTCGCTCGATGCCTCACCTGGGATGCTCATATTCGCAGCCTTAGGGTCTCTTATACCCGCGCCATGGACATTCTCCGTTCCGTGACGTTCAGCGCTTGGGGCACTGATAGGGCTACTGCCTTACTTTTTTATCGATCCTTTGTTCGCTCGAAGCTCGACTACGGATGCGAGTTTTATGTATCCGCAGCCGAGCGTTTATTGCGGAAGGTGGATTTGATCCACCACACCGGCCTTCGCCTGGCGACCGGTGCCTTCCGCACTTCCCCCATTGAGAGCCTGTTGGTCGATGCTGGTGAGATGCCACTCGTCTTGCCTCGCGTGCAGTGCATCACTCGCCTGTACGCGCGAGCCCGGCGCCTCCCTCAGTCGCCAACAGCTCTCACTGTATCCGCAGCTGATCTCGATGGTGCCTATGCCGCCGAGAGACGCCAGTCCTACCCTAAGTCCTTTGGGTTGAGGGCCAGGAAACTCCTTCGAGAGGTAGATATAGCTCTCGGGCCGGTGGCGTCCCTTGTTCTGCCCAGGACGCCACCCTGGAGGGTACCACATTTCGCTATTTGTTGCCACACCCCTGCTCCCAAAGCTTGTACTGCGCCGGAAGTATTGCGTTCGACCTTTTTGGAGCACACATCGTGTCACGCTGGTATCGTGCCAGTGTATACGGATGGCTCCAAGACCCAAGAGGAGGTCGGCTTCCACGCCGTATCCCCTTTGTTTGAAGTTAGCGGGGCTCTACCACGCACTGCGTCTGTCTTCACGGCCGAGCTGGTGGCAATACACCACTCGGTACGGGAGATTACGCGACGTGCATGGTTCGGAGACCGGATTGTGATCTATAGCGACTCACAAAGCGCCCTGAGTGCTCTCGGGGCATTGGAATCTCCGCATCCCCTGGTTCGCAAAATCCGTGACGCTACGGTTTTGGCGAGCAAGGCAGATGTCGAGATTATCTTCTGCTGGGTTCCTGGACATGTAGGAATTGCGGGGAATAAGGGCGCCAAAGAGTCCGCGAGGACTCTGCGACCGGACTAGCGTTTCGCTCTTCCTCACACCGACTACATGGTAGGAATACGGGCAGCTCTTCGGACCGCTTGGCAAAGAAGATGGGAGACGGTCGAAGGGAACTTAAAGCTGCGTGCCATTGCGCCGTGACTGTTCCCATGGACCTATCCCCCAATGCCGTGGCGGCTTCAGGTTGCTTTCTGTCGTCTCCGAATCGGGCACACTCGTGTGACGCATCGCTATTTGATGGAGCGCTCGCCTGCGCCCTATTGCAATGACTGCGTCGTCCCCCAGACTGTTCGGCACATTCTTGTCCAATTTCCCAGTCTGGGTGATCTTCGCGCACGACACCTGTCCCGGTACCGGGATGGGTGGCGTCGCTACCGCCTGTCCCTTGTACTCGGGACGAGTGCGTGCACTTTGACTGGTGGACTTGTTGACTTTTGGGGGGAGGCCGGCCTTCTCCCTTTCATTTAACCAGGTTAAATTGTTGTTGTTGTTGTTTTTGTTATCGTTTTTGTTATTGCTTTGTTATTGTTATTGTTACTTCTTTTTATTGTTGTTTCCTGTTCAATTTTTTAAAGTAGCCTAGAATTAGGCTGTTTGTTTACGGCGACTTATGCCTAAGTCGGCCGTCGCCAGATAGCCCCTTAATTAAAAAAAAAAAAAATACTCGGGACGGGTTTGTCTACAGCGACCTGTGAACTTTTAGACTTTTGGGGGGATGCCGACCTTCTCCCTCTTATTTAATGTTTGACCATGGATCGCGTGCTTCTTCGCCAGGGCAGGTTGGGGCCTTTTCCCGTCGATGGAGCTCGCTTTATATTTTTTCAATTTGTTTGCTTCTTTTATTTCTGTTTGTTTGTTGGTTTTTTTTTGGGGGGGGGGATGGGGCTTTTAATATAGCCTAGATTTAGGCTAGGATGAGTACGGTGACTCATGCCCTAGAAGGCAGTCCCCAGATGAGATATTAAAAAAAAAATCCTTACAAAGCTTCTGCGAGCGATGCCGTCGCGTGTTTTGGATTTAATTTTAAAAAAAAGATAGGATTCCTAACCAAGAATGAATTGATTTAAGATACAAAAAAGAATTTCAAGCTACCCCCTCTTTTTGCGCGTATACACCTGCGAAAACCCTGGTGGCATCAATCATGAAAATCTCCACTGCAAGGATTCATTTAGTTGAGGTAACTAGATCACTGGTGTCTCATGTCTGGGATTCGTGTCCTGAACCATTCCGCACCAATAAAACTCCTTACAAATGGCCCCCATGCTCACAAATCATATATGGGGTTCCCCCCCCTTTTTTTCTTCAACTCAAAACATTAGAAAAACTATAAAAAAAAACATTCCACACTAATCCCTCATGTTTTTCGGCGGCTGTAACCTTTTGGGCAGCTGCTGGGTGAGGGTAGAAAATGATTTTTTCTTTTTAATTCAACGCTAATTCCTTTCGGTCCCTCACCCATATTCTGTAAAAATTACTCTCCTCACAAATCTACCAAAACACATACTAGAACATCCAAACCCAACCACTAGAAAAAACTAATGTAGATTTTGGTTAATGGAGACAATTTTCAGGGTAACTATCAGTAACTGCACATTTTCTATTATTTTGACCCTTCTCAGTTTTACACTGACATTTATTGTGGCTTCTAAATAAGTTGCCATAGCACCTCCTCTTTCTTGGGCTGGCTGCGACGGGTGTCCACCTCGAGGTGGGGTGGGGGGTTAGCAGGTTTGCCTGTGGCCAAGAGGACTTTTACTGTCATCCCCCTTTCTCTCACGGAGACTTTTGGGACTTCCTAGTTCCTGCGGACCGGAAGGGTTCGTGCCTTTTCATCGGAAATGAGAATCACGCTTGTGTTGGCTGCGAATTGGTCTTTTATTTGCCCCACTTTTCCCTCCCTTTATTTATAATTTATTTATTACTTTGCTTACTCATATGTAATTTATGTCCTCTTGCTTTCTCCCCCTGTTCCTATCCGCTATCTTACCGGAAGCTTACGTCTTCATGCGTCTTGATCGTGCGTAGTGCCCCCCCCCTTCCCCCGTCTGGAAATTGAGCTTCCTTACTGATTTGCGACTTTGCGGTGGCAACACACCTCAGCTCTGTGCCTCCACTCTACATACATCAAAAATGTTTTCAAACCTTTTCAATTTTATAGTCAGCGTTGTAATAGTGTCTTGCGCTCTTTCCTAATTATCTAGCCCTTGTTTTTGCAAATCGGTGTTTTTGTGCTCAATTAAATTGTTTGCTTGCTTGCGTTGTTTCAATCATATTGACTGCCCGGCTTTTTAGTTCCTTCAAATAGTTCCCCTTACTTTTTGTGAAATTATTTCAGGTCGTGCTCCACTCCTCGTTGTTTCTTTAAATTACAAGTTCTTTGCGTGCCTTCCGTTTTAATTTCCATGTCTCTCCGGATACACTTTCCTAAACCATTGTAAAAGCACAAGGAGACGCGGTGGTAACAGTATTATTGCTGCTGACTTTCTCTGTCCCTGCCTCACGCCGATCGATCCCTCCCTCAAAGTCATAGCAATCTACAGCAAATTGGTCGCCCATCAGATATCTTCTTTGACGAACTGGGTGATCTAAATGTCGCCTCAAACTCCGCCATCGTTGTGGTACTGTACGACTTCAATTTTTTTCCAAAAACACTCCCTTGCATCGACTACTTGAGTTCTTAGAGATTTTCTCTCTTCCAATTCGTCATTCGCCGCCCCCCACACACACATCTACGGCGACATTCTTGATCTTATTTTCTCCCATTACCCAGTTCACAGTCCCCACAAATGCTATCTCTGATCACTATATTATTCAATTTGGCTTAACTCTACTTTCTAAAAATAACCCCCCTAATAGTCCTGTCGCACGATCACAACACCCCAGAATCTTCCATTGACGCTGGTTTTATGTCTCGGGATCTCACCTCCTCCACATAGCCCCACTGTCTACACTTACTTCTGACCTCAATTTATCTCTACGCCTTTTCGCAGTCACTCCCCTCATGCCTTGGCACTCACGCTCCCCTCTGTCTTGCTTCCTCCCGCAGATCCCAGGCCACTTGGCTCTTTAACACGCTCTTTGAGGCCAAAAAAACAAGAACATGTGATAGGCGCCTTCCTTCCATCCGCACCCGAGGCATGGGTATCGAACAAGTTTCTCTTGCAATTCATGCGTACACAGCCTTCCTGTGATCCTCCCGTGAGGTCCATACTCGTAAAATCTTTGACGAAAACAAACATAATCTTCATGCACTTTTCAAGCTCCTCGCTCGTCCCTCCTCTCCCAGGCTACGCCAACTTCCCCTATACGCCTTCTGTGTCTTTTTCTCTGAAAATATAGTTAATATTCACTCCGGGATCCTGTCTTCGTTTGCTCCCCGCCACACTATAAGTCCCTTGACCACACCTGCAAATCTCAAATCTCGCTTCACTCACCTGTCTCCTGAATCGCTTAGCTCAATACTCTGCTCGTCGACAAAACCTGCTCTCCACTTGACACTTCCCCACCCATTCTCGCATCACTGAACACATGCCCTTCGTCAGCATCAATGAAACCGTCTAGTCGGCCTTCAAGGCAGCTCACAGCTCTAAATTAGCTCTCACATATGTGACTGACCGCTCTGCCGCGAAGCCAACACTAGGAGGCATTCAATTCTGGTGTTTCTTGATCTCTGCAGCATTCGACACCGTTGACCACTCCGTTCTTTTTCACCAACTTCGTGACCTCCTGCTAAACTTGTTTCGCTCTTATCTGTCATATAGTACTCATTCTCCACATTTTGGATGAGGTCTTTCGGTCAGCTGCTGTGTTCTTTGGTGTTCGTCAGGGCTCTGTCCTTGGCCCACTCCTTTTTCGTATCTACCTCCTGCGTCGCCTAGGTCTATCCTTCCATTTCTATGCTGATGACACGCAAATATTTCTCTCCCTAAATTCGTTCGCCGTGACCGTTATTCATTTTTTATCCCTTTTGGACACGATTACTCAATGCTTATCTCATCTTCCTTAAATTCAACCATGACCAACTGAGGTTCTTTTGATGGCGCTCTCAGCAAATGTCGCTCGCTGTAAAAATTGTAGCCTTGAGACGCACTCAATCTAGGTGCATCCCTTGATCACGTTCTTCAACAACGTTAGAAACCTTGGTGTTTCCTTTGACAGTCAACTTTATTTCAAATCGCATTTGGCTAATCTCAGCAAATCGTCTCTCTGCTTTCTCCCTAACCTCAGTCATATCCAGTCCCACTTTGACCGAAAAAATTTAAGATAACCATCCATGCCTTTGTTACATCCCGCTTTGATTACTGTAACTCTCTTCTCACTGGAGCCCACAACACTGTAATTCGCCCCCATTAACTTGTATAGAACTTTGCGACTCGAGTTCTCCTCCGTCAACGACGGTTCTCTCGTGTCACAGCCCTGCTCCGTGAACTATACTAGCTCCCCATTAAATTTCGAATTACTTTTAAAATCCTAAATACCCAAATTCCTCATTACCTGTCTACCTCACTGGCTTTGTCCACACAACAAGACTCCTCGTTCAGGAAGTTTCCTTTCGGTTTCTCCTCTCCGGCAAAAATTCTTACCCGTACTTCTGGTTCATCATCCAACGAGGACCCACGTCCCGCAAAGGAGATGTGCTCTTCCATGCTTGATATCTAAACATCTGTAGAAGTCTGACCTACTCCCGTTTCCTGTCTCATGAGCCTTGCGGCTCTTCTTACTCTACCCCTATGACGTCTACGGAGCGCGTGTTGGGTGAGGGTTGTGATGCCAGAATGGCACCTTCCTCTCTCCTCCTGCCCCGCTGTGGAACTGATGATAACCTTACCTCGCCTTTTGTACGTGGTCATCGCCCAGAGCAGAAGGATCTGCACTCTTCACAAGCTTCGTCCGTTAACCATTCAAAATCTCTCTTGAATCTCTCTCTTTCCTCAGAGGTTTACTCGGGGAGACATCGACAAGCGTGTGACACGTTCAGCCTTGTATCTCGCTAACTCCCCCTTCCCCGCGACATTCCCTTTGGTGAGAAACTTCCTCTTTCTGACAAGAGCATTCCCTCTCCTATGCTTGACTACGTGCCCACACAGTCTCAATTTGTACAGGATTGCACGTCACCATCCAGTGTTTCTAACTCATCTCTGATTATGTACACAGGAGATAAACTGGCAAACCGTCCAATCCAAATGCTTTGGCATTTTAACGTTTAAACTCAATTGCTCTCCTTGGTGGTGCGACTCAGGGTGGAGCTTCTCTTCTGGTTTGTCGAAGCAAAATCTTCAAAGCACTTACTACTACGCATCTATGCTCCACGGGGTAACAGCGAGATGATTTTTTGTATGTTGCTGTTTATAGTTTCCCGGGACCAGATGAAATCTCTGCTTCCTCCAACCGTTTGAGAGATTATGGGAGAAAGCTTGGATCCTAAAGCTTGTGTTGCAGGTCCCTGTCAATGTTACTAGAATTAAGTGGGGCCACGCCTTCTTTGAGGCTGTCCTGAGTGGACCAGGTTAGGGTGGGGGGAAGCTGTTGCCTGCTGTGGGAATTTTATAGCACTGGTGCTCGCGGTCCATACAACAGCTAGGAAGTGCAAGTTCTATAATGTTTAGACATCAATAATAAGTAATTTAAAGGTTGAATCACTGCTGTATTATAATAGGTTCAAGTCAACCTAGAAAAATTTTACTTAAAAGTGCCCGAATGGACAATGTGGTCAAATGAAGGGTTTGGGTTTTTCCCATAATTCTGGTGCGATCTGCGCAAGCGTTGTAGCCAAGGTTAATTACTGTACATGCAAATATTACAGAATAATTATTGCCAGGCCCCTTAAAAAAGTAAGGAAGGATCATACATGATACGTTATCAGTATTTCGCCTTCCTATAATTCTATAATTTGCTTGCTGTATATTTACTAAATATTATAACAATAAAGACCTTCAACATCTTAATATACAATTTTGTTAACGTAAAAGTGTGAATAGCCTCTTTCACATTAATGTCACTTTGCAAACTTTTTATTATTTTCTCCGTAATTATTATTTTTTTTTCGTTAACTTGAGTAGGCTTTTGTATCTATGAGCTTATCTTGGTAATTGGAAAGTGTCTAGGAATGAAACCACGACTGAAGATTTCTTTTACCCATAAAAGAAGCCCTGATCAACTTTACCCAGCATTCAATCAAGAATGAAGAAAACTTCACCACCTGTAGTGCCTCACGCAAAAGCCACTACCAAAAGAAAAGAATCGGTCGCCGCCCCCCCCCAAAAAAAAAACCTCACTGGTGATCGAGAAAAAGAACAACTATAGCTGGTCTACCACATCGCGTGTCTCCCCTCATAAGTAAAAGAAGAGGCAATAACGATCACAGGTGTTTACACCATAACTGGAGAACCTCCATAATTCTATTGCAACAACCTCACATGGAATGCATGCAAGTGATGTGGTCGTGTCATATTCACTTGGGAATCACTGACCACTCTTCAACTTTGTTCTCTCGCCATATAGGATGGCTAGTGTTTAAAAAACACACCCTTAACTGCTGGACTGTTCTTTATATGTTTTATTCGATATGTTTGTTTTTTTACAATCGCCATAAAGAGCTTAGTTTCTTCGATTCTTGAGGGAGTGTGAGCGACCTGTGTTTTGACGATCTGGATCTTCTCTGTTTGCCCTTCCGCCGCTCGCCGAATTCTGATGACGACTGATGGGGTGGGTATACAATCGGGCGCTGAAAAATGGATTTAGATACTTCTGCTGACTGTGAGGTGATCATAACCCCCACTAGCGTACGAGAATTGCAGGCGAGAGGCTTAAAAGCTTCGTTTGAATGAGTAGTCTTTTTTTATGAGACTCAGGATGGCCGAGTGGATTCGCCGCTGGATAACAGTGGTCCAGCGACGCGGGAAGCTGTTCGCCTACGCTATTATTTTTTCTTTGCCCCTTTACCTACTCCCCTAAATCTACAATGGTGCCCAGACCCGGGAGGGGGAGCGTTAGCTCTTGGATAACATTTGCAAACGGGCTCTCTTCATTTTTTCAAAATACACTCCGCTTCTACATAGGAGGGGGGTTGTATAGCGTACAAGAAGTGCAGGCAAGCGGCTTAAAAGCTTCGTTTGAATTAATTTTTTTGAGACTCAGGATGGCCGAGTGGATTCACCGCTGGCTAACACTGGTCCAACGACGCGGGAAGCTGTTCGCAACTCGCCTACGCTATTATTTTTTTCTTTGCCCCCTTTCTTACTCCACTATATCTGCACCACACATCTTTATTCCTACAAATCATGTCGATAGATTATGCACCGGAGGTCTGTTTCTTGAGCCTTGGATTTGGATTCCCGACTCATTTTGTTTCCACATCATGGACATGAAGCGGATACTTTTACATTCGATGGATCTATTAAACGCTCTAACACCTATTGGAGTAGTAAAATACAGTCTTCTATTGTCCAGTCTAAGCTTGACTATGAGTGTTAAGCTTACTCTTTGTCCTCGTATTCGTCCTATGCTTCTCTTGGTGTTCGGTTGTCTATCGGTGCTTATCGCAGCTCCCCTATACATCTCCATGACGAAAATGGTTTACTTTCCCTCTCATTATATCGCCTTCATATTTGTCTTCCGTACCCTCATCTCATCCATCAACTTCCTACTTCAGAATTTTACAACTCTTTGGAACTACATCAGTGGCTAATTTTGATAGATTGATGAATATGCTCAGTCATCTGGCTCTTAAAATGACTCACAACGTCAGGGGCATGAATTTACCCAACCATTTTTGCTCATACCTAGATTCGTCGAGATGAGTCCCTTCCCCCGGTTTTCTGAACTACTTTGTGAGATTTGGAAAAATCCTTTGTTGTCGCTTATGTAGCATATGGTATGTTTCTTGACCATATTTCTGCCCACCGTTCGCAATCCTATATGCTGACGGATTGTTCCAAAACTGATCTCGTCATTGCAGCGCCTTTTGCCTTAGAGTTTATTCACTCTGAGTAGTTGCCGCGGACATCATCGATTTTTACTGGATAACTTTTTTGCTATTTTACCTGCTTTCCGTCTTTTAACTACTCTTTCCTTCAACTTTTTTGCAATTTTAGGTTATTCGAGAAGTGTCCTTCAAACTATTCGTTATTTTAGTTCAGACCATCTCATTGTTTTAAAAATTCAACCTTGACTGGCCAATTTTTAATTCTTAATAGGGTTGGTTTCCAAGTACCTGTTAATGCCCTTATAATACTAATGTCCCCATCTGTCATATACACGTGTGTCTTCTTTGTACAAATTTCTTGTTTCTTTTTGCTTCAGTCTGCTTTGCAAAGGACGATTCGCGAAAGGACTCGCAGATCTCCCGTGTTTCATTTTCCTCCGTAGCTGCTGACTTTATTTATATATTCATAACGTTCCATATTTACGTGATTCAGATGTATATCAAAAATTCAAGAAAAGTTTGCTATGTGCAGGATTATTAAAAATTGGCAAGGAATCATCAACAAAATGGCGGTAGAAGGGGGATTTGTAATCTAAATTAGTAGAAAACATTTGATCTCCGAGATGATGACCAACGAAAAATTAAAACAATCATTTACCGAAAAAAAACTTTCACAGGACTAAGTTTGAACTACTTTAGTTTTTGTGATTACAGATACAAAATATCCACAATAAAAACTTTAATACATAGAAGTTTTTCCCTATCATCCACTTACCAATCAATCCATAATGAATTTATTTTTATTAGGAAATATTTTCTAAAAAATTTATTTCCTTCTGACCTATATGATAGAGTTTAAAAAAAACTATTTGATAATCTCATTGACCCCCCCTCAACCCTGCATAGAAGTTCCTAAAATGCCCATATATTTACAAATTCCAGAGATGTTTTTTTTAAACAATACTTTTAAAAGAAAAATCCTATTCATTTTTAAAAGATATTTTCCCCAAATCAACCCACAAATAGTTTTTATAAACAAACTATCGATGGGAAGTTTCTTTAACAGTAAAGATCCTATCTCTTTGGAGTTCCGCAGTGATAATGTTTATTTATTTAAATGTCCCAGATGTACTGGAGCATCTTACATTGGCAGCACTGTCAGGTCTCTTGGAGCTAGGTTTTTTGCTCAAATGGGGATTAGTTGGCGCACAAACAAAATCTTAAATAAAAAGGAAAAGTCTTCTATTAGGGAACACACCATAAGCTGTAAAACTGACATTTCTATTGATAATTTTCAAGTATTAGCCTTTAAAAACAACCAACATTGCCTAAGAACCCAGGAATCTTTATATATCAAACACTACAAACCTACACTCAATGAAGATTTAAGTGCAATATCTTTATTAATTAACTAATTTTAACTATAGTTTGTTAGTTGGTTTGTTTTTTTAAACAAACCAAACGTTACTGTAACCTATAAATATTAGCCCCTTATTAAACCCACCATTCATTCTCTAGGATGGATCCACTTTAGTAAGTACCCAAATTTACCGTTTTTATATTAAATGTTTTTTAACTCTTACAGTATTTACAAAATTATAAACAAAGTTTAAATTTATTATCTTTAACTAATGCCAGATCAAATTCTCGTATAGTTTTTAATTAATTTCTAAAATAAACTTTAAATTTTTTAACTAATTTTTTGAGTCAGTTTTAAAGCAAATCTAACTTTTGCCAAGTCATATTTAAAATTTTAACTTATAGTACATTTTACTGACATTTTATAATTGGTCACCCTTTAAAATACTGTTTTGTTGGCCTTTTCAAGTTTTCTTCATATGTATTAA